>OU974024.1:7500-626964 GCA_918843925.1 Eulithis prunata | reverse complement strand
TTATCGTAACAGAATTAAAATGGAAAAGACTAGTTCTCAAATCAGCTAGACATAGACATAGACATACATTTATTTACTAACATGGCACACAACATACAAAACATATAGACAAGTACAAATGAAATAATAATAATAAAAATATCAAAAGCACTGGATTTAAAAGGAAAAATAAATATATACTTAAATAACATAAATTGGTGCCTATATGTATAATTTTTGATAATATTAATAAATCTTTTGCTAAAACTTAATGACTATAAGAGACTAGCGGTCCGTCCCGGCTTCACACGAGTATTAAACAAAAACTTTTTTTTTACTAAAGATCCCTAATTGAAAATATAATTAGAGCCTATTTTATCCGGGAACAGTGCAGTTTCCCAACGGTGAAAGATTTTTTCAAATTGGTTCAATTGTTTCGGAGCCTATTCAATGCAAACAAACAATCAAATCTTTCCAGTATTGATATTATAGATGAGATAAATTGAATATTTTATATGGTACTTAGAAATCTCTTGAAATATATTCGGTAGTCGGAGACTATTGAGAGTATCTTACTAAATAATACTTAAAAGGAATAGTCCTTTACTATTTTAGAGCACTGGAACAGAATTCTATAGTATCCTCTGTACATTTTCTATGATATTTAGTTATAATATTCCTTTGTAGGATTAACTAGTTTAGTACAAATTGGTTTCTATATCTATATCATTACAAATTACACACAAACTTACAAAGGTCTTTGTCATAATTAAAAAAAAAAAAATACAACCGAATTGAGAACCTCCTCCTTTTTTGAAGTCGGTTACAAATAGTCATAAATTTGTCATTTATGTGGGATCGATCATAAAACTTATTTTCAGTTTCAGTTTACGAATCTTAGTTAGTATTTAAAACTATGATCTAAATAGGCACTCGGATCTAACAAAAAATTACCAACACTGTTAGTTTTTACTAGTGCTCAATTATCCTAAGGTTAACTGTATTGTTTTATTTTATTTTTTACTAATTTTTTTTCATGTGGTTTGTGCCTGAATAAAACGATTTTTTTTTACTTATTTATAGTAGGTACCTACTTATTTTCAAGCAGAAAATTACTAACCAATAAACAAGATAGTTTTTCGGTTAAGAAAAATATTTATTAACCGTCCAACTAGATGGACAGCGTGGTTGGTCAGTTGGTAATAGACGAAGTTATCGACTTATTTTTTTTTCCTTACCAATCATGGTCGATAGAAGTTATTATTACGAAACCTTATATTATTCAGTAGTAGTTGTTTTGCCTAATGAAACGGTCGAAAACAATAAACCGGTTGATTGCGCTAAGCCCTTGTGTCCAAAATGCGTATTTGCTCGACTAATTTCGATGTAGTTCATGCTCCGTCGGTTTTCCCGTTGGTTCGCTCATCTGGTTTCTGTGGATTAGTTTTTGATGGGATTACGATGTGCATTCCAAAGGGACGTGCTTTTGACTACCCCATTACCTAATTCCTTAAGGTCTTGAATAAAGTAAATATCAAAAGATTTGAAGAGATTTTTTCTGCTTGTCCTAGGTATTACCCGCGGGCCCTAGTTGAGATTCGACAACTAAATAACTGGAATATAAAACTACAATATTATAGAAATGTCATCTAAACAATAAGTCACGTGACCATTCCTATATAATTTGTGAATTTTAACTGGTGTTAAAATTAAGTTTTGTTTTAATTTCTCTGCTTTCCGTGCTGTGGGTCGTGGGTTCGATCCCCACCGAGAACAAACATTAATTGTGTGTTGTAAACATAGATGTTTGTTCTGTGTCTGGGTGTTTCTATGTATTATAAGTATGTATTTACAAAAAAAAATGTATGTATGTATTCTACCAGCCATCTAGTTTCCATCGTACAAGCTTTGCTTAGTTTGGGACTAGAAGGCGTTGTGCTAAGTGTCTGTGAATAAAAAAATATAAAAAAAAATAAGTTTATTCAAGCTATGCACTAAATAAAACATCGCTTCTATTCAACTTTGCAAAAGGTAACTTTGAAAAAGTTACCTAAAAATTGAAATTTTGTTAAATACCCGTGCGAAGCCGGGACGGTCCGCTAGTCAGGTATACAAGAAATGGATAGTAATAAATTACAGAAAAAAAAATGAATTGTGAAACAAACATCCAAATATTTACCTTTAATTCCGGGTTCGATCCCATTTCATCAGTTCCTCGAATACCTAAACCAATTTCGGTTTCCATTTTTAGATGAAAAGCGGGTTATATTTTTTGCTGAGGCTAAAGTTCCCGCCGTAACTACGTTGAAAGCACAGGCTAACCAAAAACGATAGATATGTTATCTATGTAACTTAAAAAAAAAAAACTAAAACTGCGAGTGAATTGATACGCAAAAAATATAATCACAACTTTTAAGCTTCACAAATACTGTAAACAGAGGCTCATTCCTAGTTTTCAAGATGCTTAGAGAAGTATAAGGGGCACGTCAAAGACTAATAAGTTTCTCTTTATAATATGTTATGCTAAAAAGTTTCTGTTGCATCCATAATAATTAGCAAGCCTAACGCTACTAAACTTCTAATCAATACTGGTACCTGAGACTGTTATCTAGTTTTTTACACCACCATCAGTGCAAGTTCAGCACACGGCCTGTAATTCAAAGAAACTAGCTAGAAAGTGTGAGTGGTCAATTGACATAACTGCAGAAAACGCCTTTGTTGACTATACCGACTCTATAAAAACAAAAACTCTCAGGCTGTAAGTAATTTTCGACACACGAAGTGTAGATGATCGATGGCGGAACACTACGTCACTACGCGTAGGGAATTCGTTATGAGCGACTGCGTAGTGCGTAGTTCTACGCCATTTGCCAGTTTATTGAACTTTTTAAGCCAGTTGGAGGGAATCGGGCTTATTGGATGAAAATCGAGCTTGTTGGAGAAAATTGGGTATTTCGGAAGATAAGGACGACTCGTATGGAGTGGAGGAAAACTGTCTTACATGCGAAAGTGGTGGGTTTGATGCCCGTACACATCTAAATACGATGATAGTAATGAAATGACTGGACGTCAACCTTATGGGCATAAGGTGCCAGTGATTTCTCTCTTCTAAGTAATATTGGTGACAGAGTTTTTAGGCCGCCTTAAGGCCTCCGTCATGGCTTAACGACTGCTAGAGCTGGGACCGACAGTTTAACGTGCCCTCCGAAGCACGGAAGCGCTCATATGTTATTGTTACTAGCGGTCACCCATCCAAATAGTGACTGCGCACAACTTTGCGTAACTTAGATATAGATATTCGGTGAATATTGATTAAGAAAGCTACGCCACGAGCGCTTCTTCTAGTAATTGTTATACCTAAAGGACACTGTCTAAAAACTACTTATTTTTGATCAACAAATAAACGTGCTTATTTATTAGTTACTAGCTTTCGCCCGCGACTTCGTTCGCGTCCCATTGGATCCCGTTAACTTTCCGGGATAAAAAGTATCCTATGTTACTTCTAATACCTCCAAGAATATGTGAACAAAGTTTCATGATGATCGGTTAAGTAGTTTTCGGGCGAAAGCGTAACAAACAAAGTTACATTCACATTTATAATATTAGTAGGTATGATTATTATGTAAGGTTAATAATGTGTCTAATATTTATTTTTATTTAATAATAGATGATTTAAAAAAGTTAAAGTGTATACCTTGGTCCCGACATGACGCGTATCACGCGAGCGATGCTTAGGTACACGTAAAATGTCATGTTAAATATTGAATTCAGAGTGATATCATCAAAAATGCCTAACAGGAAGGCCTTTTTATAAATGGTGATATTTTTCGTAAGCGTTTATTTTTTTGTTAATATTAACTGGAAAGTTTTTACTGTGGAATAAATAAATAAATAAATATAAATATTCACGGACACTTAACACAACGCCTTCTAGTCCCAAACTAAGCAAAGCTTGTACGATGGAAACTAGATGGCTGATAGAATACATACATGCATTTTTTTTTGTAAATACATAACTTATAATACATAGAAACACCCAGACAGAGAACAAACATCTATGTTTACAACACACAAATTTTTGTTCTCGGTGGGGATCGAACCCACGAACCACAGCACGGAAGGCAGAGCTGTTACCGACTGAGCCATGACGCCTGTCAAAGTTCATGGCATATTTAGAACATTTTCATAATTATTGGACAAAAGTTCCAGAAATCCTCTACGCAGGGGACTCACGCAAGGGAAAACTGGAATGAGCCATCCATACTGTAGGTATGGATGTATGAATGGACTAGCCGTCTCCCGCGGCGTTGCTCGCGTTCTACCCTTTAGAGTGTGATGTTTCAAAATTCCTTTCTTAGTGCACCCCTACCCTATATACCTATATACTACCCTCCAAATTTCATACCTCTAGGACTTATGGTTTAGGCTGTGCGTTGATTCTCTGTCAGCTTCAAAAGAGTTTTATATATTGAATGTATGTTTGTTCCTCTCCTTACAAACTTTCGCGTTTATAATATTAGGAGGATAGGATACAGGCCATTTTGCGGGAATTATACTTTACCTATACCATCTATAGTGATTTATCATTCTCTAAACATAAATAAAACCGATACGCATGCGCAAAATATTTCCATTCACAATAACAAAGCACTCTAAAACTCGGTAAACATACACGCCTACTCCACCGCAGTGCTAGATAAATTAAAAAAGAAAAAGCCGGCAAAAATTCGGTAGCATTTTATATACGGAACCCAGTTTATACTCGTACACTGCGACCCGCGAGCTCGTAAATTACAGACCGCTGCTCAGTTTTGGACGCTATTTTTAGGGTTCTGTATCCAAAGAGAACGAACAGCGCCCCGAGTCTGGGCATTTGTTTTGACTTTCGAGTCGAGTATAGCACACGCAAACAAAAGCATTCGCAAAGCGAGACATTTTGTTCGGAATTGTTAATTTTATATAAATTAACAATTAATATAATTATGGTAATTAACATAGTTCTTTGTGTGCGGACTGTTTTATGTATCCATTTGACAACTTTTACAGAAATCATGGTATAATTTGATGTCCTATAAATAATACTCCCCCATCCGATTAGGTGCTCAAATCTACCAGAAACTTGTCAACAAAAACGCCGAATGAATGGTAGAATCTATTGATTTGATTTCAGATTATCTCGTAACTAAAGAACAATTAAATGAAGTGAATCAATCAAAATAATTAAAACTGTATGGAACCTAACATAGATCTTCTTAAATTCTTTATTGCAGTTAGAAAAATAAGAGCAAACCAGTTTAAACTAAATATATGTACAAAGGCGAGCTTAATTCTAATAACAGTTTCTTCCAGCAAACCTTTGAGGCTCTTAACAATTATCAACGGAATAAATACTAGATTTATTTTTATTACTGTATTTTTTGAGTGTACGGAACCCTGAGCGCTCGTCCTAAACTTGGCTGATTTTATTTGTTTATATTTCGGCTTGGACATGGGTCTTTTTAGATAAGTTCGATTTTATGAAATGGAGATAACTTTATTGGCGGATCTGAGGGTCGTACTTTTGAGTGGAAAAGCTACTTGGGGAGTACGTACTATTGTTTATTCTGTGCTTGGGGTAAGCGGAAGGCTCCCATTTGCAATCCCTATGGGAATTGATTATCTGATTCCGAAAATTGAGATACATAATCGCCAAGATTATCTTGTAAATACTGTATTAGTCTTAATTTTCTTTGTGAATGAAGTGTATACAAAATACAGTCAAAGTCAAAAAGCTTTTATTCAATAAAATCTCACTGATTACTTTGAATCGTCATTATGTTTTGTATGATAAGGTATGACTAAATTTTTTTTATTGAATGAGTTGAAGAGTAGATAATGGATTATTATATCTACACAAATTCTATAAAATATATTGCTTTTTAAAGATGAAACCTCTCCGTAACCTATACCCTTAAAAACCTCTGAAAAAGTCCTGAAAGTCACTAAAGAAAGGTTGATTGCAATGCGCAGGTTTTAGTCAAATCCTCGAATTTAGGCAAACTGTAATTTTGTACTAAGGTGTAAATTGTACTTATACGACGCTAAAGCATTGTGCCGTAAATATTGATGTGTCGTTTATAACAAGCCATAAATGAAACTAAACAAACAATATATTTCAACAGCAAGCATTCGTTGAAACAAAATAAATGGAACTAATTTGGAACTCGCGTGATTTTGACCGTAAGTATTCCAATGAAGGAGCCATGAATGTGGAATTGATTTGGTAAACTGGGACATACAACAAAACAAGAATACCAATGTACTATGATACGTATGTACTTACTTTTAAACTAAGGAATAAAAAAATATTCTTAATTCGTCAGAGATTTTAGTGGAATCGGGATGACGTCATATCTCAGCCCAAAACTCATTTCATCCACTGGTGAAACGAGTTTTCGACGTCATCTTTACCAGAGTAAAATTTCTATCAAAGTGAGATTATAGCCCCATGCAAGTCATTAGTAGAAGTGTTTTGTCTTGAGAAGTTACCGCGTAACATCAGGTCGGCTATCAGCTAGTTCCGTCAAATGAAAAACACAAAAGATAAGTATCTGAGAAGAAGATTATTTTGAGGAAGAGTTATGGCTCTCAGCAATGAAGAAGTAACAATCGAGAAGATAATGTTTTTCAAAATACAGGGCCGTGTGTCTCACCATCCACCCCATACCTTCTATTAGTCGTTGGAATTTCTTCAGAAAGGTCAGCAATACACGAAACTCCTTAGTTAGTTCCTTCTTTGTGTGTTAAGTGGCAGGTGACTATGGACTTTGTGTGCCAGTGATAAGGGTTAAATTGCTTTCAGTGTCCATGCGTGTGAAATTTCAAAAAAAGAATTGAGAAGGCTTCCTAATGCAAGCGAAAACAAATAGGTACCTAATTATTGTTGATAGAAGAAAATAAAAAATATATGAATTACTGACTGAAATGTAATCGATACAGTTAAATAAACATTTTAATAGTCAATCAAAAATAAGGAAACTGGTTAAAGTATGCACAAACAAAGTCACATACATCTTACTGGTTTAATAAAATCGCTTGTACCTTGCTGGAGTTTTTCGTTATATTTCTACATCAAAGGAGTTTTTGTTTTATTTGAGCCAATAATGAGGTTAATATTTTCCGTTTGAAGGTTTGGGTTTTTTGTAAATTAGTACCTACATTAGGAATATGTACTTTTCATAATGTCTAAGTATTTGCTGATTGGCATTTTTTTACCACTGAGCCCCGAGTCTGTGCATTTGTTTTGACTTTTGACTCGAGTATAGCACACGCAAACGCATTCGCAAAGCGAGAAAGACAGACTCGGGGCTCTGTTTAATAAAAAAAAATCGCGCTAAGTTATCACTCATGACTTCCACGATATTCGAAGTTTTATAGATATTCCGCAATTTTTACTTTCTATTGTATTTGATTAAGTTTATTCCATAACATCATTCCAAATAGTTAATAGCTATTTAATAATTCAGTGGGTTTTGCGCCGAAGCTGCCTGTTTCATCACAAACCGATTTAGACTGATAACATTTCATGGTCTAAGTCTAAAGGCTCGTATTCTGATGAAAAATGCATATTTAAGGGATACTCAAATTACTGAAGCTTAAATTTGAGTAGAGATTTTCATAGTTACAAGTGTCACAAATTTACCCTTGAGTCCGGATCACTACTTTTTTTTTATGATAAAAGTAATTAAGTAAGTAGTACTTGAGCAGTAACTACAAATGCGTACCTTAGGTTTGTTTACTAACATAAAAGCAAAATATAGATTTACCTCAGCACACACACACACCGTAATGTCAATTGAATCATTGAGTCATTTTGAGTCATTTGAGTCATTTTGTCATTTTGAGTCATGAGTCATTTTTATAGTTAAGACATTTTTAAGTTCAAATATTTTATTTATGCTATAAGTACCACTCAGTTGAAAATGAAATTTTGGTTAATTTCGTTCTTGACAGTTTGTAAATTAAACCAAACACTCATCAACAGTTAATTAGAGCCGATATTAAATGTATTGATAATCCTCTATACATAAACGCAAATTAGTTATGTTGTGACCGAATGTTTCAATGTAAAATAGGCTGAATTCCCACTAGTGGGGATTACTCAGTGGGGATTTTTGGGGATTTAACCTCACCTCACTATTTTATAAATATATTTAAGATTTTTTAGTCCTAGTGTGAACGTATCAGGCGACGCTTTGAACTCTATCTCCAAAACCAGACTCAAAACGAAAGAAAAATACTTTATAACTTCTTATTCTCCGCTAAGGACATTTACACATTGGCCAAACACCATCCAGCATTCTCATACGGTAGTGTACTGACATGCACACGACATAACATGACAGACAGTGGTTTGAACAAAAATCGTGGTCGACGCACGTCGAAATGACGGACACAGGCCATTTTTGAAGAGAAGAAGAAGAAGAAGGTTTGGTGTGAAAGCGTCTAGCACTAAGGCCGGTATGCCAATACAGAAATCGTTACTCAAGCGTAGATTTGAGTAGAGATTTTCATACAATAATCTATGCTTGAGTCCGAATCAGCGCTTAAGCTGTAAAGCAGCATACGGGCCTAAATGTATGGCACTGCTGCTGTAGTTTTTATAAACTAAACTAATCCACAGCACTAAAAATATTGCTGTCTCATTTTCATAACCTGAAATGACAAAGACGACTGTCATTTTAGAGCTGTCAGGATAAAATCTTTACCATTACTTTTTCGCCGATATCGGGTCGTCGAAGTGTCGTGTCGGAGGCAGTGTGGAAACAGCCAAAACCGAGGAAATCATAAAAGAACCACTTCGCAACAAAGTACTCTTACTTCGCGAACTTCCAATGTTTGTCACTTTGGAACTTGGATGTATGCGGGTAGTTCGTAACGCGTTTATCATGATAACAAGGAAAGTCAGGGTTTTATGTTAGTATAACGATGTTTTGAACGAACTTTGATGTAGAAAGGAATCATTAGGATCTCTGAGAAATTCGGAGTCTGTCTAGAAGTTTTCAAAGCAAGACTGAATAGGTGTCTGCTTCATCGTCGACTTCATCGACAATTACCATTAGGTGAAACTTACCATTAGGTGAAACTTAACATTAGGTGAAACTTAACATTAGGTGAAACTTACCATTTGGTGTAATTGTGGTCGGCAGAACATTCTATCCTATCATTGTAATATTATAAACGCGAAAGTATGTATAAAATGAAGAAATGATGTAGAAGGATGTGTGTAAAATTAGTTTTTTTATATGACATGCTGCAAACTCATCGCTATCCATCACTTCTCATCACATTAGTTTATTGCTATCCATCCTCAATATTCATCACCAGCGCTAATTAAGCTGAAACCGGAGCTCCAAGGAATCCGATGTAATGGCCGGCTATTATCCGTAGATAATCCGGAGACGAGCACGCCACTTATTCCGGTACGCATTGTCCGGGAGGCTCATACAATGAGGTTTACGGGTCTTAGCCCCGGACTGGGGAATGTATTGACCGGTAGTACTAAAAGCTTATTAAGATCAAATATAAACAAAATATATGCATAATATTAAAAAGGGTCCGTAAGGGTCAATTTATACTAGCGCAGAGTCGAAGCGCATCGAAGAAACTTAACATAGCAAATTCAGCCTTATCTCCACAGAGTAATGGACATATTTCTTCACGCGTTCAGACGCGCGAAATCTCTCAAATGCGCGTGAATTCGTGCGACTTTTTTTGATCTAAGAAGAAATATGTGCATTATTTTGTGGAGATAAGGCTGAATTTGCTATGTTAAGTTTCTTCGATGCGCTTCGACTCTGCGCTAGTATAAATTGACCCTATGAATTGCACTAATGAAAACGAAAACTTCATCGTCGTTGGTTTCTTATTTGTAAGCTCTGAACTGCTTTTGCTGCCCAGCATAATGTCAAGCGATGTGGCCACAGATATACGAAAACAGAAGCTTTTGACGGCAAAAAACGCGCTGAAACGCGCTATTGTCACTGTTTAGTCACTGAATACCTACGATTTAGTAGGAAAACAGTTCAGAAAACCTGCCAGGCTTAAACCTGTTTTTTATGAGACAGCGATTGCCTGGTAAGTGCGAATGCCACTTCTCTACGTTTCGCAACGCATATAATAGTGCGTAATCCGCCTAATATCAAACTAGATTAACTCTTGGATATCAAATCTCTGCTATCATTATCCATTATCATGTCTTCCTCTATAACAATTATTCAACCGCAAGTCTACGACTACGAAGGGCTATTAGGCCTAAGTCCACGATCCGTATTTTCGAGCAATACCTTCATCTCTATAACCTCCTGACAGGGTAAAATCAGATTTATGAGAAAGATTATAAGACTGCATTTGACTTGTCGGCGGGTTATAATTGTTTTTTTTAATCTTGACATTTTGGTTTTATTATTTCAGTAAATATTTTTCACCATAAATTATTGATGGTGTATTTCTATAGCATCTAATCATTATCATTATGAGTTTGTAACGCAAGCGATACTCAGAGCAAATCTGGCAGTCACCGCGTTACGTAAATCTAACATATTCGAGTCATATGACGCGTTAAAGCCAGCTCGACTGCCGAACGTTGTAGCGTCACCGCGCAGTGTATCTCGGATACGCTAACGTTACGATACGTTTACGATTGTTACATTTTATTCGTGCTGAAGGCTCATAATGTTTTTCAGTGACACTGCATCGCAATGCGCGTCTATCTTCATGTGGTTTTCAGTGTAACTCAAATTATTTTACTGTCTTGAGAATAAGATTTGTAGTGATACATCTGCAAGATGGTAGTTATCTATTCTGCGCCTGACCCGTTTAACGGTCCCATATAGAATGCTCTCATATTGTAAGTCCTGGAATTTCTAAGCGATGTTTATGCTATTGTGTAGGTTTTGAGTGCAAATTGCAGGCTTACAACTATTCGAAGATTTCGTTTGAAGCTTACGGTTAAATGTAATGCTAGGGAATGTTTGTACGTATGTTTTAAACGTAAGTAACGTAGCGTAAGTAACGTAACGTAAGTAACGTAACGTAACGTAACGTAAGTAACGTAACGTAAGTGTACGTATATTCTTGGTTTTATATATTTTCTAGAATAGATAAAAATTATACAAATCGTGAAAAGTATTTACTGTATCATAATAATATGTAGAGCATAATAATATTATTCTTTATGAAGGTAGTCAAACAAAATTGGTTACCATTCTAAAATTTGATATATTTTTTCTTGAATCATGTCAAGGCTAATAATTGAAAGAAAAAGTCCTATAAAAACTACACTTACCTAAGTAATAAAAGGTTTTAAAACTAGGAGAGCTGGTGCAACTGCTTAAGCGCTTGAAACTTAGACCAAACTTTTAAGAGCAAATTTGTTGGCAGAGTTTTTTTTAATATGAACGGAGACGGCTTTGGGAGGTATTTTATTCACTTTAATAGATAGTGAATTTACCTGAACAATGCAGTTACTTAAGTATTCATAATTACCTGAATATAAATTTATCATAATATAAATTTAATAAGAAAGTCCGCAAAGAGTTGACTCCGCTTTACAGACTTTTTCTTCTAGTGTGGGGAACAGAGACACTAAACGGTACTACTTACTTTTTACCATTATATATTTAAACAATAATGTGCTTTTAAGTGTACCAGCAACAGTTTGACGCAAATAAAGAATTTTTATGGGAACTACACAATTCCCAAATCTCCCGCTAGAGGCGCTTATTCGATTTTCATACCAAACACGCTTTGCGAATGCGTTTGCGACTACTCGAGTCGAAAGTCATAACAAATGCACAGACTCGGGACTCAGACATAACTTATCGTCGACCACTCCAGTTTATACCTGTCTATATCAATCCGCAGAGGGCGATAAATTCTGTACCCAATGTATCTGATATATCTACCCCGTCGAGAGTTTTAAAAGCCGGAACCGATACTTGATAAATTATGTTTATACGTATAGGTTTATGCAGAGGTCTCGGTACAAATAAATATGAAACGTAAACGTATCGTAACTGTAGCGGTTTCGTAATGCCTAAACTACGCGGTGACGTTTGGTAGTCGAGCTGGCGTTGACGACTCGAATACGTTACGTTTACGTAACGCGGTCACTGTCAGATTTGTTAATGCATTTGTGCCTTGATCACGAAAAAATGTGAGAATCGCAAACGTATCGTAACGCTAGCGTATCCGATACACTGCGTGGTGACACTAAAACGGTTGACAGTCGAGCTGACATTGACGCGCAATATAACTCGAATACGCTAACGTGGCGACTGTCAGAATTGTTCGTGATAGTGGTATCGAGCCCGTAGTCATTTTAACAATAATATTATGTAAATAAAAAAAAATGTACGGACATTTTGGAATAAAATAATTAAGTAGGTAGGTACCTATACTATGATTGTTTTTTAATACTATGATCATAGCTCATCACTACAGTTATTCCAAAGTGCTTATTTTTCAATTAACCCTTAAATCCTTTTCAAGTATCAGACGCCATAACTCAACCCCATAAAAAGCACCCCATGGTGATATTGATAACCAATATTTAAACGAATTCTTTGATAAAATTGATGGCGCCAGGTCAAGTCTAATAATATGGTTATTTTGTTGCAGGTACGTTATGGTGGTTTTTACTTCTTCTTCTTCTACTGTAAGTTGTTATAAAAAGGTTACTCTGTGATTTGTCATTCAGCCGCTTTAGACAAGATGAAAGCATTTTTTTTTAATTTTTAGGTACCAAGAGATTTTTTTTTATTTTTACCTTTTAAAAATTTATTAGTTTAATCGAAAGAAAAGTCTTAAAACAGCCTGACAAAACTGATAAATCATTCGCAAATATTTTTTCTCAGTGGGGTTCGAACCCACGGGCCACAGCACGGAAGGCAGAGCTATGCCGGACTGAGCTGTGACAGTTGTTACAATTTGTGGCAGTAATGTACCTACAGTCAACTTTTAGATGATTTTTGAGCTTTAGTTTCATGAGGTGAAGTTTTATCTTACGAGAACCGCATCTTCAAGATGAGAAATCCCCCGTAAGGGATATTCCCATAAATTCCCATGAATACGATTCCCAATAGACCATTACTTTCGGGTAACCAAGTCATTATAGCAATAGTTCTATAAAACACTGCGGTTATTAAGTTACAATACATCCTTATCAAAACAACATTATCAAACACATAAAACCCGTTTGTACCCTCAGATGTACAAAGTACTAGACGGGTTACCCGTTATCTATAAATAGCTATTAAAAAGTAAGGTAATTGCCTGATGAAGAGTACAGGGGTGGCGTTTGACTATTTTACTTATTAATTTAGTTCTTATATTACAAGCTTTGCTTAGTTCGGGACTACATGGCCTCGTGTAACCATAAATATATTTTTTATACTTTTTAGTACGAACCTACTCACGCTTTCCTCTTTTACACATACTGTATAGCTGGGTGCAGTGATAGGTAGATAAACTGATATTTAGTCCTATTCTTTGGTGCGATGCAGGCGAATAACTCGCAAGCAAGCAAGCTCGTACGAGTTAGTGGCCAACTCTGGTGACGGCCTCCGTCATGGCTTAACGACTGCTAGAGCCGAGACCGATAGTTCAACGTGCCTTCCGAAGCACAGAAAGCGCTCAGATGTGATTGCCACTAACGGTCACCCATCCAAATAGTGACCTCGCAAACCATCGCTTAACTTAGTATAGTATTATTATAATCTGTGAATTAGTGAAGATTGACTAAGCAAGCTACGCCACAAGCATTTTGTCCCGTCCCGTACGTCTATTGATATTCTGTCATTGTTCGTGTCCCAGAGGACGCGACACACTTCCATCCCGAATAATGGCAGGCGCAGACGTAACTCATACTTAGCTTTTTATTATCACTCAAATTTCCTTACGCATACACGCGGGTATTATAATGTTATGAGTGAGAATCTCACATTATCTTTACGGGCTGATGATGGTGCAAGAAATAACATTCAGCGGTTCCTTAAATAATTAATATCATTTCTCTTAAGAACTACCTTCTAGTCCTGACTTAGACGAGATCAAACTCTAGCTCCTGACGCTGACAGAAATGTCAAACTCCGGACAATTGCCCCAAAAAAAATTAAGCCGATCGCTTCGTCTATTCTCACTTGTTCTGTTTGGTTCTTTTCTGTCGACAAAACTACTGGGATTTTTTCCCGTTAGTCCTGTTCACAATTAAATTAATTTAGACGAGTCTTTCTACTGAAGATAAAGACAAATCATACTATTCTTTTGTTGGGGAAGAAAATGGATCACATGCGTTTTTCTTAAACAAAACATGGTTCGATTAATCGAACCAACTGAAAAAAAAGTTTACCTAGTCAGCTTGATCGAACCATGCAGTCGAACCACGTGGCCAGAAGAGAATATTGTAAAATTTTACTAGTTTAGGCAAATGTCAAAAGTACCTAGACATAATTTCATAGTGGATTACATAGTTCAAAAGTTTTCTTTAGAGGGCGTTGTGAGAAATATCCGTGAATATTTCTTTTTTTTTTTCCACCTTGTATTATGATGTCCTCCTTTCGCCACATTCAACAACTTACCCCATATCCCTTGCTACCGTCATAAAATGGGGTGTACACTAAAAAAGACATCAGCCCATGTGATTCTGGGCTAGGTGTGAAAATCACGTGATCACGTTTTACGAGCCACGTGATTTACTATGGAGCAAGTGTCGTGTTATGGGGTGTTAAATCAATTCTAATAGATTATTATTGTCAGTTGCTTATGGGATTATGGCTGGAAAAGTGAAGTTTAATGACGACTTGAATGTATGAAAGAATGATATAGAACTCAACAGGAACTATACCTATTTTTCTAGATTAGAAAAATATACATGAGATCAATGAGAGTATACTTCATGGAACGTACCTGAACATTTCTTCTTCTTCTCTTAATTAATGGCCTCTGTCCGTCATATCGACAAACAATTTTTCTACTGTCAAGTGATATATTTGAAATAATAAGTCAAGTCAAGTCTGTTGTCAAGTCGGCTGTCGTTTATTTTGAAGAGAAAATGGTGGAACACGAGTTTTAACATTTTTTGAAACGACACATAGCACTTTTATTTTAATAGTTTTTCTTGTGTTATTGTGAGTATTGTTGTTTAATTTTGGTGGAATTTTAACCAATAATACTTAGGTCGTAACATAAAGTGTGAGCCATTGGAATAAAATGGGTTTAAAGTGGTTTTTCTGAATGTGAAAATTCGTGTTAGGTTTTGAAGAGAAAATCCACCATTTTCTTTTCAAAACAAACGACAGCCGACTTGACAAATGACTTGACTTGACTTATTTATTACAATTTTAACACTTGACATTGGCAAAATTGTCTGTCGAAATGACGGACACAGGCCATTATTGAAGAGAAGAAGAAGAAGAGAAAATGGTGGATTTTCAGAGAATCCACTTTATACACATTTATTCCAATGACTTATTAGGCACCCGTCACACAGAGGTTGTCAAAGTTTGTCAATAATTAGTCAGCAAAATCACAAGGAACAATTAGAATCGAGTCAAGTTACTTAGCGACTGAGAATGGTAGTGTCACAAAAATAATATTTGCCTTTGGCACTACTGGTTTTTAATAAGACAGATTGTTAATGTTTGGAAAAACCCATAAGTTTTGCCCGCTGTTGTACCGTCCATTGACGACGTAGTAACTATTCGGTAATCAACATCGGGGACAGGCCAGTATGGGGTCAGACAATGCTAACCCGTTGAGCCAAACATCTGTGTCACAGTGGTTAAAAGGACATTATCTGATTCTGTCGGGTAATGCAATGTTATATAGGCAGTTCCGTGGATTCTTCATCAATTAAAAATAAACTTTACATAAAATCACATTGGTTTTAATTTGTACCTATTAGCGATTGGAATAACATCATGGAATGAATCAATGTGGTTTTAATATAATTGAGTTTGGTAGATAAGTTACTGAACCGATTTACCAATGACCGCGTACTACAGTAACTAATAAAATTAAAAGTTAAATGATAATAAAACAAATTGAAAATGGTAAAAGTAAGTAGACTTATTTAATTCTGAAGTACAACATCAAGATCGAGATATAAAGTATCGTGTTATTCCAGGTCACGGACAATATAATTCCAAGTTTCATCCAAATCGGATCAGTAATTTTTCTATGAAAGAGTAACAAACATCGATACATACAAGCTTTCGTGTTTATAATATTATATGTATTTATTTAATTTTTTTTTATTTTTTTAAAAGAATGGACACCCAACACAGGTTTACACATAACAAATCAAAGTACATATAAAAGGAAATAAAACAAGGTGCTCCCATAATTATAGGGTACCACATCATGCGCATAGGAACAAGCAACTTATACAATAACAATAAATACAATAACATGTAGGAAGTAGGATAAGTACCATACCAGCTTACTAGTTTTCATAGTACAAGCTTAGTTGTCACTAAGAGACCCCAAAATGTCCAAGTGTCGGAGCACTTTTGGAAGGTGGTTGTGTCCAAAAATGATGAGATGATAACTTGCTAGAAAAAAAAAGATCATCCATCAAACAGTGGTGAGCAACAATAGGTTCACACCATCCACCTCAGGTTGAACAATGGAACACCTCTGACCGTGACGTCCAAACTGAATTTGGTGTCGTAAATTACATCCAGGCGCTATCTAGTCTGATTAAGGTTTGTGGTTAGTCACAGCATTGCGCGAGTAGCGATTAGTTGAGTGGTATTCTTTTACTGGATAATAATTGGTACTATTGACTTTGATGTTGCCTCTATCGTCCATCAAACAAACCGGTCGGTATATCGGTCCACTGCCTTCCAAAGTCACGCCACTGAGCTTGGTCTTCGGCTCTTCTCATCCAGGGTTTGAGAACTATGTTGCGCAGTTCTAAACGTGGTATTCCACGCTGGAGGAGTCTTTGCTATCAGAAGTTCTTAAGCTGGCAAAAAATAGGTTAAAAAAGATGACAATTACCCTAAATATGAATCTGTAAACAGGGTTGGCCTAGCTCATCATCATCATCATCATCAATCAATATATATAAAACTCTTTTGAAGCTGACAGAAAATCAACGCACAGCCTAAACTATAAGTCCTAGAGGTATGAAATTTGGAGGGTAGTATCCTTATATAGTGTAGGGGTGCACTAAGAAAGGAATTTTGAAACATCACACTCTAAAGGGTAGAACGCGAGCAACGCCGCGGGAGACGGCTAGTACAAAATAAAGTACAGTGTCTTATCAAAGGCTCCTATTTTTTTGCCGGACTACTGTACTGCACTGGATTGTTTTGGAGTAGTATGCGACTGGTTAAAGATTTTAGTCCAATTATGAACTTTCTACATTACCCACGTCTAGAAATCACAAGGTTAAGCTTTATGCATGTAGTCATGAGCCTATGTTATACCCGCTCCCGCTTCCGCCTTTCACCACACCCAAGGCCAACGGTCTAGATCCAGAGATAAATTGGCAGATCGAGGAAGTCTTGCAATTAGTTAGTTCTGAACTTCAGTGTCTATTGTTCTGCGGTTACATTGTCACTGGTACCTTCAGCTCAATTTGGAATTTCTGATGCTTATTGGTCGATTTTAATTGCTAATGTTTTGAAGTCACTAATACTGGCCAGTACTTATGTTCTCTGTGAAGATAATTGCAAGTTTTGATATTCTGATGATGATTTGTGCGACGTGCATAACGTAGATAGCTGATAGATAAATTATATCTTTATTGTACACCCAAATGAAAGAAAAAAATACAGAGAAATAGAAAAAAACTAATATGAAGCACCATGGACGGTCTTATCGCAATACGCGATCTTTTCCAGACAACCTTTGGATGGGCAAGAAAAAACAGTTGATAGAAAATCATTCATGTAGCTACTACATGAATGATTTGCTATCAACTGTTTCGACAAGCTAGTTGCAAAGACTACTACTTGGTAGTTGTGTTCATAGTCACTAAACTTTTTACTAACAAAAGAATGTAGTTTTATGGTACTTGAAGCAAAATTTCAAGACACATTCTACTCTATGATTAATATGACTATCCTTTAGTAATGACAGCAAAAACTTCCAAACGGATCTGAGGAACTTCATCAAACTAAATCTCTTTTGATTAATCAACTTCTTTTTGAACTGAAAAGAGGACAATGGAACAAACTAGAGGATTCAAGATGGTTGGTTACAAAAACATCGTGTGGAAACTTTGCGTCTCTTTGAGTTTGATTATCATTGCGTCTTATTGAGTTAGATGCTCTTTGTATCGTTTTCATATGTGGGCTATGATTTTCTTGGTTGGCAGAAAAATACATTAATGTTCTTTCCTCTCTTTAAAATGTTTATTAATGCTAAAAAGTTAATGTAAAAATTGTTTCAAAATGATATTACGAAAAGTTAAGGATTTTGAGAAATTCAATGAAACACGCTAGTGACTGAAAAGATATAAAGAGGCTTTTAGCAATGGGTGCAATTAAACAGGTTAAATCACCATAAATGATTTAGTGAGCCTTACTTTTTTTTTTGTAATTTATCAGCTTTTTGAAGTTAGTTTTGAGGGTTAAAGCACCATACTCATTAAAAGACTTACGTAAATAAACTTTTTCTTTAACATCTTTTCTTTGTTTATTTCTTCATTTGGAAGATTCCACACTATAAAGTAACTTGACAAATAGCACGAGGGTGTAATCCTCCCTGATTTATCACTACGTCTATTTTCTCCCTCCTTAAAATCTCGTGGTTCTTTGTGTAGTTATTTTTAAGCACAGCTTGCGTTGCATCTGTCATTCCTAAGATTTTACAACATCCCAGAAGTTATCACCTGTGTTCTTGTGATTTACGTGAAGATAAATAAACATTGTTAAGCTAATAGAGATCCTGTCATTCCGGTTTGTCTCTGGGGGTTTGACGTACTACGTACCTTACCTACCTAGGTACCTTTCTTTGCTTTGAGACAATGTCAAAGAATATTATGATGACTCTCATTCTACCAAAATTACACACTGAAAATTTCGTTTTGTATGAAACGTGATTCACATTTTGACCCATTCATACATTCATACATTGTTAGTTTTTCGAAAGCACGAGTCTAGTTTGAGAGTTTCGCCAGTGTGACAATGTCATGACATTTCTGTAATTAATTGAAACCGTGGAAACCATAAAGAAAAAAAAAGAAGAAGACTCCTGTAGGAAACTATTTTAGCACGCAGAGCACGCACGAGTCAAAATTCCGAATATGACATGTGTTATAATTTCAAAAATTAAACCGATCATCAAAAATCGAATTCGGGAAAAAAAAAATCCTTGATTTTCGAGGATAAAGCCCTTTTTAGTAAATAAATACCTCTTTTAGTAACTATTATGAACGGAAAGTACCTAGATGAAAGCATACAAACTATTTATCGATCAATATCGAATCGATGAGTTCACTGGCCACCAATAAAAATAAACAGCCGAAAGAAAAACATCGTTCAGATGTTTTTGAATTTGGAACTGTTTCTGACAGATTGCGACTGTTCCATTGTTTGTGCTCTCGAGGCCGAATTGATTAAGACCAAAATTAAATTTTGAGACAGTTTTATTTTATTCTGGTTATTTACTCAATAATTTAATTATTAGGAAAATAAATCAATATTCTATAAGGTAAATGGGAAAGTTTATGTGACGTGACAGTTTGTAATTTCATTTTCGTGGCAACGCGTATATTGATTTTATTTTTAAAACTAGTTCGTGACTTCAATCTAAGCAGCACAAAAGCTAAGTACTAGCCGACCTATCATCATCATCATCATCATCAGTCTGCAGATGTCCCCTCGGCCTGGTTCTAGAATTCTAGAAAGAGCTATTTGGTTTCTCAGAATGTATTCACTTATACACAGACAATATTTACCTAGATAATTTGCATTATAAAGAATAAATTTTAACAATTCCTAACGAGTCCACTATGCAAATCAGTGGGCTCGATGGGAATTTTTTCCCCATCTGGCCTACCAGTAGGCCGGTCGGTGGACTCGATGAGAATAACCCCAATTTATGATTGATTTATTATACTGCTGATACTCTGATCATAACAGTATGTCCGCTATGATGAACAGGAGCCTTTATAAAGCTTAGTGTACACCGTAGCAGGGAGTACACAGCAAACAAACGTCCTTATGCGCAAACCCACGGCGACCGCTATTTAAATTATTTACACAACGAAAACGGATCTTCTCGTGAAGCTCAGTTTGTTTACAGACAGACTGGCAGTCGCCGTGTGATGTACCCTACGTCCTGTGATAGAATAGATACTAGTACAATGGTAGAGTAGTTCCACTAAAGCAAGCTCGTATGAATTAGTGGTCAACTCTGAGCCCATAGTCTGAGTTTTGTTATGTTGATTTGCGACAAGCGATAATCGAGAAACTCGCAGTTTTTGTATGGAGAAAAATAGTTTGTGAATCTCCCGCTAGAGGCGCTTATTAGATTTTCATACAAAATATCTCGCAAGTCGCTTCTCGATATGCGTTTCGATCAAGAAAACAAAACTCAGACTACGGGCTCTGGTGACGGGAGTTTTAAGGCCACCTAAAAGGCCTCCGTCATCTGCCACTGCTAGCTCGTGTTAGCTAAGTGCTCAGACGTAAATGCCAATAACGGACACCCACCCAAATTGTGACCTCGTAAAACGTCGCTTAACTTAGATAATCGGCGAAGATTGACTAAGAAAGCTACGTCACGAGCGCTTCACGAAATGAGCGTGAGCACTCGTTTCATGTAGGTGTAGGTCACGACACGGTTTAATAGCTCTGACCTTAAATGGCGGGGAATTGGGAGGAAGCTTTGAGCAGGGAAATCCAAAATTAGAGACAAGTGCCACAGGAATCCAATCCACACCTGTATCTCACTAATAAGTCACCTGATACGCCACAGAGGTCGATCCAATAAGTATCGAAACAGTAGAAGTTATCTTTGAGTCAAAAATTTAGAGTTTCAATAATTTGAACTTTAACGCCCACACAACAAAGTTCATTGTACTTCAAACGCTGATAATCAGTACTGAACTCATCGTTAGCTTGACCCTTTGTGTACCAGTTGGTCCATTTACCCGGCGAATGGTTTTAAGTGGAAAGCTTTGAGCTTGTTTTTTTTTATTTTATTGATCCTTTTCGAGAATTGTCTTTGTTTGCTCCTGATACTAAGAAGTGATAAATGATGCGATGTTGTAAATAAACTCGGTAAAATAAACTTAACTAGACTTACAAGTATAGGTTCTACTTGCATAGTAAATATGGCCACAGAAATTTTGTTTACTCATTAATGTCTCATGTCCCTGTTATTGCCGCAGCACCAATACCCTTCAAACTGGAACACAGCCATTTCACTGCAGAAATAGGGTGATGTTCTTCTCCAGATCAACTCTTTCATAATAAAAATTTGTAAGTCTACTAATTACTACTACTTAGATAATAATATAATTTACATACATAATCTTCTTCTAAATATATAAAATTCTTTTGAAGCTCACAATCAACGCACAGCCTAAATTCAAGCCTTAATCTAAGCATGTAAGTCTTAGAGGTATGAAATTTGGAAGGTAGTATCCATATAATATAGTGTAGGGGTGCACTTAGAAAGGAATTTTAAAAATTCGCACTCCTAAGGGTCTAAAATTAGGATCAAAGATTTTAACCAAATAATGCGTATGCTGCCACCACGCGAGCAAATCCGCGGGCGACAGCTAGTTTCTATTAAAGGTGATAGTACTTCCCTGGACGAACTCTTTCATAAAAATTAGTTTTTTTTTTATGATAAAAGTAATGGAACAAGCTGATAGCTCACCTGATGTTAAGTGATAACTTCTGCCTATAACAATGCATTACGTCACAGAGCAATTCCAATAAGTAAGTCTACTAAGTACTAGTATTACTTCGTAGTCATAATTTCCATTGACCCACCCTAAATCATGATACTCCTAGATAACAGTTATAGAAGCCGTTTTATTTGTCCCAATAAAACAATCCAGACATAACTTACACAATACATAAATCAGATGGTAATTTATGTCTCAGTTTACAACCAGCTTATCTGAGAAATGATGAAAGGTTCACAACATGGGGATAACATGTGAGGAGTTGGTAACATATGTTTTGTTTCAATGAGAATCGCTTTCTCACTGGTGTTCGATAGGGGAGATGTAGGTATTATATTACTGGAGTTTTGTTTAGGATCAGGTGGCCAACAATAGCTTAAGTCAACAATAGTATAAAAAAATTACATACTCTCACATGTACACTGCGTAACCCGTGCGTAGCATTTCCAATTTTGTTGGTCTTTGGCAGTGCCGAAGATCAAGATCATTGGAAGGGTTTAGAGAGACCGTTGTCCAGCAGAAAGACGAGTTTAGCAAAAAAATGTCAAAGGAACCGAGTTGAAAATGCTTTTGATACACTTTTCATAATGTGGCATTGGCCGCGGAATTACGAGTATGTTAAATAGCCGTAATATTCTTATTCCACACGCTACATCTACCTTTTTACAAAAGTAATATTTGATGTTTCTAGCCTTCTACAAACTCAATACAGACATAAATAGGTACCAATTTTTTTAATCTCTTAACATTGGTTTGAAGTCTGAATAGTTTAAGTATAAGCCCTTTGAAACCTATTGAAATATTCATTAAACAAACATTATTTATGGAAAGGATATCGAGAAGTTTTTATAACTTTGTGAAACTTTGACGGTTACTGAAAGGTCAATTTATTCTTCAACCCATGACATTTTATACCCATGGCGGCTAAAGTAACCTATTTCCTCTGCAAAGTTTAGACTCCATCTCATTATCCCTTAAATCAACCCTCGTAAAACAGCATTCACTTGCAAAAACGTACCCCATAAAAATGGCAACCAACTCCCCGGTGTCCGAACTTTCGGCTTCCGAACCACCTGGCAGAGACCAACTTTAGGAGCCGTCCTCGAGACCAACTTTGGGATAGGGTTGTCTGTCATACTTTCCAATTTGCATTATTAATTTTGGAACCTTGAAATTATTGATTACCGATAAAGAGCTCAAACGGAATCCGAAACCACTTGGATTTTAGATTTCGCTTGATAGTATAGGTACAGGTTCACTATACCCTCTTTAGTCTTGTCGCCTACCCAGTTGGCTAATAATTGTCTATAAGCAAACCGATGACTAATACCACAGATCATAATAATACTGTACTAGTACCAATACGTATTAGAAAACCACGTGAGAGCCAACACAAAAAATTACGGTAAAATTATAGGTGCACGAAATTCAAACCTATAACCTTAGAATTGGAACACGAGGTCACTTCGTTACCACTTACAAAGACAGCAAATACGCGGTCAAGTTTCAGAGAAACTTATGGACCACCAACGTTCTGGACGTGCAAGAATTTGTTTATGTAAAGGTTAAAGTTTACTAGAATACTAGTCTAGTCTACTTGGGTGAGAACCACTCATGGCACGTAATAGTACGCCTAATTTTATTCTTTTGTACCCATTTACTAATCAAAATAGGTTATAGCTACACCTACTATCAGGTGTGCTGGCAGCCAAATGCTTAGCTATTAGGATAGCTCCTACTAATAATAATATAAACGCGAAAGTTTGTAATGTATGGATGTATGGATGTTTGTTACTCTTTCACGCAAAAACTACTGATCTGATTTGAATGAAACTTGGAATATATATTGTCCGTGACCTAGATTAAAACAAAGGCTACTTTTTATCTCGGAAAACCAACGGGATCCAACGGGACGCAAACGAAGTCGCGGGCGGAAGCTAGTAGCTCATAAAAAAAATTGTTTAAAGGAAAAAGTGTTAGAGCAAGCCTCCAAGGTCCATCTGATAGTATGATTACTTGTATCTCAAGAAACGTTTCATTAGTAGCGTATATTATGCGATTATTTCCCTCCCATTCATTATTTGGTAAAAAAAAACGGTTAAAACAAGGAAATAACCGCAAATCTCAATGAAATCCACATGTTCAAAGCCGCGGTCAGAAGCTAGAGTTATGTTGAGTTTGTAGAGCCAGCCAACCCTATTTCAAATGCCCGGAGGCCTCAGGCCTAAGCCAATGGTAGCTGGAACCGACAGCTCAACCTGTCTGAAACACGGAAACTCTCAGCTTTAGATACTGTGCAATAATAATTGATTTATTAAGTATCTATACCTTGTATATCAGTCATCAAATCTTACAAAAGATTACAAAATTACGCCAAAAATTATCGGGCCTGTCTATAGAGTCTTCACGCACCGCAAGGTGATGAACTAAAGATCCTGTTAGAAGATCACGCGAGCAGCCGGTGGATAGAGAAGGACCAAACTGTTTCTTCTTGAGAGAGAGAAGGCCTACAAGTCCTCCAAGTCTAACAGGAAATTTCCACAGACTGATATGATGATGGACAGTGCTATCATGAATATCCCACTGTTTGGAAGCAGCTTAAACCCACATGCCAAAGAACAGCATGAACGATCCGAAATCGAGTTGTTCGGAAGGCGGTAGAATGACAAATGAACGTGTCTGGCGACTAATGATCGGTCAGTGCGCGGTCACTGTCCGATGGGCATCCGGACGGGGCTTTGCAGCGTCCGATACGAGATGGTATAAAATATTGTGCAGATAGATAACTTGTTACTTGTTCGGCGAACTTCTTTCCGCAACTAGGCCATAGATGGGCCCTTTTTGCGTGATAGGTGGCGGCAGTCACTCCAGCCACCCGATGTCCTTCAGGAAGGCCAGCAGCTCGCTAATGCTGGTGAAGGCTTCGTGAGGTACCGATAGATAACTTGATATTAAGTAAGTAGTAAGCTTGGTGCTTTGACGCTCTGCGTGGAGATTACTAAACTTGACGTAAAAAATCTTTGCTGTCAATAAACTCGATATGGTTGGAGTCGACCACCCGGTACCCGTTCACCAAGAACCTTTTACCTACAGGATACCCCACAAATTAAGAGAAACTGTTAGCGTTAGCACTCTCCTGTTTTATTTTACCGAAAAGAATAGGTAGGTACACTAACCTATCTATGGATCGTTCAAAAATGTCTGCAAAACGTTGCTTCAAAAGCTATGGTAAAGAGCTCTGTCCAGCAGTAAATTACTTCCAAGTTGGTCATAAAAAGTGTCGGAAATATCGTATCGCTATTTATAATTCTGCAATATATCTCCAATGTCGGTCAGATTCGGCGCCGGGTCGAAGTTTGCGCAACACTAGTTCGGTTATTGTCATGGACACGGAATTTGGAGCGCGTGGGACGCGGCTTAGTCCAACCATTGTGGGCACGCGAGTTATAAGTATTCATAGAGTTTCACGTTCATCAGGGTCAATGTCGGACTTCAAAATGACCATCATTCACGTCATGGAGGGTATGGTTTTGTATCTTTTATGCTAAATGTTTAAAAACATGCAACACAATAAGTTCCTAGTTTTAGTATAAGGTGCCTTCTGGTAAGATCGGCGTAATATTAAGTCCGGATAAATCACGTAACTAAGCAATTATCATATAAAAATATCGCTGAATTGCTTGGCATCCGGATTTACTATTACGCCGATCTTACCAGAAGGCACTATAATAGTAAACAATGGTTCAGTTACGAGTATACTTTGAAGAATAATTAATTTATCTCTATCTATCTCAGGTCAGTTTCATTCGTGAGGCACATCTGAAGAAAATCCTTTGTTTAGGCTTTTCCACGCTGTTATAAATTATTTTGATTGATCCATATGCTTTAGACTATCTTCATTGAAGTCTAAAAAAACTACCTACAAATTCCTTGCCATTTGAAAATCAATAACAATCATAATAACCTCCTTTTTGCTTCGTCGTAGTCGGATAAAAACCAGTAGGTACACTAGAAAATGTGTATTCTAAATGTAATTTACGTTCCATACCGATCTCATAAAAGCATCGCCTGGCATCTTCAGTCGCAAGATGCTTTTAAGTCCCGTGCTCTCTAATCAAGGCATCGTTTGCGAGCGGAGCCGCGGGGCGCAGCTAACTCGATCGGGAGTCAAATTGCCACGTACAGCCACTTAGAGATTTAATGTGCTTTTGTCTTGTAATGGATCAAATCATGCTCTCAGGCCCCTTCTAAAGATGACGTAAATGATACACAGCGAAATATTGATGCCATGTTTATAGATTCCAAAGTTATGAACGCAGTGCAATTCTTTATAGGGTACGTCCCCCGGTCCGCAGTGCCCGTGAATGACACATGTTTTTCAACGAAAATATTGTCATAGGTAGAGCTCAGAATATTCGGCGAGGTAGATGGTTTTGTTTTGCCCGAATACCCTAAAGTGACAATAAAAATTATCTGCAGTTTGATCTATAGACGAAATATAATTGTTCTGAGAATTCTTCATCGTTTGGAGTGAGGCTTCTGTGCTTTATCAACTCTATTCATAATGTAAGCATGTCGACTAAATGTAGATAAGTATTCTATCAGCAATCTAGTTCCCAGCTTTGCTTAGTTTGTGACTAGAAAGCGTTGCGTGATAAGTCCAAGAATGTTTATTTATTTATTTATCCACTCTATCTGAAAGGCGAGTACAACAATCGAAATCACATGAAAATTTGTCAAAAATCCTACGTTTGAATTTCGAGTTTGAATTCATCATCTGAAGTGAGACTTCTGTGCATATTTACCTACTCTATGGCGCTCCCGAAACGCGTTATTCGAGCACAACAGACGAACGTCGCAGACACGTGTTTGCACAGCGCACCTGTTCACGGAAATTGTGTAGACACCCCTACTACGGAACGTTGTTTTGCTTGCTAGATGTTTTTGGTGAGGTGCGTGCGAGAACTTGATTTCCGCCCATGATTAATAAATTCAAGTCATGAAATAAAATGAATAAAATGATCTCAGCGGTTATTGCATCGTACTAATTGTTATTTTTTTATTATTTTTATTATTCCAGCTAACTTTCCACGGCAAAGTCAATAAGCATAGTTAAAATCAAAGCTTTTTGTAAACTTTTAATTCTTAAAATAAAACCGACTTCTTTTCGAGAACCTGAAGTAATTCCTCATGTTTGCGCGTCATACGTTTTTTGAAAGAATCCTGAACTCGTCTTCTTTTTGATTTTCAAATAAGATACCGTTTCAAATCTCGTGTTGAGCCCTCAGTTAGGGTTGAACTAGCCCTCATTGCATAATTCAGCACTATATGCTTTGACTAACAGCAAACTGGTTTGCAAGGTTTTCATCTATGATTTCCTGGTACCACTAGATCTAGGTTCTAAATAGAACTATGTTGAAGTTCTTCGCCTGGAGATTAATAAAAAGCATAATTATTATAAAGAACCCTCTACCTACTGGAAATATTCCGAACTAATGTGTTTTGTTTTCTTTATGAATATAACGTTATTCTTTTTTTTTATTTCGACTACAAAGAGAAGAGAATTTTAAGTCACAGTTACTTAACTACTCCATGACTACAATTAAGCTTCTCTAGACTGGTCCAAACCAAAAAAACATGTCGCTGAAAGATGCCACAAAGTCTAGCTGAACCTGTATTGAATGCTGGTTTTTGCGAGCTCCAAAACGTTTTCGAGACTTTCACGTACTAAGTTTGCTTTTTTTTAGCAAAGATTTCTAGGAAAAGTAATTTGTATGAAGCTTTTGAGGTGATTTTTCATTGGTTTTTAAAGTAGAGTTGTTTATAGAACCCGATTGCTATTTCTCTTTGGCTTTGAATCAAAGAACTAAATAGATGTTAGTGATGCTTATTTTTTCATGAGAAAAAATATCTATATTTCTTCGTGTTCTCCGTAGCAAGGTTTTCCACTTACCGCACCAAGTTTTACAGCACCTGTCATTACAGCACCTACCGAGGCAACTGTGTATTAATTAGGCTTTTATTGCTGAAGCAACAGTATAGGTATTTATCAGTCTTTTATGTGGATTTGGTCCATTGTCGAGATTGAATGGCAACACTGACGAAAATGCTTTTTTCATCTTCCCAAATCCATCACTAAAATTCTATGCCCACGACTTTGCTCGCGTGATAGCGGCATACGCATTATTTGGTTAAAATCTTTGATCATAATTTTTGACTGTTTAGGGTGCGACTTTTCAAAATTCCGTTCTTAGTGCACCCCTACACTATATAAGGATACTACCCTCCAAATTTCATACCTCTAAGACTTATAGTTTAGGCTGTGCGTGTATTGTCAGTCAGCTTCAAAAGAGTTTTATGTATTTAGAAGATAGATAGATTGCCAAACCCAATAAACAAACACTTAGATTAATCAATCTTACGATTTTAATAACTAGCTGAACATTAAAAGTCGTCGATCTAACGTGCTTTTGTAAGAAGCTCAAAAGAAAGTTACCATTTTTTAAACTGTTCTCGTAAGATAAACGCCTTAATTAAAAACGTTAGATAAAAAAACCCTCCCTAAAATTCGAGAGGGATGGTTCCTCACCTGTGTCAGGGCTAAAGAGGAGTTATGGATTCAATCTTGTTGGGGTAGTCGGGGGTGAAAAAACGGGTATCGACTCCAATTACAGTACCTACATCCTATACTTTACGCCCAGCTGTAACGGGTGGGAGATAAATGTGTAAAACAGTACTATGAATTTATATCGAGTCGAAGATTGCTTTTATGCATGACATTTTTTTAGGAATACAAACTTGAATAACAACTGGCAAGGAAATAAAAATAAACTGTAAAAATACATACATACCGGTAAAATCATATACCCTCCTTTTTCCTTCGTTGTAGTCGGGTAAATTAAAATTATAGTGTACTTGGAATAAAATTGATTCGAAGGTATACAGCACCACTTACTTGTAAAAGGCATAATTTTGATGATATACCCTACTTTCCATATCCTTAGTTGTTACCTCGAATAATCCTCACCTCGAGGTAGAGTCGAGGCGAGGATTGAGTAGATTTAGAAAATATGATTTTTTGTGTTTTGTGCCGAATGTCAGGCTTCACCACTACACCACTGAAGCTCTCAAAAATATATTCCAAACAAAATATTGCATCTCAAAATTTGTGTTTTTTTAAATATAGGGAAGCCTATATTCAGCATTGAGCGGATAATGATGATGATTAGAATGCGCTACAACTACACTCGTTAGTAAATACTCACACATTTTTATTATATTACCAACATTTTATAAGTGCTGTCATTTCAATTAGGAAAATGCGTGGTGATAAAAATAAGCACAATGCTTTACTAAGCAATCTAAGCATGATCGATCCATACAACATTTCATACATCATTAAAGGTTACAAGTGGGAGTATTACTAAAGCACTATTTACACGGCGACAGTTACTCGCACGTAGTTAGGTCACACTCGATGTTTGTCGCTCTGAACTTGCAGCCTGACTCGGATTAGAGGAAAATGAGAAGTGGGGGGTGTAGTGCTTAACTTCAGAGAGACAAAAAACGTTTGTGACTAAATTGTACAAGACTAATGTCCGAATACTCAAACGCCACTTAAATTAAGTTCACGCTTAAATTATTGCCATCTCTTACAAATGAGTAATTTCAAACAGAGGCAGAGCAATTTTAAGTGGTGCTTTAATTTGAGTGACGTTTCAGTATTCCGGCCTTAGTGTCAGAATTTGCCTGCGATTTTTATAGGAAAAATGAATAGTTACAGGTAGTACTAGGGCCAGTTGAACACATTTTGTCCAGTACCCTAGTATAAGTAACTAACCTTAGGAAGAAATCGCTTTCAGTGATAAAGCCGCCCATTGTACTATACAAAGTTAGTTTTAAGATTTGTACGTACCTTATCCTTGTGTACAATAAAGTATTATTTATCTATCTATCTATCTTAGGCTTCAGTGACAAAACTAGTGTAAAGGCTCCTGCTAAACGCGTACAAGCCCTTCACAAACATGTAAGATTGTAATGGCAGATCAGTGTCAATAGTGGTTCCATCCTTAGTTACGCAATCTAAAAATATTACCATCTACGGTAAACTGGATTATTTCGTCTCGTCGAAATTGGAAATGATATGAACATAATTGGGAACTTAAGCGGGTACGGATTAGGATGAGTGATACCATCAACCACAAATTGGAATTGAATGAAAAATTTCATGAGTGGGCGAGCACTTGAGTGATAATCTTACCGAAACGTGCTTATAATACCAGTATCAAGAGGTGGGATCAACAAAACGAAATTTTCAATTAGGATAAGTTAATAGATTGGGACGCAATCAAAGCTTAGATTTTAATATTGAAATACATAATATAGGAAGGATTATAATAATTATTAATATAGGAAGGATATTTAATAGGATATTTAATATAGGAAGGATGATGTAAGCATCATCCTTCCTCTGAGGGAATCTTAGTAAATAAATGGTTCTCCAGGTCATCTGAGAGATGGCCACAGAGCATGGCCCTACAGGGCTCATACTCAGACTTGCTCTGCAAGGTACCTAATGCATTGTTATAGGCAGAGTTGTGAACCATCAGGTTGTGTCGTTATTTTTTCACATAAAACAATAAAAGTTGAGAAAAAATACAAGTTTCTCTTAAATAAATACTGGTGCCAAGCAATAAAGTAACTTTGCAGTAGATATTCAAAATATCCTATTTCTCACAAAATGTTTCGTGATAATAATTATTATTTGATATTGTGTCTAATTGCAGCAAGTTTATACAATTTTATTGCATGCATACAAAGTACAAACATTTTGCAACCATCTGTTCAACTTTGCTATGGGATCCTTTTCTTATCTAAACAAATAAAAAACCGACAAAATGTAAAATAATAAACTGACGACTTGTCATCATGTAAACACTCCTTTAGTTTTCTGTATTTAATTAAGAGTAACTAGCGGTACATCTTTTTTAATATTACTTCATATGCTGACTTTTCAAAGATTTCATTACTGAACTTTCAGTAATAAATATTTTGAAAATCGTTCAAAATCTTCCTAGGAGAGTATAATCAGCATCACGTCCCAAAATTGTGTCAATATCGTTCCCATTTTTTAGCAGTTATCTGTTACTGTACCAATGCTATAAAAAATATTACAAACTCATTGTTAGAATATCGACTGATTTCTTTTGCTTTTTTTGACACATTGTTATTTTTTTTTTATACAAACAATGCTATTGTGAACGGATTCGCACCCACGACCTAAGAATAAAAGCGACATCTTCTAGACCACCCACAGCTGTTATAAATATCAACTTATTCCATATTTTAAGTTACACAAGTTGGATTCGTCGTTTGTTGTGACGTGTTGACAACTTGATGGTTGTAAGCTTCTCCATAAACAAAGTATGTTTTGATTTCTGAGACTGAAATTGGTTTTGGCTTGATCGTAACTTATTTTGGTAAATATTTTGCCAACTGACTCCGGGGATTGGTAAATAATGGAATAGAACCAGATTTATTTGATAAACACATGCAATTTATATGAATGTGGACGGATGTAGAAGTAAAGGCAGGCTAAAGAAAAGATGGACTGTGTGAAAGAAGATATGTGTAAGAAAAGAGTGAGCACAGAGAATGACGGCTGATAGAGGAGAGTGGAAGTCGAAGACATGTTGTACATACCAAACCTAGAGTGGGACATGCAATCTATAGGGAATTTTTTTGTAAAATTGTTTTTCATCCAAAAAAGTGACCTAAAAGACGTATACTTGTTGAGTGATTACTCCTGCCTTATCAATGGTTTTACCTAACCGACCACGTAAACCAAGGACGTTTCCTACAAGGCAGTGCGCTATACATCTGTGACGTAAGCGGCTGAAATTGCACGTGCATAGTGCATAGTGCTTATGATCCTTCTTAGTCTTTGAGAGTTATCTTCCTTTACCTCTAATTTAAGTACTTCTATTACTTCATTAAATTATACTTAAGATTTTTTAAATATTTTACTCGTACGGCCATAACACTAAAAGATAGTAAAGGCGTCAAATTAACGTCAACTTAATTAAACAGTTATCTACAATCAACGTCTATTTAACACTATTCTTCAAAGAAACAAATGTTACCAATTAGTCAAAGTAATTTATTTCTCAAATTGTTCTAAATTTATCAGGTTTGAACCGTTTTTCAAGCGTTAAGTTAATATTTTTAGAAGGCTATTATACTGGAAGATAGAAACGAAACTCCTTTGTTTTGACGCTACGTTTTATGCCGACAAATCCGCTAAGTTAATAAAAATTGTGTGCCAAAATAAACACACAAAGTACCAGAAACTTAATACTTAGAGGTTTCATATTTTTTGTTTTGACAGCTTCGTCAATGTCATGTCGTTTTTGCAATACAATACTCCAACAGTGTTTAATTGAAAAAAAAAAGACACTGAAAAACAAACGTTCTATGTGTCCTAGTTTCTCTTCTAGTAGGTTACTTTGTGCATTAAGATAATGTAACCGATATAATTTCATATCTAGTGGGGTCATTACTCTTGCTGGTTTATCGTTAGACGCTGACAGAAGGTTTTGGCATCCAATATCTTGGTGTCGGGCCAAGGTAAAAACATACACCTCTATATTTTGCAAGAGTTTCAATGACTTTATTGCTCATTAAAGATTAGATAGTATTGCAGGTAAGCTATGAAAAAAGACTTACGAAAAATAAAATTTAGTCATAGCGCGACTTAGTCCCTGTATTATTATGACTGACGCATTATATATTTTGAGAGAAGACGCATGGTCAGAAACTCATTTACTAAGTAAAATCACGAGGATCTTTAAATCGTTTTAGTACGTTCATTTTTTAGTGCCAGTTCTTCATGCCCAGAGTAAGAAAACTATAATCGGAAGGATGCTAGATCTACCTTTTCAAAACTCCTGACATAACGACCACGACCTCTGTCAAGAACGTTATGACCCAGAAGAAATCTTTGAAACATTACAACACCAACACCATTGCATGCTGGACAGTTCTGCCAACAGCCCAAAGTCCTTCTTCGTTACTTTAAGGAGTTGGGCTGGCTGGGGTGAGGTCAGCAGGTGGACAATGCACAATACACCCCAACGCGGGACGCCAGTGCAGATTTCATTCCACCACGACGAATTAGAATTAGTTACAAACCGCTACTGCTTATGCTATGAACCACACGCACCAACTAATGCCTGTCACTCGGGAAGAAGAATCGCTTTATATAAATTTCTTAGGTACAATTAATTTTAGTTGTCGCGTCGCTATCGAGCCTTTAATTAACCTCTAAAGGCTTCAAAGGTGATCTTCGCTTTTGGAGATATTGCGTCTAGGTTTTTAATGGATGAGAAAATAAAGTGGCTCTAAATAAAGCGATGCCAGACGGTGCGATTTGACGTCGCGGTAACGCACCGTGTGGCTCCAGACTCAGGTTTGAAAAATCTTTTGGAATCGTCAAGGCCGAAAATTACCTCAAAGGGAAAAAAAGTGTTCTTCGACTTGGAATTGGTTTCAGTCTAAATTGAATATTTCACCCTCGTCAAAGTCAAAATTAAAATGCTTTGAATCGTCATTAGGTTTTGTATGATTATGTATGATTACACGTCATTTTGTTATTGAATGAGTTGGAGCTAGTTCGTCCAAATCTTCATAAATACACGTTTGGCTCTACTATTTAAGTAAGATCCTAAGTTTCCTTATTTAGTAGTAGAATAGCTGACAGCTATCAGAGAGCATTGAAAATTGTTAATCACCCAGACTCTAGAAAGTTCGATTTACTTCATAACTTAAATGGTAGAACCAACTAAATAGGTTCCAATCTAAACTGTATCATTACTAAATTACTTTACTGTTAGCCTGTAATTTGTTGCCCATTGCCGGCCAGTTGATTATCTACAGACTAATCCGTACTTCCTAAGCGGTAATGTATAGCAATCTCATTAGATTGATACTTAATCGGTATGCCGTTGTAGATTACTGTGGCTTTATTTTAGTGGTAGTGATGGGGTGAGTTTAGTGGCCATTTTGTTTATTAATATCGATGTTTTTAATATCGATAATTTTGGTATTCTAACAACTACTCGTAACTTTCATGGGTTTTTCCAAAATGGCGGGCACTTGTACTAGTAAGCAGCAATTATTATACATCAAACAATAACCTATTGTCACCGTCTTCATGTCACATCATTGTCTAATCCGTCGATACGTTCAATGCGGTACATGATACACCCCCACGTAATAGGTAAATGTATGATTTTGTAAATGAATAGAAGCAACAACAGCAGGCGCCATATTGCCGCGTCATGTCGCTCTACATATACGTAGTACCCGACTGTAAGAGCCAGCATCTGACGAAAGCGTTTTGTCGCTCGACCGTCAGCGACTTTGCACTACTATTCTCTATAGCGGCACTATATTGAGCCCGTAGTCTGGATTTTGTTATGTTGATTTGCGACAAGCGAGAATCGAGAAACTCGCAGTTTTTGTATGGAGAAAAATAATATGCGAATCTCCCGCTAGAGACGTTTATCGGGATTTCATACAGAATATCTCGCAACTCGCTTCTCGATATGCGTTTCGATTAACAAAACAAAACTCACTACGGGCTCAGAGCCCTGAGTCTATCTCGGTGTTGTGTTTTCTTGCTATTTTTGGCATTCGGAAACGGATTCGCAAAGTGAAAAATTTTGTATGAAAACCGGATAAGCGCCTCTAGCAGGAGATTTGGGAACTGTTTCTGCGGGTCTATCTGACGTCTATAGACCCGCAGAAACAGTTCCCAAATCTCCTGCTAGAGGCGCTTATCCGGTTTTCATACAAAATTTTTCACTTTGCGAATCCGTTTCCGAATGCCAAAAATAGCAAGAAAACACAACACCGAGATAGACTCAGGGCTCTGGTCTGTGGTCGGACGACGTAGCGTCGTGCGACATGTCGCTAGCTACACCAACCTAACGAGCGTATAATTAATCAGCGAAGCGTTCGATTGCCTTGAATTGAGCACTCGCGTATAATAGCGTGTGCCGGCCACCGTACGCTAATCCTTCGACAATGAGACCTTAGTTATAATGGACTTTGCGCTTTGGGTCTCAATAATGAGGGACAACAAAAGCCATCGATTGCCTTTCCATGGGATATTTCATGAATAATAATTGTATTAATATTTAGAACCCTTCTTGGTAAAGGTCCATTTGTTAAGGTACCGATTCCTTCTAATAATTTTTTTGCAATAAAAGTACAGAAAAACTATTGTGACCGATATGTTATATTAAAAGAATTGGTACATTGGTAGTCAAAAGCATAATATAAAACTCATAATTACACCCAAGGATAATACTTGATTTTTTATCAGATAAAAAAAGTATAAAATCACTTTTTGTAAATAATTAAAAAGAGACGTTTTGACAGAAAAAATACTGTTTATAAATTACGCAATCAAGAGGCCAGTCAATCGTCCATCACTGAGCTTAAAGATCATGATGAGGCCTCTGTTAAAAATGATGATCTAAGCTCACCGGATGCTGCTCAAATACCTACTTTTCATTATTAATGTCCGCAAAAAAAACCATCATTAGTGGAGCGTAAATAAATTACGCAAGTAACTTTGGATTAGATAATTCAATCTCACAAACGCTTTTGCATAATCATGTAGTTAGAAAAAAAAATAGTTACAAAAATGTAGCAAGCCGTCATAGTTGCAAATACTTGATTTAAGTTAAATTAACAATTTAAAGTTATTTTTAGGAATTTGATAACTATAAATACATTTTAGGTGGACGGCGGATCTGCGAGTGCACTATAAACGGTTTTGACAGCTTCTTGAAACAAGGGAGATTCCCTACTATACAATAGTATTATACTTATGCCTCAACTTTTACCCTTTACTAAAACCTTTATTTTATTACTTTGCATTAGCTAACATTAAAAATAATGGACCATTATAATACTAAACTTCAGTGGACGTGCTCCGCGAGATAGTTATTGTATTTTATAGGCAGACGTAGCCTTAAATAAGTATAGGTCATCTATTTGATCTGTCATTTATTCCCATAAAAAATATAGACTCATGATCATGACCGTATAAAAATCATTGATTCTGTCAAAAGAACACTCCGAATAAGTTATAACGTTTGAAAATGACACCTCGTAAACGAAGTCACGGGCGTCCCACGGGTTTAAATATAAATAACGTCTAGTAACTAAAAGTTACAACAATATTGTACAACGTGGGCGATATGATTGATTTATCGAAAACGACCTCAAAATATTTAACCGCAGAGTTGTAATGACTGTTTTAGTTCATGATTACGAAGTACGGATGAAATTGAAACGAATCGTAATACAATAATTGTGTTACAATTCTTAATTACCGGTTGCTAATGGTCCTTTGGATTGCAATTTGTCAGATACTGATACATTTTGATGGTACCAAAAGACAAACCCTGCGAGATTTTACTTAATGATGTTTTTCATGGATTCAAGAAACTTAATCACTCTAGACAACAACTCTAACTCTCGACTTAATCATGACAGGCGTCATGGCTCAGTCGGTAGTAGCTCTGCCTTCCGTGCTGTGGGTCGTGGGTTCGATCCCCACCGAGAACAAACATTTGTGTGTTGTAAACATAGATGTTTGTTCTGTGTCTGGGTGTTTCTATGTATTATAAGTATGTATTTACAAAAAAAAAAAATGTATGTGTGTATTCTATCAGCCATCTAGTTTCCATCGTACAAGCTTTGCTTAGTTTGGGACTAGAAGGCGTTGTGTTAAGTGTCCGTGAATATTTATATTTATTTATTTATAATCTATAGCTACGATTTTTATACAAAAATCTATACTTGAGTGCGGATCAGTGCTTAAGCATAAATCGGCATACGGGGATAAGTTTGCTTTCAATCACTTGGCCAAGAAAACGATTAAGTTTTTTGTTAAGAATAACGAAAAGTAAAAAAAATCACGTGACTATTCCCTATTTGAAATTCTATGCTCTACGAAGTACAATATTTTTCTAAGCTTGCAAAGAGTATAAGATGTGTCCTTCAGTCACAAGCTTAGTTTGTCTCGTTTCAAGCAATTTGACATCACAAAATAATTGGTGTCTCAACTTGGCTTTGACTAAGACAGTTCTATCTTCACCATACTCCATGCCCACATTGCATAAACTCGAGATTTCTTCAGGTTATTTCAAGCGCCCTTAAACATGGCTGTGGCGCCCTCTGTGTAGGCTTACTCCTCATTTTAAATGATTCCTTTTAGCCTTGGAGTTTTCATAACAGTTTTTGCCTTTGTGTAAATGGATGAGCTCACCAGAGATGATACCAATTATTGTTCCACCAACAATAACACTAATATTATAAACCAATGGATACACCTATAAAGGGTAAGACCGCTCGCGAAAACCACTTTTTCTTTTACAATAATATTATGTTTTCTATTTTATTAGTTTAATTTTTCTGTTATTAAAAAAAAAAACAATTTGTTCTCGCCTCGGTTTGAATATTTTTTTATTCTTTTTTGACCTTATTGCGTTTCATATAAAACAACAGTTTTTTTTCACACTAACACGAAGTTTTTTGGAAAGAGTAGTTCATAATGATAGATACTCTAACCACGCAAAATTTTCCGGATTGTTCCTATTTCACACTGTATTTAGACACCTCTTGAAAGCCCCTGAGAATATCTAATCAAAAAACCAATAAACCTACGAAAAAGTCTGTAAAGTTTTGACACGATCAATGTTAATCACTTTACTCTGACCCCTAAATAAATCGCTAAAATTAATTAACTTGTAAGCTTTCAAAATAGTTAGTATTATAGTTTGATAAATACTTCAATAGTTGTTAGACTTCTCAATCATAATTATTGCTTGTGAGTTTGTACTTTCTGAAGTTTTGATAAGTTTCATGAACGTGTTGAAACTTGAGGCATACAATCACATATTATTCTACTAAATTAGGTTGGTAGGATTATACGTAGAGATAGGAGTGAGTTGACTTCATTTAGTAGGGTTCCATGCATAATTAGCAAAAATAAAAACGCAGTAAAATAATGTTGTACCAACGTATATAAAAATATAACTAGAAAATGATAGGGATGATGATAAAAAATTAAAAAATAAACCTTAAACGACTTTAAACATCAAGCTTAATCTTCTTTTCCTAACCATAAAGTTCCATAATTAATATATTTCCTAACATAAGATTTTTTTAAATGTTATGGATATAGTAGAAAGAAATATAGACGTTGACAGTACTACTAATATATATTTTTTAATTATACACTTGACGCAGACACTATTGTATTCTAAAATTGTAAAAAAATTGTTTACCTACATTTAATTTAGTTTAGGCAAGTCAACTAAACATCGATCAACTCAATTCCCACGATAAATCTACGAATGTAGGCGATACATAATGACACCTACATGATACTTACACATTTATAATCCACTTTTATAAATTACTATTTATAATACATATCCGGGATTTATGGCCAAGTAGGTAATAAATAGTTCAGACAACTATTATTGATGTGTTTTTGATGTCATTTGAGTTGCTCTAGTTTCTAGCTTCTAGTGTATGTTTTATGTACTTTTTAGAGCTTAGTTTACTGTCGATAAAAGTGCTAAAAGTTACAGTTGAAGCATAAGCTCATTTCCGGAACTAGGTCATTTTCTGATACTAGATTTTTTCCGTAAAGATTTAGTTGACAGGCGTCACAGCTCAGTCGGTAGCCGCTCTGCCTTCCGTGGTGTCGTGGGCTCGATCTCTACTCTGAGAACCAATATTTTGTGTGTGGCGAGCTTTTAGATAGAATTTATGATGTATGTTCTATGTACGGGTGTCACTATTTATTAAAAAAAACATTTGTATCTATTTTGAAATCTTATAGCGCGTGCACACTATGCCCATGCCGCTGCCGGAATGATTGCCGCGATTAATTCCGGAATTATTGCCACAGCAACATCGCCAAGTTCATGCCCTAGCTCCTTGGTGAGAATAAAGGCGATGTTGCTGTGGCAATAAGTCCGCGGCATGAATGCCGGCAGCGGCAATGGCATATTGTGAACGCGGTATAAGGAAATGGTAGTACGTATGTCACGTTTAAGCAACGATAAAAAAATTCAAGACTTACTTTATTACCCATACTTTAACGCGCAATTTTTTTATTTACAATCGATAATTAAAATCAATTTCACTTTGTGTACCCAGTAATCAGTATCTGTTCTGCTAAGCCAACAGAGCCAAGTTGAATTTAATTTCAGTCTATTAATATCTTGCTAACAAAGGCTCACAGTAACACGGTATAGTCACAAAACAGTAAAGACACTTCCTATTCAAAAAAAATATCATCTTCTTTACGCCACACTTCTTACGTAGAGTCGTTAATGCAATACTTTTCTCGTCCACTCTACCAATTAATAGCTCACATACTATTATGGCTAACAAACATTCAGACACGTCACTTAAACATAAATGATACTTAAATTTTGCGTTGTCTCTGTTTATCATGACATGATTCTTCAGTAAGATCCTACTTCATAATAATATTATAAACGCGGAAGCTTGTGAGTATGGATGGATCTTTCTTACTCTTTCACGTAATAAACTGATCCGATTTGAATGAAACTTGGAATATATATTGTCCGTGACCTGGATTAACACATAAGCTACTTTTTATCCTGAAAAATTAACGGAATCCAACGGGACGCGAACGAAGTCGCGGGCGGCAGCTTGTTGTCAATATGTTTTTGGTATGTCTCTGAGTGCGAGAATAATTTGAGCATAAAATGTACAGAACATACTTGCAAACACTTGTTTGGTGGCAAAACTTTGAGACTACATTCAGTTAAATAGAATTCTAGATTACTATAATTTGCTTTTGCAGTCTCCATATAATAAAGAGTGTATTTACTGTGTACCCACTGTGTTATTGTGCCGATACCCTTTAAAATCATTCTCAATTGAATTGAAAAGTTACATAATGGAAGCTTTCAATTATTTCCGGCCAGCGCTGTATTGTACAGGGTGTAAACACAGGAGCTTAAAAGTGAAGAAGTTTGGGGTCTGGCAAAATTATCACTTCAAAAGTACCGCATGGCAGTTATCAGTTTAGATAGTTTACACGAAAACAAAAATAGCTTGACTTCAAAAATTTATAATAATCTAGTTTGTAAGTTTTAATTGATCTAGTGAGCGAAGCGAAGGAAGTTTTGATAACCAATTTTAAGGAATTTAGGTCATCATTTTTATTAGGAACCAGCCGTCGCCCGCGGCGTTGCTCGCGTTCTAGTGTGACTTTTCAAAATTCCTTTCTTAGTGCACCCCTACACTACATAAGGATACTACCTTCCAAATTTCATACCTCTAGGACTTATAGTTTAGGTTGTGCGTTGATTCTCTGTCAGCTTCAAAAGAGTTTTATATATATTGATTTATCACGAAGTCTCAGTTCGGGGTGTTGGTTATTTAGATATTTTAAAATCTCCCTTTTCATTCCACTAGTAAGACGACTCAGTGGAAAGATCGGGAATAAACAATGACAGCTAAATTAACATAGGATTACTTGTTCACCTAATTAAATTAAAGGCTTTTTTTATTGTTTTTAGCAATTTATTGATAAAAACTGGTTCAAACGTTCTATTTTAAGTTTTCTAAGGTAGTTTTTCGTCACCCTGTATATTGCTTTTCATAATATCGGAGTTTCCTGTCGATAATATTATTTACGGCGGAAATGCATCTTGGTTCAAGAGAAAACTCTAAAATAAAGAGAGATTTTTAAAATAAAGCTTCTTGGCATAGCTTCATATCGCTGTTTTTTAATCATTTCAGTTTATTTCCTCTTGAAAGATAACAAACTGAATTTCAGTTTTGAAATGAACGTTTTTAGGGTTCCGTAGTACAAGGAATCCATAGTTTCGCTTTGTCTGTCTGTTTTTATAACCATTTTACTCATATTTCTCAAGTCACAACTACTACCGTCTTAACTCAAAAAAGTCGATTTTGAGATATCGTTCAAATGAATGAATGAATGTGGTACATGGTAAGAATTAAAAGAACTCAATTACACGTCTCGTATCTATGATAAGTTTATTTAGTTTTAGGTCAACTAGGCTTTGGGCTGATATGTGCTCCATCCCACTAGATTGCACTCAAGAAACCATATTCTAACCACACATAATGTTCCTTATTACCAAAATATCGCGTGTGAAATTTCTCCATTATAAAAAGGATCCATTAAAAGGCCGATAAGCCAGCGATAAATCGTATTCGGCCGAATATGAGAGTATAGTTCGAGGCCAATTTTCGTTCACTACTCATTTCCTTCGACGTGACTTGAGGGTTGGAGCACACGGGGCTTTTTTTAGTTTTTCTTGAGACTTTTTTTGGCATTTTGTTACTGTATTTTTTTTGTGTAAATTGTGTTCAAGATAATAAAATGTCTGCAATAAAATCTAAGTTAGAAAACAAATTCACCTTAGACGTTAATATTTTTTGCCATATATAAAAAATAGGGTTATTCCCATCAAGCCCACCAGCCGGCCCACTGGTGGGCCAGACGGGGAAAAAATCCCATCGAGCCCACTCATTTGCATAGAAATTTTAGAGGTATTTTTTTTTTCCTTTTGGCCCACCAGTACCAATTTGTACAATTATCATAGATATTACAATGAACTTATTGACTTACATTTAGGTAGATACTAGGTACTATAAATACAGAATGAAAAACAAAACTATGCAACTAAATAAGGATGTTGTTAGTACCAAATATTATGTAAAGTGAAGCTTATTAAATTCCAGAAGTTATTATATTGTTCCATTACTCGGTTCCTCATCATCTTTATAATACCCACTCTCGTATAAAATTGTTTTCCCTTTCATAAGTATAGCTTTTATTATATTTGCAAATTATGCAAACCGCAAGAAAAGCGTGCCATATCCTTTCTTCCTGATTTTGAGAGCGTACTTAAGTCGGTATGAAGATTTTTATCTTCTTTCAAATACGCAATCTGATATTATGTTAGCGTCTAACAAATAATAATAATAATGTTTTATAAATATCTCTGTATTTTACTACAGTTTCCGCTGGATTAAATATTTGGTACTACTGTTTTTTATTGTCTTAGTCGGTAAAATAATAATAAAAGAGTATTTTTTTCTTAGTAGGTAACTACATACCTAATTAGTTGGTTTACACTCTCTTTTATGATTGTGTAACTATCTATTTCATACCTTTATGTACATACATCCGTAAATAGTCAGTTTCTCAAATTTTTCGTTTCCCTAATACTACCAACATTAAAAACCGTTATTTTAATAATACTTAGATCCTGAAAAAATGATTTTAATATAAGTTATAAATACCTACATATTTTTGAGATATTGAACTATGGTAGAGCCAATTTACGGGAATTAATTGCATGAAAAAACTGTGACAAAAATAACTCGACACCGAAATTGAAAAACAGTATATTGACAACCATAAAAGCCACCAGCCCCAAAACAAATAAACCGAATCCATACAAAGTTAACAGCCCAAACATTGAATAACAAAATGCGCGAATATAAAAATTACTAACGATCACAAAACGAATACGTGACTGGCCTAAAACAGATGTGATTTTCTCGTATGTTACCGTGATATCATCACAGATGTGAGTATAGTACTGTCATTCAGACTATTCACTCCAGAAAAAAAGGAATTTCATTTATCGTATCGAGTTCATACATTTAAAATTTTTCGCGCATGATACGCGGTACTTTGAATATAGGGAATTTTATATACCTACTTACTTACTAACGCAGTGCAATATTTACAATAGATATTTAATTTTAAATGTCTAAGAGATTTGGTAAAAAAATTGGCCCAAATTATTGTCAGGGACAAAAATTTGGGTTTTTTACCAAAAACCAAAGTGTGATTAAGAAAAAGAAAGGTCATCATTTTCAAATGAAGTAAATTTAAGATAAATAGGCAAAAATGGTGGTTTTCTAGCGCTTTACTGGGCGTTATTTTGATTTGAATCTTAATCTTTCAGCATAAAGATAATTTTAACAAAGCCAAGTATGCGAGTGACAAAGGCCTGATAATACGAGAATTGCTCAATATTCGTGTTATTACCGCCAAAATATCTTTCAGGGTCTCTTATGGCTCGAAATGGCAGATTAAGTTGGGTAAGGTGAAAATTCAAAAGGAATAATATTGTATAAGAATGTAAACAGTGTACCTATAATAATAGTGATAAAAAGAAAGTTTATTAAAATGAAGTCAAGCTGACCAAGCTAAGTCTGCAATAGAATAAAAAAGGCAACTCACATGCTCTAGATACGACAGTCTTGATATACCTACAGAAAGTCATTTTATTTATTTTTTCAGAATAAACAAACTAATTATATTCAGGATTGTTCATACCCAGGGTCCAAGGAATAAGAAAAAATAATCTGTTATTCTACAAAATATTTATGTCAGTGTAATATTAGGGTAATTATCAGAATAGGCACTAAATTAAATCGCGAAGTGTGGTCCGATTAGTGCCAATCTAGGTCAACAGCACTCAGCTTACAAATGCCTTACACGGAAACCAACGGGTAATGGAAATTACTATTGTTTGAACTACAATAAATATTTTCAGCCAGAAATAAATAAAATATTCAAGAAAACTAGAAAAGAAATATAGTTTTCAGGACAGATAACAAAAAATAATTAAAAAAACTAGAAACACTAGGCATATTAATAGGAGTAAGTTAGTACGTATCTATACGTTGTGTTCCCGATATGATGGTATAAGTGGACTGTATCTATTTAGGGTTCTGGGATCGGCTGATGGTATGCCGACGATGGTGGTGGTAATAAAACGCGAGGTTACTGAATACAACAAAAGGTCCGGGTCAGGTAGGCTCGAGCAGAGCGACGGCGTAACTATCACTCGTGGAGCGCGGACAGCAAGTGAGCACGATGTTAGGAGAGCGTCCACAAATATATAATAGTTTCGCCGTTGCCCCCGCTTCCAAGCGTACGCGGCGGGGAGCCCTTAGATCTTTATTAATACAATACTATTCATAATTATACAATGTACAGAAATATTCCTTACCCATTAAATCTAATGTATTTATAGTTCTGTTTTTAGTCGGAGCAATTACAGAGGTCGGTTTATGGTGGGTGTATCGGCACGCTAACAATATATTCGTGGGATTCCAGTGTCCCCTTTGTGAGTCGCTGTCATAAACCTACATGCTTAGGGCTACTAGGTACTCTTATATCTAACTTATATCTATTCTGTCGTGCACACGTTGCTTGTTCCTATGCGCATGATGTGGTACCCATTAATTATGGGAGCACCTTGTTTTATTTCCTTTTATATGTACTTTGATTTGTGATGTGTAAACCGGTGTTGGGTATCCATTCTTTAAAAAATAAAAATAAAATAAAAATATACTTACCTTACCACTATATATACGATTTTTCTAGCACATAATAATGAAATTATGATCAAACTATTTTTTTCTAACTTTTTTTATTTAAAACTATGTTTTTCCACTGCTAAAACATTTACAAAAGTAAGAAAAACCGTAAGATTACCTTCGTTTTTCTTCCGCACCATTCAACTTACCATCTTTACGAAAATTATATCAATCGGAAAGGAATAAAAAAAACCTTTTTCAAACCACCGTTACATAACCTTTGATCATGCGTGCTTCAGGAAACTTAACCCCAACCATACGTAAGGCTAATAATAATAACGTACAGTATGGAATCTCCTTTGATGTTTCGAAAAAGCGCGGGGCGCCAAATAAATTACTACTGTGGTATTGGTGTCTGCGTGCAGATTCCCCCCGTCAACAAAAAAAAAAAAAGGTTCACACATTACACCACAGATCCTATTTTTAACTGGCAAGTTAGGTATTGAAGTCATCATCGAGTACGACAGCGTTACAATGCAAGCTATCATTGACTTGCTGATTAAATCAGGACTGACATGATTTGTAAGCATCTACTAAGACCTGAGAGTCACCTTTGTACCATAGTACTTTTAAAGTATTTTTTTTTAGGTGCGAGTATGTCTTGTAGGGTGTGCAAAAAGAAGTCAAATATACTATAATATTTAAGCACAGTTTCATTACTATGTAGTTGATGTCTATACTTATGCCCCAACTCCATGACCGGTTCAGCTATGTAGAAATAACGAGGAATTCTTCATATCGTGACATATTGGATTGCCTTGGCAATTTGGGACTTTATGTGTATGAATACACGTGTGATTATACCATTGGAGAAAAAAGTTTTTTCGGATAGGTAAACTTAAATTAAAAAGCATGCTACAAATACAATATTCATGGACATTTTCACTTAAAAGCTTATTTTTTGTTAAATAATTAAATAAGCACTGCTTAAACTAAGTGGGAGAATAAAAAATTAGGACTAAAATAACGTCAAAACAATACTTAAACGTAAAAATAAGCAAAAAAAGCAAAAAAAGTCTAAAAAAAATATTGATCAAAAGGTCGACTGTATGACTAAATAAATATTTTCTTCCACAGTTCCCACATCAGACGTCCAAGGAGTGCTGGGCAAGAAGGCGTCCCTACCCTGTGATATCCAGCCGCTGCATCAGGAGGACGATGTTGTGATGGTGCTATGGTTCAAAGAGTCTGATGGCGACCAGCCACTTTACAGGTGATTAATATAGAGCAGTTTTGGACCTCTTGCGAATAGGAGATTTCTGAACTTTTGGTCCAAAAAATTTCTTACCGGAATAAGCCTAATGCCAGTAAGTTTTTACAGTGGAGAAACACACTATCTAAGAAAAGTGGCTTTAATAGCACGTTGGTCATGTCATTCCTGTAAATTCACTTCATCTATCTAGGTATAATAATAATATCGATGAGCAGTACATCAGTGTGACCATGTTCTTATTTCCCAGCTACGACATCCGAGGCCGATCAGTAAACCAGCCAAAGCTCTGGTCTTCTCCCACAGTCTTCGGCAACCGTGCGTTCTTCCGCGGCTCAGCAACACCGGCTGTTCTGATGCTGGACAGCGTCACGGCGCTCGACGCGGGCGTCTACCGATGTAGGGTGGACTTCAAAAACTCTCCTACAAGGAACTTGAAAGTCAATTTTACTGTTATAAGTAAGTGTAACCCAGCATTAGAAAAACTAATTAGATTTTTGTAGTACAGAAGAATAAAATTTCATTGGCGTCACCGACACGCCGTTAAAGCGTAATTCAGTACGTACTAACAACGACAAATTGCTGAAGGAGTACCTACTAAGTGTCGATAAGCTTGCTCTCTACGATAATAATAGTGTTGTTATCTTGTCGTGTCAGTGTGAAAACGCCTTTTTTAACCATTTTACTTTTTGGCATCTAAGAGAATCAAAGAAATTGATTTTATAATAATAAAATCCATTAAATTATTGTAAAAAATTTTAGAAGAACTTAAATGTCACATTTCGCCATCTTGGAATTTTGAATTTCCACTGACTGAACCAGTCGAATCTTTAAATCGATTACAACAGTTTTTTGGTGGTTCTACCTACAGTTTATTATGTACTGATTATTCTTTCAATTATTTCAGTTCCACCAAACCGTCCTACGATATACGACGGACAGAGAAGAGACCGGACGAAGCTTGTGGAGCCCTACAACGAAGGCTCTGATGTTTTACTCATCTGCGAAGTTGAAGGAGGTAAAGTTGTAGAATAGCAAGTAGGTATTAACTCTTTAAAAAGGTCACAAAAAGCCTATTTTGCGTTTTATCCTGATAACTCACACTCGAAAATAGTGTGATCCCAGCAGCAAAAATAAATCGACGTCACTAAACTTAAGATAAATAAATCTACAATATACCTAGATGTAGATGTAGATCAGGTGAGCTATCAGCTTGTTCCATTACTTATATCATAAAAAAAAAAAAAAATTACGACAAAACTCAAATAGAAAACCTAGTCAAAATACCAAATACATATTATTATGGTATTATTAGAAAATTATAATACTTCCGTACTTTGATTTACAATCAATAAAATGATAACCCTTCAACAATCAAAAGACAACACAAAGACAAATCATTTTTCATATTTGTAATCCGTAGTTTTCCAGAATGTATTGTTTGTTATCATTAATCTTATTGACAAATCGTTCCGATAAGTAGCGTTTTGTCATACAACTTGTATTTTTTCGATGCCAATATGAACACATAAATTCTGTTATATTTCGATTTATGTTGAATGGTATTGTGAAGTCGTGTAGACACTAAAGCAATACCCTTATTTCTTAAAAGAGCGAAGAATAGTACCAAGAAACAAAATAAGTTAAAAATCGCTTCACCGTAGTCAAAGGTAAAAAACAAATGCCAACCGTTATACAAAATCTTATACTTGAATATCAGACTATAAAGATTTGCCATAATCAAGAGTATTTTATAGCAAAATCTACCAAAAGCATCTTTTAGACAAATAAAACTTCGAATTTGTCAACGCCAGGGTCTGCTACTAAATATCCTTATCCAATGAATCCCCTATGACTTTCCTACTAGCCATTGTGTGAATGTTCATTACCTATAGCAAACTTGATCATTTACTAAATGACATATCTTGTGAGAGTGCTTGCCTCCAGGCTGATGAATTCCAGTTTGCTCTATCATACAGCAGCCTTTATTTTCTGCGACATTCTATTCAAAGGATAGATAAGTCGATTCCTTATCGTAAGACGCTCGTTTTTCTTGTATTCAATCGTAGAAGCTGTAGCATTATTTACGAGACATTTGTAATTCTTTATCTAAAAAGATTGTACTAGAATTTCTCGTAGTAAACTAGTCTTTATTGCTCTGAGTATGTATTTCATCAAACTGGTTGCTTTTAGATGATCTCGATATAAAAGTTTTAAAAATGTGTATCCCAAGTTGTGAAAATAATGCCTCTTATTAAAAAGTGACAAAAGTCAGCTTAAAAGCGCCGTAAAAAAGCGTGCTTATTCAACAACGTTTAATTAGGTGTTCATTTCAACCAAATCAAAACCAGAAAATAGCTTGAACATTCCCATTTCGTCCCACGTCCCCATTAGAGGCTTTCATTGTCCCAATGGTCAATTTAGGATTCACGTATCGCTTACAATGTTTTATTGTTTAACACTTTATGTCGTAACATTATTGGCTGTAATTGACTTAGCCGCTTTTGTGTTTCGGCTTAATTTTATGGCCCTTTTTTGGAAAATGATGATTGATAATGTGTTTTTCATTGTGGTCGCGTGGGTGTGAAATTCCGATTCATGGAGTGATACTGCTAAAAAAACAACATTATTTTTATTTTATTTTTGACTTGGGCAAAACCTAATATTGTTTGCACAAGAGATAATTTAGCATTGATTGTTAGTATAAATAAAAAAAAGTTAGTGTTTTTGCCCCAGAAAAGTTATAAGCTTGTTTTTTTCGTCACAGGAAAACCAAGACCCCGTGTCACGTGGTTTCTCGAAAATGTCGTCATAGACGACTCATTCGAGCAGAGAACCAATGGGGTGACGGTCAATACGCTGACATTCCCGAACGTGGGCCGTCAGCATTTGAATGCTCGACTGGTCTGCCAAGCGTCCAATACCAACTTGGCACCACCAGAGACCAAGGTGTTGATATTGGACATAAACTGTGAGTACCAGATCTTGTATTCTGATGGACGATCGTAATTTTGTGTATCGCGGGAAATTGGTGAATAAAAAATTAGTAACAGTTTCTTTTTAAGTAAATAAAACATAGCATCCCCTTTTTTATTTTTTTCTGAATATACTCATATAAACCTAACAGTTGCATAGTTTTCAGACTGTTTGATGATGAAAATTTTAATGGTAAAAATCAGTTCTTAGATGACCCTGCAAATAGTGTCCAAGAAAGCACAGTCAAATAGGTTTACCACTAACCCTGACTACAACTTACTACTTTAACAACTTCTTAAGAAAGTGAACCATGAAACCAGATTATTTTAAATCACAAGGCAACAAATTACTCACTAGCATAATGCACAATACCATTAAGGATAATGACACTATCTTTTACAGTGAAACCAATAACAGTTAACATCCTGACGAAGGAGCGGCAAGTATCAGCTGATAAGCGATATGAAGTGGAGTGCAAGACGACGGGCTCGAGACCCGAAGCATACGTCACGTGGTGGAAGAACAACCGGCAGTTGAAGAGGATGGCCAAAAATGTAAGGAAAATTCACATTCTCTTTCAGTAAAACTGATATTAAAAATCCTGACAAAGGAGCAACACAAGAGTTTCACATGTTTCTAAATTCTGACATATTCTGTAGATTATCAACTTGGCTATGGTTAACAATACCTACTTGAGTTGTTTCAGTCACCAACATCAGACACATTGATAGCTAAAACATTCCAAAATTTTCACTTACATTATCATGTGATTTAGAGAAATTGCAAAGAAGTGGATTTAAAAAAATCAAAGCAACTCTGTTCATTATCATAGGTATATCAAAAATGTATTTACAGTATTGTTCTATGAACTAACAGTATGAAAACACAATACAGAATGTAGATAAAAATTCTCTGTGTCTAAAACAGAAGTGGATTCTCTGTTCCTCATTACTCTGCAAACTTCAGCCCATTCATGGTTTCCTATTGTCCCTTAATTAATAGATTATTTTTATTTGTTTTTGGAGTACTTAATCGTGGTAACGTCATTGAGGTCGAGCTTCTATTGTGTTTCTGTAAAAATGTTTTATTTATTGTTGAGTTTTGAGGTAAGAGAGAAAATAAATTGGAACTGGTTTTGCTTAGATTTTTTGTTTTTTTGTTACAAGCATATTATTTCCATTTTTTTATGCTTTCTGCTGCTATTCTTTTTGAATCACCTTGTATTTTGTCCGTGACAGTTTGAAAGCCTAGTGCCGTTGCCTGAGTAGGTAATTAATTATCTCACTTAATTACTCATATTAGGTACATACACTACACAACACACAATTATCCTTATCATAAACAAAATTATTTAACAATTTCAAAATATCTGGTGGAAAGTTAGATTTGAACCCGCCATCTCAGATCTAAACTGTGTTTTTACTTATCGTTCATTTTTAACTATTTATTCATGCTATTGTAAACTCAATGCACTACTTCTATGAGTTGTTCAATTTCCTACTTTTTCTCGGAAAGTTTTCCTCTTAATGCAAAACTGCATTCATCTTTTCCAAGCTTTTGTAGGAACAACGAGAAATTCAGCATTTTTGTGTTGACAAAAGATCAAGGATTTGGAACATTTCTTCCAAGGTTTGTTTGCTTTTCTAAACTTTCAAGCAGGGGTCCGTTTCTTTTTAAAATTTTGTACCCAGTTTATGTTTTACTTGTACCTACATTATTATGCTTGTTCTGATAAGTATACCTACCTAAAGTAATATAATCTTCATTAGGACTTATCCCAAAAACGATAGCTACATACCATTAAGTGTTATTATTATCGAGCCAAAACGGCTTGTTTTGTAAAAGTTCATAATTGACAGTTTAAAAATGAGTCGTGCATGAAGAATCACTTTGAAATTTCAATTTAAGTTTTAGAAGCAATTTAAGCACCTCATGCATAGTGTTATTTTATCTCCATCTTTCATTTTTGTGGAATGAAACTTCAGCAAAACCTCCAGGCGGTAAAACTTCGTAACCAGCAACAAACTAACCTTCTTACCCAGGTTTTTATTATATTTCTCTCAATAATAAAGCTATTATTTCACCAGTTCTCGGAAAACAACGAAACTCTCAGCGTGCTTACTCTGGTGCCGAGCGTGGAGGACGACGGCAAACATTTGACGTGTCGCGCTGAGAACAAACACATTCAGGAATCTGCGATTGAAGACAAGTGGCGGCTGAATGTGCATTGTAAGTTCAAGCTTTACTTCCTGGTAACTTATGTTAGCCTGGTACTTTTGTGATTACTAGTTTGCTTGATAGCGAATAGATACCGTATTCTGCATAAAAATAGAAGTTGGAATAAAGAAATACCACATTTTATTATGTTGAGTCATAAAATCTATTATTATGTTGCAGTCTCTCTGAGTTTTTTTTAAAATTAGTATTCACCTACCAAGCTGAGAATAAACACAAAAAAAATCTGCAATTGAAAATCAGTGGTAACTAAAGTGCTTTGTTTTTTTTACGTCTTGTCCTAGTAACTTATGTTCGCCTGGTACTTATTTTGCTTTCATTGCTAAGGCGTCCTTTCTGTGACTGTAGTTACTTTTAGTATTGTCACGACACGACACGAGCATCAAACTTGCTATCTTTGAAGTGGTGACACCATCCTAATTATTTTTCGCAATAAACAGGCTACAGACTTTGAAAGTTGTGATAGACATATAGATTAAAAAGTTGGTTAAGACGCTCAGATACCACACACATAACAAAGGTTTACATGTAGAAGTTGTTATAACAAGCAGGATCTAAAAGTACGGTTTTTAAAGTAGATGAAAGAAGGTACTTAGCAGTTTTTGTTTAAAACTACTATAACCTGTCTCAACGAAAAAAAAATCCACTAACTCATTTTCCTCATAATAGCGTAGCAAGGGAACATAAATAATAGCGGCCAGGAATAACAAGGAAACAACAAACACCATTAAAATTTTCTTTTGAGCTGTAACGTTTATCTTAATAACATCTACTCGCACCTCAGTCGCTTTAATCTAGGTACTCGTAAATATTAAAAGTTATACGCGAATAATAACCGAACTGCAGTACTATTACTGTGGTTATGTGGACGACATGACGGCGTGCCCAATTTTATGCCCAATTTAAGGATGATCGCTCGATGATTCGTCATGATTGATGATTGATCGTCCACTGACGGCGTAGTAACTATTTGGTAATCTACATATGGGGCAGGCCAGAATGAGGCCAAGCAATTCCAACCCATTAATATTATGAGATGTTTGGTATGTTGGCACAATCTCAATTTTATACTCGCCGGTTAAGAGAAAGCCTTGATAAAGGTTTAGAATCAATAGTTTATTTTAGAAACGTAACTAATGATTAGGCTTCTAGTCAACATCCTCCACTCGTTGTTCTGTTGTAAAATTAATTCAGAACTTTTTTACAATCAAATTTCCACATAGTTGAGGCTAAGACCGCGCACGGAATCGTTTCATCCGTATAGTTCTGAAGGAAAGTGGTTTCACGACACGTGTCGACCTCAGAATTAATGGAACAACTTGTCAAGTTAATTTGACAAGTTGTCAATTTAACTTGAAGGATTGCTGGCTTATTGTAATTTTAATAACGTTGCTCATAATTGGAGAAGTTTAATCTATTGTTTACGGTGAAGTTAACTTTCGCTGTTAAAAAGTTGTTTTTTTAATGGTATAGGTTACAACGGGTAAATCTTTCTTGATTAAAAGAAAAAGTAAATGTTGAACTTTATGTTCTTTTTACCTGAGGCATTCCGGTAATATTTGGTTTTTCCAACGAAATCCTTTATTCTTTTTAATTTAGTGTGAATAAATTTACAATTGGTAAAGTTACTTAGTAAAGGAGCTGATGTATTTTTCTCAAAACGATTCAAACCCATGGCCTACAACTTTCAAGGTTTACTTATAAAATTGTACTGAATCTTTGATTTATTCAACAGATGTACCAGTAGTTGACCTCAAGATGGGCTCCAATCTGAACCCTGACGAGATCAAGGAAGGTGATGACGTCTACTTTGAGTGCACTGTAAAGGCCAATCCCAAAACTCATCGCTTAGTTTGGTTTCATGACGTAAGTTTACTAGACTGAAAAATATTATGTTGATTTACAAGAGATCCGAAATTCCATAGAAAAAAGTTGAAAGACTAGATCTTGAATCAAGATGGGACTTGAATCGAGTGTGATAAAATCGGTCAAGACTATTTGCGACGCAAAATTTGGCTAGCAATAAAATATTTACCTTATATCGAAACACATAAGCACCAAATTTTTTAATACTTGGCATACCAAATTCATTCTTTGCATTTGAACATTGCCCCTGCCTACACTCTAATGATGTCAACTTATAGTACCTACCTACGTAGCAAAACATCTTGGAGTTGTCAAATTGTGCGTGTGATTTTGATATTGTTTGTAAGGTCTAGTCACTGATTTTGTATTCTGCAGAACACAGAGATCTACCATAACGAAGCGCTAGGCATCATCCTCAGTGCCCAAAGCCTGGTTCTGCAGAGCGTCACGAGGGCAGCCGCTGGTGACTACACCTGCATGGCAGCCAACAGCGAGGGGAAGGGTACCAGCAATCCTGTGTCACTGCTTGTTAGATGTAAGTACAACCACCATCATCTTAACAGCCTGTAGATGTCCACTGAATATAAGTTTTTCCTATACATTACTCCACAGAACCCAGAACCACCATTACTCCATCTTTTTCAACAATCAACTTCCCGCGATTCTAACATATTCTGTTCTATTCTTTGCCTTCTGATTTGTGGTTGTCATTCAGTTCAGGCTATCAGTTCTTTAAATTAAATGGCCAACGTATTGCCTTTTCAACGGTTGTTGGTTGTATAACTTTTCTCTTTTCGTCAGATGAGTGACATAGTTATTTTTTTCCCATCTGGCTCACCAGTGAGCCGGCCGGTGGGAATAACCCATAGTGACCACTAATAAACTCTCCTCCACCTATCATACTCCCATCAGACAACTTAAAACTCGAACTAGTTAAACTCCCAACTGCGGGTAGTTGTAAGCTTTTTGCCAAAACAATCTTATAACCGTCCACCACAGCGCCATAACAAATTTATCTCTTCAAATTACCTAAACAGTTTGCCAACTAAACTGAATTACATTAGCCAGTCTCCTTGTCCCTGAAGCACATTCAAGCCGTCCTAACTTACTTACGGGCTCAACTTTATTACAGTGTTTTGGAGATAGTTGGGTAACTACAGTTAGTTTACTACAAAATACGAAAATAACAGATGACCCAAATTAAGTTGCCACTCAGAAAAGAAAAGGTGTTTACAGAATTCTGGCTTCAACAGAACGAGATTATGACTACTGTGTATAGCCATAATCGCGTTCTTAATGGTATAAGGTAAAGCTTAGCCAGTTCTTTTAACTATTGGCGTGACGACATCGATCAATATAGGTATTTCAAAGTAGTTGAAGGACTATGATGAATAGTGGTGAATGTAAGTCTTAGAAAATGATAGAAAAGACCCTTGCCCTTTGCGTATTTAGTCGTAAGTCAGTAAGTATAGGTTTGCCTAAAATCAATGTTATTGTGTTTCTAAACGAACCAGCTCTACATTCCTGAACTAGGACAGTGGGTAGGTTGGCGTTTAGTTCAGTAGCATATGTCAGGGCCTCACGGGACGTTACTGGACTTATGTCCTGATAGTATTTTGAACCTGTTAGATTGCAGTGGGACTCGAGTTTGCGACTCTGCAATTTCGCTGACATATTTTCTGAGAAAATCAATTTTATAAGATCACAGCGTAAAGATAGCATTTTTGGCTGGTTTTGTAAAAGTTGCTCTACCTACAAAACCTAAGATCGTGGGTTTTATTTAAGTCGATGAGTTTTGTCGTGGTTTTGCCACTGCTGTAAAACGCTGAAGAAAAACATAATTAATGCGAAATCTATCTGAGTTTGTATTGTACTAACGGCGATTTCTTGCATCTTCTCTTGTGAGGATTACCAACTACCTAGGCACTTACCCTTCTAAGAATAATCACGTAGAACTTGCTTGGAACTAGACCTAAACTAATCTAGTTTCAATGTTTCATATATTTTCCTGGTTCAGAAAGTATTTCACTAAATAGAAAAAAAATACACAGGTTTTCAGGTCATGCGTTTCAAGTTTTTTGTCCAGCCTATCTGTGCACCCTATCTACATAGCACGTGTTCGTACTACAGGTCAAATTCAGCGACAATTCAGCTGCTTAATATGCTTAAGCATCATTTCAAAATAAGCTAAGGAAGTTTCCTTTGTCAATGCAACGGAAAACTTCCAGCAAAAGTCCTGACTTAGCTTGCTAGCATCATAATGCTCCTCCATTATCGTGACCAACTCAAGATTCAACGCCAAACTTAAAGTTTATCAATCTTACTTAGTTTGATAGTTTCTTCCCATTATTTCAGACAAGTTTGACCCTTATTACCATTAAAACTCTGGCTGAGTTTGCGTTGCAGTTTTATAACAATGTTTCGCACAGAATTTATGCTTGTTTTAACAGTAGTAGTAAAACTGTCCATCTAGTTTTTTGATTCAACTCTATGACATAGCCAACGGACTCTTAACCAGCTGAGACTACAATTTTTGAAAACTTGTTAAAGATACGTAATCAGGGCAGCAGATACTGTTACGCTAAGGACTGTTTCCATGCACACTCTCGTCACTAAAGCATGCTATTTGCATTAGCTGTTTCAACTGATTATAGTCTACTCCACGTGGCGTCAACTGTCTTACTGCATAACACAATATTATACTGTGTATTACTGTTTATTAAGATATTATACTGTGCCTCTTGTTACTGGTAGACTGGCTTCAATAGCGCTTTATCTATAACTCTGTTGTTGAACTAACAATGCTTTGGAATCGAGTTTTAATTGAGAGTATTTTAGTTCTTGTATCACATTGCTTTCAACAAACTGTTTTGGGGTCAAGCAGAATTTACGAAATACGAGTTATTTGGTTTATTTTAGTATTCAAGTCCCTTTTTTTCTCTTGAGCTACGAACGAGGCACCCATAATTTTTTGAGGAGTTTAGCATTAAGCATAGAAGCTTGGTATGTTATAATTCAGGGGTCAGTTCTATGGTGAATTTCTTTTATCCGTATCCAAAATAGTTATTTATTAATTTCTAGTAGTTTACACATCACTGGTGTCAGAAGTTGTACGTCCCTCTTTTGTTACTTTTATAATCTCCTCAGCTCATCGTACCGTCGTTATCCACTGATGTACTTTCACCAAACAACATAGTATAAGACAGTTTCATCAGTAAAATTCTGTTCCTCATTTAGATGCTCCGGTCTGTGCTGAGAGAAGAGATGGTGAACTGTTCGGGGCTCTGAAACACGAGACAGTATCGTTACATTGTGCAGTTGACGCCAATCCAGCGCTGGTTTCCTTCCACTGGACCTTCAACAACTCAGGGGAGCAGGTGGAAATACCACCCAGGTGAGATTGTCTGTTTAGTTTTACTTTATCTGGTTTGGTCTTGACTTGATCAGAAAAGATTTTGGCCTGCTCGAGGTAGATCCAAGACAACTTTGTAAGGATTTTCATTTTGTCAGTGTGTAGCATGTGGTTAGGTAGTTTGCACTGATTGCAAATGGTGAAAAAAAGCAATATAAATATAACGAGATGAGGGTCACCATCATCAGTTACAATCAAAATACTAACTTTTTAAGGGTCACCACATCTCGTAGAAAGTCATAGCAGTAAGGACATACAAATTTGCTTACATAATTTTTTAAGTAACATTTGGAATGAATATGTATTCATCTCTACCGTCCCTTTTATTCATAAAATAAATAACCAAAACACCCTGAACAGAAGCAAATATCCCCAGGTTATACAGCTCCCACGGCCACACGTCTACCCTTAACTACACTCCGACCACAGACATGGAGTATGGCACGCTGGCGTGTTATGGGGAAAACGCAGTTGGGCAACAGAAAGTGCCATGTTTGTTCCAGCTGGTAGCTGCTGGTAAGTACAAATTGTAATTTCATTATTTGGCAATCTGTTTATCACAGCTTTTAGAGCTTCTATAGACATGGATCTTGTAATAGTCTAAAATGTTGACTCTTGAAGAACTATATAGACTCGAGTAGCCCATTATGCAAAATTCTAGTAAATTTGGTAGCGATGATGTTCTACATTTGGTTGATGCAAATTTTTTTGAGACATCTTTGAGGATTGTTTGGAGCACAGGTTGAATTCCTGCAGAGACTAGTAGTTGCAGTTTGGCACAATTGTATTTTCTACTTATAGACCGTATAGTAACAAAAAGAGCTATAGCATCATTAGACAGATAGTCTAGTAGGTAAAGGAATAAAATAAACTCAAAGGCAATTTTATAATTTGTGTTAATAAATGTCTTTGTCTCCAGGTCGTCCATTCCACCTTCAGAACTGTACAGTAGCGAACCAAAGCATTGACTCTCTGTACGTGGAATGTGTTGAGAACTTTGACGGCGGCCTTCCCCAGACCTTTCTTATGGAGCTATTGGAACTACCTTCTCTGGCTGTAAGTAAAACGATCATAGAATTGTTCTTCTTCTCCTTGTATCAATAGTAAATCAGTCCAACCAACAGAATTGTTGAAAATTCACCACATAGTTGGCACATATTGAAATACCATTAAAATTTGGCATGACAGTAACTGCTTTAATTTTTTTGCGAGGCTTCCTAGGTCCACGAGGAAACGGGCCTTGGGTGACTGTATTTTAATTGTTCTTATGTTTCTCGATATTAACTTCTTTACCATCCTGTGAAAAACTCAAATTTTGAGTGTACTAGACCTCATTTCATCAGGAGGATTACAGGACTTTAAGATCTATGTCACCTTCATATATGCCATGGTTAAGCTTCTAGACTTAAGTATACTTATCTCTAGGTTCGTTACAACGTGTCAACAAACCGAACCCCTCCATTCTTCGAGATCCGTGGTCTCCCCCCCGGCGTCAGTTACCGGATAGATCTGTACGCTGTCAACGCGAAGGGACGCAGTGACGTCACCACCATCGAGACTGTCACTTTGAAGGGACAGGCCAAGTACACTGGTAAGTTTACCCAATTTGTTTATAAGTATGTCGTCTAGACGAAAGAACGCAATAATGTGACTACCATTCAGACGGTCGATCTGAAAGGACAGATCAATTATATTAGTAAGAAGAAGTTATATAATAGAAATCTTTATTTTCATCATCCAATTTCAAACCACCATCTACTGCTGAGCATTGGCTTGCTTAAGTTTGTAATTTTTACTTGAGCGAATCATGTGGACAGTAAATGAAGAAGGTTTTCATAACATTACAAAAACACGAAAAAATTAAGCCATGTCATGACTCAGCTTGTATTATTAATGTTTCTGTAATAAAATTACTCATCTAAAAGACAATCTAGCGTCATATTAGCCTCATATTAGACGTGCCTAATCTCAAACGACGAGAAAAAAAGTGAACTTGGTATTCCAGCAATGGTGACAAGTTTGCATTCTTTCACGTATGAAAATGCTAAGCAGCCAAATGCTAAGCAGACTAACTAGCTAGGTATTTAACACACCACTGTGGTTCAGGTCGATAGCATGGTTGCATTGTATATGATTCAACGATAAGTAAATATAAAATAAATATAAATATTCACGGACACTTAACACAACGCCTTCTAGTCCCAAACTAAGCAAAGCTTGTACGATGGAAACTAGATGGCTGATAGAATACATAAATAATTTTTTTTTGTAAATACATACTTATAATACATAGAAACACCCAGACACAGAACAAACATCTATGTTTATAACACACAAATGTTTCTTCTCGGTGGGGATCGAACCCATGACCCACAGCACGGAAGGCAGAGTTACTACAGACTGAGCCATGACGCCTGTCAAAGTAGATTATTACTGTTAGAACTCGAATTGGCGTATTAGAATCCTAAAGGCTGATAATTTGGAGCACATAAATCGCGAAATAGCCTTACAAAACCCATTTAAATTCTGATACCCAACATTACAACCAAAGTACAAGCATTAGCCAGCTGGCAATCTGTATTAGAATCAGCAGTTTGAGTGCTTATATCGAATTTCCGGCGAATTTTATAATCCCGCAAAGGAGGTGGCGAGGACTATAATAAAACGAAATCATACCCTGTCGTGGAACCACAGGCTATTTAAGATAGCTGGTCTATCTCAGCAAAGGCACTTGTGGTAGATAATACAGGAGAGGCTCGATTGCCTTATTCTATTAGCATGAGCGAGCTAACTTATTGCCTACGGAACGTCAGACAAAGCAATTGTATCTCTCAACAAAAGAAAAGGACGAAATATTTATTTGTCTTAGGTCAACTAAGCCATTGTGGTCTTGAGTCAGCTTATAGCTTGAAATGGTGTACAAGCCGCTTAGCTGTTCTAAGTTCATGAGCATTAATCTTAGAATTGCAAACATTCACGTCACTGAATCAAACGTGGATTTATTGCGTCTAACCTGCCACGCGCTAATATATACAACAGTCACAACCCGACCTATCTTCGTAAACAAATAGTCACATCTAGGTCTATCTTTGTTAATTATACATTACTTAAGAAATAATACAACAGCTGTTAGTTTTTTACCTATGGCAATACATTTGGGCAATTTCCCTGATTTAGTGTTTTATTCCAGCAAGAATCGTATAGCCTTGTAAATGCAGGCTAATAGGCAGGAGCAGTCACGCCAGCGAATCTGTAACGACTTCATTTCAGTGCTGTTTATGTTTAGCAAGCTTTTACTATGAGTTAGTGTGGATAAGGCCGACTATAGGCTGAAGAAATGGTATAGGAGCTGGGTAAGCCTTACTCTATCTTAAAAGTGTATAGCAGGCACTGCAGCGTCTCGTTCTTTGCAACATGGGTTAGGTAACTAAATAGTTGCCCCTGATACTGTATCATCATCATCAATACATATAAAACTCTTTTGAAGCTGACTGAGAATCAACGCACAGCCTAAACTATAAGTCCTAGAGGTATGAATTTTGTAGAGTAGTATCCGTATACGCGTAAAAGGGCACTAAGAGCGGAATTTTGAAAAGTCACACTCTAAAGGGTCTAGAACGCGAACAATGCCGCGGGCGACAGCTAGTAGATCATAAATCTTAAAGATAATGTAACTATCCAGCAAGATAGTTTTAAGTAAGGCTTGAAAGTATTTTAAATCTATCACAAAATACCTAAATCTTCTCCAAGATTCCTTAAAGGTTTAATCGCTAGAGCGTGATTGAGTCAGAAATGTTCAAACATCTTAATTCAAAGGTTTATCGCAATTAATATTGATAAAGGTTTTAAAATAATTAGATAGGTACCTAATTACGAAAGCGTAGGTTTAGGCTAGAGTGAATTTTCAGGAACTGCTAAGAGGTCAATCGTTTTTCCGCTCCGAATATTACCTTAGGCCACCTAGTAAATTAATAATCTGATATTACAGCGACTCGAAAAGTTCCTCTCAAAGGAACTGAAGCCCTTCACTTCAAGATTATTTTCAGGCGAATAAATTTGAACAAGGGTACTATAGTTTCAGACATTTTATTGAACGAAAGGTTTCGTAATAATAAATGAGATAAAAGTGGAGATACCAAAACTTACTCGTGAATTTTACTATAACGCTACAGCGGACATTGGTATTAAATGGAGAAAATTTCTCAATTATGTATTGCTCATTATTTATTTATCGCGTTCTCATAAATTTTTCATAAAGATTTACATTATACTCAATGGCTTATTCATGTTCGATAATTTGGATAAATCTGTAAATTTCTCATTAATTTAACATGCTCATAAATTTTTCACAAGCATTAAACTTTGCAGTCAACAACTCATGAAAACTGAAAAAAAGCTTTCTACCGTCACAACTCAGTTAAATTAAAACACGCGCGGAAGTGACAAATTTTGCCACTTCAAAACCGCCTATTTCACAAAACTCCATTAAAAATTCACACGTGTATATTAAAACGTGAATGTGATGTCGCGATATGCTAATCCTCGGCGGTAAGTGCCAAGCATGCAATAAATTACGTGGATATTTAAGCCATCAACAGCGTGTGCACGCGATGAGGTAGCAAAATAGATTTAATGCTGTTTGGTGTATAATGAATGCACTAGGAATGATTCAAGTGACAGTGTAGGTACGTCTATTTACAGCCAAAACCAAAACTTTGCTTTCGAGAGAGCTTTGGTTGCAAGGAATTGGATTGGTCTAGAATTCAGCCACGTTTTCAATGTTATGGTGTTGCAGGCGTGTCTCTGAAGAGTAAATTTGTTTGAGATGAGAATATTAGAGCCTGGTTTCTTTCAGTTCAGTTGCGTCACCACGTGTCGTGTTTTACTCCATCCTCGATCATGTTCGTCTGGAGTTATTTCCTTACAAACTTTAAACTTCCGTTCTACTTTGCTGAACTTTGAAAAACTCGAATACCTTGGAAATAGTTCCAGAAATTTAATGCTTATGACAGTGCAGCAGTTTTAAATTACTTCGCAGAGAAGTTATGAATGTACCTACCACTAGCACAGATTACAATATACCTAGTTCCAGTTTCATCATCATCCTCATCTTTCATCATCATCATCATCAACATAGGGTTATTCCCAGGGTATATCGGTCCACTGCTGGACGTAGGTTTCTTCGAAGACGCGCGACTGAACCCAGTCTTCGGCTCTTCTCATCCAGTATTTGCCAGATACATGTCTCAGATCGTCACCCCACCTAGCCGGAGGGCGTCCTACACTACGCTTGCCTAAACGCGGTCTCCACTCGAGTATTAGTTTGCTCCAGCGATTGTTAGCCTTATATGGAAACCTTTCTACAGATGAAAGCAGTGCTCTTGGCATGTCTCCGGTTCTTGCGTCGATAGCAGCGATGTCAGCGCTTTTAGCCGCAGCTGTTTGCAGCGTGCTGGCAGTACTGTACAGAAGACATGCGTCACGGCATCGGCATCTTCCAGCTAAACATGCTGTTTTGAGGTGAGATTTCTTAAACATTATTATAAACCAGACCTCTCAAAATCAAAATTGAGCTTTACTACAAAGCCTATGGCTTTCCCCAATTCTTTTGATTGCAAAACAGTTTTCCACCTGCAAGATAAAGACACGTTAAGCCAACCTCACAAACAAATCATCTGATATTACAGCACTGAATTCACCTAAGTATCCAACACCCCTCCATACAGCCCTTAACAGCCCAGCTAATAGTCTTTGTTTGTCCAGCAGTGAAGCAATGTACGTAGAAAGAGCTCCAAGTTGTCCCACACCCGTGAAGCAGGAGCCGGAGTCCCGCGCCAGCAGCACGGAGCCGCGGGGCGCGCGGGGAGCGCTGCTGCTCGATCCAAGGGACGCTGACGACGCTGATCCCGATATTATACCCAATTTATATGGTATGTAGGTTTAAATTTGTGTAATCTTGTTCCCATTAACTAGCAAACTACAGTAGAGTTAAAACCAGGGTCTAAAGCCAGAAGCACCGAGACACGACACTGCTGATAATGCTGAGTTTGATATTATACCCAATTTGTATGGTATGTAGGTTCTAATTTCTTTATATTTTCCGGGAACTAGGTACTGCTGCTTGCAATATTAGAAAAACTGAATGGACCACCGAAGTCACAAAACAGGTGTTCTGTTTTGGTTCTGCTAACTGCTGTGTCAGATATAACGTTTTTTACCGATGTTTTCTGCGACCATTCAAAAAGCATTAGCTTCTTGCACCTGCCTTAAATACCTACACTTCTCTTAGCATTATCAAAAGTGAGTATCTTATCCAACAGAGCGCAGGCCAGTATCTAACGGGTACATGAGCCTGCAGCGGCCGCCCAGCGCAAGGGGCAAGCTCGGGGAGGATGTGCGCTCCGAGCCTGATGGAGGAGCATACTATACAGACTTCAAGAAGAAGGATTATAGGATACCTTTAACTAGTGTGAGTACTGACGAGAAAATAGAAATAAAAGAAGGGCAATGTAAGGATGGACTAAGTTTCTTTTATTAAACGTAAATCCTACTGCTGGGCAATGGTCTCCCCCAATGACTTCCAATGTTCTCAATCTTGTCCCTTCTACCATTATCTTTCGAAGGCGTCAAATTCGTCCCGCCAACGCTTTTGCAACGCTGACCCCAAAACCGCCGACCAGGATTTGAAAACTATAAATAGCTCTTTGTCTCCTTCTTCTCTTAAACTAGGTCCTGAGTTAAGCTTCCCTAAAACTGAAATCTTGTATCAGGCCAAAACTTGATACTTTTGACGACTTTTGATTTTTTGACTTCATCCCGGACGACCACGATTCAAAAATACCTAGTAAAAAGTTAACAAAAAACTCACCATGTGCACTGTGTATCCGTTATATAATAAGAGCAAGCCAAGGGCGCAAAACTCTCGAATAACCAAGCAGTGAACGTGAATATTTCATCCTCACGATTGCAATCTCGAGAAATTCATACTCGAATAAAACGAAGGTACAAAGCAGGCATCATACATTACGAGATGAAATAAACACACATAGCGCATACATAAAATAACACTCTTGACGTGACGTCTCTCACTCATAAAAACATAAAACGTAGCTTATACCCCATAAAGTTTGTAGGCACTCGAGTGCCGCATCTGAACTTATTCTTTGCTATAACATAGTGTATAGTAAATAAAGAATAAACTTTGTTGCTGTGTGCAATAAAACTTAGTGTCTCATCTGAAATGTTACTCTTTGTTACAGTCGTATCATAGTTTAGGAAGAGCGAATAAAGGAGTGAACGCATGTAGTCCGAGTTCAACGACCGGTGTGACGTCATCGTTGACAGCTCACAGACTACGGCCAGAAGTTGTGACCACGTCACATCGCGTCCAAGAAAGCTGTATATAACTGTAAATAGTATCTTAAATGACTGTGTTCCTTTGATAGAATAAACTTTTGTAAAAATCTTTTACGAATTTTATTGTAAGTTTGTGATATGCGCTTGGTGAATTTGAGTGTAAGCTTACGATTGATAATACTCGTTGGAACTGAACTGTAAAGTCCTAATTTTTATACCTATTTTTAGTGTATGGCCTATCTGTGCAGCTCTTAATCTTTGATCTTCCTACGAACTCTGTACGAGCATTTTATACCTACCTAGTTTGAAAAAAAAAGCACCAAACAAGTTGCTAAAGTAATCTACAACTTTTTTAATTTCAATGAATGAAAATGTAACAAGACTTAGAAAGGAATGAATTATAGATAAAACGACAGCAACACGACTGCGACATGTATATTCACACCCCACCGCCATTTTTACAGAAGTTTTATTTTAGTTTTACGAAGTTGCAGTCGCGTCGCTATTACCACAGCTCAAATCAAATAACATTTTAGTTGAAAACATTGTAACAATTTTTCACACCTAAGAGCTACAAAAAGCACATAAGTCAGACCAGTAACCGTAGGATTCTCGACATAAAACGTCATAAAAGTGGCGCTTTTATACAAAATGTAACGTATTAGGACAAATGTTTGTTCGGGCGCTTGCTCTGATTTATCGGGGCTCGGACTCGAGACCGCTTTTGTTGACCAATTTTCAACTGGCTGGAGGTTGGTTGAATTGAGAACCTGTACTTTTAAATTTCATTAATAGCATTGTGTATTATATTATGTATCATTAGGTATTTATTGGTCTCCGAGTCACGTAGCATTATACAATCGCTACAGAAAAGATTTTTTTTTTTAAATTATGAAATTTACGTAATAAGCGACAGGTCACGAGACTATTCTTTAAAAATTTTGACTTTCTTTTTTCTATAGGTAGATATTCTATAGTGATTGTTTTAATGAAATTAGTATCAAAATTAAAATCAATTAAATTTCGTTGTATCTAAAATTCTGATTTGTAAGTAAGAATAATTCCACAATTTACCTCGGTGTAATAATTAGTTCTGATTAAAATATAAAAGCTCAATGATCTAATGATTTTACTTTTGCTCATAAAATTACGGAATCACCCATTTGTATGCTCAAAACAGTCTTATCTTTGTATTCTTCCATAGACTAGAAATGTTTCACAGAGCAAACTGTACAGCCGGACAGTTGCACCTAATCTACATCAAATAACTTCTTTGTCGACAAACGCCGAATAACGCTATTCGTCAGATAAAATTCTATCCGTCTCTTTTGTCAAAAATTAAGAACTAAAATATTTTAATCTAAAGAATAATTCTATGTTGGTCGAATAAAGCCGTAGTGATCTTATATTTCAAACAACAGTTTATGAGTACGTTAGTTCAAAAGATCGACGCTTTCTCGGCCACACGCGAAGCATCGTTAAATCAAACGACAACATTTATCCACACTTAACACACCTATACCTCTTTGAATCGGCCCACAGTTGTGAATTGGTCTCGCTTACGATAGCTTTTCTCAAATTATGATCGGCTATTGTTGTTTGACATGTAAACATTATATTTGAGTGTCTGACGTGTGATTTGTTTGTAGGCTCTTGTGATCGTGTCGCTTCTGTTTTGTCTTTTATCTTTGTACAATAACTGACTGTGTATTGTAAAGTATTATTTTTGTACTGTCTATGAGCTGTCGTGTAAATGAGATTAAAAAAACATAATTTTTAAAACCCGAATACAGAATTGTTATTAAATTAGGTATTTGTTTTATATAGGTAAATTTATTTAAAAATATATATTTATTTATTTATGGATCTGTGCATATTATTTAAAAAATAATAGTTTTTTTTTTATATTATAACTTTTTTTATGAATTCATATTTTATCAAATACTAAACTTATTATTTTATTTTGAAAATACTGATTCATCTGGTTTGTCAGGGTCTAATAATAAGGTTTTAAATTGAACAAATAAATTCGGGTTCACAACAGAAAATAATACTCTCTAAACTAAACGGGTCGTGTAATGAATTCATCTGTAACATTGTCCCTTCTTACTTTCACATTACTTTGTATTCTATGTAGTGGTTTCTGTACAAAAATGTTTGTATTTATGCGAATGAAAAATTTGTACTAAATTGGCTCAAGAGATAATGCCGGACTAATAAAATCTATTTGATAGTTTTGCCGTTAATTTTGTTTTTCACCATCATCGCTGGGAAATGTTTGCAACCCATAAAATAATGTTTATAGTTTAAGTAACAAAAATATATTACAACTAAGTAATTAGATCCAGAAAACGTTATAACTTTTAACACAAAATATTTTTGTTAGATTACAAATTTTTCGAAGTTGTCAATAAATTTTTAGGTAGTAGGTATGTATGTAAACCAATAGGATATTTTTAAAATCAATCCGGCATTGTCTTTAAATGATTATCATTTCCTTGTAAATAGAATGTAAATTATTGTACATAAAAAATATATCGAAAATTAAAAAATCTAGTCTAACATTTAGTTATAACGGTGCTAAGTATTGTAAATAATAATTGAACTAAAAAAAAATTAGGTTTACGTCAATTGCTGAGAGCTCATACTAAGTATGAGATTTGATTACTGTTAAAAAATTGTTTCTTGTAAATGTTTCTAATAAATACAATGTCAAGCATTTATCAAACTTTGCTGTTTTTTTTTCGAACCTTTTTAGAATTCTAAATCTCTGTATAGATTAGTGTATAGTATCAAATCAGGCTAAATTTTCATCTTTGACGAATGCAGAAACGAATGTAGAGTGAGTGAAAAAAAATTCGGTTACAAAAAATTTGGCTAAAAATATATGTTTTTTTTTAATGTTATTCATATTTCTTGTTTCATTTTATTCAGATTATAAAAACAGCTATCAAATATCAAAAACAATTTCCACTAGATGGTGTCACGTTCGTTCAATCTCAATTTTGATAAACAAGAACAATTTGTTGTTCGATTAAAAACTGTAATGAATATTGATGAGATCGCAGAGTTGGTGTTGTGTTTCGTGATAGATTGATTCTGGTAATCTCGGATTTAGGAGGATTATATCGATTCGGTGGAGAAAACGTGAAAACGGCTTGGTTTAGAAATAAGAAACACGATGCTCATGACATAAGTAACAAACTGTTGTAGGTAGGTGCTGGTTCACATAGTAGGTACAAGCTTTGCTTAGTTTGGGACTAGAAGACGTTGCGTGGTGTCCATGACTACTGAGTGACGAATGAAAAAGTAAGCGGTGCCTAATTGATTACTTGACATATCACTCATTTTCATAAAACGTTAGTTTTTTTCATAAATTCATTCAATTGAATTCAATTCTTGTCTGAATGGCCTTAGCAGTGTTGCCCGCAATTTCGCCAATGTCACGTTTGTTGATCATCAAGAAACTTGCCAGTACCTTGGAACAGTTTTGCTTCAACTGGAAATCGAGTAGTTTAAGGCTTTGTAGCTTTGTTATAGGTATAGGAGCTTTTTTCCTTGGAATGCGAGCACAGACAAGATACATTGAATTTTATGGTGCCCTGGTATGGGGTCCGAATTTATTACAAGCGGGATTTACTCTGATACCTTCACATTTCGTTTTTAGTATCGATAAAAAAATAATTCTTTATTTTAAATGTCGACCGCGTTATCATAAATAGTCATAAAATCAGGAATTTATTGATAGATTGTGAGATCTCTCTATTTCGAGATTAGGATTTACATTTTCACTGTTGTGTAATAGACGGCTCTGTTCAACCTGAAAAATATGTGACAGCTAATTGAAGTTTTTGTGGTTGAAGCTAGAAACCTGATAAGCCAATAGTTTTTTGTTGATAAGATGATATGAATCAAAAGTTCTGATAACGCTCGCGCTATTACAACGTAAATCTGTATCTACCCAATTCCGACAATTAAGTGACAGTTAAAAGCAAGTTCTTACTAGAGTTTAGTTAGTTATATTATGTCAGAACACAGAACTACGATGTGACCTCACATCACATCGCAGAAATTTGCAGCTCTACTCTTACCCTATATCTAAATACCTACTGTGCAGATTCATATTATTATTATTATCTCAGAAACTTTCAGATTAACATGTTAGGTACGTTTCCACCCTTAGGTAGGTAGGTCGCATTGCTGTGTTCCGGTTGGAAGGGTAAGGGCGCCGGTGTTATTACAGGCACATGAGACTTCAAGATATTTACGTCTCAGAGTGATGGACGCAGTGCATTGCCTTACAGCACGTCCTCATTGGACTTGCTCTGTGAGGTAATGCATTGTTATAGGCAGAAGTTACTACTTAACATCAGGTGAGCTATCAGCTTGTTCCAATACTTTTATCATAAAAAAAAAAGGTAAGATACTCCACATTCATAAATCACTAAAAACGTGATGAACATCAGAATATCCCGATATTTTTATAAAATATTGTAGTAAATTCGAGCACGCCAATTACTTGTCTACCTATTCAAAGCATATCTTTAGCCTCTTCTATGCAGTAACAGTATAGACAAATGCGGGCCGCATCGCCTGTTTGCTCAGCATTAGCGCTGTTGACACACTTATCGATTCGCTGATTGGTGCGTATCGCCACTTGTTTAGTTCCGTGCTTTCAGTGCTGGCCAAATATTTGGATAGGAAAATGTAAAACGGAATGCAGAAAATATTGGAACACATCTGGAAAACTAATGAAATAGGTACGTTCCTAAAATCGATTGTACCTACTCCTCTGAATTGTTATGATGACTGTAAGAATGTATTGCTTGATTTAAACCATTTCTTAAACCTCAGGAAAGTTTCAAGATTCATTGGTAGGTAAGGTACCTACTGGCTACTTGATAAACATGCTTTTCACTCCATTGAAGAAACAAGAACGGTTTCCAGTTAAAACCAGATCTGCTAAAACTGGCTGTACTGTATTGGCCTGTTGAAACAAAAAAACCGAAAGGTATATCTCAAATCCAGCCAAAAATGATTTCGCTCCGTAACTATGATCGTTATTTAGAAGCGGCGCCAGAATAACATTTTACTACCGCTATAAAACCATACACCAAAGTCGACGCTTGCTTGAGAGTACTAAACTCCGCTGGGTATCAAACCCTGGTCTACAAAAGCCGGTCACCGTCATAATGTTGCAGTAGTGCTCAAGTTTCAATCGAGGCTCATAATAATGTGCATATAGATTTTTGAAGTGAAAACTTCTTTAGCATCGTTGTGATTTGAAAGTCGATGAAACGAAAAAGCGACAGTTCGACCCTCACAAAACGCAAAACACTTCGATAGCGTGTTCTAAGATCCGACCAAACTTAGCAGCGCCATCTAGTTCTGATTTAGGCAACATGAGCATAAAACCTTTTCTAACTAAATAGGTACTGCTTGGTTTTTGAATGGGTCACTTCTACCACGTGTGAATTGCACACATGTTTTTTTCACTGAATTCCATTGAGTTGTCAACAAAATGTATGCCAAGTCTTAAGTTTTTTTTGTGCATACCACTGAATAGAATACTTTACTAGTCTAGCGGACGTCAAGATGATGATAGCGTTATGAGCAGTTCCTGACAGCATCGTGTGCTTCTATTTATTTAGGGAGTTACTGAAGTAGTCTGTGTAGTAATATTAAATATGCAATATTAATAGGTAGGTAACCTACGTTATTTTACAGTAAGTATGTCACAGCCAGCTTTTTAGAAACTCGCTCAAAACTTTACACAGCACAAGTGCTTTAGTAAATAGCACGCCGCAGCACTGAGTGGCACTGATCAGCGAAAACACTGCTTTTGAAATTTAACAATTCAGACTAGCAAAAGACGAGATTATTCTCCATGGGATCCGTTGGCACCACCTTCATTGACAGCCGTTCTTCGGAGAGCGTTGAGATAGAAAGCCCAGAAAAACGCTTACAAAACAAGAAAAAGAGGCCACCTACAAATCCTGCTGTTGTAGGGTGACCGCAAAAGATCAAAACGCTCTGGAAATCTATCAAGACCTAGATTCAACAGAAATTCTTTTTGTAGCCTTTTTACTAATCTATTGAATAATTGATCTAAAAAAGGATTCTAAGACTGTGATAATTATAATGATAGTGATGAATGAGAAAGATCTGTCTTTGATTTAATTTTTTTTTAATTGGCGGCATTTTCGGATCCTCATATTGTGTCTATCATCTCATGCTAAGCCAGCATGAGGGTTCGCCCTAAGACTGCAGTATTTTCGTCTGAAGATAATTTGGATACTTTCATGTCATTTAACATTTAACAGAGAAAACGATTGCAAAAATTTGCGCTTTCTGCAAGCAAAACATGTGCTCGAGCTAAGCGGGCTGGAATTTACGTACACCTCTCTATCTCAGTAGGTATATCTACTGTTCCGTTAACACCAAAGTACACAGCTGATAAAACTTGCAGGAGTGGAGTTGTTTACAGGGCTGTAAGTAGCTGTGCGCAATGCAAGTTCTACTCGTAGTTTGGTAACTGGGGCAAACTAGCGACAGTGTTACACGGTTTTACGTGGTAATCTATCTAAGTTTGCATAGTATTCAGTTTCAAACACTTGAAATGAACGAGCTCAGTGAGACAATGCATTGTTATTGGCAGGCTATCTCTCATAAAAAAAGTAAACGGACTGAATGGTGCAGGAATAAAAAGATAGGAAAAAGGTGGAAGTGTGCTACGGATGGGTGTTTGTGGTCTATAGAGACTAGAGTGTCCATAAGAAGCATATTTGTCAGCTAGCTGACAAATGTCTAGACTCTAGTCAATACCGACATGTTAAGCCTGGTGTTGGCACCGACATGGTGTGAATTTGAAAGTATCTAGTACTAAATGAGATAGCTCTTCACTGATATCGTATTCGTGCCAGTGTGAAAACAGCTGATACCAGCTCGACTAACAGCGACATCTTTTGGGTGACCAAATGTTTGTATTATTTAAGTCTAATGTGTAATGTCTAGGACCTAGACCAAAGCTTCATAAACTCCACGGCCTCTGGTGCAACCACAGCTGTCACAAGTCGCAAACCCTTTTAAGATCTTGCAGGCTGTATTTTGTTTGTGACTAACTTAGTGGCTCTGATCGTGGTTACACCAGTGCACGTTCGTTTGCTAGGGCTTGTATTACAAAGTCTTCAGTATTTATTCGACAGATTCAATGACTTTGATGCAGTTCATAATTTATGCTATTATTTTTATGATGTTCAATATGCGATGGCTACGTTTAAACTGTTTATTTTCAAATTCAAATGTTTGGAATATATTATTCAAATTCGGAACGAAAAGAATAGTCAGGGCTGACATAGTCGATAGACGACTCAAAGTCCTCACAAAATATAAGAATAAAAATAAATAAATAAAAAGAATAATGACTTCTTCAAAAAAGAGATCTGTAACTCTATCACGAACAAATCTGACAGTCGCCGCGTTAACGTATTCAGTTATATTGCGCGTCACTGTCAGCTCGACTGCCAACCGTTGCAGTGTCACCGCGCAGTGTATCTCGGATACGCTCGCGTTACGATACGTTTGCGATTGTCATATTTATTCGTGATCAAGACACAGATCTTATAAACCACTTTCGGTAAAGTTACGTCTTACTTAGCTCTTCAAAACCAAGCTAGCTACCTAAGATCTAAAATCTGAATGAATGAATCTGATTCTTACTAGTGTTTAGCGTTTAGTAATGACACCATATTAACATTCCGGTTCAGTGGATATTTGATAAGTATTTATCGTTTCTTTTGTTATACTGGTTTATTGTTCGTACGTCGATGCATTCCGTTATCGTTATATTCAAGAGGCGCTTTACATTTTATTGGTTTAGCCTCGGGTTAGGCACATGAGTAAATTAATAACAGAAGAGTTGCTATGTTTTCAAGTTTATGTATTTAAATTACACAGGTATCGACTTAATTTATATGTTATATTTTAATTTATAAGTTTTAATTTATAATTTATATGTTTTATAAGTCTTTGAACCTATATAAATATATCAAATTCTGAAAAGTTGAGAGAGCAATAATTGCAGTCTTCAAGTTTTTACAGTTGAAGTACTCAAATTTGCTTTGCAATTGCATTTTTAATACACCCTCAGTAAAAGCAGTAGCAGTTTGTATTATTGACTCAACACTGGTCTTATTCTAAAAACTAATTAATATTTAGGTAGTCAGAATATTTGGACGGGATAGAATTTAGTTTCTTATGTTACAGCCACGTGATTTTCATAGGTATTTGTCCGTATATTGTAACGATGAAGCTACCTTTCTGCTGTCCATTTTCTCGTGTCATACCTTTGAACTTTCTATTTGCCATGTCACATTGAACCTACCTTTGTTCCAATAAGTTATATTTTTATGTGACAGCCTTGATTTCCGATATGGAAGACTCCGAAGTTTTCTTGTGCAATGTTCTTGACATTTGAAACTGTTGTTTGCAAAGACATGAGAACAATAAAATACTATTTTATGAATGGTTGTAAGTTCAAAGTTGAAGACAGAAGACTGGTTTTTTATTATATCAAGGAATAAATCTCACTGTTGTTGCTTAGATTTTGTTTCAGCTTTAAAAGTAAAAAAATATTAATTTTAAGAGGTTTTACATTAAAAGTTGGTAAATGACAAAGATCACAAGGAAGGAAGGCTCAGAATAATTATTCTTGTGAATTGGGAGGTAAGTAAGAATTCTCAAGGATGAGAAGCTGAGTAAACCAACTACAACTAGCCGGATAACAACAGTGTCATACAGGAATACACCGATGTAAAATACCCAAAACTCTTGTCAAAAGTCTTATTAATGATTCTTGGCTAAATCACAGATGATATTATAATACTATACGCTAAATGTAAATGGTAATAATAGCTACCCTTTGTGGTAGAATTGCCAGTAGAAAACAAAATAGGTTGACCAACTACAATTAGGCGGATAACATCAATGCGGTATGGGAGAAGACCGCTGCAATAGAAAAGACCCAAAACTGGCAAGATGGATATATTTGTATGCTAAGAAAGATTTGATCAATATCAGTGATTGTGTTAGAGCGGATTTACACACTCATAAGTTTGTATAGTAGCAAGTTACCTAGTCAATAACGAGTCAAAATTCCACGCGTGATCTTCTAACCAGTACATAGCTAAAGTATCAGATGAAAATCACTGGGTCCCAGTTCTTTACGACCAGTGTCTAGAAGAATAGGCAATAATGTTATGGCCTGGTTTATATAGGTACTGTTTTTTTGTTTGATAATTTTATGTAATATGCAAGATGTGTGTAAATGAGGCTTTTAGATTGTTGTCATTTGGAACTGGATATCTTTAATAGTTTTTGAGATTCCTTCTAATTAAATACCTCGAACGCTTTCGATAACATAGCCCTTAGTCTCTTGTATCAAATTCCGTCTCAATTGAATGCCAATCTCCAAACGAATGAATATTTACGATGCTATGTGGGACGTGTTAACTGTCACCTTTCTAACGAGGTGTTGGAGCTTACTGTTTTGTGATTAGCATAGATTTACTGATTGTGTCATTGCTATTGTGATTGACCCTTGATTGACAGGCTAACATTTCTTTTCGTTTAAATTCCGAACTTTGCATCTAATCATGATGTCAGTGTCAGGAGCCACTGTTTATACCCCCATGGGCGCTGCAGTGTCTGGGACATTTCGTTTGTTCAAGTAAGCTTGCCCAGAACCTTCACCATCCTCTTCGCCTAGTGACTAGACTGACTTGACTAAGGCTAACTAACTAGGGCCTAATGAGTGATCCTTAGTCAAGTCCGCATGTATGGACAATTATTTTCATTATGTTATCTACTAGCCGTCTTCCGCGGCGTTGCTCGCGTTAGAGTGCGACTTTTCAAAATTCTTTCTTAGTGCACCTCTACACTATATAAGAATACTACCCTCCAAACTTCATACCTCTAGGACTTATAGTTTAGGCTGTGCGTTGATTCTCTGTCAGCTTCAAAAGAGTTTTATATATATTGATGATTTAGCTAGTCTTAGCTGCTTTTATAGTATTCAAATCCAATTGACCTTTAGATTTGCAAGAAACTAGTGCTAGTATGTAAGTAGGTAATCTCTAGTTTAGATGCAATGCCATCCAGAACGATAGTGTCTGTTTGTGTCGCAATGAGATTGTACTCCCGAGACTTGTACGAGTGCTCATGTTCTGAAGTTTCTTCGGCAATTCTGGTTTTACAAATTGCATGCAATTCATGTTTTTCTATATTGTTTTACAAGATATTTTTCGTATTAAAGAGTTATGAAAATAATGTGGCACCTTATCACTAGACGTTACTTTACTATATCGGTCCAGCAGTGGACCGATATAGGTTGATGAAGATGATGATTATTACACTCGGTATAAAAAACCTTTTTATTTACGCGCCAGTCTAGCCTCAGGCTATGTAAAAATATCATTGGTTAAATATCTAGTTGGAATAGTGACAAGTGACAGACAGAAAGAATAAAAAGATTAACATCTTATAACGCCCTCCGACGTGAATTACAATAGATGGATTGCGGAGTGCTTGTCATTTTAAATGGTAAGCTGTAAGATCTACCTTTTCTATGTACCTACTATGTGTTATGATCACCATTGTATTCCGTGATCATCATCATAGCTCGCGTAGAAGCGCTTGTTGCGTAGCGTGCTTAGTCAATCTTCACCGATTAGGTTAGTTAAGCGACGTTCTGCGCGGTCAGTATTTGGATGAGTGACTGTAAGTGGCATTTACATCTGAGCGCTTCCGTGCTTCGAAGGGCACGTCAAACTGTCGGTTGCCCATGATGGAGACCTTAAGGCGGCCTAAAACTCCGTCACCAGAGTTGGCTACTATAACTCATACGAGCTTGCTCGCTTACCATCATAGCAAACATAGGTACACTGACAGTTTTTTTATTAGGTATAAATACTTACCTACTTAATTTTTAAGTATAAGTAGTACCTTCTGTCTGCGACTTCACTTCTGTGGATTTTATTGAGATTTCCTTACACCAAGGCGCTTTCCCTTTCTTGCTTTCGTTCGTAATACTACGTAATACTATTAGATACATAACAACCCTGGTAGATCATCATCAATCATCAATATCAATATTCAATATTATCATCAATATATATACAACTCTTTTGAAGCTGACAGAGAATCAACGCACAGCCTATACTATAAGTCCTAGAGGTATGAAATTTGGAGGGTAGTATCTTTATACAGGGTGTTACCAGACCACTTCCGAAAACTTGGAGGTTCCAATCAGACCATGATACTGAAAACATTAAGCGAAAAAAATCGCGAAAAACAAAATTGACTTGACTATCTCTTTTTTTTTTTTTTCTAGTTACATACACACAGTACAACATAATAAGACATATCTACTTAATTATCTCATTTAAAAAAGCAAAAAAACAAATAAAATAAATAAAGCAGCAATGTACACGCAGCACGCAGATTACGTCTACTACAGCATGAACAGCTGAGAGTTCATCGCGGGTCATTCAAGTACGCGACGTGCGAGCGACCTACGTTAGTAGGCACTTACGACACAGAATAAATAATAGTACTACGCCTCGACCTTACCTACGTGAATGCGTACATTGCGGGCTGGCGAAATAAATACAAATCTTTAAACATTGTTTTCTCCGGCTATAATTATTTTTCAGGATAACTGATTTTTTTTTGGTTGGGTTTTGGTGTGCTGTAGCTCCCCCTTTCGTTTTCGGAAGTGGTCTGGTAACACCCTGTATAGTGTAGGGGTGCACTAAGAAAGGAATTTTGAAAAATTACACTCTAAAGGGTCTAGAACGCGAGCAAAGCCGCGGGCGACGGCTAGTACAATAATAAAATAATCTACCACTTTTTTATTGGAAGAAAAACAGCATAACTTGATAATTAATTAATATTGAACCATAAAACTAATTTTAATAAAAACTTAGCATATTAAAATAAATGACAGATGACAAGCATAGACAGGCAAAAAGTAACAGCATTGTGACATTTTATTGGACTTGTCAATAAACGTCAAAACAACAACTTCATTATAACGTTGGCATTGTTTATGAAGGTGTTAAATTCTCGCCGCCTTATTCAGAAATGTATGCGATTGAAAACCTTTATAATAATAAATGGAAATGTCAATACAATTACAGTCAAAATTACCAATGTACCTACCTAACTAAATCATAAATTATTTTTTACAGTGACGTTTGGTTATGTCAAGTAGTGACAGGACATTTTAAAATAATCCTTTTAATAAAGTGTCTTAGTAAAAAAATCAGGCGTTGGCCTTTCTTACAATTTAATGTGTTTTTTTCCCTTCTATTTGCTTTATAGAACATGAGTAGAGTATATTTGCTTATTTTTCCTAGAGCTAGACAAATTTTATGATTTTTAAAATAATACGCAGTTATGAATATGGGGGTTTGTATTTAGTTTTGATGTTCGTTGCAATAATTTATGATGACAAGAGAATTCCTACGTTTATGACGCGTTTTATCCGTAATTTTACGCCGTGATTGAACGAAGGGAAAAAGTACCGTCGGGGACTCGAATATGCGGGCTGCTTTCAAACCGTGATCAAACCTTCATAGTGATATTAGAATAGAATAGAAATTATTTATTTCACGCATATTAGACCCGTAGTCTGAATCTAGGCTGAAATCTATGGCATCTAGTTTCCATAGTACCAGCTTTGCTTAGTTTGGGACTAGAAGGCGTTGTGTTAAGTGTCCGTGAATATTTATTATTTATTTATTTAAATAGGTATATACTTACTTAATGCGAACTGTGATCAATATAAATCTTGGGCTTGTATTCTGAATCGAGGCTCAAATAGGTATTCTTGTTAGATCCTACTGAGAAACTGATAAAAATATTATGATTAAATCTCGGTTGAAACTTGATCATTGTTTAACAAACCATAATACAGAAGAATGCTGATATTTTGTGATATTATTCAAGTAGAAATCGAGACAATGATGTAACTGCTGAATTTTTAGATTCCTTTTATTTTATCTTAACTTGTGAAGTGTACCTACCTAATAGTACGTATTTGTGTTACTGCTTCGACGTTGACACATTGTGGTTTGATCACAGCGTTTCTTGTCGCGACATCTATCGCACGTCGTCATCGTCAACAGAGCCCGTAGGTACTCTGTGTTTTGTTATGTTGCTTTGCGACAAGCGAGAATCGAGAACTCGCAGTTTTTGTATGGAGAAAAATAGTGGCGCTTATAGGGTTTTCATACAAAATATCTCGCAAGTCGCTTCTCGATGTGCCTTTCAATCAACAAAACGACTCAGTCAACGGGATCTGGTTGTATAATAACATGTTGCGAAGTATAAAGTGGGATGTGTATCAGAGTCTCCAAGGCTCATAGTTTATCTTCGATTGTGGGCGTTCTTTGTTTTTACTATTTACGGCAATCATCTTTACAACTTGTTTTGTTTATAAAGATGTTTGATGGATGTTTAATGTTTATGGCGGGGCTAGCAACGACAAACTCAATATTATTTACGATCGTTATTTATTACAATTTGTTTACCGTATCTTAATTTCTATGGTACATTGTTAAGAAAACACAAAATATAAAATTTACCCCCAAACCTAGGTAGGTACATGCGTGGCAATGCTCAGAATCAAAAATTTAAATTTTAGACCAAATAATGAGTATTTTTGATCTTTCATAGTTAGTTATTTTCAAAGGTACATAACAGTATACACAAACAAAACAACAAGCTGACAGAAAAACAAAATAAGCCTTAAATTAGGGTTCTGATGGAGTTTTTTTTATTTAAAAACCAAAAACTTACTCGCACCGACACGCCCTCTGCTGTCCTTTACACTTACATTTATCACACAAAAGTTCCCGTAACAAAATACTTTGTATTTCATTCCTGACCATTAGTTTCCTTATAGGATTCAGCTTTCTTAAGAAACCTACGATAGACTTAGCAAAGTTTACATCCTCATCAAGATCTCCATCCCACTCATCAGCTTTTCTCTTCACCCCTCGTGGTTCCCTAGCGTTCTGTTCTGGCTCAGACCAATCACTCTGAAGATTTAGGTAAAGCGGTTTCTCATCCACTTCCACACCCACTTCTTCTTCATAATCCGGGGAGTCTTCTTCTATTGTTTGACCCTCGACTGTATTACAGTTACTACTGTCTATTTGGCTCGGTATTACAAGATTTGGTATGCTTATCATATTGGGTATGCTGACAAAGCTTGTATTTGCTATAGTACTTGTTATAATGTTACTTGTATTGATATTTGAATTGGAAAGACTACCTAAATTCGCTGCGTTTACAAGATTGCTTGTGCTTAGCAGTAATGCGTCTACTGTTTCATCGTTTTCATCGGGAAAGAAGAGACGTGGTGTTCGTTTCGTGAGACTGTCTTTGAGGAAGAACATGCTTTCGAAATGAGGCCATACTCCTATATAGTAGCCGAGGAGTGGTTTGGTTGGGTTCTCTGGGGGGTTCCATTTTTTGATCTCGATGCGGAAGACGTCTCTGACTCGGCGCCAGCGCTTCTTCAGGAATTCTTCTGGAATAAGGAAAGTAAGACGTGATTTTTATTTTAAAGGGTAATGCAATGAGAGATTTATAATCTTCAAGTAGGGCAGATAAAAGAGGGCGTCGAAACAGAGTAAAACCAACTCAAGTTGAGGGCAATTCAAGTACAGAGGTGTCAGATATAAGACGCAAAACAAAATAAAACTTTGACATGATTATGCATCGTTTGTTCCGCAGAAAGATTCGAACTCGCATCTCTATCACTTCGCTGCTTACAACTGTGTCACATAAGTCGCTGCTACGTCATCGTGACTTCATACAGACTATTATTTATCCTGTGATGACACGCGCTCTTGACCTTTGATAAGATAGTTTTTATTTTGGGCACAACGCGATCATCACGCAAACTGTCGATGCGAGCACCGCATGACCCGACTACATTGCGTGCATGCGACAATCGAAATTCGAATTTGTACGACTAAAATTCGCGGGAACTTACGATTGTCGCATAGTGACGTTGTATTATGACTACGCTAGACGTTTCCATGGAAATGTTACACGTTTTTAATTTATTGAAAATCAGCGCAATTGATCCCCAGAACAAAATGGTATTTTTTTGTAACCTTAAGGTGTTACGTAGAACAAATACAAATTCAACGAAACGGAGCTCCGAGTCTGTGCATTTGTTAAGACTTTGGACTCGAGTGTAGCACACGCAAAAGCATTCGCAAAGCGACAAATTTTATTGGGAATTGCACAATCTTCCGCTAGAGGCGCTTATCCGGGTTTCATAATAACACAGACTCGAGCACCGGTAAAAAAGTGTAGGTAAAACTTTATGGTATGTAAGATGAGACAACACTACTCACTATCTCTTTTCATCACAGCCGACATTTTGTTCCACTCATGATCCATTGCTTGAACATTTCCATACATTTCATGCTTTTTGTCCCAGAGCACTGGTCTACTTTTCACTTGGGCTATCACTTGTTCAGTTAGTGAATCTGTCTTAGAATCTGCGGCCATTTTTAAAGAATAATTGAGTTAAAACTGCCGTGCGTTCGGTCCTAGCAATGCGAGGGCACTACTGACTGCGAACGAACAATGCTTTCAAGCGTTGCGATGCGGCGTTGCCAAACTGTGCGTGCGCGTCTCAAAGTAAGGATATGTGCACAAGGTCCTGTACTAATATTCTGTGACCAAGGTTAATTTAGGCCTTTTAAATATTTTAGTTGCTGTACTAATTACACCTCAAACAAATCCAAGACAAAAAAATCTGTTTCTAAACGCAATTTCGCTTAAAATTAAAGTATGTAGTAAGTATGTATTATTGTATTTCATTCAAGCCATAACCCAACTACTTACGGTATCCAAATCACTTTAATCAGCGCGACTACATTACCAACATTCAAACATAGGTATCTAAACAACAAAGGTAAGTAAATAATAGTTAATTTCTAATCAAATGACATTTTGAATGAATACGGGATCAGTGCGCAATACACGCCAGTGTGTTCACGTCCTAACCGATGACGTCACGCGCCCCACACGCATCGTACGCTGCACGTTGCGAGCGGTTACTATCAGCATTGCACGAATCGGCAACGCAGCATTGAATCGTAGCGCGTGATTGTTTCTGACGTCTGACGGAGAACACTTTTTGTGACGGGGCCTCCAACCGGTTCATGGTGCTTTTAACCGACTTCATAAAAAGAGAAGGTTCTCAATTAGGTTGTATTTTTTTGTTTGTTACCTCAGAACTCCTACCTTAAATAAGCGTAACTGAAAAAACCACGTCATCCACGTACACGACGTTGCGTATTTTGCTTTTTTGTGGTGTTTACGATCAATAGAACAGTCCTAATGAACTGCTATCATCATCATCATTTAATGACGCAGCAACAAATTGAAGTCAGTTTTTCAGTTTTTTTTACTTATAAATTATTACATTTACCTACCTATTTATTTATTTTTTTATTAAACGAGATGTTGAATGGAATATCAATAATGTTTAATCTTTTCAGGAAAGTACCTACTTATTCTAATAAGCAGCTTACGTTCAGTAGTTTCTCCAAAATAGAAAATCTTCTTATCTCCCAAAATAAGTTTCTGAAAACAATGGCGTCTCACTAATACGTCGATAGAACGTCGGATGTTTAAAAAGCGTCTTCAAGTAGATGCTTGAGTTGCGCTTTTGTTCACACGCTGCAGTGCAGCGTTGGCGAAAACAACTTGAAAACAACTTTGTTAGGAAATTATAAGCTGGAGCGCTATTTGATCCGGACTCGAGCCATTAATTTATTGCTAACATACATACTAGGTAGGTACCTTATATACTCAAGCGGCGATTAATGAGAATATCTACTCAAATCTATGCTTGAGTAACGATTTCTATATCAGAATACGAGCTATTAGAATTGTCTTAAAATAAAACCGAGTGCAAATTCTTCCCGGCCAAAGCATAAAAGAACGCGCAATACTAAATGTAACATTATTGTACTGAAAATGCTACTTGCTTGAAAACCGTTATTCAGCTTTGGTTCATAAAATGAGATATTATTAATTTACAATTATTAAACAAATAATTATACATTAAAACCCATTATGGACGTTAACAAAAAGAATATTATTATGTACTTAGGTACGTACCATCGTGTACCTTATTCTAAACTTTACGATCGAAGCCATGGTTTTGTTGCAATTTCAGCAAAAAACAAAGCCCCATGTTTGGACATGTTCGTTTGACACATTGCGCAAATATTCTGAATTTGCGTGCAGTGTGTCGCATCGCATACCTTGCGGCAGTACCAGTATGCTGAATTTAGATAAAAGTACTTTTTGCTGTGTCCATTCAAAGCAGAAAAAGCACGCGTAGGCTTAGATGTAATAAAATATTGTAAAGTATATATGGACATGTCTGCCGCATGCCAAGCGACTTATGGGCAAAAACTACCACAGAGTGGATCCCACCAAACGCAACCCGGCGACGTGGAAGACCCAGGAGGAGATGGCGCGATAAACTCGATGCACATTTCGGATCTTGGCCTGTAACGGCGTTAAATCGCGAAGAGTGGAAGCAGGGAGGGGCGGCCTTTGCCCTGCAGTGGGAAAACCACGACTGAAAAATAAAATAAAATAAAAAGTATATAGGCTCGGTGAGTGATATTATTTTCATTAATTTCGTAATAGCTCACTGTTGAATATGAAAAAATATAAAACGTAGCTTTAATTGTTTTATAGATTTCGAAAACTTTTTTTGACTGTAAAAAATAAAAAAATAATATTAATATTTTTACCAATTTGTAGAAAAAAAAACTTTTTTCAAACAAAAATTAAACTTCATACCTTAATTTTCATTTTAATTATTAGTTTTTGATATTGTATTACCTAGAATTAGGAAGTAGATTCAACTCTTTATAATCCGGTAATAAAACGTATTGAGCTGATGAAAATAATCTCAGTGTCAGTTTCAAAGAATTTTATGTTTTATCTCTTAGTGCCCACGACTGTTATTGCAATTTCCTACACCAAAAGATACGGTGGTTCTCAAGAAGACTTCAACTCGTTGAGACTAACCACCACTTCTTTGGAGCGTTTCGCACTTGAGAGTTTACTCTAACCTCGAGATAAACCTAAGAATAAACGGACTTGCTGAGATATATTGTTATTTGTGGGTGTTGTGGATTCACTGCTATGTAGGTTACTGTAGTGTAATTAGAAGTAAAGTTGATAAGTTCGTTGAGAACATGGCATATTGTGTACGTACGTGTGATAATTGCATATAAACCATGATGATAATGATAGATTTTTAATGACGAAGATCATCAAAAACACACCATCATCATCACCAAATTTTTTTTTAATGACCAAGATCATCAAAAACACACCATCATCATCACCAAATTTTTTTTTAATGACCAAGATCATCAAAAACACACCATCATCATCACCAATTTTTTTTTAATGACAAAGATCAGCAAAAACACACCATCTTCATCACCAAATTTTTTTTAATGACGAAGATTATCAAAAACACCATCATCATTACCAAATTTTGTCACGTTAACTACCCAGTCCCGGAATCCAAAAAAACAAAGAGCTGACATATTGTGACGTCCCATGCGTCCTGGCTTGGCGGCGGAAATAGATAGTATTTCTCTGACATAACTGTTTCAGAACTCGACTCTACAACTACTCTTTGAAAACAACCCCAAAAAACCCTAATTCCACTAATTCCAATAAATTCCTAACGACCAAGACAATCCAAGGATTGACGGAACCCAATCCTATATTAATTTGGTAGCCTCTAATGATAGCACGATTTGTTAAATGCCACCCGCTCTGATTTAATTCCATTAGTGGAATCATTGTAAGGGGTGGACTCACTGGGGGTGATTGAATGATAGATAACATTGTTTCTACTGATCAAACTGCAAGGATTGCTTTGGACTGTCGCCGGCTGTTAACGCAGAAGGATAGTGTAGTGTGATCATAATGCACAACGCTGCGGTATGCAGCTCAACGCAGCGTACCGCGTTTGCTCTTCGCCGCTGACGCAGACTGCGACGGAACAAGAGACCATACTAGACGTTTTCCATACGATTATATGTACCGCATGTCGCATACTGCAGCGTTGTGTGTTACGATCGCGAGACCAAAGCTTTAAACATAACACCCACACTAGATATTTATGTTGTAGTCTCACAGACCCATAGTATTCGGACAAGCAAGTGAGGTAGGGCGATGTGCCGCGTCAGTATACAGAGTAATTAGTACACTGAGAAAAAATTACGTAGCCCGGCTACGTAATCTAAGTAGCAAAACGACCCAGCATGACGTCAGTAGGCAGCACCATGTCGCGTAAGTAGTATGCTGTAAGTAGGCCACACCAGGAATTTGTCATGGACCGGGCTACGTAATTTCCTGCTGGGTTCTTTTGCTACTTATATACGTAGCATGCAATCTTCACCTGCCCTTCATTGTATACGTACTGTACTTGTTCAGACTACATAGAGCATGGTGAGTCCTACTTACGTAAAGGTGTGGACTACTTACATCACGGTGTTTCCTACTTACGTACGTGTTCAGCCTACGTACAGTAATGGCTCCGACTACTTACAACACGGTGTTTCCTACTTACGTACGCATGCAGCATACGTACAGTAATGGCTTCGACTACTTACAACACGGTGTTTCCTACTTACGTACGCATGCAGCATACGTACAGTAATGGCTTCGACTACTTACAACACGGTGTTTCCTACTTACGAACGCATGCAGCATACGTACAGTAATGGCTTCGACTACTTACAACACGGTGTTTCCTACTTACGTACGCATGCAGCATACGTACAGTAATGGCTCCGACTTTTAAATCACGGTGTTTTCTACTTACGTACGGGTTCAGCCTACGTACAGTAATGACTCCGACTACTTACAGCACGGTGTTTCCTACTTACGTACGCATGCAGCATACGTACAGTAATAGCTCCGACTACTTACAGCACGGTGTTTCCTACTTACGTACGCATGCAGCATACGTACAGTAATAGCTCCGACTACTTACAGCACGGTGTTTCCTACTTACGTACGGGTTCAGCCTACGTACAGTAATGACTCCGACTACTTACAACACGGTGTTTCCTACTTACGTACGCATGCAGCACACGTACAGTAATGGCTCCGACTACTTACAGCACGGTGTTTCCTACTTACGTACGGGTTCAGCCTACGTACAGTAATGGCTCCGACTACTTACAGCACGGTGTTTCCTACTTACGTACGGGTTCAGCCTACGTACAGTAATGACTCCGACTACTTACAACACGGTGTTTCCTACTTACGTACGCATGCAGCACACGTACAGTAATGGCTCCGACTACTTACAGCACGGTGTTTCCTACTTACGTACGGGTTCAGCCTACGTACAGTAATGTCTCCGACTACTTACAACACGGTGTTTCCTACTTACGTACGCATGCAGCATACGTACAGTAATGGCTCCGACTACTTACAGCACGGTGTTTCCTACTTACGTACGGGTTCAGCCTACGTACAGTAATGTCTCCAACTACTTACAACACGGTGTTTCCTACTTACGTACGGGTTCAGCATACGTACAGTATGGGCTCCGACTACTTACAACACGGTGTTTCCTACTTACGTACGCATGCAGCACACGTACAGTAATGGCTCCGACTACTTACAGCACGGTGTTTCCTACTTACGTACGGGTTCAGCCTACGTACAGTAATGTCTCCGACTACTTACAACACGGTGTTTCCTACTTACGTACGCATGCAGCACACGTACAGTAATGGCTCCGACTACTTACAGCACGGTGTTTCCTACTTACGTACGGGTTCAGCCTACGTACAGTAATGTCTCCAACTACTTACAACACGGTGTTTCCTACTTACGTACGGGTTCAGCCTACGTACAGTAATGACTCCGACTACTTACAACACGGTGTTTCCTACTTACGTACGCATGCAGCACACGTACAGTAATGGCTCCGACTACTTACAGCACGGTGTTTCCTACTTACGTACGGGTTCAGCCTACGTACAGTAATGTCTCCGACTACTTACAACACGGTGTTTCCTACTTACGTACGCATGCAGCACACGTACAGTAATGGCTCCGACTACTTACAGCACGGTGTTTCCTACTTACGTACGGGTTCAGCCTACGTACAGTAATGGCTCCGACTACTTACAGCACGGTGTTTCCTACTTACGTACGGGTTCAGCCTACGTACAGTAATGACTCCGACTACTTACAACACGGTGTTTCCTACTTACGTACGCATGCAGCACACGTACAGTAATGGCTCCGGCTACTTACAGCACGGTGTTTCCTACTTACGTACGGGTTCAGCCTACGTACAGTAATGTCTCCGACTACTTACAACACGGTGTTTCCTACTTACGTACGCATGCAGCATACGTACAGTAATGGCTCCGACTACTTACAGCACGGTGTTTCCTACTTACGTACGGGTTCAGCCTACGTACAGTAATGTCTCCAACTACTTACAACACGGTGTTTCCTACTTACGTACGGGTTCAGCATACGTACAGTATGGGCTCCGACTACTTACAGCACGGTGTTTCCTACTTACGTACGCATGCAGCATACGTACAGTAATGGCTCCGACTACTTACAACACGGTGTTTCCTACTTACGTACGGGTTCAGCATACGTATAGTTATGGTTCCGACTACTTACATCACGGTGTTTCCTACTTACGTACGCATGCAGCATACGTACAGTAATGGCTCAGACTACTTACATCACGGTGTTTCCTACTTACGTACGGGTTCAGCATACGTACTTACAGTACTGTCCGTATGCTGAACCCGTACGTAAGTAGGAAACACCGTGATGTAAGCAGTCGGAGCCCTATATTACGTACACTACACTCTATACGTTAACAGTAAACACCGTGCTGTAAGCAGTCAGAACCCGTAAATTACGTATACTAAAACCTGTACGTAAACAATATACACAGTAATATAAGCAGTCGGAGCCCTACATTACGTACACTACACTCTATACGTTAACAGTAAACACCGTACTGTACGCGGTCAGAGCCAGTACAGTAAGTACATATGTAATAAAAATAATAACTAATATAATTTTAATGAAATTATACATTTTATTCTTTAACGTTGTATTCAAAACATAAAATTACAATTTTCCGATGGAATATCTACTATTTTATACCTCTATAGCATTATACTAACAACCTATAGGCTTACCTACTTTATTAAAAAAAACTAATATACTCATGTATTCAAACGTTACATTGTTTTAAACAATTACATTATTTAAACAATGTTAAACAACTTATGACCATGACTGGGAATAGGCTCAAAACTACATAAGCAGGAACATTTACATAACATATGTAACGTTACATTATTCTAAGCAATATCAAACAACTTATTCCCAAGATCAGAAATATAACAATTAATTAATATGATAGCATTATTCTAAAAAATGTCAAGCAACTTATTCCCATGACAGGAAATAGAAGTTACATAAGCAGGTAACCTACGTTACATTATTCTAAACAATATAAAACAACTTTCCCAAGATCGGAAATATAACACTTATTTAAAATGACAAAATTATTATTAGTTTATTATGTGAGTGACTAACAAAGATGGTTTTAACGCAACTTTTTTTTACAGTAGTAGCAAGTAAACATTTTAATTCTCAGAATTGTTAAGTCCTAGGTGAGTCAACCAGTGAATTGACTGTCTGTGAGTTTTTGACAAACTTTGTCTTTATGTCGAAGAATCCCAATTGGAGAAAGAACCATACCTCTGCACATTCTTCAGGGTAACATGCCCCAGTTGATTGGAACCAACAAAATTTTCAAACACACATTTTTTTGTGTCTCTGGGTCATTCTCTGAAAGCACAAAAATAAATTGTTATCAAAAAGAATAGTAATATTTTTATTTCACTATTTCCATAACTGGATCAAAGTACTAAAAACAAACACATTTTAAATATCACAATCAGCCAAATGTTCAAATACAAAAACTACATCCGCTTGGAATATTGCCTTTGGGTAGCATTTTTAATTATTTAGGTGTACCTAATGACTCTGTAAATGTTATATCAAAATAGCTCTAATATTTTGTCTCTTGTCGCAAACTCATAAAACATTCACATAAACCTTACATATTTTCACACAAACTTTCATCCCTTATTCCCTATTGTTATTTTACACCCTTGAGGGTAAAAATAAGTTTCAAGCTTCTAACTATAAAAATGACGATACTTCCATACAACTTTTCACCCCCATACGACCTATATTTCACATTAAAAAGTAGCTTACTTCCTTTCTCAGGCTATAGACTATCTGTGTATCAAATTACATTTAAATCGGTTCAGTAGTTTTGTAGTTTTGGCATGAAAGCGCGACAAACAGACAGACAGACAGAGTTACTTTCACATTTATATAGATATTAAGGTTAGAATAGGTAAGAAGCAGCTAATAATGTAGTTATAAAAATAACTTACACTAGATCCAATGGTTGACGAGCTTGGTTGCGATAATATATCCAGATCTGTATGGAATGAAATTTTATCTGGGTCAACAATCTGAAATATTTAAAGAGTAGTTTTAGCAAAAATCCAAGTAAGTGCTGATGTGAAGGTATAAATCCGTTATTTTTTTCTTTCATGTCTGTTTCTAAAACCCTGATATGTTTTGTTAAGGTAGGGTAAAGTAAAAGGCAGACAACCCGCTCGCTCGCACATTTCAACAATTTTGAAGATATAATATACCTAACTAAATGTAATTATGTGAAATTGCAGAGCTTCAGGGTCGAGAGAATAACAATGCAAAGGTTCAATAAAAATATCACATTGATCCAAACAAGTTTTCTAACCAAGAAATGTGCACTTTAATTTATCGCATTGGTATAAGTTTTTTGGTTGGAAAACTTGTTTGGATCAATGTGATATTTTTTTATTAAATAAAGTTATAAAGCATAAAAATTATTAGGTAGGTACTTACTGCAAACATAAGCTTTTCAGTAGATTTCTTTTCAATAAAATTTCTAACTTTTATTCGATCCCCTATTTTGGGGATAAGTTCTTTCAGTTCTTCAGCACTCAGAAGAGTTAATATTTCCCAATTGATGTTATTTTCTGAAAGTTTTAATTTAAATTAGGTAAATGCAGTTTACTATTATTGAGGCCAGGAACTGGTAGGTAGTTACCCAAACAGATTCCACCTAGACTAGGTTCAGCATCATAAAGCTCACACTTTTCGGCACCCACAAACCACAAATGTAGGATGGCCCATCACCCGAAGGATCGAATACATTCATACAACTGTGTGTTAAGTTGATAGATGTAGAAGGCTTAAAATAGCTCTTTCTAGAAATCTATGGAGTGACCTATGTCCAACAGTGAATTTCAACAGGCTGATATGATGATCTCACTACTGACTCTTCTAGAGAAGCCACCAGGTTCTTTTCATGGAAGTAGATAGGAAGGTATATAATTTTACTACAGAGCAGTAAGACAAGCTCTTTTCACAGTCACAGCACAGTAGGTATAAAATAACGTAGCTTACCAGTGAAACATGCGTGAGGCGCCTACCTACAACCTACAACCCTACTACGACGACGCGATACGACGACGATAATTACCTAGGTACCTACGTAGGAACGTACGACTTGTATGTAAGGGAACCGAGGGAACAATAGATTCATTACACTTACCACGAAAACCTCTTCCAAGTACTGTCATTTTAGATCTGATAGAAACTCAAGATCTGTTTTGTCTTCCATTTTCCTATGTAGGTATAACTTGCGTCTGTTTGTTACACTGACTCAAGAAAAAGTAGGTACTCCGTGGACTCAAGTTACAAAATATTGAAAGATGTGCATCAAAATGTGCAAGTGAAACAACGGCTAGGTACGAAAATGGCGTCACGGCGTCCGCCGAGACCGGACCGAGCGACGCTTAGTGTTGCCAAATCTAACAGTCTAACCGGATTAAAGTCGCAAAACTGACGATAGGTACCTACAGCTCATGGATTAAATCTATGCCACAGCTGCAATCTACATAGCCTTAAGTCGCCAAATATTTTTTTTTAAAGTAACATAGCCAAATTTGCCATCCAGGTAGTCTGGTTTGGCTACCTTTTTCGACTCTCTTACTTAGGTAGGTAGGTACCTAAGTAAACTTAAGGAGATAAAAGGAGAAAATGAAGAAACACGAGTAGATATAACATGAGCAAAAAATATACACAAATTTAGTTTGGTAGTTTGTTTTAATTAGTTGTAGTCTGTTGATCTTTAGTATTGTAATGTTTTTTCAAATTATTTTTTTTATTCAATAATAATTATATTAAAAGGGGTAAGTTTTACTGAAAATAGAAGAAGGAAGCGAGTTTCGTTTATTCGACTGAATGGAGTCTTCTTTATTTGATAATCATAAATTAATCTGGGACTGCCGCCGTAGCATTGGCAACACTGACTCTTTTGTCGTCCGCGGCTTGCTACCTACAATAGTAAGCGTATACATTAAAATACGTACCTAGCTTGTTTCAGCCAATCAGAGATCAGGTATTGTGATTGGGAAGCAATGACGCTAAGTGACGCAATAACAGACAAAATCCGGAATACTGAAACGTCACTCAAATTTAAGCACCACTTAAAATTGCTCTGCCTCTGTTTGACATTAGTCATTTGTAAGAGATGGCAATAATTTAAGCGTGAACTTAATTTAAGTGGCGTTTGAGTATTCGGTCGAAAGAGATTTCAACTTTCGCCTGCGAATCGATCATCTGCATATACCTAAGTACTTTGGTAGATTATCCACAGTTAGCACCTACTTAGGACCTAGGTACCTAGGTATGGGTACTAAATAAATACTTAGAAAGAAAAGAAGAAAGAAAAACTTTTTATTGGCCACATTTAAAAATAGGAAGGTACAGGTACCCACATTTAGGTAGGTAGGTACTTAGGTATAGCCTAAAAATTATGAGTACCTAGATAGGTACATACGTAAACAATAAAAATAAATTACTTCACCTATATTAAGTAGCTACTAGCTGATACCCGTGACTTCGTACGCGTTCGAATCTTTCCATCAAAATATCTGTCAACCAGCATACGATGAACCTCGTAGCAAATGGCAGCTTTTGGTTTAGAGAGTTCAATCAAGCTGTATCTAAGAACCCACGTCTTTAATTTCAATAAAATATAGTCTATGTTTCAATCCGCAAAAAGGGCTTCTGAATGGTATAAGTTTCATTGAGATTGGTCCAGTAGTTTAGGCGTGATCCGCGAACAGACAAACAGACAAACTCGTTTTCGGAATCAGAATCGTTTATTTAGTAGATCTGCATAATATTTAGTTTATCTACCTATATCTTTAATTTTAGTTTTTGGCTTTTTTTACAGTTTTATGTATATAGATAGATAAAATATTCTGGTGGTGCTACACACGTAGGTGGTACGTACATGTTCGATGATTTTGGTCGATCTCGAGCAAGTACAAACGTGTGTACCTACCATGCAACTGCATGTCCGATGTCTAGACGCAGGGTCGAGCTGTATTTGTAGGTAGGTAACCTACATAAATACTTCCAAAGTTTTCTGCGTAATATCTCTCTTTCGTTGTCGTGATACACGATGTTGGTAGTATATATAGGCACCTATGTGTTTACTTGTAGGTAGGTTAACCAGTTTTTGTTAACATCATGCTAAAGGTATCTTCCGTGTTAATAACATGGTTGTAATTACTGGATGCGTAAAAAACGCATCTAGGTACCTACCTTCACTACCTACCTACCTACGACCTACCTACCTACGACCTACCTATAGATAGGTCACGTATCTATCATCGATGTAATAAAAATGGTACCTGGTAATAGGTACCTTACCTACCTAAGTCATCGGACTGATACCCAATCATCATGGTATGACCTGATACCTAGTAGGTTAGGTACCTACCTAGTACCTAAGAGAACCTAGGACAAGACCTAGGACAGAGAAAAGGTAAGCAAAGGTAGGTAGGTACACTAGAAATACTTGGTAGGTGAGATACTTACTACGAATATACTACTTAGCTTTTTGTGACATTATTTGACGTTTTCTGAGATAGGTTCCATCGGAACTGTTATTTTGCCTAGGTACCTAGGTAGTAAGTATAAAACAATTTTATTACGACAACTGAGGGGGGGGTCATCACATTTATTCGTGATCTTTGTAGTATAACTACGTAACGTAGGTAGTTAGGTATTCCATATCTATACCAACTACCTACCTACACTGAAAATGGACCTTGTTTATCATTTGTAAGTAGTCGGAGCCATTACTGTACGTATGCTGCATGCGTACGTAAGTAGGAAACACCGTGTTGTAAGTAGTCGGAGACATTACTGTACGTAGGCTGAACCCGTACGTAAGTAGGAAACACCGTGCTGTAAGTAGTCGGAGCCATTACTGTACGTATGCTGCATGCGTACGTAAGTAGGAAACACCGTGTTGTAAGTAGTCGGAGACATTACTCGCTGAACCCGTACGTAAGTAGGAAACACCGTGCTGTAAGTAGTCGGAGCCATTACTGTACGTAGGCTGAACCCGTACGTAAGTAGGAAACACCGTGCTGTAAGTAGTCGGAGCCATTACTGTACGTAGGCTGAACCCGTACGTAAGTAGGAAACACCGTGCTGTAAGTAGTCGGAGCCATTACTGTACGTATGCTGCATGCGTACGTAAGTAGGAAACACCGTGTTGTAAGTAGTCGGAGACATTACTGTACGTAGGCTGAACCCGTACGTAAGTAGGAAACACCGTGCTGTAAGTAGTCGGAGCCATTACTGTACGTATGCTGCATGCGTACGTAAGTAGGAAACACCGTGTTGTAAGTAGTCGGAGACATTACTCGCTGAACCCGTACGTAAGTAGGAAACACCGTGCTGTAAGTAGTCGGAGCCATTACTGTACGTAGGCTGAACCCGTACGTAAGTAGGAAACACCGTGCTGTAAGTAGTCGGAGCCATTACTGTACGTAGGCTGAACCCGTACGTAAGTAGGAAACACCGTGCTGTAAGTAGTCGGAGCCATTACTGTACGTAGGCTGAACCCGTTCGTAAGTAGGAAACACCGTGCTGTAAGTAGTTGGAGCCATTACTGTACATAGGCTGAACCCGTACGTAAGTAGGAAACACCGTGCTGTAAGTAGTCGGAGCCATTACTGTACGTGTGCTGCATGCGTACGTAAGTAGGCGGATTACTTACATCGGTAATTATAATGTAGCAAGCTACTTACAATACGTAGCTGTCAACCTTACTGTACGAAGGCACTAAGATCATTCATGTACCTAAGTATCTGTATACCATGTAATAGTATGTTTTTAGTAGCTTAGGATGGTTAGTTACTGTTTCCATATTGTACGCAGGTAATGGCTGTTGTAGGTACTTATTATACTGTTAATGTACCTTACCTACTCTGCTATTTACGACACGTAGCTTTCAACCTTATTCTTATTGTACTTAGGCAGCTATATAGGTTTTAAAGTTATTTAGATACCATGTCATCGGCTACTTAGACAATTTATCCATCAACCTTATGTAAGTAAGCGCAATACGTAAGGTAAAGACTGAGTGTAGCCAAATGCCGAATGAGTGCGGCATACTGATATAATGCAGTCGGTTACTTATAATACGTAGCTTTCAACATTATGCAACAAGTAGGCAGACTATGTTTCATGTTGTATAAATACCTCGTACTTAACTAAATGAGTCGGCTACTTAAAATACGTAGCTATAAGCTAATCCTTTTGTTTAAGTATGAAACCCCGTTACATACGTAGGCGACACCATTATAAGTACTTTTCTGTAATACCATTATGCGTAATGGCCCTGCCTATAAACGTGTACGTAGGATTCAACATTAAGAAGTAGCCGGAACCATTGTTAAGTAGGTAACACCGTTATTAAGTAGTAAGTTGCACACACATTACAAAATCGGGTCATGTAAGTAGCTTTTTTCTCTCCGTGTACTAGTATAAGTATTAGATCTGTGGTAATAGTGTTCTGTGTCCAGTGCTACGAGAGCCACGGGCGAGAGAGGACAATATGTCGCCTGTACACACCGCTGTCGAACCTGTGACGATCTAGGTACTATATAATAGGCCTTTACATCTATTGAAGATGATTTATACAGCGTCAGGAGGCAACCTATGCCTACACTTAACGGGACACTGTAGTGCCTGGGACAATGTTTAGATGGAGTAGGCTTGACCAGTACCTATACCATCCTCTCAGCCTAGTTAGCCATATCCACAGGAAAGACAACGTCAATACGTGCGGAGCTGACTAAGCCGCGGGTTTCCGGGTTTCTAGGTACTAGGTACTGCCTAATACCTAAGATCGTCACAGGGGACCTGGGACAGGGTAATGTATCAACTGGATAGATACAGGTAATCTCTAATCTGTACGCTCCTTTACAAGCATTAGTCTAATAGAATCAGAGTCAATATAGTTAGTTTGTACGTACATAGAATCGTTTGTTTTGATTTGAACTCGTAATTATAGGGATTTTATAAATTGATCGTGACCATTAATTTAGGTGGTTTATAAATGGGTTATAAGTACTTGGATAGCTATTTATCATTTTAAGTAATAGTAAAGTAAACATTATAGATAAGGATACATTATGAAAAAAAAACAATTTCCGTATATCCATAATCAATTTCAGATTAAAGGCCCAATTACACCATACCATTTTCTATACTACAATAATTGAATGCAATAAATGAATTGCATGGTGTTAACAACACGTAACATTATTTGATCTGGTATATACTAGTTTTGTTTCAAAACTTTCCTTGGTGGTGGTCAGTTGCATTCAACTTTGTTTAATATATCCGCGTGTAAACAGTTGCTTACAATTCTTGAACGTCAATTATGGCGCTTCAACGAGTACTACCCTCCGAGATACAGTTTTTTAACTAGTTCGGAGTGTATTGCAAATCTGATTCGGCCACTAACTAATCTGCTATATTTTGCTTTAGACACAAATAAAATCTACCTACCCGTACAGGTACCTACTACCAAATAACAATGCTTCTAAAAGTACGGGAATAATAATAGGAATAAGTACCTACCTGTAGGTCTCTCTTAAAACTAATATATCTGTACCTACATAGTTGTAAGTGGTCTCATCTGTTTTTTCGAAAATAAAGAATTTGAATTTGAATTTGAACTATTGCATTCAATTGCATGTACAAGAAAATGGTATGGTGTAATTGGGCCTTTAATAAGGTATCACCAAATTTCTTTACTTTTATCTGTCGGTCGTTATATTCAATTAACGGATAGAATACATTACATACTCGAAGGTAAAATAATAATGTTGCATATTTCTTCACAAATAAACAATTCAGTCTAGAGTCGGATTATTAGTAAGTGTCTCTACCAGGATATCTCGGTAGAAAAAATACCTAAATTCAAAGCTATTGTAATGTTGTTACTTATACATAGGAATACCTACAAGTATATTTGTTTGAAACCGACCGTGCTTAGTTATGGTACATTGCTGTCGAAAATTTTAAAGAAAACCACCAAAGTGCAAGAAAGTTTTGAATGAGTTTTCAAAAGAATAACTCACAAAGGTTAAAGTAAATAAAATAAAAAACTTTTTATTTCAGGCATGAATTGTTGTCGTCACGTGTACTTCTTTACGAAGCATAACCTTAAACACGTTTTAGATACATACTTTATAGCTTCTTAGGTAAACACAAAATGTAACACACGTTTTTAGACATGCCAATACCACACTGGAACTAAAGTTTGAGGAGAACATGGTAGGATATAAATCCTCCTTCGAAAAGGGAAGATCTTCCACGCCGAGCGACCTTTGGCTCGGGGTCCGAGGACCAATGGATGGTATTCGATAGTATTACTTATGTTCAAACTCCGTGATAACTTCGTTTGCGCGATCTAGGATAGTTCTTATGTAGCGAGATAGATGGCGCTACAAGTTTAAGTGTGGTATTGGTAAATGCTAAAGCATTTAAGTAGGTATATTTCTTTGTAAGAATGAGCATAGAAAAAGCGCTAGAAACCATAGCGTAGTTTCTTGCCCGTTCTTCAAGACTCTAGTCGCGAGGCACCTACTGGAACTGCCTAGTTTATATAAGACGATTCTAAATGATCCTTGTGATATTACTTGTCTTAATAATAGATTTGGACTTTGATACCGATATATCAGTGACTTGAGCAAAAATATCGGTATCGGCGACGTATGACAAGGCTTAAGTAAGCGTCTAATACTAAGCCTTGTCGGATCAATATCGGAAACATTCGAAGGAGTTTTCAATTATCAGATTCAAAATCTCTAAAGCTCACTGGCTGCAATGAGCCCTGCGGAAACGCATATATCGAGAAGCGACTTTCGAGATATTTTGTATAAAAACCCGATAAGCGCCCCTAGCGGGAAATTTGCAAACTATTTTTCTCCATACATAAACTGCGAGTTTCTCGATTTTCGCTTGTCGCAAATCAACGTAACAAAACTCAGACTATACGGTAGGTATAGTAGGTGTCGTGTCGGCATTATGAAAACAGGCATCATAATCATAGTCGGTCCAAAATCTTCGCATCCACACAACATTTTCTAGAGGCAAATATCATTTTCTCCCATTCATGTCATCCGCACATTCCTGCGTACAGCATCATAATACAACATACAGGGTGTTACCAGACCACTTCCGAAAACGAAAGGGGGAGCTACAGCACACCAAAACCCAACCAAAAAAAAATCAGTTATCCTGAAAAATAATTATAGCCGGAGAAAACAATATTTAAAGATTTGTATTTATTTCGCCAGCCCGCAATGTACGCATTCACGTAGGTAAGGTCGAGGCGTAGTACTATTATTTATTCTGTGTCGTAAGTGCCTACTAACGTAGGAAGGTACTAACGTAGGTCACTCGCACGTCGCGTACTTGAATGACCCGCGATGACATGCTGCGTGTACATTGCTGCTTTATTTATTTTATTTGTTTTTTTGCTTTTTTAAATGAGATAATTAGGTAGATATGTCTTATTATGTTGTACTGTGTGTATGTAACTAGAAAAAAAAATTAAAAAGAGATAGTCAAGTCAATTTTTTTTTCGCTTAATGTTTTCAGTATCATGGTCTGATTGGAACCTCCAAGTTTTCGGAAGTGGTCTGGTAACACCCTGTATATTATGTCGTAGAGATGACTGTTGTAATGTTTGTCTGTTATGTTATACCTACCTTCTAACTCGTATCGTTCACAATATACCCTTCAAGGATACCTTTCAAGATTACTATATCCCATATAGATTATAGTATAGATCATACCATATAGATTACCATACATTCAAGACTAGCCGTCGCCCGCGGCGTTGCTCGCGTTCTAGACCCTTTAGAGTGTGACTTTTCAAAATTATTTTCTTAGTCCACCTCTACACTCCATTAGGATACTACCTTCCAAATTTCATACCTCTAGGACTTATGGCTTAGGCTGTGCGTTGATTATCAGTCAGCTTCAAAAGAGTTTTATATTATACTAGCCGTCGCCCGCGGCGTTGCTCGCGTTCTACCCTTTAGAGTGTGACTTCTCTAAATTCCTTCTTAGTGCACCTCTACACTAAATAAGGATACTACCCTCCAAATTTCATACCTCTAGGACTTGTGGTTTAGGCTGTGCGTTGATTCTATGTCAGCTTCAAAAGAGTTTTATATATATTGATTTGATATTATCATTATAATACGTTAAGTTTTAGCATTTTACATCAGCAAAGAAATACAGAATGGAAGTAAAAAATGTATCTTTGTTTTTAAAAAAATAAATTACATAAGGAACTATTTTATATTTCCAACACAAGCAGAGCTGTTTACAAAAGCCAGTCAAATAATATATGACTCACATTTACATACGTTTCGTATTCAATTAGGGCCCCGTCCTAGTACCCTTGTCAAGGAAAAATCCTTCGCAGGATACCCTGATGTTAATAAATTCCCTCTTTGTAGAGCAGTTTCTAATCTCTGTTATGGACGATACTACTTAGGAGTTTGGTACAAACTTAGACAAAAAAAAATAAGTTTTTGATAAGCTATAGTTAAAAGACGATCTAGTAAGCAAGCAAGCTCGTATAAGTTAGTGGCTAGCTCTGGTGACGGAGTTTAAAAGCCTTCGTCGTGGGTTATCGACTGCTAGAGCCGGGAGCGACAGTTTAACATGCCCTCCGAAGCACGGAAGCGCCCAGATGTAAATGCCACTAACGCTCATACATCCAAATAGTGACCGCGCAGAACGTCGCTTAACTTAGATAATCAATGAAGATGAACTAAGCAAGCCTAGCCACGAGCGCTTCGACGACCTAGTAAAGTTTCGTGATGCACAAGATCGCTCGCTCTTATCATATCATCCGTTTGTTCAGTGAAATCACAGGGATCATACAAAACTGTCCTCTAAACAACTAAGTGCCATTTCCTCGTGACCAAAGCCTTGAAAATGGGCAAGACACTTTGGTTCTTATTGATTGTTTGTATGATCCATCTTGGAAAGAAAATGCCGAAATGTGGGGCCAATATTGAAACTATGGGTCAATTTATACTAGCGCAGAGTCGAACCGCATCGAAGAAACTTAACATAGCAAATTCAGCCTTATCTCCACAGAGTAATGGACATATTTCTTCACGCGTTCAGACGCCCGAAATCTCTCAAATGCGCGTGAATTCGTGCGACTTTTTTTTTATCTAAGAAGAAATATGTGCATTATTTTGTGGAGATAAGGCTGAATTTGCTATTAAGTTTCTTCGATGCGCTTCGACTCTGCGCTAGTATAAATTGACCCTATGAAGAAGGCTTTAGCATTATATACGTCTGAGACAGACCGATACATTTATTTCTCTTACAGCTTTTGATGATGAGTTATAGTCTCATGCAATTTTTGTCAGCACTAGTCTTTTTATGCTTACAATATGGTTCAAATTACTGTCTCCCCCATCGAAGCTTCCACACGCACACTAGTAATTTGTACGCTCACTGCGTGCTGACCATTCTGACCAAGTAATTGTTGGTATTAATACTGAACTGTGCACGCGACCGCCCAATTTCCACTTAAAACCAGGAGCCAACCCAACAAAACGATAAACGAAATTCGCCGTGACATTTTAAGTTACACAGCTGGTTACTGCATCAGCTCGCTGAGCAGTCCAGTTGTGGTTGGAACATACGGCGCAGTGTAAATCAAAATGTCAATACAAACCTTGGTTTATCGTTTTGCAAAATGAACCTCATGGGTATTCTCAAAATAAGTCGGTTATTTTCGCTTCGTTGATGGAACAGAAGCAATAGAAACTCTTAGCCTTTGATGATTTTTTAGACGCCACGTGGATTCATTATCACCACCGTGGTTTTTGTCGCCTGGATATTTACTATTTTCTTTTTCATTTCATCCCGATATCAGTTTTCTAAAATGAGTGTACATATTTTTGAGCTCATCAAATCTAATCTTAAAACGAACTTCAATTGTTTTTATCAAAACTTTTCCAGTGTAAATCTTGAAAATAAACGTCTGTTAGAACCATTTTATTCAGGTACGCTATTATTTAGGCGGAGCACGCAATGTGACACATCGCTAGACCTAGGTCAAACCTAGTTACATAAAGGTTGATATGATTGACCCTTCGTAACAACTGCACAGTGGTGATGAAGCAGTATTGTAGCTTTTGGTGCGCCTGTTTTGTATTATGAAAACAGTAAAATGTAGGTAACTGGAAAGACAAATCAAACCCGAATGAGATAGCTCCCTTAGACTAAGAACTTTTATTTAGATTTATTATTAAAAACACAATTTAGACTTCCTTATACCATTTTGATTGTACGATCTAGTCTGCAATTACTGGCATGGTTATTTGAAGAAAAATACCAGCCAGTTTGAGCTACGATTACATCCTCCACGTAGAATATGATTGGCCGAATTTAAGTTTTTAGGTCTCAAGCTTTTTGTCATGATAGCTGATCTAAAACCTGTAGTTTAGTGATGTTTACTTCAACACTTATCTAATATGCATAATAAAATTAGAACACCTTGTAAGGACTTTTACTAGTAGTATTATTTAACCTAGTAGAGTCGTTGGGCTTTTTTTCCAACAGTAGGTTTGTTAAGAATTTATCGTTTGAGTCTGTTGGATTGCTTGCAGTTGGTCTACTGTTACAGCCCCAACTATACTGTGTTCAAGTTGTTTATAAAACTAAATTAAACTTCGATTAGCCTGCCTTTGTTAGCTCATAACAGGCCTCACTGTAATGATGGAAGCTAGATTTAATCTGACCTCAATTTGGACCTGTTACTAACACTGCCTATAAACAAATGGGGGGTGTTATTATGTTTGAGTAATAATTTCTAGAATTAGGGGTTTTTATGCGTCTGCTGATGATAAGACTATGATGATAAGTTTTATTTACATTAATTAAAATATTTTTTTATTTATGTATCTACTCAATGAAGTTTACACATAGTTAACAAGATAAAGGTATGTCCGAAAGCCCAAACGTTTTTATGTTTGTTACTCGACTTGACAAACTTTTATTATCCGCATGGGGTTTTCATGTCATTTCGTATACCTTTTGTTACTCAACATATTTTATGTTTCATGGAATTACTTACATTTAAAAAAATATTATTCAAATAATTTATTTCGATAAAACAACTGTCAATAACTTGGCATCTGCTTCTCAATTCGAGGTCACTCAATTCGGCTGACTACTGGCAAAGGATGTTTCAGTCAAATCATCGCGTTTAAAAAAAAAGAGAGAAAAAAACGCAAGATTCGCGTAGCAGTCATTGTGGCCACGACCTCAAACAAAGTATAGCTTAAAATGGCTTATTTGTAGAATCGACAGACTTCTGAGCCCTGAGTCTATCTCGGTGTTGTGTTTTCTTGCTATTTTTGGCATTCGGAAACGGATTCGCAAAGTGAAAAATTTTGTATGAAAACCGGATAAGCGCCTCTAGCAGGAGATTTGGAAACTGTTTTTGCGAGTCTATAGACGTCAGATAGACTCGCAGAAACAGTTCCCAAATCTCCTGCTAGAGGCGCTTATCCGGTTTTCATACAAAATTTTTCACTTTGCGAATCCGTTTCCGAATGCCAAAAATAGCAAGAAAACACAACACCGAGATAGACTCAGGGCTCTGATCGGTTACTGGCCACCGCAACCGCAATCGTTTAACTCCCGGAACCGGCTGAAACCGGTTACCCGCTATAATCTGGTTACGATTTCGCGTTCGTTACGGCCGGTTGCATTGCGTTTTTTGCTCTGTGTGATTGGTTGATTTGATATACAAAAGCGGCAGTAGTAAGCCCACGATGCCAATGGTGAGTTACTCATTGGCTTTTGAAGATGCCAAAGGTACAAAGGACAGGTTTTAATTACGTTTTCTCCGATGATTAAAAAAATGGCTTCGAAGATAAAAAAAAAAAAAAAATTAAATTCTACTGGCTTGTGAGATAAAACTGGAGAAATAAAATCTGTGATCTGTATGTTCGTAAATCAAATCTACGAATCTAATGTGCGCAAATGTGATTCAAGACATCAGCATTTGCACATTAGCACGAAATACTGACAGTTCCAATATGAGTCATGTCAGTTGTTTGAACAAAAATATCGTTGTCGACGTCGACATGGTGTAAAAGCACCTAAAAATATATTTGATTAGCTCTCCACGATATTATGTAGTGGTCGTATCGGTAGCAGTGTAAAAACCGCCATCCCTGTAGATTCATGATCAAAGGAATAAAAAAATTAATGTAAAATTCCCAGTTCCAAAATTGAAAACCTCGTAAAAATACCCTGTAACTGTGAATTTCCAGCCGTTTCAGTTTCAATATTAAACGAAGCTCGATATTCTCACAAGCGTGTGATTCTTCGCATTCCGTGACCAGTAATTGCTTGCGTTAATTCAATTCCACACCCTGTATACACGCGAGGCATACAGGATGTTAATTTTTACGCGCTCAAGACTGCCTTCTGATTGCAGTGCTTTTGACATTAGTGGGATGTCAACGTCAGTTTGACAGTGACGTTTGGAGGTAATGAGTGGGTTATTATGTCGAACTAAACTACATTGGACTACCTATTAGAGGTTAGTTAGTAATAAGGGTTCACTTTACTTCGTTATGGTAGAAATTATAATGCTTGGGGTCCTAGGGTTTGAACCTGGTTTAAAAGGGGGTTGAATTAGGTAGAAAAAGGGAGTAGGAAAGTAAGTCCGTATGAGTTTAGTGGCGAACTCTGGTGAGGGAGTTTTTAGGCCGCGTTTAGGTCTTCGTCATGGATTATGGACTGATAAAGTTAGTTAGTTAGTTAGTAGTAGAAATAATAGTATTAGTTTAAAGAGTAGATAAGATAGAAAAAGCTTAATTATCGCGAAAATGATAATAAAATGTAGAGTTGGCTAAACGGTAAAATAACTCGCTCATGAACACAAATACAACGTATCAAGTTTCATTTTAAACATTCGCTGTATTTGCCGAAAACCGAGCAACTTTACAAAGTTACTAACTTGGTTCTCAATAAAACGAGCGTAATATAAAATTACGTTTGCCGTCAAATAAAATTACTATTATGTAGTACTAGCCGTCGCCCGCGGCCTTGTTCGCGTTTTACCCTTTAGAGTGTGACTTTTCAAAATTCCTTTCTTAGTGCGAACCTACCCTCCAAATTTCATGCCTCTAGGACTTATAGTTTAGGCTATGTGTTGATTCTCTGTCAGCTTCAAAAGAGTTTTATATATATTGATGATGATGATGATTAGCCCAAATTCTGATGGAGACTTGAAATTATCAACAAAAAATTCTTCTTTACCAGCTTACAAACGTCCCATTCTTTGTCCTCAATTCTTCATTATCATCATCATCATCCACAGCCCGACTTCACCCACTGCTGGGTATAGGCCGCCCTTTGTCTGTGCCACTCCTCACGGTCCTGTGCCGATCTCATCCTTAATTCTTACTGAAATACTATTTTTTATAGAACCAGCCCTCCTTGCCTTCGTGAGTTTTGCGTTACACCAAGGTCTACCTAAACCCATAGAACAGATATAACCGTACCGACCGATTTTCTTTGACTTAGCTTTTTCTAACTACCACTATCTCCCATTGTTTGTCCTAACTTCTTTCTTACCTGAGTCCCATTTTTTTTAGGACCAGCCCTTGTCTTTATGCGTTTTGCGTCAGACCAGGGTCTATCTACAGAACAGAGAGGGACCCAAGTAGTATCAACTTCTAAGCCAGTTATCTTAAAGTATTTTTGTAGCCGTAATGACGTTTGCCGTTATTTAGAAACGGCAGCCTTCATCCTCGGATCTCGGAATTCAGTTATTGGGGCTTGAGGTGTGCGGTGTTGACATGGAACGCTAACATCCAGCGGTTTGACTTTCAGATTCATGAAGATGAGCTGTTTATTTTGCATGAAGACTCCTTATGAACAGACTTTTTACTTTATAACTTTTCTGAGTTTTTAATTAATCTGAGGCTTTGTATTTCTTTTACGTCTTTGTGTACTGACTAGGCACTTTTTTGAAAGTATCGATGAGTCATTATCATCATCATATTAAACAAATTGCTGCTGGGGCCATAAGACCTCCTAAGTAAGGCCCCGATAGATTTATGAAGAGACTTCTTTAATCGATACCTTCAACAAATCTTGCTTCTACTCGACCACGAAATCTTATGGTAGATTTAGTTGTCAATCCACGGTTTTGAGTTTGAGTGGAGGCGTGAATTATTTGAGGTCCATCTTCCCGAAATCTCTATAATGTCATACGTTTATTGCGTAGAGCGATGAACTCTCATACAAAAATATAGTTTACATAATCTTTGTATACGTAAAACACGTACATACTAGGGATGACAACTAAACTAAACAGCGCTCAAAGAGGGTTCAAGTCGTGGACAGTGAGTGAACGCGTCATATCCGGTCGAGACTCGTGATGAGTGACGCACTACGCAACTTCCGGCTATCGGACTGATGACGGGTTGGACTAGTGGATGAACTCGTATCAAATGGAGTGTTGGACTTGCATAGGGAGTAGAGTAATGACAAACATCAGTTGTATGTTGCATGGATCATGAAAATAGATAAATATAGCTAAGTAACTTACATATAAATATACTTTTTTAAGCAAACCAGACCAACAATACCTCAGACACAAAACAAGGTATAAGTATCTGTCATGTGCAGAAAAATGTGCCACTTTTAAAGCGGATAATAAAGCATCTTACACACGATACCAACGACACGGCGGCATGCGGCACGACATTCACAGCCATGACACAAAATTGTACCCTTTATATGTAGTACGTGATCTTTCCTGAGACATTGATCCCGGTAAAGCAAGCAAGCTCGTAGGAGTTAGTGGCCAACACGGGTACTGGTGATGCAGTTATTAGGCCGCCTTAAGCCCTCCGTCAGGCTTAACAACTGTTAGAGCCGAGACCAGATTGAAGCGCTCAAGTGTTATTGCTACTAGCGGCCACCCATCCAAATAATAACCGCGCAAAACGTCGCTTAACTTAGATAATTTTACATAATGATGTGATTTTGCCTTATTCCAGAAATCTTCTGCGAGTTCCCCCCGCGAAGGGTATTTCTAGGGTTTTTTTTTATGCTCATTGCGTATAGCATTCGACAGCTATCATCCTATTCCCTATCCCCCTTATTGTTCCTACCTTAATCCCCTGTGTTCCAAAGTCATAAACTTACCTCATTACACAGATAACGAACAAAATAGCCTGGTAAAAGCTAACGAGGCAAAGTTAACAAGAGAGTAAGGAGAAAATCACAACTAAAACGAAATAGGACTACTATAAAAGTATTCGAGTTTCAAGAGATAATGAAAAAAGTTGGTCAAATGATCGTCCGCCCGGGCGGCGCACTACCAAAGTCCAGTCTGGGTATCTGTAGACTTTTTAACGTTATTATTATTATAAGCCTGTTTCATCCCACTGCAGGCCAAAGGCCTCCCTATATCCTTATAACGTTAAAAAAGTAAAATAATATTTAAATTTTTTAACGTTCAAAATGCTATAGATAATCAACAAAGTAAACTTCTTATAAATATTAATGATATTATGGCGGTATAGTGGTGAAAATACGCCAATTGTGTTTTCTGTACCTATGTCTAGTTTTTAGTTGTGGTGTGCAATAACGTATTTTCTATCTATCTATTTATGGTCGCGATTTGCATGTCGCACTTTTGAAGTTTACTTTGTTGATTGCATTTGAGCATAACGTGAGATTTGTGAGCATAACATAGATTTCATGCCGCCGTTGAAATATAACATGAGCAAGTATTTCGGGTGTCTATTTCCGTCAATTTCAATGTGCTGTTGTGAATCTATTGTAAAAATATAAAAAAAAAATACCCAGTCAATAAAAAATATTCTAAAGGAAAATAAAACAATAATGACAATGTGTCCTCCCATTTTATTGTCACCAGAAATAGCTGTTTTCCACAAAATCTGACAATTCGGCCTAGTTGCCAGATTTACCATGAAATATAAAAATACTCAGTTATGTACCAACATGTAAATAGTTATTTGTTATACAAGAGTGCAAAGTTGCTTTTTAACCGAGTGTTCAATTTTGATGACCGAGCAATCGAAGGATTCTAAAATTGAATCACGAGCGCAGCGAGTGATTCAAAATTAGAATCCTGAGCGTTAGCGAGGGAATCAAAAGAGCACGAGGTGAAAAATATTTGCACTCGAGTGCAACACGTAACTTTTCATTCCACCTCAGCGAGGAAATGACTAATTTGCGCATTATTAACAGTTTCAGTCAATTCTGTTGGCGTCAAACAAACTTCCTCGTCGCTAGAATCACTCATTTTATTTTTTTCACTTGTTTTCAAGTTTCTTGTTTTTAATATAAGGTTTAACAATGACGTGAAAAAATGCCGCGTAAAGAACCGCGTACAAAGCAAATTGAAAAAAGAACACCAAGAAGGTTCCGAGTCTGAGTTTTTAACAAATTAAAAAAAGTTGTATGATATATTCGGCACCATAGAGGTAGCAGTAAATAGGTTTAATGTTTTTTTTTAATACACAAACTTAGTGCACACGATGTTCTAAATTCAATTTACTTTATCCTCTAGAGAATAAAAACGGCTTTTCCACTCAGATATTGAAGATTAAAAATACTCTTTCCGAGATGGTGGGATGAAAAATATATATTATTATTACTATATAGTGATAGGACAAAACACTGAGATGACGGATGATAAGGGAAAATGGAAGAAAAGGACATGTTGGGCCGACCCCACCTAGTTGGATAAGGGCAGGAAGAAGAAGAAGTGATAGGACAAAAAAAAGTTACATTGATGCACAAAAAAATTACAATTTTAAACTGTAGTTTGTAAAAACGCTTCCTCACTTCTCCACTCTTGATTTCTCACAACTTTACAGATATAATTACTTCCTAGATGTAAAAACTTGCAACTTTCATACTTCTGGAGTGTTGTTTTCTAATTTTTATAAAGCTCATTTCGTTTTAGACTCTACTTGAAGTTAGTACTTCTCTTGCCGACTTGTCTCTGCTTAGATTTCTACATTATTATAAGCTGTATCAAATCTACACTGATCTACAGCTAGACCTCACCAATGTTTAGGCTTGTCTTTCGTGCTATTTATCACAATCATCATCGTCATCATCAGTTCAGTCTTTACGGCGGTCTTATCATGTCGACCACCACCGACTACCAATAACTAACTATGTATATGTAAATCATCTCTGAGTCATTGTGTATGTATTCTCGCGACTAGTGCTGGAATGGAATGTCTTGAGTGGAGTTTCTAAAATGCCATTGTATATGTACACAGCATATTATATGAAGCAAAAAAAATAAAATGAATTACTATAATTTTTTTATCGGCAGCGTTTTGTTGTGGTTGAAGGCTCCTGTCTGCTGCTAGCATAGCCTCTGTGACTTATGTCTATGTCCCCTCTCTCCATCTCTGACTTAGTCTTGTAGACAATTACAGTCAAACGCCAGGCCCAGGCCTCCTCATCATTAAGTGACCCTGAGCCTATTAGGCTAAAAAAGACCCCGTCTTTAAACAATGTCCAACCCCTAACCCTGACATATCTTTAAATATCATCAGAATGCCCTACTTTCCCCGACATTAAGCTTAATACCATCACATCGCAATACATTAAAGAAGTAATTTCTCTTCGAAAATAATCGGGCCGTTTTCGACCCAGGCCTGTCGGGCCCGAACGAAGCCGGGGCGAAATCGTGTGGAAAGCCGACGACAGTTATTGGGACCGATCACGGAAGGGGGTACACAGACTGGTGCTTACGGTCCGGGTGAAATATTGTGTTTGGAAAGATCTACCGTCCTTTTTCTGCTTATGAAAGCTTAAAAAATAAAGTAATAAAACGAATGCGCCACATGTATTTAAGGAGCGCTGGATTTAAAAAAAAAAAAGGAACATGTTGCAAACACCATAAATTAGGTACTCGTAATTGTTGCAAATATGATAAAAAAGCAAAGCATTGGATCTAGAGAAACCTGCTCAGAACTTAATGCTCTAGTCAAAATTTCTCTAGAATTTTAGGGCATGACGTAATTTCGGGGTACAATTCTTTCTTAGAAGTTAAACATTAGACTGCTTCACTGTAAAAAGTCTTAGCTAAAGCAATTAAATTGCAAAAATTCCCAGTTGTGTGTATAATGTATATCTTACCCTAAAATAAATTAAAAAAAAAAAAAACAATTAAAAAGCCAACCCGGGTCACCAGTATGGTTCGTCCATTACTGAGTTCGGTCGCGAATTAAGCTCCATTGGACCGGACAGAAGGTTTTCACGGGTCAATGTACGACGACTCGAAAATACTATTTATTTAAAAGGGCCTAAAGTTTGAAAGATCCTTTTTCTTGTAAGCAAGGGTCAGCTTAACTTGCCCATAGAAGTTGATCGATCAATTCTGTTGTTATCAGTAGCTTAACGTGGGTTACTTCACGAAGAAAATCTTATGACTGAAGAATCAGTATTTTTTGTTTTATTTGGGAACATGATGTCAACTCTTGTTACGTAAGCTTTTAGAAGACGCTATGATGGTTCTTCCCCTTGGCGAAACTGAAAGCTTTACCGTAGCTGGGAGTCCGTGAATGAAGAAGGCTCAACAATTTTTTTTTTTTTATTAACTGCAGTGAGTCATAGGACTGCTGAATGTTGGATACTTGGCCCAAATCTTCACTTCGGCATCTTGAAATATGAGAGGGATGTCCACGTTGTCCACCATACCTGTGGATTACTTACATTTATTATTTTATACAGTTGTTAGTCTATGGAGCCTGTATTATCATCGAACAGTAGTACGTAACACCTACATAGTACAAGTATAATGTACTAGCTGTCGTCCGCGGCTTTGTTCGCATGGTAGCAGCATACGCATTATTTGGTTATAATCTTTGATCCTAATTATAGACCCTTTAGGGTGCGACTTTTCAAAATTCTTTTTTAAGTGCATCCCTACACTATATCAGGATACTGCCCTCCAAATTTCATACCTCCAGGACTTATAGTTTAGGCTGTGCGTTGATTGTCAGTCAGTTTCGAAAGAGTTCGTTATGTTTAGAAAAGATACCGCATGTGAAGTAAATGCTAACCATAATGAACCCCTTTTTTGTGGGGGGGGGGGGGTAAACCAAGTATATTCACACACAGTACCAACAAAACAAAATTGAAAAATAAAAGGATGCACAAAATAATCGCCCTCCACGCCGACAAACAGAATCCATCCGGCGGATGTGCCGCGCCCGGAAGTTTACTTAGCCCGCGAAACCGACGGCGACCCGCGTCACTTCCGCCGCTGGATAAGGTTGCTGGTAGATGAGCGACTTTTTTTTTGTACGAGCTGGTAATCCTATTATTATGGTCAGTGATTACAGTTGCTTATCATAGACCCACAATAAAGCAATCAAAGTGCTATCGAATTGTCCCATCATTTAGTTGAATAAAAAATTTATAAAAAAAACAACACCTAATTTGAAAGAAAAATCGGCAATTCTTAGTAATCACTAACGATTGTCAATACAAAGTCTGAAGGCAGCTAAAACCTCACTAGCGACTAAGATTTTAGCCGCAACATTACCTCTGGTGCTCCGGAGTCCTTGAACGTTGACTACTTTACATCAGGTGAACTTTTCACCCTTTGTGAAAAAGACTGTAATAAAACTGGCTGACGAGCAGGCGGACCACCTGATGTAAAGTAGGACACAAATCACAAGAATCATAAGAATCGTCAGTATAAATAGAAGTCGCGTGTCGCTCGCTCACAAGACGCCTAATGCGTACAGTGCGTTGCCGCAGCGCTCACAAAAGAAACGATAACCGGCTTCAAGGCATCCGTGATGCGGAGATATTAATGCAATGTTGCGGAGAATGGCCACAAACGTACCAGTAAGTGAGAAAAACAAAAGAAACACAAACATATGAAGAGCCCATTAAGTAGTAGTCAGAGACAAGTCTGTAATGGCAGGATGAGGTTGTGCGTGTAAAGAGTACAAACCTACCTTATGGAATTGAAGGCACATGAGACTGAATTTTTATGTTTCTTTTTAAATATTTTAACTGACTTCAAAAAAGGAGGGGGTTCTCAATTCTTCTTCTTCTTCTTTTAAACCTATATCGCCTGTGTACGTCATGTCCATCGGCTGTCGTTTGTTTTGAAGAGAAAATCGGATTTTCTCTTCAAGCCAACTTGACAGCCGACTTGACGAACGACTTGACTTGACTTGACTTGACTTGACTTGACTTAAGCATACAAATTCATCACTTGACATTGGCAAAATTGTCTGTCGAAATGACGGACACAGGCCATATAGGGTAAAGAAGAAGAAGATACAAAAAAAAAACAGTCTGTGCCTGTAATTCTATTAGGTAGATATCTTTGATTTTATCCTTATTTCGAACCGTGTCGTGCCATAGAGCAATGCTAATAACTTTCGATAGAGCTAGATTAAATTGAATGGGCTTATACCATTTCCAGACTAGTCTATTGAGCTACCCTATAAAAAATAAATAGGGATCCGAAAATAAGTTACGTGGAAATGATAATAGTTTCAAAGAAAGGAAGAGATTGCTTTAAGCGATATGGCCGCCCATTGTAAATTATGTTCATCCTTTATGTAATTCTTGTGTTTTCATTCATTAATTCATTCATAATGTTATGGATTTTCTTGCGACAAATTCTCATTTCGGCGCAAAATAACAAAAAACCAGTATTAAAATCTGTTTTTACTCATGCGACCTTAAAAATAGAACAAGAGTTTACTACTGTTAAGTAAATAAACGGGAAAAACTACTCCACTTAATAAAAAAAAAAAATCTTTATCTATTCAGAAGCTTGGTACAAAAACTCATTTTTTTGTTACCTTCTCGTCTCATTCTTGTCGCCAATCTCGCCTTATCAATATTTAATCGCATCCTCCTTTGGCTTTTTTTACACTACTACCGACACAACACCGACACGATAACTACGAAACCATCATCATCATTTCCCTGCCCTTATCCCACGCTAGGTGGGGTCGGCACAACATGTTTTCTTCTTCCACTCACTCCTATCATTCGTCAACTCTGAATCTACTCCTCTCACATTCATATCCTCTTTCACACAATCAAACCACTTCTTCTTCGGTCTTCCTCTACTTGCATACCCAGCTACGAAACGATAACTACGAAACCATCTCATACATTTAGTAAGTAGCTTCAGCTCGCGATTTCGTCTGCGTCCTAGTTGATCCTGTTAATTTACCGGGATAAAAAAAATTTTTCTTGGAAAATTTACGTAAATTATTACGTAATATTTTTATGTATCTAAAGTTTCGACCAGCAGTTGAAATTGACCGTGATTAAAACAAATACATACAACCATCCAAACATCTTGACATTTATATGATTAGTGGGATGCGATGGGAAGTACATAGACGCTTTTACACCGTGTTGACACAGATATTGTTTTTCTTTTATTTATTTATTTGGGTAAACAAACAGTACTCGTACCTCAATACATAATCAATATATATAAAACTCTTTTGAAGCTGACAGAGAATCAACGCACAGCCTAAACCATAAGTCCTAGAGGTATGAAATTTGGAAGGTAGTATCCTTATGTAGTGTAGTGTGCACTAAGAAAGAAACTTTGAAAAGTGGCACTCTAAAGGGTCTAGAACGCGAGCAACGCCGCGGGCGACGGCTAGTTATAAATAAAGTGGTTTCACTAGTTCAATAATTGTGGCACTAACACCGTTAACCACAGTTGAGTTTGAGCTACTACTTGTAATCGAAATAAACCCAATTACGTGTAGTTTACTCTGTTTATTCTTGTAATATTTTAAAACAAACAAAATGAGGCAGCCGCTTTTTCATCAATCCATTCAAAGAAGAAGGCCTCCCAAAACGAACGATGAAGCCTCGACCGAATGAACTTCCAGTCTTCTCTATGTTCGGTCCTTTTCTTTTTTTGCTTCATTCTTCGTTGGTTCATCCATGTAGCTATCTGACGCCACATCGTAGTACCGCTTCGCGTTGACAGATGGCGTTCATCGCTCATTATTTTATAAAAATATCAAAATTGCCAACATACTTGTCGGCGTCGTGTCGTGTGTCGTGCCAGTGTGCAAACGCCTTTTGACAGCCACTACCAGGAAATAGCTGAACAATATTTTCCTTGCACAGAAGCAATTTCTTTAAATTGCTTCTTTTAATAAAACTTAGCTAGGATCGGAAGTGGATTATACTTAGATTTTATCGGCATGAATGAATGTTCTTACATACGTTTATTATCGATGAAACAGTCCTCAGTGGACGTGCTCTGTGAGGTGTGCACTGGTTGTAATCGCCAGAGGTAGAACTGATTCCAATTAGGTATATTTGTTCCGTCACTAATAATTCCCATAGTATGAATTTTGAATATTAAAACTATTTAACTTTTGCACACCAAGCTTCAAATTTATTGGTGCGCAAACGTGAATTTTCTGCACGTTATATGTGCAAAAAATCTTGGTGCGGAAATTAGAATACTTCGACAGTAGCATCCAAATTGTAAAAAAAAAATGTTTAACGAATGTAACTTTTTCAAACTAATCAAAGTCTTCCAAAAGAATTCGAGAACAGTATAAAAACGAAGAAATATAAAACAAAGTATCCAGTCCTGTCGAAAATTAAGGGCGATAGTAAAAATGGTCCATTTGTCCGTCTGTCTGTTTCCTTTAGCTCGAGAAGCTCATTCCCTTAACGCTCACCTGGGGAACTGTGAGGGAATACAGGGGGAGATGTCACGTCAGTGACATACACACAAAAGCTAATATCAGCTGATCACTTCTAATTTTATCGTCGGGGCATGGGTTAAAAGTGGCCCATGACACTGTATAAATCTTATAGAGAGTTATATTTCCTACTCAAGTTGACTTTAGCCGATAGATAATAGAAAATTATTTATAAATAATGAAAATAAGTAGGACTGAACTAAGTCACGTGATCATTGCCATATATTTTTTTACTTTTTCTATTACAGAATAGAACACGATATTTTTATTACGTAACGCCTTTATTTTCTTAGGCACTACCGCTTGGCGCTACTAGTAGAGTGAAGGGAAATTTTACTTTCCCGTGACACTACTGATAGTGCTACGGGTAAAAGTAGATGTGAATTTAATATTCTACAGTCGATGAGCTTTATCTACCGAATATCCGCCCTTATGTTTCCAACCAATATACTCTACCCAACGTCTTTTAGTACCTACAGACCAAATTACATTCAAAGCTTAACCAAACTATACACTTAAGACTTTATACTTTCTGCTATTTAACCTTCATTTTAAACAAATCTGTTTTTTAGGCTAAATAGTGCCATCAAAAATAAATTGCCATAGGGCAAAAATTGGATGAGACTGGCGTAAGGACTGGTACGAAAAATGAGGGGCCTATCTATATCCAGCAGTGGATGAAGTCAGGCTGTAGATGATGATGATGAGTACCGTCATTTAAAAAAAGTCGCGCTTCATAGGTTTCGGTACCCGAGCGTTAGTTAATTTTATCGATCAATTTCCTTCGTCAGTAAGTATTTTGATCAAATAAACCATTCTTTGAAGAAATCAAATTAATATCAATTTTGCAACAATACATGCAAAATGTTTATCATGCAAATTGAAAAAGTCGTCAAAAAATTTTCAATTACATTTTTCATACTAACTTAACTAGAATCCAGTTCCAATACATGAGTCAAAAGATATAACACTTGTTCAGCAGTAGACCAAAAATACCGGTTCACGGAACACTAACTCAGTAAAATACGTAGTAAGCGGCCCGCTTGGGGTGCATAAAATAATACCTACACAATGAAAAGAAAACTCCGAGGATAAATCGAACGAAAACCAATGAATTTTTATGTATCCATTCGTCTGTTATCGGAGTAATGATTTAGAGCACGCGAATGCTGTTAAGTATGAACCAATCTCAGAGATTGGATCGCACTCTAACTTTCTATCCGAATATTTATAATATTCTTATTTTATCAGGAATTTGAATTCGGTGGTGTCCCTAATTCTGGATTTTATACTTTAGCACTGGTACTATCGGGCTGATAACCATTGTTTTTACAAGTTTATAATAATATGTAAAAGGATTTTATTCACAAAGAAAATTACAACGAATAGCAGTATTAACAATATTCACAATATTTACAAAATACACATGAAACAGTTGAACTATCTACAAACAAGTTTATTAATTTGAATGGTCACGAAATACCATTCTAACTCTGCTTCATTTTGTATCGATAGCAACAAAAATCAAAGCGTTGGTCGCGTAAGCAGGCACCTATATGACATACAAATCAATTAATCCAGTCTCAAAATCCTGTCTCTCCCTATTATTTTCCCTCCGCTAGCCTGACGTACGAGATCTGATACAGAGGTATTGCGGTACAGAAGGGTGTATCGGAATGGAATGAAAGATTAATCTTCAATCGTCTTCCAGCTCTTTGTCTTCCGCAGAGCTTTGTACTGGTTATTTATTGTGTTTAGTCTGCGTACCTTTGGAGAATTATAATCCATGTAGGTGTTGTAGATATCGTACCTGCTTATATAAAATACTAGCCGTCTCCCGCGGCGTTGCTCGCGTTAGAGTGTGACTTTTCAAAATTCCTTTCTTAGTGCGCCCCTACACTATATAAGGAACCTACCCTCCAAATTTCATACCTCTAGGACTTATAGTTTAGGCTGTGCGTTGATTCTATGTCAGCTTCAAAAGAGTTTTATATATATTGATGATGATTGATGATTGATGATTGATCTACCAATGACTAAACATGTTAGTCCAATCATATTTTTGCAGCCAATCACAATAGTGTTTAAACAAAATCACAGCCAATGGTTTTGGGCCTCCCGCGACACAGGTTTAGTGGGGGGACCATTTAATTTTGTAATTTTAACAATTATTTTGTAAAATGTAAACCTGTTTTGGTAAATAAATATTTTGTACCTAAGTATTTGTTTTGCCAAAAAATTTGAGACATGCGTTTCACTGGTAGTCGAGTCCTACACATAAAGTCAAACCACCAAACTTTGATGAACACGTTGCTCTCCAAAAGGTTTGTATGATAGCTTTTTCAACTTTTAAATATTCAAGAATTTCATAATTCCAATCTACTTGATTTGATACGACAAAGTAAAAGTAGCAACCAAAAACGTTCCGTTTACATGTCCAAAATAGCACGATGAGCCTCTTGAGAGTATTATCTTTCATATAAGAACATAAGATCCAAAGCAAACCAGACGGACCTACATTCAGAAGTAATCAGCTACTTATTGTAATATTATACTGCTTAAGTTACCGTAACGGTGAAGGAAAACATCGTGAGGAAACCCTTGGCTTAGTCAGCTCCGCACGTATTGACCTTGTCTTTCCTGTGGATATGGCTGACTAGGCTGAGAAGATGGTATAGGTGCTGGGCAAGCCTACTCCGTCTAAACATTGTCCCAGGCACTACAGTGTCCCGTTAAGTGTAGGCATAGGTTGCCTCCTGACGCTGTATAAATCATCTTCAATAGATGTAAAGGCCTATTATTATTATTATACTACAATAAAAAATATGGTGTATATTTGTTTAAGGTAACTTCAAAGTGCTGTATTTTCTGATTCATTCAAATTGCGTATGATTATGCCCTTAAAAGATTGCCCATTTTACCATAAAACTTATGAGGCGATTAGGATCTTATTCAGCAAAACATATAAAAGAGTTCCTGCTAAAGCGCTTGCGGCAAATCTGCAATCTTTAACAACTTTGTGCGTTCCAATTTACGCATGCACGGTGTCACAGGAAAGTAGGAAATATCTAGATCACTCATAATGTGTTTCAAAGAAATACTTGAATTTTTCTATCAAAGCCTTGAACTCATAAATGATGTACGTACAGGCTCCTATTAGAGACGGGTTTAAATGCTGTGCCAAGTAAATGCTCGTTGAAAAGGTTTGGCACTGTTCAGTTCCTATGAATTTCAACTTTGACGGTAGAACCCTAAGACTACGCAAAGAAAGAGCCCATTCCTTTACTTTAACAAAATGTGATAATAATACTCTAGGACTGAACATTTTTAAAAGCTCTATAAAGCACAAAAAGCTTTGATGAAAATGCCAAAACCCTACCAAAATGGCCACGCTGAAATATCTTAGAAGTATTTAGATCACCCAGCTTGCTGAAAAGAGTAATTCCAAAAGAATGAACGCGCTGGTAAGTACACTGCAGCATACTGTCTGTAGTTTTTGTTTGATGTTCATTTGTTTAATGTTCTATTTTTAAATTTAGCTGGAATAATACCTAAAGAGTTTTGAGGCCAACCTTTTCATAAGCTGCGTGGGCGCGAGCGTTCGCGTCTCAATTGAACCCAACAAGAACCCTATTTGCATAATAACAGCTGTTATATTGTAACGTTCCTTTACACGGAACCCTTACTTTGTGCTCGAGTTCCGGCTTATCTACAGCTTTAAAAGATACTAGAGCGAGTATTGAAGTTTTCTTGAAAGCACTTTATACATCTAAAACTTCTATGGAGGGTAAATACAGATTAGGAACACAAAGACAAGATCTTAATAAAATGACACGACAATATGAGCTAAAATGAAATAGAACCACTGGAGAATTTCAACACCCATAATTCATTTAGCGTGTGATCTGGGTTGCATTGCGCGCTAACGCGGCAGTTATCCATAATACAGCAATCGTTGCTACGCAGTGTACTCGGATAAGGGTAGAGACACTTTGACACTTTTTACACTGTACTAGCCGTCGCCCGCGGCGTTGCTCGCGTTCTAAATAGACCCTTTAGAGTGTGACTTTTCAAAATTCCTTTCTTAGTGCACCCCTACACTAGGTATATAAGGATACTACCCTCCAAACTTCATACCTCTAGGACTTATGGTTTAGGCTGTGCGTTGATTATCAGTCAGCTTCAAAAGAGTTTTATAGATATTGATTATATTGATGAGGGGTAATAAATAGATCTTTGGTTATTTTGTCAATATGTTTTATATATAAGTACTTCTATGTCCTTATGTGTATGTACGAGTATATGCCATTTATAATAATTTAAAAAATGCAGACTGCCAATGATGACTCACTTAAGGGTAATCAAACTTTTTGCGTGCGAATGTAATACTGAGACTTTAGTTTAAGAGTTTTATTGCAAACGTTAAAATATTCATTGTAATATTAACGACTGAACCTCAACGATACAATACTCTGTTAAAGCACTCGTTACAAAGCCGCTTCAATCTCGTTATTTTTTAATTTCACACTTAGCCATTTTTTCTCGTCCTCGATAAATATGCTAATGTTTGCCATCAAAGCCTAAGGCACAGTAAATAAGTAACAAGCAGTAGAAACACTCACGCAAAACACAACAAAAGAATATAATAATATCAAAAATTGAATAAGTTCTGTTTGATTGTTGTTGAAGTAGAACATGGAAAATAAATTATTTTTGCGTAAGGTTTCATTACGTTTATTGGTTAGGATTTAATAGCATAATTTTTTGGGTAAGTTTAATGATTCCAACGTTCTTATTCTCATAAACTTAATCATAGCAGAAGTTATTATAGAGTTAAACCTAGTTAAAACCTGAATACTAAAAATAACTTTATTTATTTTTATGACCGTAAAAGTTTTAAACTAATTAGCTACGTTAACCGCTAGTTTTATTATTGCTTAGTGATAGATTGCGACGGGTTTAGTTAGCACAGTTACTAAGATTACCTTACCTACATTACAAAACTAATTTAGCTAGGCCATGTTAAAAAAACTATTTTTTTAAAAATATTTTAATCATAAATATCAAAATAATAAGAACCCTAAAAGTTTTTGGCTTGTTTTTATTCTACCAAAACTTGTGGATTTTTTATTTCATCTCCCGATTCGGATTTGACTCATATTATATTGCTAAAGTCAACATAGAACGATTATACCCATGAAATTTTTGAGCCATTTTTATTTTAAGTTTTTGATGAAAGTGCGCGTACTGCTTGTAATTATTTACTGTCAAAGCCTTAAGGGCTCAATTACTATGATAGCATCCTTTGAATTGACGAACCATCACCTTGTTACAACGCAATATTACAAGCTTAACCGACTTTCAGAAGAGGTGTTCGCAATTCAAGCATTTAGGTTAATTGGTATACTTATAAGAAAATCAACAATTGTTATTATTGTTGATCGATTATTGTGTTCGCCTTCATATTTAGGTCGTTCTTGTGCCAAAAATTATGTTTATAAGCGGTGTTTTATTGAAAACAAAACAGAATTATTTACTCTTTACGAGTCTATTAGTGCGTTATTGTATGAGGAAACGCGCGGCAGGATATGTATGTAGTTCTAGTATCTCGAGAACGCCTCAACTTTACAGGCTCTAAGGTGAGAGTGCTTTTGTAGTAGTTTTTAGTAATGAATTGATAAACTCCTTATTTTTTTAAGTCGGTTCAAAAATCGTTCTGACACTGTAGGTATTATGTATATCATCTAAAGATGCAAAGGCCTGATTTGAGTAATCAAAGGCACGTCATCAAACAAAGTGCAACTTGTAACAGTTAGGTAAAGTTTTTTTTTATATACTTAATATTTAATCTGTGCTACTGCTAAGTACTTAGCAATAAAAATAAAGCATTCCAGTTTTGCGCGCCAATCAATTTTAAGCTTGGTGCGCAAATTGGTGGTGGTTGAACATCGTTTCACAACATAATAGCTGAAACTTTCCAAATTCTCCATCATTTGCTCCATCAAAACAAATAGGCTTTAAAACTTGATTTTCCTCTTTTTATCCAGAAATCTTCAAACTTACACAAGTTCACCAGCATGACAATGTAATTCAAAATGTTTAATTAATCCAAGTGTGTCCCGCGACGAAGCAAATTGGTTCCGTATCCGAAGTTTTTCCATTCCGAAACGTAAAGGGGAGTCTGCATCAGAGCAACGAAAAATTATGACATTTAAACAAATATTTCAAAAAATTATGACATTCAATATTTTACTCAGTAAAATCATTAGGATCATTTAGAACTGTGATTTTAGGAGCAGTTCTTTGTGACCAGAGCCTAGAAAACATCTGTTTTTGTTTGTTTTTAAAAAGTATACGAATTTACTGAATTTAATTTATTTCCAACTATGATTGGATCAATCTTTAGCTTAGCTAAAACATCGCTGAGCAGCTTGTCTGTTTATTCACTAGTAAAATACGAAATAGCTTAAAAACGAATGAAAAGCTACGATCATCTCCATCTGATTTTTTTTTTAAATTGACCTCATGTCCTGTTATTTGACCTATTCGATGACCATGACGTCATATCTCTACTACAGTGGACACTGCGCTTTACCCTAAACTTTTTCCATTCTAAATTGTAATAGGTCCACGCTAATTTTCTTTTGATTGCCCTCCGTTTGGTCTGGGCAAGTTTTCTTGATTAGTGGGGCTTCTGGGAGTTTCCATCGTGTATTTAAGTTGATACGAATCAGGGTTTCTATAAACCTTGATTCAAGACTACTCCGGTCCATTGATTTTTTATGAGAAAGAATGATGAAACAAGTTCGCGCACAGAAATCCCCACGCAGGGGACTCACGCAGAGGAAGACTGGAATGAGCCCAAATTCTACCCCAAAACCAAATATTTTCAAAAGTTATTTTTCTGTTTAAAAGATTACGAATAGAGTAAAAACACGATAATGGTAAATATGTTACTTCGTCCTTGTAAATACGTCATCTTGCGATTCGTTTGTTTTGATAAAATGTCATTTTGCTGTACCCTAAGATAAGAATAATAATAAGAATCATTTATTGTAAAACTGTGTAAAAAAAAAATCTTAAAGATAGAGTGTTTCAACAGTTTACCCGCCGCCGGGCGTACAATACTTTACTTATAGTATAGGTAGGAAAAAGCACCTAACACGCCCCTATCACTTTTTTGCGCAACAGTATCAGCATTTATTCAGCGCATACATCATCATCATCATCATCATCATCATCATCAACCTATATTGGTCCACTGCTGGACGTAGGTCTCTCCCAAGACGCGCCACTGAGCCCGGTCTTCGGCTCTTCTCATCCAGTGTTTGCCAGCTACATGTCTCAGATCGTCGCCCCACCTAGCCGGAGGGCGTCCTGCACTACGCTTGCCTAAACGCGGTCTCCACTCGAGTATTAGTTTGCTCCAACGATTGTCGGTTCTGCGGCAAACATGGCCGGCCCACTGCCACTTCAGCTTACTAATCCTCTGAGCTATGTCGAACACCTTGGTTCTCTGTCGGATAACCTCGTTCCGGATTCTATCCTTCAGAGAAATTCCGAGCATAGCTCTCTCCATAGCTCGCTGAGCGACTTTCAGCTTGTGGACCAACCCTACTGTCAGTGTCCACGTTTCGGCATACATACTATTTGGTAATCTACATCGGAGACAGGCCAGTATGGGGTCAGACCAGACTAACCCAAAATAGTCGTATCAATCAATGGTGGAGTGAAAATACCCACTATGATGTAGGTACTCATAATGGTGGGTATTTTCACTCCACCATTGATTTTTTCCGTGCATTCCGTGTAATTGTTTCCCCTGCTCTACAAGTACCTACCTATAGCCCAAAACAATGTATAACACCAAAAAGCTTCCTATAAACTGAGAGACAGCAAAAAGACCATTCGTCATTGTCACGTGACGTCAAATTAGGAGAAAAACGTGTCTAGATATTGATTGGATCTGATGCCATCCATCATAAGTGGCTCCTCCTTTTATGTATTAGTATGTGGTACTTACCGAGCTTGACGTTTGATATACCTGTCTATGATTTTTCACGCTGAAAGTAGAAAAAATACCTCGATACATTATCTAAGTAAGTATTTTCTTTTTCCATTAGTCAATATTATTTATAAAATTAAACAAAAGAATTCGAAAAAGATTTATTCACAAAGAAAATTACAACTTATTTTTTTTTTATGCTAAAAGTAATGAAACAAGCTGATAGCCCACCTGATGTTAAGTAGTAACTTCTGCGTATAACAATGCATTACCTCACAGAGCAAGTCCAATGAGGACGTGCCCTGTAAGGCAATGCACTGCGTCCATCACTCTGAGACGTAAAGATCTTGAAGTCTCATGTGCGTGTAATTACACCGGCGCCCTTACCCTTCAAACCGGAACACAGCAATGCGAGCATCGCTGCTTGGCGGCAGAAATAGGTACGGTGCTAGTACTGAACCCGGACGAGCTCTCACAAAGAGCTCTACTACTACTACTACAACTAATACAGTATTTACAATATTGTGAATATTGTAAATAATAAACCGTTGCAAACGATTTATAGATCAACTGATCCAAATCAGTACTTATAGAATTAATTTCACTCAAGATAATCTGATCTGCTACATACACATAAAAGTGACCAAGTCATACATTCGGTGTTTTGAAGTAACATAAATAAATTTATTTTTGAGTAATTCAAAAATAACTAAGTAGCAGGAAATCTCTAAGGGTAACTTTGTACAGCAGTTCTTGCACGACACTTCTTTTACAGGCCTTATTCAGACTGATGATAATAATGATTATGTGGCCTATATCGTCTGCTTACAGCGTAAACTGAATAAGTGCAGTTTTTGACAGAATTGAGTGTATTTATTTACGCTCTATCGACTGGTGAAACCGGTTAAAATTACATTAAAAAAAAAAAAATTCTACTACTATTTCATCGTAAACCTATCAAGACTATACTGGTAAAAATATATAAATAGAATAACAGTGGCGCTAGTAGTACAAGAACCGAGCATGTTCCAAGAAATTCTTATTACAAAGTGAACTGGATTGATTAGATGCAAATTATACTTATCGCTGTTATAACGCGAATTGGCACCTTATCGACTTGCAGCTAACAAGGTTGCAGTTAACTAGCTAACGCATTTGGGTTCTTTCAGTTTACATGATGATTTCCTACAAAATGTACTACATTTTGTGCGCATTTCAGTACGATAGTGTTGAGAAACGAGAGCGATTTGCATCAAAAAAGTTTGTGTTTTGTCTATTTTCTCACTATTTTACATATTTTATTCTACGTATCTTTTTAAAGGACAGATTCCTGATATTTTTTCTGTAGTTAGAACGAGTAAGATAGCTCGAATTGGAATCCACTCTCATTTCAAAAGTCCAGTGTATAATAAAGTAACTATAATCCTTTCTTTTTTGTATATAAATAGCAATTAAGATGTCTGCGTTGGAGTATAAAATTATAGCAAAATAAGCTTTTATAATGTGTAGAGATATCTATAAATCATCGCGTTTATTAACATTGTTAACGTAATTGCAAGGAATAATAATGAGAGCGATAAAATGGTGATTTAGATTTTGATGGCTCTTTTGTTGTAATTATGGTAATTAAGTGGATAATTTTGTACTGAAGCGGTTTGAGTAACTTTTTGTTGATAATTATTATTCATCTTTATTTACCTTACTTACTCTTTCTTACCTTAGAATCATACTTCTAGCAAATAAACGATTTCATTTCATTTAAATATTCGTAGAATAGCTATCAATTATTTTTGTTTTTTTATACACTGATCCGATTTGGATGAAACTTAGAATATATCCGTGACCTGGCACACATAGGCTACTTTTTATCCCAGAAAATCAACGGGATCCAACGGGACGCGAACGAAGTCACAAGCGAAAGCTAGTAAAATACACCACCATTTTGAAATTACCAAAGAAAGACTAAGGACCATACCTATAAAAAAAACACTGACTGCATATAAGAAACAATTCAACTGAAAATAAACTTAAACACCATAATTGGTTCAAACACGTAGATATCATTAAAAAAGCATGTAAAAGTTACTACATACCTAGTTACATATTACAGTACCTACTACAACATAACATAACAATAGATACTTACCAGATTATTAAGACCGTACAAAATACATTGAAGATACTCTCAGCCATCTACAGACATTGAAAACCTTATCTCACGTAGATATTTTTCTTCCAATGCTCTACATCCGGAAGTTCGCACCGGAAGTTTGTCTGGAGGCGGAGGCGCTTCCGGTGACGTCATGTCTTTATACCAGTGCATAGTGATACACTGTTGGTTTTACATTTTATGCAGATTTTTTGAAGTGCATTCTACTAGGACTACTAAGAATTATTATTCAAATTATTTTTGTGGATTAGTTAGTTTTAGAAAAATATGAAACCCTGACCATAAATATTTCGTTGGATTCTCTTCATCATTGCTGGTCATCAGATCTTGAAGTATGGACTGCAGTTAATCATAATTATTACGTTTATTACATAGAGATGAACATTTTCAAAATTAAATAGCAATTTTTTCTGAGATTCCTCAAAACAGGTTTTTAGACTAATGAATATTTTCATAACTTGGAAACGGCTGCACCAATTTTCACCAAATATAGCTAAAAATAATATAAAATAAACCAGCTTTCTTATAAAAAAACGCATTCAAATCAAAACCTTACTTTCGACACAACGAGGGAAGGGCACAGCCAGACATATGATAAACAGAAAGACACCAAACGCCATCAAACGTATCAACCCCTTCCGTTTTTCATTCGGTGGTTAAAAACAACGTTCGGAATTACCGCGTTTGACCCTTGATGAAATAAACAGAAACCCATGTATCAAAACCCTTGAACTAGTTTGTAATGTGGTTGTGACCTAGTTAGTACAACAAAGTATACGCATTAGGCTTCACGCGCATTAGGCAGCCAGGCAAACTACCGATAGACACTAACTCCAATTTTAAAGGCTATGAGAAAAAATCAAAAGTGAAATTATTGCCATTTCAATACCCGTTATTGTCACTTTCCATCCATGTCCAATCTCAATCATAATGACGGACAGAGGCCATAAATAAAAGAAGAAGACACCGGCAAATTGTCTCTCGAAATGATGGACAGAGACCATAAATAAAGAAGAATAAGACTTTAGTCACCATTATATCATCAACTTTAGCTTAGCAAACACTGGCTGAGAAGAGCCAAAGACCGGGCTCAGTGGCGCGTCTTGGGAGAGACCTACGTCCAACAGTGGACTGATATAGGTTGATAATGACCTTAGATAGATAGATAGATAATACGTTTATTTGTCACTAAAACACACACATCAAAGTTAACAACATTGTAGACGATGCAAACCTTCTTGGTAGGCGAGTGACGGATGGCGGTGAGAAAAAGTTTGAGATTGATAGAGTCATGTGACAAAAGAGAAAAAATAGATTTGTTTTTCAAAGTAAAATAATTTTATTTTAATTTACTTCAGCCTTCCCTTCACCATAATTAACAAACATAAACAGGAAGCAATACTATTGCGTAAGTAATAACTAAAACTAAAATATAAACTATAAGGCAGTAAAACAATACAAGAACACTAGCTGCCTGTGTTTCTCGCCTTAGCAATTGAAGTAGCGCCATTGGTCGGCTGGTCAGCGACTTTGGCGTTCTAGTGCGTTAGTGTTCTAACCTTCGGCAACTTACTCAAATTCCTGCAGCTCCGAAGCTTCTAACTTTACTAGTGCTTAATAGGTAACGTATTGGGATTAAAACAGAGAAATATAGTAAGCTGGAACTGATTTTAAGCTTCCATTTTACTCCCGGATTAAAATTAAATCGATTGGTAATATAACACTAGCACTAGATTGTCTGGTAGAGATCGCTGATCAGAGATAAGACCACCCATTGTACTATTAATTTAAGCTTTGTTTTTAGTTTTATTGATTTTCTATCTATCTAGCACAATCATGCTTGTTTATTTTTTTTCTTTTCAAGCACTTTAGTTTTGAGCTCAGAATATTTGAAAACATACCGGTCAAAATCAGAGCCCTCCTTTTTGCTTTGTCGCAGTCGGGTAAAAAGAATGGAACTGATAACTCATTTGATGTTAAGCAGTTACCTCTACGTGCCTCTACCTATATTAATGCATTACCACAGAGCAAGTCCATTGAGGACGTCTAATGCACATATTTTTTTGATATTTTTTTAGCAGTTCTACCTTAGACAATATCTCGTACTTGCAACCAGCTCGATGTGTCTCGCATTTGTTCTGATAAATCAATAAATCCCGTATTCCATGCGTTCGTCGGACTCCGACCTTTGGATTGAAAACTGTTGAAAGTGTTTCGACGATTGGATTGAGAAGATTGAGCGTAAAGTTTTACTGTGAATGAGAGAGTTGTTTTGGGGAAAAAACGAGATACGACTGTAAGGCTGCAAGTGCACTAGCAGTGACTGTGGTGACTGGAACACACTAGCCGTGGCAGCTCCAAGTTTTCATAAAAAAAAAAAACAATAGTTGGTTCCCACATAATTATAAATCTTCACACAACATCTATACATCACTCCTGACTTCTATAACAAAATCTAAATTCAGTAAACAACCCCTAGTCGTTAGCGGACTGTTTGACAGTGGCCTAAGCTCTAGCCCCTAAATGAACGTGTGGGGTAAAACTCTGAGAATATCTCCTACTCGAGGCTGTCGTAGGAACTATAAAAAGTACAGTCAGTATCAGAAGTAGGTAGATCACTTTTCAGAAATTTAATATTTTTTACTTTTACATAATTTCTTCATCTTAATATTACTTTTCATAAAACTTTTACATTTTCATGGTTGAAAGAAGAAAATAACTTACTGGTTTTTACACTAGTATTCAATATACTAGTTTCTTTAGTATTCCATAATTAAAAAATTAGTCAAAGGTTAAAAAAACTTGAAAAAAAAAACAAAGCAAATACGTACCTAGTTGTAAACGACATTGTACGAAATCGCTACTCATAAATTTTTCAGCAACAAAACAAGCTTCTAAGAAGGGTCCAAGATTAAATACTGAGCCAGTAATGGTAGTGTTTTGTTTTATTGCACACGCCACAGTACATACAAAGCAGAAAGTAAACTGTTATACCTATCTACAGTATGTTTTTTTTTTATTTTTTTTAATGAGCTATAGCTAAGCATTTGGCTGCCAGCACACCTGGTGGTAAGTGTAGCTGCAGCCTAGGGTGAAACACGCTTAGCTATAATCCACCTATTCACTCTTTTCTTGAAAATTCCTAGGTTATATCTTATTATGTAGTCACCATTTCATATTGAAAAACTTCTTTTGGCCGATTGAGCTACACAATGAATATGAAAAACTCGTAAACTTGAAATATGACGTTTTTTTACGCTTGTCAGAGAGGTTGCCATAGATTTCAGTTTTGTACTCTAACCAGTAAAAGTGTTTGATGATCAAACAGTAATGTATAACTAAAACATGTGCACACGCTTTCGTCTGAGCACATTTGTTCCGTTGGTTACTTAGTCCTACGCAAGATCCTTTGATGATGTCTATAGAGGGTAGTTACAGACACTTTTAAACATTAACATTTTGTAGTTCAAAGTAGTTTTTGTTATGGTTTCGTCGATTTGCAAGTATTTTTTTGCTGACGTAGATCTACTTATCTAATCACACTGTGTCCAGTTGACGTGAGCCATTAGGAGCTCCGCCCATTCACTCATTCGTTCACTCATTCGCTCAACGATCACCTGGGGACCAGACGTGGGTTTTGGGTAATAGCTCCGTTATCGTGAGTAGGCTGAGAAAATAGTTGTTTCGTCGAAATCAAGGATCCAAACTCGTATCTATGGTATAGAGTAATGAAGAAACGAGGGTTGCCAAGTTATATTAAGTTTGATAAAATTGTAAGATCGTTTTATTCACATAGCTTCTGCTTTGATATAATATAATCAGGTGGAGAAAATGATAATAATGTCTATTTTTAGACCACACAAATATCTCGTTCTTATTTTGATGCCAGCACAGAAAATAAGGTTATTTGATTAGAACGGATGTATCTAATAATAATAAACCAAAGTTACAAAATATAACTACGTATTTCTATAATGTACAGTAATAAACACAATTTATTGTTGGGTTAAATTAAATAATCAGCAAAAATTAAAACAATAAAACCGATTGCCAGCCCGAAAACCTTACGCATTTTAAAACATTGTAAAGACATTGCTTGGGTCCAATAAATTTTGAATTCGGTTTCCACCCCTAATTAGAGTGCGGTCGAACCAACGGAGACATAACACAGATAAGCTAATTGCCTATTTCAGCCCCTTTATACCCACGATACGACTGCGATAAGCAGGATTTAATTTTCATGTACTTTTTAAATGATTATGGTCCGAATTATGCCCTTGAGGTGCTCCAATTAATGTGATATTGTACGGCGCATGTTCTGTATGTGGTTTTACTTTTAGGATGATATTATCATATTAAAAATAAATAGGTATAGTACATAATATCCTGGCAAGTTTATGTACTGAGAAAACTGTAAAGTATTGTGATTATAAATAAACCAAAACTATATCAAAAGCCTCCGATAAAACCAATAAATTACCATCTATAAATTACTTGTAGCTAGTTCTTTTTTGAAACTAGATCTGTACGTGTACACCAGGCACTTCATCAAGCCACTAACCGTTACGAATAGAGCTCCTACCCACAGGACCTAGGAGTCACTATCCTCAACAATGAGGGACTGCCTACGAAAGAAGAGTTGTGTTTTGAGACTAATGATCGTGTACTGTAAAAGAAAATGAATAAAATGAAAATGAAAGTCTCAAAGCAATCTTAACCCAGCTGATCAACCAGCGAAACGGCGCCAGATGGCTACCGCGATACTCGATAACGCATTAAAACGCTATTCTACAATAATTTAATTCACTAATTGGATACCCTGAAGGGATAATTAGCAAATTGGCTAATGATATCATTTTATAAGAGACGATAAGGGTCGACCTTACAATGAGGCCCAAGTTTAGGTGGTACAAAGAGGATTTATAATTTTTTTTGAAAAGTAACATACTGTTTAACCGTTTTTTGTCGTGAATAGAGAATTATTTGATATTTTATATCCCACAACCTTAACTATGAATAAAGATTGACAGTATTGTGGTGCAAACAGATACTAATAAAATTGCAAATGACAATAATAGTATAATTATGAACTTTGCGAGAAAATAACGAGTAAAGAAGAAGTACCACTATGACTGGCAGAAAAAGAGAAACAAAATCCGATGAATCGACGACAACCAGAACATGATAGTGATAGAAGTGATAGGTTGAATGTGAAACAATGTCTAAGTTAATAGTTCCAACAGTACAAATAAAAAAAAAGCAGTAAGGGTTTGTAACAGCATTAAATCGCGGGGAGTGGAAGGAGGGAGGGGAGGGCTTTGCCCTGCGGTGGGAAAACCACGGCTGAAAAATAAAAATAAAATAAAAAGTATTTTATCGCGATTTCCTTGTCTCTTGTTACCATAGCAGATGTGTCTCATTCGAAATTAAGCTTCAGTATTGCTTATGAATATTCCTCCCAGTGGTTTTGGGTTAATTTATTATTTACAAATATGCAGATGTCCGCAATAAAGTGATTTATTTCGTTCCGGTTCTTCGTTTTCAGCTCTCCAACTATTTCAATTGGGATTGAGTTAAAACTATTAAATTTTGTCATTATTTCATTGGTTCTTGCAGAAGTACTATCTTCAGTTTTTGTATATTTTGTGATGATTCTTTAAAGATATTTTGTACTTATAATTTCTCTTTTGTTTTTATCCTTGTTTACAAATTATACCGCTTTGTAAACACCGGTAAAAATAATGATAATGAAAATAATAAAAAATGCTTTCTTTTGCGCAGAATTAAATACGCCTACTTTAGACCTTGGCTAGTAATAAAGTAAACAAACCTTGATATCTGGCGACGTACTACAAACACTTATTGCGATAGGAACTCTCTGGAATATACTGATTTGTCATCTTAATATGAAGAAGAAAAATTCCTAAATCATTAATTCTAGTTTGTTCCCTTAGGTACCAAAATATCAAACAATATAAGAGTAGTAGAGCTCTTTGTGAAGGGCTCGTCCGGGGAAGCAGCGTTGCTGTGTTTCGGTTTGAAGAGTGCGGTCGCCGGTGTAATTACAGGCACATGAGGCTTATCACCTGTTTGCCTTAAGTTGATGGACGCGGGGCAGTGCATCGTAGGGCACGTTTCTATCGTGCATGACTACGAGACAATGTTTTGCTATAGGTGCATGATGGTTACCACTTAACATCAGGTTAACATCTGCTTGTTTCATCAGCTAGTAGTATAAAAAAAGAAAAAAAAATCATCAAAAATCTCATTGAGTTCTTTTGCCACAGTAGAGCGTTATTATATTCACTGATAGTCTGTATGCTTGACGGGAAAAAGGGAAACAAAGCAGCACCGGTTCTTGAATTCAATGCCTGCCCGCATTCAGATGGAAGATACTTTAAATTACCATTTGCTTGCAGTTTTTCCGAATTTTGTGAGCGAAATTGAAAAGCAAGCGGAAATAAAAGTATAAAGAGTACTGCATTTTATACTCGTAGGTACTATAAGCACTTAACTCACTAACAAATTGTTGTGTTACTGTGTTTTGTAATAACTGTGTCGAAATATTAGGAAATGATCACATTCACAAATTATGGTTACTATCACGTTTTTAGTTAAAACTATATTTTATTCACTATTCGTAATAATAGCCTTGCCTTTGGTATTCGATTTGATCATAATCTTTTTCTTTTTTTTATCAATTCCTTTCATCATCTTGATGATCACTTTTATATTCAATCCAATCATTTTCTTTACACATCTTTTCTTTGACATGAATACAATTTACTGTTTAAAGATTAAAGAAGTCAGTGCAAAGTAGTGTAGAATCGTGTCATGTTCGGCAAACATTCGCAAACAAATAGTACCGACCACCCACATAGCTTTCGATGCACGAGCCTCGATAAATTCATCTCGGCACAGTCATTATTGTTTACTGTGGAGACAGAGATGCCCAGCGATGTGCTAACAATGTACCGACAGTTTAGAGTTGCGAGTATCGGATTCTATTCAAATGCAAGACTGAACAGAAGAAAGAATTGATAGTGTTGTTGATGGAAATTGTAGAACAAAGAGCTTGAAAATAGAATGACACTTTCATACGATCGCTGATTAACTGCTGTCATATAGGCGATTTGCGAGGTAGTTCAAAGCGAAATAAGTGACCAACGAACGTTCGCAGTGAAGATGTTGCGAGTACGTAGAGTTTTCGCAAAAGTTTAGCAAAAGTTGTTATGTGTTCTAAATCGTCGGTACAAGGTACCGAGGATACTCTATGTATCAAAAGATTCATTGCGTAACAGTTTGCAATTTATTTCACTGTCACGACTCTACCCTCCGGCCTTTGTAAACTTACTAGTAGTATTACCTGACTTCTGTCAACTTTTGTTAATTTCTTGCAACCTAGAACCTCCTCTGTGATTTGGTTCAAATATGTTTTGCATGTTGTACGCCAACATTTCAAATTACAACGCCGTCAATCTTATAACAACCCTCCTGTTTTTATGAATCTAGAAACTTACCTAATTTCTGCTCTTTTTCTGTGTTTCTTTCTTAACGAAAGCACCTTTATCAAATAAAGGTGTATAGTAGGTGCATATTTATTTTTCTAGCACTACCTAACTTTAGTCTAGCAGCTAGGTTTCAGGCTTCTAGTCTAGAATCATCTTTTAGTCTAAATTGTGCGCCAACTGTCGGTCATAGCGGTTTTATATAGTTAGTTGAGTAACAACGCGCCTCGGATTACTTACACCCGCTAATTCTAGGCTTCGGTTCAATATTAATTGAAAGTGCTTCGCGAGGTGATGGGATCTTTGTGATGGTAGTTTACAAATTGGTATGTTATTGTAAACGGACCACAGGAGATGATGGTATGTCCTTTGGGCTTATTTTTGCACATACAACTTAATAAATTATGTTTTTCTTTTTAGCATTTTATCTGTTTTTTTGATTTCAGAAAGTTTCAAAACCAGAACAAATAAAAAAAATTATATCACTAATTCTTAAAGGGGCTGAAAAAATATTAGTCTTAAGTTAGGCATCACCCCTTCTAGTCTGCTCTGCACTCTTAAGCTTCGGTCACTCACAGCGAATACTCGCGGCGAGTAGGCATTCGCAGCGAGTATTCGCTGTATGTGACCGAAGCTTTAAGTTACCATTCATATTTTTCTTACCTTCGTATCGCCAAAACCGTCGACTTAACCATCCCCATTCCAAAATCAATTCCCACCACTCATCAACAAAAGCCTTACCCTTCAAATATGAAAGCCTTAAGGCCATATCACCGATATCTATCGCCCTCGGCCCATTAGCCGGACGGCGTGCCGGTTCCGGTTTCCGGCGAAGTCAGTTGGGCCGGATGTCCGGACGGCTGGCCGGACGGTGCGATCGAAAAAATATTGCATGAATTATGATTCCATAGTTATTGATGCATGGAAGTTTCAGGGGGAATGCTTGGACTATCTGAGTTATGTTGCAGGAGCTGATAGTGGTATCAAAAGGTCTTAAAAGGAAACTGACCTAAAAGCTACTTTATTTACCTAACGCTGAGTAATGCTTTAGATGTACCTGCTAGATTGAAAGTACAGTTATCTCTTAAGTTACTTTAGGGATTTTAACTTATATACTAAACTAGCGGTCGCCCGCGGCTTTGCTCGCGTGGTAGCAGCATTATTTGGTTAAATTTTTTGATCCTAAATTTAGACCCTTTAGAGTGTGACTTTTCAAAATTACTTCCTTAGTGCACCCCTACACTATTTATGGACACTACTCTCCAAATTTCATACCTCTAGGACGTATAGTTTAAGTTGTGCGTTGATTATCAGCTTCAAAAGAGTTTTATATATTTAGATAGATAGAACATAGAAGAAGAAGATACTAAATACCTATGATCAATAATTAGGTCAGGCAAACGTTCAAATCGATGTTGAGCGGTTATCTCAGCCTAAAACAACTGCATTACCTCGCAGAGTACTTTTACGAACGAGTCTTACGTAGCATTGCATTGCGTTCTTCACACTGAGACATACGTTCTTATTGGTCCTATACCTGCACCAAAACAGACCGTCAAAACAGACCACACCAGTGAGAGCATCAATGCTGGGCGGCAGAAGGTACGGTCAAACTCCTGGACAAAGAGCTTGTAAGTACTTGAACTTACTCTTCTACTTATTGTTATAATCTGTGGTACTTACCACTTCTTCGTTCAAGAAACTTCGTCCTCGAGGATTAAATTAACTTACAAAGAGCAATGTCGTAAATAATTCTATTTAAGTTCCGGGAACAAATTAATTTGCAAGTTGCATCTCGTACGTTATGTATGTCACCTAGTGACCCTCACGTTCTGCGGAAGGCTATCTCGAATTGGTCTTTGAATTTTATTAGCTACAAAATCACTTTTACTACAAATTAGAAGGTTTTTTAAACTAAATCTTTACTGTATCTTTTCTAAGCCAATAAATAGTGGACAGTAAATTTTTTATGCATCATGTACCTACATATTTTATGCATCAATTATTATTGTACATATATTATGCATCATGTACATATTTTTGAAACTGAAACTTAATCTCTACATAAATAAAACGCAGTGGAAGTTGTGTATTTTTTAGACTGTATTTAAGCTGAGCCCTGGGTCTCTATTCCGTATAACGATTAACGAAGATTCGGTAGTGACGTTTAAGTAACACTGCCCGGCCGCCTCTTGTTTTAACGCAGGCTCTGAACAAACGTCACAAAAGTCACTACCGAATGTTTGAGTTGTATTCATATTGCTATCCGCACTCCCCTCTTGTTTAAGACACTAGCATTAGCGAACTCGACACTGGCAGAATTTTGACAACTAGCCACAAAAGCCACAAACCAAGAAGTCAAGTCAAGTCAAATTATAGTTATCATCATCAGAATTTTCGAGATACTGGATTGCGATATCATAGGTTGCACTAGCATAAAACGTGGTGATACATTGATAGCGCAAAATGCCCCATAAAATTTGCAGAGTGAAAAAATCCCAAAACGTCATTGCACGTGAAATATACGCCAACAGCCAATTTGCTATTACCCTACAACACCCCATCCATATTCCATATTCAGGCCACGTAGTACCGTAACTTAAGGGTTCCATATCGGAGCTCAGTTCGCACTTCTTGTCCGTCTGTCCGGTGACTCGCCACATTAGTTCCGTGCGTCTTTGTTCGTGGGGAAACTTGATTAAAAGTAGCCCTATTCTCTGTAGTGAAAACCTTCGAACTATCTTCTTCTTCTCTTCAATAATGGCCTGTGTCCTTCATTTCGACAGACAATTTTGCGAATGTCAAGTGTTAAAATTGTAATAAATAAGTCAAGTCAAGTCATTTGTCAAGTCGGCTGTTGTTTGTTTTGAAAAAAAAATGGTGGATTTTCTCCTCAAAACCTAACACGAATTTTCACATTCGGAAAACCACTTTACACACATTTATTCCAATGTCTCACACTTTATGTTACGACCTAAGTATTATTGGTTAAAATTCCACCAAAATTAAACAACAATACTCACAATAACACAAGAAAAACTATTAAAATAAAAGTCCTAGGTGTTGTTTCCAAAAATGACAAACTTCGAACTATTCTTCGTTGCATCATTATAACATAATACATCTAAAACCGTCCAGCCGTTCAAAAACGTCACTGTCAATCGGTTGGCCAATGCATAATACCTATCAATAATTATTAACCTTTTTTTTTTATGATAAAAGTAATGGAACAAGCTGATAGCTCACCTGATGTTAAGTGGTAACTTCTGCTTATAACAATGCATTACCTCACAGAGCAAGTCCAATGAGAACGTGCCCTGTAAGGCAAAGCACTGCGTCCAACACTCTGAGACATAAACTCATACATACATGAGACATAGGTAGGTACTTTATGACAATTTGCACACGTATTACGTAGGTACGTGTGAAAATTGTCATAAGTAAAAAGTAGATCTTTTATAAACGGTGCTTTTATAAACATGAAATTGTTTATATCCGTGCTTGAAAAATATTCGCTTTGTTTTTTTTTTGTTATTTTAAGTTATTGCGTGAATCCACGAAGGGAAATAAAGCGTTTTTTGGATCGTAAAGTTAAGCCGCGATTTCTAGAAATGGTCACCATTTTTTTACTGTTAGACAATTTTTTTTTTACTAGGATCTATTGCGATAATTTTAAACAGTAATTGCATAACACTACGACCGAAAACCTCGCGTTTTTTTGTTTTACTCGTAAACACAGTCAACAAAAACCAATTCACTGTAAAACAGCGGAATTGATCTGCTGATACAATGAAGCACTGTCCCACCGGCGACGATGAACGAGAAACGACTAGAGCAAGAAACTAGAAACAAGTTGACGATCAGAGCCCGTGGTCTGAATTTTGTTATGTCGGTTGGCGTCAAGCGAGAATCGAGAAACTCGCAGTTTTTGTACAGATAATAGTTTGCGAATCTCCCGCTAGAGGCCTTTATCGGGTTTTCATACAAAATATCTCACAAGTCACGTTTCGATCAAAAAAACAAAACTCAGACTAAGGGGTCAGCAAAAAGTGAGAGTGCAGTTCCTATACGTAGTTTTGTCGATGGGCTATGAACCAACAAAATGCTATACGAAAATGATAAAAAAAAGCGTATAATGACGGTGGTTGTTATTTAGAAGACTGCGCCTCTGCTGTCGAGTTTGCAGACCTGTTGGACAGGCTATTATAGTTTAGTTTGCAATTTTGAAATTAAGCTCATACTTTGTTAAAGCGCTTTTCACACGCTAAAGTTTTAAACTGTTATAGCTAGGTACTAACCTTATAAGTTTCAAGAACTATGTCAAACTTGCAATGTTGTTAGTTTTTGATTCCCGCTGTTGAAACATCCCACAAAACTGAGGTGAATGAGATTGGCAACCACTCAGACGACACAGTGAAATAAATGGCTTGCAAGCTAATTCTAAGAACTCTTTGTCAATTTAATCAGGATCTCTACTCCAAAATATAATACTGGAACAAAGACTCGGTAGTGAAGTTTGTGTTACACAGCGCCGCCGCCTTGTGTGATGATGACACAGGCTCTTATAAAGTAACAACGTCACTACGCAATGTAACACAAACGACACTTCTCAATCTTAAAGAATAGAATAGAAATTATCTATTTTATGCAAAACCCCACACACAATGAAACAAACATTAAATTATACAGACATATTGGCGTAAAAAAGGTACTCGCTCAGTAAATGCTAAATGTGCACGGTGGCTCCTTTAGCGCTGGTTTTCAGGAGTGCCTAGATCTTCGTTAATTTATTAATCGAGGTAGAGGCCATACAGCTTCCTAAAGAGCGAAACACATAGAAATTGTCACACAGTTGCTAACAAAGTAGATTATAATTTGTATCAGAGTTCCAAACGGTTAGCAACTCGGAACAGATCGCGCGGAAGCTCTCAACTAATTATACAAACTAGTGCTGGCTTGGGACGTGTTTTTGTTGTTATTAACTAAGGGATGGTGGCAAAGATTAGTTATTAATAGATGTACCAGCTCGTAGGGAAATTAAGGTTTTATGGATGCAACAAATTGCTGACTAATTCCTGGCAAATGAGAAACAAAAGTTTTATTTAGTAAACAAAACCGGTAAGTTTTATTTTGTTGAGTTGCAAAAAGTGATACAAAAACATTATTTGTTTCACGAACTATTTTTTTATTCGATACATAAATTGCGAGAACTTTTTGTGAATTAACCAAATGAAGTTCAGACTCAAGGCTGTGTCGTGTTACTTAAATTGCCAACAGAAGCCTCATTACCAAATCAGCCTGCATCAATTCCACTGTTAGGTATTTTATTTTGATTTTTACTGAAGGCTTTTGTTCAGCGTTGAATAAATATGTGTTGATGCCAACACGTTAAAGCGTCTTCTACTAAATGTAGGTATATAAGATTAGCTATCTTGTGGGTATTGTGTCGGTCGCAGCGTAGAATAATTTTATTTTTTTATTTTATTTTATAATCTATATCATGGCAAGTTTTACAGTTGTTCTGTGTTCGTGTCTCATCTCTGCACTCTCAAATCTTTGGTATTCTCCACTCGATTACGCATTCTGTCCCAAACAACGTATTTGATTAACAACTGGTCCAAGTTTTATACCGGGTACATCGGTAGGGTCCACTACTGATAACTTAGTTTGGTCACAGATTACACACAGTTAATGGTAATTGCCATGGAGGTATGAAAACAATGACGGTCTTTATGGATATGCTTTCGGTGGTTTTCAGAATAAACTTTTTTTGTAAGTCTACTATAATATCTTACTAATATTATAAATGTTTGTTCCTCAATAACGTTTCAACTACTTAAGTAATCTGAATAAAAGAACTTTGACTTTGTCTTGAGCTATTACGGTGTAATTTTGCCCAAAGGGGAGAATGAAAAGTCTCAAAATCCCCTTGATTTTAAAATTTTTAAATCAAGGAGATTATGAGACAAAAGTCTCATAAGGAGACGGCTCAAAGGGGATTATGAGAAGGTAAAGTGTAAGGTGCTTACTTGAAGTCACGTGTAATTACGTTCTATATTTTGGTATTTACCAGAACACCAGTAGCAATAAGTACAATGGTTAGTACTTCCCCAGATGAGATCTTTCACAAAGAGAACACTACATTAATCTTGCGCTATATCGCCTAACCTTGGCTCGCACGTCTCAAACATAATGCCACATCGTTTGCAAAACTGGTGTAAACTAGTTCGCTAACAAAATAGATACATTGTTCCATGATTAAGTGCTCTGTAAGGGATTTACATTTTGTTACCCACTTAATGTTATAGGAAAATTAGTGGTTAACCCTATTGAACCCTATTATAGTGAAGCTGGTAATGAAAACTAACGTCATAGTGGTGAAGGAACACATTACAACAATACTGGGTAGCTTAAAGTAAGTTCGTATGAATAACTCTGGTGAGTGGTGAAGGCCTCCGTCGTGGCATAGCGACTGCTAGAAAGTAACACTACCTTACATTTTGCAGTCACATACCTATGAGAGCTATTTATGTATTACATTTTATTATTATTTATTTATCATTTGTTTAGGTATTTACACAATTTAGGTAAGTACTCAAAAAAAAGAATTTTTTTTTCATCGTGGTACCTATATTACCTACCTTATAAGCTGCTCTAAAAAGTGGCTAAATTATAAGACAAAAACAAAATAGGATATGTGAGTAAAGCACACATTTTTCTCACTCTGTATTTTGTTAGCAACAATTTTCATCGAGTCCGCCTAAAACTCTCTATATCAAAGCTAAAGATACGAGAAACTGGGCATAATAAAATTAAATGTCCGACATTAACTGATAAAAAGGCTCTTTATTCACGTTTAACAATCTCCCATTTGTAAGTTGCTGATAAAGATCGGAGGTATCGCCCTTCCTTCCGTACTGCGTTACGATACCGGTGTGGTTATGTATTGCAGTTTTTGGAGCTACAATTCAACAGGTTATAAAGTAGGTATTCGATTTTGGTGAGGTATTTAAAGAAGGGACAACAGTAATAATAATAAGCCTACTAGAAAAAAAGAAAGAAAAGCTTTTTATTTTTCCCCAAAACGTAAAAAAAAAATTTTTTTGTGACAAATAAGATAGAATACAAACAGAACACACTACAAAGAAGAGGTAAAGAGTAGTAGGTACGTCTTATATAGGCAGGTATACTTACTTAAGTAGCCAAAACACAGTTATTCAATATCCTACTAATATTATAAACGCGAAAGTTTGTAAGTATAAATGGATGGATGTTTGTTACTCTTTCACGTAAAAACTACTGATCCGATTTGGATGAAACTTGTAATATATTTAATCTACTAAGTATATTTTTTTTCTAACAATCTACCACGTGAATATGTCACCCTGCTTAGATTACCGAAATATGTTTAATATTGTAAGGTTTTCTGTATATATAGACAAATTATTATATCAGGTAGGAACGAATTCATGAGTGGCAAACTTGCAATTTAGAGATGAACAAAATTTTTTGCAGGTAAAAACAAAACCTACCTAGATCTAGAACCAACTTAATCATTGCAGGCAACTGACAGTCTAGACATATATCTAGGTTAATTATAGTCAAAGAGCAGGCACCACCTTTGCTTATTGAGGTGTCAACTAAGCAATGTTTCATCCACACTGCCTATTTGTTTCCAGAAAATTAAGATTTAAACGACTACTAATTATACCCCGAAGGCGTGTTATTATTGCCATAAAATGGGGTTTCAAAAGCAGTATCCGACACTTTTCGGCCGTAAAAATGAAAGTCGGCATAACCCAGAATGTATAAAAATTTAAAGATCATCTTTAAATTATTTTGTCCAAAAAGAAACTTCCAGATTAAAATAAAATAATGGACAGTCTATATTTCAGATTTTGAATGAGCAATCATTCTCAACTTGAAATATTCATACCACTGGTTGTAACTTATATGAGACTTAACTACCGCACAGACAATAATATATATTATATATAAAACGGACGTATATATATATTGTATTATTATATATCATCAATATATATAAAACTCTTTTGAAGCTGACATAGAATCAACGCACAGCCTAAACTATAAGTCCTAGAGGTATGAAATTTGGAGGGTAGTATCGTTATATAGTGTAGGGGTGCACTAAGAAAGGAATTTTGAAAAGTCACACTCTAACGCGAGAGACGCCGCGGGAGACGGCTAGTAGGTATATACGTCCGTTCTGTATTTTCTGTGTATATCAAATAAACTATCTATCTATCTATTTAATACTGTTCTAACTACCGCAAGCTCTCCAGAAATGCTGACATTAACTACCTAATAAAAAAAGTACGGTTTCTTTACGATCGCCATCTTGTAAACCCAGCTTCAGGATCTAAAGACTCAATAATATCTGATCAGCAGGAATTAAACGGAGCTCAATTATCTTGGCATAATAATGAGTGGCTACCAGGGCAGTTCATTTGTTCGATGGAAATGCGATGGAAATGAGTTACACCGATATGTACCCAAACCGCCGACGAAGTTATATCGATCAGGAAATATTGATGATGGCAGATAGTTCCATTCTTTTGCATCTTGAAAATTCGTAGGTTATATCGAATAGAAAATATTGATGATAGCAGAGAGATCACTCCTTGGCTGTTCACATTATGAAGCCTAGAACAAAAATTTGCTTAATTTTTCTTACAAGCAGGATTTTTGTTACACTCCGGTGTCAAAACCAGCGTCATCCCACCCGCACGCTAAACAGTGTCTCGGTCAATTAATATTGATCAATACGTATTAATATTCATCGCTGCACGGTGCCATATTAAATGGTAATTTAACCTTTTAAATAAATCAGCAGTGGCGAGATAAAATCTGAACCTTCAGCTTAAGTTTTTAAGGTTCTTTATCGCTCGGGAATTAATCGGTTCTGATATTAACCGGGATAAAAATTAATACAGTCATGGAATAATTGCATTATGATTTTCTATCATTACGTTACTCTATAGAGGAAAAAGCTGAAAAGTATAAGAAAACATTTTTAACTGACTTTAAAGGCTTGCTTAGTCAATCTTCTCCGATTATCTGAGTTAAGCGACGTTCTCTGCGGTCACTATTTGGGTGGGTGACCATTAGTGACATTTACATCTGAGCGCTTCCGTGCTTCGGAGGGCACGTTAAACTGTCGGTCCCGGCTCTAATAGTCATTAAGCTATGACGGAGGCCTTAAGGTGGCCTAAAAACTCCGTCACCAGAATTGACCACTGATTCATACGAGCTTGCTTGCTTTACCGACTTTAAAAACAGAAGAAGTTCTCAATTCGGTTATTTTTTAAACACAATATAAAAAGACAATTTTGTTGTAGAACCCATCATGGATGTTCCAGAAACTATTATCTTTTCCTTTATACGTTCAACAAGGTTCAGCTTTCGACAATATTTCTCGACACCATAAATCTGCAACGACAAGAACATAACCCGCAATTTTCACTTTACGCGCGACTAAAAAGAAACAAAACCGTTAAATCATCTTTAAACTGTGATAGGTAATGTTGGGCATTACGTGCCTCGGGCGATAATGACATGATGATATTGCGATCAGCGCAAATCGCCGTCAATTCCTGCTTCAACAGGTTCTGGATGTATATTAAGCTTTATTAAAGGCGGAGATGAGAGTGGCGATCGTCATATAACAAAATTTTGAAGTATCTAGTTGGTCACTCATTAAGCCATTTTATTATAAGTTGATTATTGACATCACCCCACCTAGTGACGTTGAGTTAGATAACTTATTTGAAATAACATTATTCTGCAACCTATTGTCAAAAACTATTATATAGAGTGGGTATTTTCATTGTAAAATCACGTGGTTTAATAAAAGCAACTCAAATTCATGGAAATATCAGTCAGAAGTCCATGTGTCATGATATAATGAATAAAAAAATTCCATCGTAAAATTATAGCAGCATATTACAACGAATCGCCGCGTCGTCGTCGTCCTGCTGTCAACTCTTGCATAAAATTACACCGTCAAGGTGCGCAGTAACGGTCCAATAACTGACGTTTAAGCGTGGACGTATTACTGCCAATTAGCAATCTTTAGTCTGTGGATGCAATTTGTGCATATTTGGGTATAGCGGGTTTCACTTCTCGGCGGCAGATACGTGATAAAAACGATGTCCTTTATTTATAATTAAGTGTCGTTTTAAAAGTAGCAGCTTTATAAGACTCTGTCAGTGTCATTTGTATGACTATAAAAATGTATGGGATGGAAATGTATGAGACGTCTCAGTCCTTTTGGTTAGTGGAATCTTCAGTGACTAATTTGTATTCGAGGTGTAGACTATCAACTAAAGATGTGCTATAGTGAATTTCTTCCCTTAAAACAGATTAATTCGTGCCTTACCATGTTACTACCAATAATCTTAGTTTTACTATTCAATCTAATCAAAACCAAGTTTTGGAATTTTTGAATAAAATAAACAATGAAAAGTCACACTAAGTGAGCTCTTAAGCAAATAAATGCCTGTTTATGTCTACTAAGAATTTTAAACCCCTATTTTCTCTTTGGCTTCCAGAAATAACGATTTTTAACCCTGTTACAATATTACGCCAAAGTTTAAAGAATTTTTACCCCGCCTTAAATGTGGCACAGCAACATCTGTGACCTTAATAAAAATATCCACAACATCACATTACACGTCGTAAGGACTCTCATAACATGCAAATACTTTGACAGTAAAGAAAGGAATAACTAACTCTATGGCTTCGTGGTAATCTGGAGGAGGCCTATACCCGAGAACGATCCTAGCTAATTTCAAATTCTGTTTTATTATTTAATATTTAAATACTAACTTATAAATTTAATGTAAAAAGTTAGGAATAAAAGGCTTTTTTATTTTTATTTTATTTACGGTTTTGTGGTACCCAGACGATCGTAAGACCATGGGTTCAAATAGACCGATGTCAAAAATAACTTCAAATCGACAGGAATCACGATTTTTAATAAGATAAGTACTCAAGATTAACACCTCTTGTATAAGCTTTACAGGTTAGTCAGAAACAAGTTAGAATCACGTTCACGTTAATGAAATACAAACTGAAATTCTTAAAAACTTTTTCCATTCTGCTGTTGCATTTTTCTAAGCTAAACAACAAGATCAAAATCTTTACGTCTCAGAGTGATGAACGCAGTGCATTGCCTTACAGGGCACGTCCTCATTGGACTTGCTCTGTGAGGTAATGCATTGTTATAGGCAGAAGTTACTACTTAACATCAGGTGAGCTATCAGCTTGTTCCATTACTTTTATCATAAAAAAAAACTAACTGAATTTGACAGCACTAAAAGTTTTCTCATAAACTGAAACAACAAGATGGCTATAAAAATACAGTCAAAGGGGTAGTTTAGAAAAATGCAACAAAAGAATCAACACCATTAACGTCCGAAAATGGGTTAAGAAATTATATTAGGACGTTTCTGGAACATTTTTTGTATATAACAGTCAATTTGAAGCTTTAAAAAGCTTATTCTTATAAACTTTCTTAACAATTTCCCCCACCCCAGTTCGCTTGAAACTTGCGCAGTAACTCACTCGCGGTCGCGAACTCTTATCAGTTGTCACACTCCGACTCACTCACTTTTTATACTTTACCGCACCCTGATTCAGTAACGTTTCAGGTTAATGGACCATTTTATTTACTTCTATCTTAACCAGGCCCCATATCGCAAGCTCTGAACTGCTTTCGCTGCCCAGCATAATGTCAAGTGACGTGGCTACAGATATACGAAAACCAGAATCTTTTGACGGCAAAAACGCGCTGAAACGCGCTAATGACATTATTTAGTCACAGAATACCTGTGATTAAATATTAAAACATTTCAGGCTTAAACCTGGTAGGTTTTTTTTGGGATAACGATTGTCCCTTTGGTGGTAAGTGAATGAAGCAGACGTTCAAAAAGTTTAAAAACTAATTACAGTTAATTTTTAGCCCACTTTTTGCAGAAAAAGTATAGTATATGTACTGCTAATGTATTATAGTTTATATTGTAAGTGTTTGCAAATAAATTTATTTTCTTTCTTTCTTTCTATATAACGGATTTCTTTTTTCTAAGGTTTTTTTCTTGAGATGAGAATTTAAACTAATAAAGATTTCACTCATCAAAGTGACCAAATATTTTCTTTAAAAAGTTATGTGAGTGATAATAACAAAGTATTTGATATAACAATATCACTGAGATTTTATTGATTAGAAGCACTTTAACTTTGTTTTATAAAGTCAAAGTAAACAAGGCTAAAACGTCTTGTAAACCAGGTATAAGTATCGTTGCCGAATTAGGTTGCGGAATGTTCTCAACGGAATGTTCTCAACGCTTGAGTTTCCTGAAAGGCGAGAATGGCCTTTAGTTAGCTTGGTTAGGTACCCATTTGGTACAACTTTTTGAATTTATAAAGTTTATTAGGTCATATAAACGCTTCACTGATTTATTTATACGAGTGATATGAAAAATTCTCATAAATGTGCTGATATATACGAAGAAATCTTGCAAATATTTTAAATGCACGTCACGAGACACGTGAAAGAATTTGATTCGATAAATATCAGTAGAATCAGAGCCGTGAGTCTGAGTTTTATTTTGTTGATTTGCAAAAAATATCCGATAGTGTATGTTAAATCGTTTGGTGAAACGAAAACTATTTGTTTTTATTCCTTGAAAATATTTTTTCGTAAATAAACAAATAACAATAATAAAATAACGGTCGGCGATATCGGGGTCGGTCAAGAATGCGTTAGCGCGACGAACTAGACGCCTTCGAAAGAGGATGGTGGGAGGAAACTCGGGACAGGGAACATTGGAAGTCTTTAGGAGAGACCTTTAACCAGCAGTGGGACGATTTAGGTTAAATAAATAAAAATAAAAAACAAATCCAGAGAAAACCCAAAATAAAACTTATAAAATAAAATCGTTTTTATAATTATTATTTAGCTTCTTTTCGGTATATCGGGGATTAATGTAGGCTGAGATAGATTTGCGAAAAGTAATATCAAATAATTCTCACTTTTCGATTCGGGTTTCGAATACTCACACAAATCGCAGTCTACGCAAATATCAATAGGCATGTAACTTAAGAGTTATTAGAGGTGACTGGAGATGCCAATGAAAGGCCCAGGGCGAATTCAGATGGCGAATAAAATGCGAATTGCCCTTTGTCTAGCCCTCGGCGCAATAAGATTCAATTTGTCAGGAATCTGTGAGTGGAGCAAGTGAAAAGAGCTAAGCGTAATGAAAAAAAAAACCTAGTCAAAGAAATCACAGAATATTTGTGGTGGGTGAAATGTCAAAAATCAAACTGCTAGTGGAATTATGCAAAATCTGAAGACGTAGCCTAGAAAAATGGTGTTGACTATACTCTCTAGATGTCCTGACGTCCCCCGAGGCTGTCCCCGCTTCGTCACCCACTCTCCCAAATGATAAACGTATCCGGTGGAATGTATTTATAAGAACAGGTGAGTCAAGGTTTCAAGTCGGTAAGCAAGCAAAAATAAAAGTAATCTTTATCTCATAGAACAAAAATAAACGCTCTTTATTGGCAGTACGTACCCCTAAATCTACTGACTTACCAGCCAACGTCCAGTCACCAACTCCAGAGTGTCTAGTAGTCTAGTATCTAAGAAAAACCTGAGCCTGACAAGAAATACGTTGCATACTCTACATACTCTAAACTCCCTACTCTAAACATTCATATGTATCGCTGTTACTAATAGCGGAGCCCTGTAACTTCTAGTAATGAACTAGCCAAGTCTAATTAAGCCCTTAGTGGTCAGCAAGTTCACAAAGAAATCCTAATTACTGTGAAGGCTACGACTGTCTTTAGTTCATACTTTTACAACCACTGTTTGGATCAACCTGCTAAAGTATTTAAGTTTAACCGATTAGCAGTCGTTAAGCCATGACGGAGGCCTTAAGGCGGCCCAAAAACTCCGTCACCAGAGTTGGCCACGAGCTTGCTGGTTTACCGACTTGAAACCTTGACTCATCTGTTTTTATAGATACACTCCAGCGGATACGTTTATCACTTGGGACAGTGGGTGACGAAGCGGGGACAGCCTCGGGGGACGTCAGCTTTTTGCCGTCCGACACCTGCCCGGGCGATCGGGTTTCTTCGTTTCCTAACTAGCGGGGAGGTATTCAATTGTGTAGCTGTGATGGTAGTTTTAAATTGAAAATAGGCTTGGAATTAGCAGATGGTTAGATGTTTAGCGATTGTAAGCTCTGAACTGCTTTCGCTGCCCAGTATAATGTCAAGTGACGTAGCCCCAGATATACGAAAACACGAAGCTTTTGACGGCAAAAAACACGCAGAATAGCACTAATGTCACTATTTACTCACAGAATACCTATGATTGACTATGAAAACAGATTAAAAAACCTACCAGGCTTAAACCTGCCAGGTTTTTATGAGACAACGATGGCCCCCCCCTGACAATAACAAATGCATTAGCTCGCAGAGCACGTCCATCAAAGGCATGCCTTATGTTATCTTGCGTCCACAGATTTGTTAGAAGTTCTTACAGTTTCTGAAATCTTTCATTTAGCTATGTAGCTAGATAAAGAACTGACGTCATCGGTAAACCCATGACTGGAGCCTCGAAAGTTTTACTTGACTTGCTTCGTGGATGATTACTTCAAAGAACAGACTGTAATACACTGATTTGTGATACTCATCGATATTAAATGTATCCTGCTCCGTAAAAAAAATCATAATCTTGTGGTAAAACTTCATCTACAAGGGTCAAAAGGCAACCGCACAGTGTAAGTAATCCAAAACATTTGAGTACCTATCATTTCATTTTTGTGGAGTAGGCTCTTAGTGTTCTGATAAAAATAAAATCGTATCGCACGCTCTATCCCAAGTGTAGCTTTCGATTTCAACCGTTCGTGCACAGTGAGGAATCCATCCTATATACGTACTCGTATAGGTACATATACGTGCCGAGCCTCTGCATATTGCAAACATCCGTTCACGCGCTGATTTGTGAAACAAAAATACCACTTCCTAGTTCAATCTCAGCGTTTGACTTTGATTTTTGGCACTTTGCTTTTTGAAACATAGATTTTTAAATGTAACTGTAAAATCAAACCATAAAACAGAAGTTTTTTAGTTGCAAATACATCACAGGCATGCGATGGCTGCCACAATCTGGATTACTACAAAAATGGACAATAATCTGATTCAAATTGTTAGCTGTTATATTTTATGAAGCAGAATATATAGACTCTACGGTGTATAACTCATGGTCACCAATTGCTTGTTTGGTCGACAAAGTACGCAAGCAGCCTAATATCATCAAACAAGTCATCAGATGCACTAACGATTAAAGCACTTTATCCTCTACATTAGTAAGAGCTATTTTCAAATAACGACGGTTTGGTTTTTATTTGCCGAGCGATATTTATATCTTCAAGGTGAAGGTGAAAGGGTAAAGTTGGAATTGAATTGACAAGCGCGTCTCCCGAGTTCATGATTGCTGCTTCCAAGAAATCCCGCTGTAGGCAAAGCTTTGATAAAAAGAACTGCGTAGTATTCACTCTTCACAAGGTATTTTTTTAGTGCCCTACTTTGTCCTATCCTAAACCAATTTTCTAGCTTCAAAGGGCGACGTGTGTCGACATGACAATGTGTTCAAAGACTTTAATACCGCGTTCACACTATACCATTGCCGCTGCTGGCATGAATGCCGCGATTAATTCCGGAATGATTGCCACAGCAACATCGCCTTTATTCCTACACCGCGTTCACACATGCCCGTGCCGCTGCCCGAATTATTGCCGCGATTGATTCCGGAATTATTGCCACAGCAACATCGCCAAGTTCATGCAAGTTCCTTGGTGAGAATAAAGGCGATGTTGCTGTGGCAATCATTCCGGAATTAATCGCGGAATTCATGCCGGCAGTGGCATGGGCATAGTGTGCACGCGCTATTATCCAACATGTTGGGCAAAAACGCGAGCGGTTCACGTGAAAGAAGAATGACGGCCTTTGGTTGATATGTCATTGCTTTTTTTGTCAGGTGTTAGTTTGCTTACATTGATAAAAATGGGTAAAAATTTATGCAAAAATTCAGTCGCTACTATGACGTTCAACAACAGCAGTGACGTCAGCAGTGACGTCAGTCACGCAGTACAATGGTTTCGTTCTAACGTGCCTTTCATATAGGAAAATACAAGCAATAGACAGATACATAGAAAATATTTTATTGCACACCTTAACCTAGGGATTACAATAAATGGGGTGCTAGGCCGGGTAACCTCCACGCGGTGCACCCTGGAAACACCATGAAACACGCCCGCAGAGTACTGTGGACGTGTTTCATGGTGGCCAGTAACCCGGCACGGTGGGCCTCTCCGCGTGTCCCTCTGATAAGAGGGACACGCGGAGAGGCCCACCGTGCCAGAGGGCACTGCGTGATGAGGCAGGGTAGACTTCGGTCTACCCAGGTGGGTCCGGGCCCCCCTTGTTTGGTGGCCCGGACGTCGGGGGTCTTAGGCCCCCGAGCGGGGAAGAGCGCGCGGGACGACGCGGAACTGTCCCGCGCGCGACGCATGGTGGCGAATGGCGGGACCGCATTAGAGCACCGGCCCCGCATTGCAGACATTCGCCACCAGCGGACGGGAACGGCCGAGCCGCTTGCCGTTCCCAGGCCCCACCCTGCAAGGGGAGGGGCGTGCGGGCCCCGCTGTAATAGCGGGCTTCGTCGGCGGGGGACTGGACGTAAAGGCTCTGCCGGTTTCCCAGTCCCCCCCCACTAAGACGACGCAGGAGCGCCGCTGGGTTTTTAGTGGGTATACCGGCCTGACGGGAGGCCGGGGAGTCCCACATACCCCCCTTCATGCTCTCTAGTGGAGGGGGGATGCGTCATGCATTTTCCCAGCGCAAAAAAAAAAAAAAAAAAAGGGATTACAATAAATGGGCGGTCTTGTCGCTAATCAGCGATCTCTTCCAGACAGCCTTGGCCCGAAAGTACTTGAAATATTTGATTGAAAAGCATCTATTAGTTCTTAGTGGACGTGCTCAGTGAGACAATGTATTTTTATCAGTTGTGACTTCTGCTTGTTCCCTTAAACTAAGGGTTAGAGGTTACCTCAACCACAGTCAAGGTGAACAAAAACCATGAAACCAGAAGTTATTATGCTACCTTTCCATTATTTGCTTGTAATATAAAAGTAATGGCTGGTCCAGGCCACTACTAGGCCAATCTTGTTTTACAGCCAAGCTTGTGTGTGTAGTGTACTATAAATTGATAGTATTTAGGTAGTAAACTCTTAATAGGGAACTGGATATAGCCCTGGGAAGTTGTAGCTGGTTCACTGTTTTCTATGTATCTAAAACTGTAAAAAAGCGAAAAACTAAAATTAAAGATATGGATAAACTAAATACTATGTAGATCTACTAAATAAACGAGTCTAATTCCGAAAATCAAGTTTGTCTGTACTTTGTCTGTTTGTTTGTTCGCGGATCACGATTAAACTACTGGACCAATTTCAATAAAACTTATACCATTCAGAAGCCCTTTTTCCGGATTGAAACATAGGCTATACTTTATTGAAATCAGAGACGTGGATTTTTAGATACAGCTTTAACTCTCTAAACCAAAAGCCGCCTTTGGCACGAAGTTCATCGTATGCTGGTTGACAGATATTTTGGCGGAAAGTTTCGCACGCGTACGAAGTCGCGGGTATCAGCTAGTTTTTAAATAAAATTAAATATAAGTAGCAGCGTTTGGTGACCTATTTATTAGCTATGTATAACATTACATAGTTTTATTACAGAGGGTTACATCGTAGTGCGAGTTTTGGTGTGTAAATCTGGTGTTAAACGTCTGACGCCCAGCACACCAGTGTGCGCTGATTTGTATGGAGACACTGAGCGGATTCTTTGAGAAGCTTGGTCTACACTAAGCAAGGTAAATAAAAATGTTCTAGCTGTTTTCTGTTGGCTGAGATGAAAGGCTCGAAACTTGGTAATGACGTTTCCCTTGCCTTATATTTTATGAAGGATCGTAAGTTTTTTAGATAGCACACTTGTAAGGATTCTGATTAATTTAGTTAGAACCAAGATGATCCTTGTAAAAAGTTTTATATATGGCGTAAGGGTTAGTCCTCAAAACTGAGAAGATACCTGCCCCCCGATCATAAACTCTGAACTGCTTTCGCTGCCCAGCATAATATCAAGCGATGTGGCTACAGATAATAAAACAAGAAGCGCGCTGAAACGCGCTAAACCTAAACCTGGCAGGTTTTTATGAGACAACGATTGTACTGCAGGGCCTTGATCACAAATAAATGTGAGAATCGCAAACGTATCGTAACGCGAGCGTATCCGAGATACACTGCGCGGTGACACTATAACGGTTTACAGTCGAGCTGGCACTGACGCGCAATATAACTCGAATACGATAGCGCGGTATAAAGAAAAACATACTTCGAGCGATAAACCCTCTTTTAGCAAATATAAGCCCTATTTTAGGATAGTTTCTCAGTAAATCGAGTGTGATTTTTCACCATTCATATCTAACCATTTTTCTTACGCTAACCTTTCACATGCTACATCACACGATGTGTAATCACAGTAAAATAATCAATAAAACACCTTACGCCTCGGAAATAGCATTCATTATTCAGCGCTCCATTGCAGATAGTATCTTGGGTGTAAAATTACACTTCCTACCCTCCTGCGCCATGGTATAGTCAATAATACTTATGTATAGTATGGAATCTTTACTGCGTCCAAGACCCCATGTCTCCGACCACATATCGTTCGTTCAAAAAAACTCCTGGAAGAGTTGTATAGAGTTTTAGATTCTTAACTATTCAATGACCTTTGTATTATAATGCCAAAGATATAACTATTTATTCATAAAGAAAATTACAACTAATACAGTATTTACAATATTTACAAAATACACATGAAACAGTTGAGCCATCAAAGATTAAATCATTTTCACAAAAGATTAATCCTTACGTTGATTACCCACACATATTTTTAAATTAGGACTACGTATGAATCGTACGATACTGCAAAATATTGTTGTGTCTAATAAACTAGTAGGCATTGCATCGTAGCATATGAATACAAGCGTTTATTGGTTTGTTAATATCTGCCACTGCGACGAGCAGCCATTTATTTTCACGCAGTTTCGCTACTACACAGTTATTTCCTATGCATATGCTTGTGCTTCGGTTAAGGGTGTGTGCTCACAAAGCGAAGTGATTTATATGGGGTTAGGACGCGGTCGCACTGTTGGGAAAAAATTACTTGGTTTTTTTCATTAACCGTTATCATCCGTCTACTTGACAGAGTATTCTTAGTTTTTTTGCAAGATTTGCATTTGAAACCCTCTAGTTTTATTCTCTTTTCATGTGCTGGCTATAAAGCTATTGTGGAAGGTAATAAGCTTGCCCAACATCACTAAGTTAAGCGACGACGTACGGTGCGGTCATTATTTGGATGGGTGACCGCTAGTGGCATTTACATCTCAGCTTCCGTGGGGCACTTTAATCGAGCCTACTGGTGGGTCAGATGTGATAAAAACCTCGTTGGGATTTTTTCCCATCGGCCCCACTAGTGGGCCAGCCGGTGGGCTCGATGGGAACAACCCCGTTGAACTGTCTCGGCTCTAACAGTCGTTAAGCCACGACGATGGCCAAAAAATCAGTCACCAGTGTTGTCTATGAACCTACCTACCTAGTTCAGTATCTCCCAACTAATGAAGTAAAAGCCTTATATTTCTGTAAGAGGGTTGCATCGTGTAGCCGTTCCCCTAACATCGGGGAGGTGAAAAGGCTCTCACGGACTGTTGAGCAAACAACTGCTATAAAAGGAAACAAATGGAAAATAAAACACGTGTTTTATGCGATCGGGACTGGCCAATATCATAGGACATGTTACAGTACTGATCTTAATAAGTTTCACTCTGAAAGCCTTTATTTTATCTTCTTCTTCTTCTCTTCATTGATGGCTTCTGTCCGTCATTTCGACAAACAATTTTGCCAGTGTCAAGTGATATAATTGTAAAATATAAGTCAAGTCATTTGTCAAGTCGGCTGTCGTTTGTTTTGAAAAGAAAATGGTGGATTTTCTCTTCAAAACCTAACACGAATTTTCACATTCAGAAAAACCACTTTACACACATTTATTCCAATGGCTCACACTTTATGTTACGACCTTAGTATTTTTGGTTAAAATTCCACCAAAATTAAACAAAAATACTCACAATAACACAAGAAAAACTATTAAAATAAAAGTGCTATGTGTCGTTTCAAAAAATGTCAAAACTCGTGTCATTATTTTATCTTCTAAATACTTATATAAAACTCTTTGAAGCTGACTGACAATCAACATAAACTATAAGTCCTATGGCCGAATACTCAAACGCCACTTAAATTAAGTTCACGCTTAAATTATTGCCATCTCTTACAAATGAGTACCTAATGTCAAACAGAGGCAGAGCAATTTTAAGTGGTGTGACATTTGAGTGACGTTTTTGTATTCCGGCCCTAGAAATTGAAATTTGGAGGGTAGTATCCTTATGATTGTGTAAGGGTGTACTAAGAAAGGAATTTTGAAAAGTCTAGAACGGTCTAGAAGACACCTATTAATTCTTGCCTTGAAAAGACCAGATTGTATAGTTTTTAGGATATAATAGAACTCTAAACAAAAACTGGTTTAAGAAATTGGTGGGCTATAATCAAAATTTGTTTCATATTGAGAACTTATTTGTGGATCTAAAGCTTCTATTCTTCTGGGTGTTTCTATGTATTATAAGTATGTATTTACAAAAAAAAAATGTATGTGTGTATTCTATCAGCCATCTAGTTCCCATAGTACAAGCTTTGCTTCGTTTGGGACTAGAAGGCGTTGTGTTAAGTGTCCGTGAATATTTATTTATTTATTTATTTATTCTTTGTCTGGAAATTTTAACCCCTAGCCGAAAAACGTAAGGTATGTTTGACGTTGTGTGTTTGTCTGTTTGTTTGTGCCCTTCTAAAGGGCTTCGAATTAAATTGGTTTATTCCATCCAGTCCTACTAGTAGTTCGATTGCTGGTTTTTCGTAAGAAAGCTGGTTCATCTGAGATGATTTTTAGCAATTCATCAGCTCTGAATATCAGTGAAACAAGTAACAAAGATCCTGTTTCATTTTGAATCTTACAGCCGTGTTATGTTTCAAAACCAATAAAACCAATTTGAATTTTAACCCATCACAATACAGCTCATTTTGAATTGTATACCCACTTTGAGTGAAGGAAGCTATAAGAATTGGTAATGATATTGACTTCCGCTGGACACATGCCAAAAAGGCGCGATTTGGCACCGCGGGAGTTTTCTTGTTCACTCGATTTGGTTAAGTAAAAATATCTATAAAGGAAATACTTTGGCCGAGGGATTGTGTAGTTTTTAACCCACAACGCGAAACAAGAAGAACGTTATGAGTTTAACAGTAAATGTATAAATGTGAGTGCATGCGGGGCTTATTCCACAAATAGACGTATCAGACGACAGCCGACTTGACGAATAACTTCAATTCAATTCAATTCTTGTCTACGGCCTTTGCAGTGTTGCCCGCAATTTCGCCAATGTCACGTCTTATTAGACCTTAGCACGATGGAGAATGGACGAATAACTTGACTTGACCTTTATTATTTCAAAAATTTCACACTTGACACTGGCAAAATTGTCTGTCGAATTTTTTTTTTTTATGAGCTATAGCTAAGCATTTGGCTATAGCTAAATGACGGACAGAGGCCATGTAGGTATAAAAGAAGAAAAAGAAGAAGAAACGCCGCTGGTTCGTAGTTTTTATCTGAAGTCTTGACGGCTCAAGTGACATTTTTATTCACTTACGCAGTCACATTTTTATGCTTGTAGGCAGTTTAGTACATAAACTTAATTACTATTATTTTTTTCTTTTTCCACAACATCTTCCATAAAAGCCGTCAAAACCGTTTAGCTAAACCAACAAAAACCCACTTCCCGACTTCTTTTAAAACAGATCTGTCTACAAGGACTATAAATTACTCCGAGTGGAATTCTCCGTTTTGTTTTTTTATTTATTTACGAGTCGAGATATCTCGAGCACTCCATCTTGTCGCGAGAGAAATATGGAGCTTACGTGAGGACTTAATCTCTTCTGGAGTTGACTTTACCAAATCTTCACGCAAACTGATCTTCTAAGTTCAAGCAAGTAGTGCAGAAAAAAAGAAACATCTAAAAAGTAAGGGCTACTTAATTCATATTGGTATTCTAAAGCTGAGCTAACTAATGATTGGTAAATCTGTTGTCATCTCTTTTCGTTGTCATGTAAGTGACAATGATAGAGCATTTTTAAAACCGCACTAAAATGATAGTTGTATAATGAATTTTTATAAGTTTTAAGTGGATTCGAGTTTTCAAATTTTTTGAAACAACACGTAGCATTTTTATTTTAATAGTTTTTCTTGTGTTAATTGTGAGTATTATTGTTTAATTTTGGTAGAGTTTTAACCAATAATACTTAGGTCGTAACATAAAGTGTGAGCCATTGGAATAAATGTGTGTAAAGTGGTTTTTCTGCATGAGAAAAGTCGTTTCAGGTTTTGAAGAGAAAATCCAACATTTTCTCTTCAAAACAAACGACAGCCGACTTGACGAATGACTTGACTTAACTTATACATACAAATTCATCACTTGACACTGGCAAAATTGTCTGTCGAAATGACGGACACAGGCCATATAGGGTAAAGAAGAAGAAGAAGTTTTAAGAGAAGCATGTGTGACATTACTTGTAAAACACAGCAATAATTTAAACATCTGACTAAAGTTATGCATTGATTAAAAGTAAGCAGGTAAATAAATTAGACTTACCTACTCGTAGATTTAAATAGAACTACGCCGAAAAAACAAAAAATCCACAAACAAGAAACCGCATCTCCGTGAAACCGCTCAACAAACAAATCTTCAAAAATATCTCCACATCCGTAAAGCATCTTCATTCACCCAAAACCACTCAGCGCTTTTTAGCGAAGCAAACAGTCGTTTTCGTCATCACGAACTCGCAATTTGCGAAAACATCCCTCTGAAGAGGTAGCTGCGAGCGCAAACCCCTTATTCGGTTCTATGCGTTCTATTGAGAGTGTAGGGTAGGTAAAAATCGGGCCTCCTTCCTTTTTTCTTTCAAGCGCTTTCAAGCTGCTTTGAATAGGGTTGTCAATATTTTGAGCGGTATGAATGGACCGCTGTAGTGGATGTCAATGAAGACTCGAGTGGGAGGTTCGTGTCCATTTCATAGAAATCGGACGATGTGCGTATGGATATTCTGTAAAGCGACATAGGTTTAAAGAAATTTATTCACAAAAAAGACAATAGTCACTTACATGCGAATAGTTATTTAGCGTAAATAATCATAGGTAGTAAGTATAATAAAAGTAAAACAAATCTGAGTAGGTAGGTTAGGTAGATCATCGTCCGATTTGGTAGGGGTGTTATATTGTAGGATAGGTAGGTACGTAAACGGTTGGTAGGTGGGAAGGTGAGTTGCTAGGTAGGAAAGGAAAAATTACAAACAGTCGAAAAAACTAAATAAAATAAAAAATTCAAAAAATTAGAGGTAGGTGTTCTTGGTAGGTTGTAGGTATTTGCTAGTTATACTGACATCTAGTGGACTACATAAGAATTAGGCGGTGATAGCGCCGCTAGATAGAGGGCACTATCGTTAGTTGGTAATTTTTTTATACAACTACTTAAGCATACCATGATGGAACAATCCGATGGCACACCTGATGTTAAGTGGTAACTACTGCCTATAATGATTCATTGCTCCACTGAGCTGACTGATATAACTGACATTTAGTTGTTTCAGACTCTGTTTGTTTACAGTCATCTTGGTCACATGACATCCATCACGTTACGTGAGCCTATCTTATTTGAGTTACATTGTGCCGTTCAACGTCGATTGGAATCATTAGAGTGAATAAGTGTCCTAGACTGTCTTGCTCCGACATCGGTTTTATCATCGCTCACCATCAGGCGAGATTGAAATGAAAGGGAAAGTCTATCTTCTCTAGATATATAAAACTCTTTTGAAGCTGACTGAGAATCAACGCACAGTCTAAACTATAAGTCCTAGAGGTATGAAACTTGGAGGGTAGTATCCTTATATAGTGTAGGAGTGCGCTAAGAAAGGAATTTTGAAACGTCACACTCTAAAGGGTAGAACGCGAGTAACACCGCAGGCGACGGCTAGTTCAATATAAAAAACGTAACGCACTATCGTGTCGTGTGCATCAATGTAACCGCGCGCCTATCGCGCACCTCCTTTTGAGATAGCTCAAAGCCAATTAGATGCGGCGACAACCCGAGTGTCAGGATAGCGCTGCAGCGAGGTAAAGCGCTTTTTCTTCTTCTCAACTTTGTTAGGCTTGAGATACGACAATCTAGGTGCCTTTGATACGTTATAATTAGCGTATGTCGATCTTGTGCAATACTTTTACTTGGTATTGGACAATTTTGGCATAGCAGGCGACTACGCGCATCATGTGCGGGTTTAATTCTCACCGTTGGTAAATTAACTTGTAAAATAAGAGTAATAAGTCATTTATTTGATTCTACTATATAATACTTAGTTAAAAAATTACATTATTTACAAAAACCTGGTTTTATTTTTTGTATTGGTATTCAGTTTTTGAAATCGACGTCACAGCAAATCCTAAAGCGCGGGGTCAATATAAAAATTCTGCCCCCGTATCGCAAGCTCTGAACTGCGTTCGCTGCCCGGCATAATGTCAAGCGACGTGGCTACAGATATACAAAAACGAGAAGCTTTTGACGGCAACAAACGCGCTGAAACGCGCTAATGTCACTATTTATTCACAAAATAGATAGATAGATACATTCTTTATTGCACACCAAGAAAAGAAGAAAAACAATAAAAGAGAAATAAGTTTTAAGTATGAGGTACACTGGGCGATCTTATCGCTATAAGCCAATTTTACCAAAATACCAATGATTTAGACATAGACATAGACAGATATTTATTTGCTTATAAAGTAACACACAAAATACACCCACAGAACTAAACTAACAACACTACAAAGAAATAAAAGTTACACAGAAAGAAAAATGAGATGAGTGGATTGAGTAGGTAGCTAGGTAAGCTGGCAAGTGTTTGTGTGCTACAGCAGCAAACGGGTTTCGACTCAGCGTATGCCTCACCACCCAAAGGTAGTTAGGCGCTGTTATTCTGTCGAAACCATCAGCCAATAGACCCTGTGAAAAACCATTGTGTAGTGTTGTAACGCTCCCCCCCAACTTAACTTAAATAACACCTTAACTAACTAAAATTAAACCTATAACTAAACTTATAACTAAACTTATAACTATTTACCCTACTTAACTAACTACCTATGTTTGTTGTTGTGTTGTTGTTGCATTACTTTGATCTTATGACTTATAACTAACTTATCAACTAACTTATTCTAATGGCCTTGTGATCGTATAGTGGTTGTGATTAGGACGCCTACTATTATGAACCGATAGTAACTCAGATACTTTAAAGGAATTATGTTGAGACCTCTTATTTAACGTACGAAACTACCTAATACTAAATTAAAGTTTTCCTATTGATCCTAATCCTATTATCTATCTGAACGTTGCTAATTGTAAATAACCGTAAGTAGATGTCAACCTAGTCGTGAGAGTTATACGAGCTATTGTAGCCTAGTAAAGAAAATATAATAGATTATAATTAAAAGTACATATTATGTAGATCCTAAATTACTAGAAGTGATAGAAGATATCCTAAGTAAGTACGAATCGTTATTAACGTGATCCTTTTCATGATGGAATCCTTTCATGAATTTTATATAGAATTGAAGATCTAAACGTCAGTTATTTTATCATGTATAAACTTAGTTAGAAGTATGTTGAAATATAATGTAAATAATAAGCTATATTTCCTACTGAAGAAACTACTTGTAAGAATTAATATTCAGTATAATATAAATGATTCTAAAGTTTCATAGAATATAAATGTATATAACTTTGTTACTAGGAAGATACTAGATTGTGTACTATGAAGCTAACGTGTTTCGTTAGGGAAGACGCACCACCATCCGCGCCTGCCAGTGATTCTCGACACCAGACTTATGTATATATGTTATGCACATATAACCATAATAAAACCTCCTCTTCATAGTACACTATTCTTTTCCGGATGTATGAATAAGAATAAAGAAACAAGTAATTTCTATTTACTGTTCCATTAATCTATATTCTACATCAGCACTACTATGGATTACAAAGGGTTATGGAACTATATTCACTTTGAACAACTTATGTTACACAAGGTCAAGACAGTCCATGGAATCACATACAAGTGTGATTTAATATGCTGCAATCAAAGAAGCAGCCGTTAGAAAACCACCTCTAACATAATATAGTGAATCTAATATTAAATAACCTTCTTAGTTCATGGTTCCTTCAAACTAGTCTTTCTGGATAGCCCAAATCAAAGTTACAAAGTCAATGAAGTAGGTAAGGTCATATCGTAGCTATATAAAGTTACCCTAGCTTGAATCAGCCTAGAATACTTTGACATCGGAAGTGTCTAGCTAGACCGAACATACGTCATGATTATTACTAGGTATCAGACTAGATAGAATAGATCTTTATAACTCTCTGATGGCAGTTATCATCCCTTTTCCATAAGTTCAGAATAACTACGAGACACGCGCTCTAGAGTAAGATCAACTATATCAAGTACGGACCTTAATAGAAGAACAAACTTATCTTTATAACTATTCCTTTAAGCACATAGGTTGAAGAAACCACTCAGACAGGTCAACAAAAGACAAAGGTTGAAGCTAAATGTCACTATCAAACAAATAGTCAATGCAAGACTTCAAAACTAGTAGGAATAATAATTGTTCCTTTAAATTTAATATTTACTTTACTGAATCTGAAAGATATAAGGGAGAGCTGTTAAAGCTGTCTCAATATGTTACTATTAAGTGACTTCACTATAATTTAATTCTAGGTTGAACAATAAAAATCATTTGATAAAATTAATATGTTATGATAGCTAAGAGTATCTATTCTATAGTGTAGATAACTGTTCAATTCAGGCTTAATATCCAAAAGTAAAATAAAGTAATGGAAGATTAAGCTGTAAAAGCTTAAGTTTAACTTTAGAGTTCAAAGTCTAAAATTACAGGTTCAAAATCTAAGTTCCAGTTCAAGTTCAAGTTCAAGTTCAAGTTCAAGTTCAAGTTCAAGTTCAAGTTCAAGGTTCAAGGTTCTAAGTTAAAGTTAAAAGGTCCTAAAGTTCTTAAGTCCTAAAGTGTAAAAGACTTATAGTTCAAAGTTCAAAAGCCTAAGGTCTAAAAGACCTTACGCTCTAATTGTAAAACCTTTAAAGGGCAACTGTTTCTAAAGACTTGAAGCTGTAAGATATTTAAAGTAATAACCAATTAGCACATAAAAGGTAGGTAAGTAGTTGTACTATAAATGTATTAGGTATGTAAGATCAGGCGTAGAATATACTCATTTAACTCTAGTTCACTTTATAAGTAAGTATGTAGTACGAGAGTAAGTAGAACTAAAGATAGCCATCACTAAGTATTGATGCTATCTACTAGTGTATAAAAGTAAGTAACGATAAACAACCAAGGCAGTAAATAACCTTCTAGGAAAGTAAGCAACAGTACTATCTAAGTTGTAGGTATGTAAGAACAAGTGTAGTACCTATGTAAATCAACAAACTACCTAACACTCTAAAACTGACGAAGATAAAGTATGAAACTTAAGTAAGAGTAAAGTATTCTTCACTAAGCATTGTTGTTCGTAATATAAATTGATCACACACACTATGAGGAATAAACAAGTAATAAGAATCACTAAAAGATGGCACACAATATCTCAAGTAAATCAGATAAAGAAGTACACACATGCACACAGTAAAAGGACAATGCAGAATGCAGGTAGTTGAAAATATAACTCCCTCGAAGAAAACCACGTTCAATCTTCATCTTACAGCGATCCTAGAAGGAATACCTAGTACCTAAAATCTAGCTCACTAAAATAGTTGTGTAAATGAAAGTAGGTACCTAAATTATCTTAAGTGAAGGTTATCTATCGAATAACATAACACTTGAATCGAACAAGGTTAACGTTATCCTAGAAATCTTGTGCCTATTTATTACTTGCGGCCAGTACAAGATATCTACCTAGAACACGTACCGAGCTAGTCTGTACATTAGACCTACCGTTTATCGAATAAACATAACACTTGGTTCGAACAAGGTTAAAGTTATTCTAGAAAACCTCTGCCTACTTATTACATACATACAGCCTGTACCAGATATCTACCTAGAACATGTGCCGAGCTAGTCTGCACTAGACCTACCGTTTATCGAATAAAGATAACACTTGGTTCGAACAAGGTTAAAGTTATTCTAGAAAACCTCTGCCTATTTATTACATACATACAGCCTGTACCAGGTATCTACTTAGAACATGTGCCGAGCTAGTCTGCACTAGACCTCCCGTGACAGGTAAAAGCAAAGCTATTAAGATTGTAGTTTGAGAAGCTACCTAGCAGAGATTGTGAATCGACACACAGTTATAACATAAAGACTTACCCTGATCTCCCACATCTCATCTATGCCCCCTGGCTCCTTGTATGTAGCCCTACCTTAATCCTCCGGTCTGACCTGATCCTCCCTGGGTTTACGTGATGCTCATCCTTGTCCTCGTTCTTGTTGCTCATCCTTGTCTTACACTTGACACTCCCTATCTCCTAAGTTCACTTCCACTATGGCATCTGCCCGACTCACTCACGAATGCAAAGTATCAATCAGTCAGTCTCCGCACAATAATTAGCAACCCTCTTTGCTCAAGACATGTGCCATGGACCTAAGTCCAACCGAGACCGTCCGTCTGATACTTGCTCACTCCTTTAGCATCTGCTTGACTTCAATAAGTGAACTCCTACCACTTCAAAAATCTAATAATTAATAATCGTTACAACTTTACAATCAGAGATCCGCACAAGCAAAGAGCTACTTATTACGACTATGCACGTTGAATTCCGGACTAGAAAAGCCCACTCCTACTACCCGCGCTGCCTTTTATACCAGGGTACCAAATGGTCACCGCCGCCACATCCACTTAACAGTTAGTATCGTGGTCTCCATTTGGTTGGGTTCCAAATAGTATCAAAACAACCATCTGGTGCCCTCCACATGGTAGGTTTCCAAATAGTCTCAAAACAACCATCTGGTGCCCTCCACATGGTAGGTTCCAAATAGTATCAAAACAACCATCTGGTGCCCTCCACATGGTAGGTTCCAAATAGTATCAAAACAACCATCTGGTCACCATCATCTCGTCGGCTTCCATAATGTTAGCATATACCTCAAAGTATAGGTACCTAGTTAGTTCATAGGTATAATTATTCTTGCGCTGATGTTGTAATTTCCTTGGATGTTACTTTAGATTCTAGACTTTTCTCAGGATGTAGAACGATGTCTAGGGTTACTAATAGCCTGTATCTACTTTCCTTGAATATACCTACATTCTAAGATTCGTTTTCATATAGTATTTATCTTAAATATCCTACTACGTCCCAATGAAGAAGCCAATCTAGATGAAACTCAAAACATAGATAGTTTAAATCATCTACTACCATATTATTCAATTTCCAACTCTCAGGAGTATCTAGATTTACTAATCTAATAGAATATTTCTCGAGGGAAAACGCCTGATATTTTAATGAGAGCAACCACCAAAACGCCATTGTAATTCAAGCCGTAAGGTGAATTATTGCTAAATGATCATCAGTGAGTATAACTTACCTATTACAACTACTTACTTCTTAATGTAAAAGCTTTCTACTGACATAAGTTACCTACAACTGGTTCCTGAAACTGTATTTTCCTTTAACATTACCTAATCTTTGAACATCGATGTTTTCTATTTTAATGAACCTTTCCAGGTTAATTCGTCTAGTTATTATTATTCATACTAATTACTATGAAGTCATCGAATGCTTCAGATGCTGTTTGACTGAGATATCGGTTGCTGAAGATTAACCGAATCTGGCTAAATCAAGGTTAAATTAACTAAATAATTTGTGGGATAACCGAAGAACGTGTGCAGACCTTCTGGACCGTTACAGTGTTCATGAAGTAATGTGTGTTGAGGTTTGAAAAAGTATTATTATTGAATTTAGTATGAAAACAGTTCAGAAAACCTGCCAGGCTTAAACCTGGCGGGTTTTCATTAAGATACCCCCACTGTTGTAAGTTGAGACATACAATTTCATTTCAAACAGTTACGATTCATTAAATAAGGTTTTAGTAGAAGGAGACAATTTTATAAGTTTAACACTAACCAACATAACAAATTTGCGCTTGTGTTTCTCAACTAAGTATACCTTAAGTAATAAACTGGCTGTATAACAACAAACAAACTGGTTTAGTATTTAAAAAATAAATAGAGCAGGATGTTACCAAACCGTTCTAAACATGCTTGAACACATAACGAAGATTTTAATACTACGGGCGCATTAGGCGACCAACGACTAAATAAAAAGTCTTATCATTGTAATATACAACTAGACTGAGAGAATGATATAAAGCTACTCCCATCTAAATCATACCCCAAGCACTACAACGTCCCGTGTATCAGGACATGTGTAAAAACTGGGCCTTGACGCTGTATAAATCATCTATCGCAGGCGACTTATCGCAGCGATACATCGCTTGCTGCCTGCATTCGACTGCGTCATACCTTCACTATGCTACTAGGTGAAATCACCGCGGCATTGATCGCCTAGTGCGTTCGCGCACTTAAGCTCAATGCAGTGTAACACTACAATACAGAACGAAGTGCTAATGAGCTAAAACCGTTCCTACCTGCTACTACCGGTACAAAATACTGCAAGCTTCAAATTGTATCAGCATGGAAGGAAGGTTGCTGTGACAAGCGGAGGCGGAAGCGTTAGCGTTTTATGTCCTTTCGTTCTAGCAGATGAGATATAAAAATCTACTTACCGCTAACAGTGTTCATACATACTCTTTAAATTGTAAATTTTTATTGTATTTTTTTTTTATGTGTGAGAGTGACTACCATTTCTTTTTCGGTAAGGTGTAGGAAAAGAAGGTAGGGTACGTGGGATAAATATAAGTTTCAAGAAATCGGATTGTGAATCTCTCAGAACTGAGAAAAATAAATAGGTACTTAAAATTCAAAAATTACCCTAAAATTATTACATTAACGCACCATTGCTATTTTATAGATCATTTTCTATATTGTTAGTTCAATGAACTTTAGTATATAAAACAGATTCAAAATCCGATTCTTCAACCCAACTCAAACGAAAGTAACTCAGAACTGAGATTATAATTGCAAATGTTGTCTACACGGCCTCTGCGTGTCATCGCGAAGAAAAACTCGAAATCGTTTTTAATTTGCATAATTACATTACTTTTGCGCGTAAAAAAATATATTAGGAGACACCTGGCTAGCAACTTTTGCCTCTAAAAATTATTTATTTGGAAGTTCTTTCATAAATCAAGATAACTTGTTTACAAAGTAATCTTGAAGGCTCTCGGCTTTTTCAGGGAACTTTACATTGGCGACTGTGTAAAAATAAACGACAGTTTTCAGTTTGCGTGATTTAGAGGCTTTTGCTGAAGGATGAACGGGTTCTTTTCAGATATTACGGATAGACGTACTCATAGCATCAATTTTGTAGCCTAAACTTTTTTAGATAAAAGTCGGAAAAGACGCCATGGCCCACCTGATGTTAAGTGGCTATTACTGTTTATGATAATGCATATCTCGCATGCATTTTTAGAGGCCTTTTGCTCAGTTTGGCAGAGATTTTAGTTTAATTAATAGGGATGGCGTCAAAATGACGTGGGAGTGTTCGGATTAGATACGACGTCATTTCTATTAGTAGTATAATATTATATAATCTGTGGTTAGAGTAAAATCTCTTAGCTGTCAAACTAAGTCTAAGGCGCTAGGTATTTTAAGATGCCTCAGAAACGTCCCCTGAGGACGTGCTCTGCGGTACATTGTATTACGCTCACCACTCTGGTGTCTGTGCCTTTAATTGCATCTGTCTAACAAATAATAAACTAACAAGAAAATCAACAAAAACGTTAAAACAGCTCACACGTAGTAGCAATCCTGCAACAGCAACAAGGCCATCAAATCAATACAATTGCATCGCAATTGCTAGTATTATTGCTCGCAATGGCGTAGCACCTCGTAGCGTCTCGTAGCACCTCGTAGTACCTCGTAGCGCTTAGACGTGCTACGTCGGGGAACGTTTCGCTACTGGATTTAGATAGCATACAAAGTTTTTCAACTAATTGATCGAGTGAGGGAAGCGAACGAGATCTTAGTGACAGCTTGAACAAAAATGCTTTGTATGTTTGTATGTTTGTTCGACGAGATCTTTTGAACCGCTCATCCGATCTTTATAAAATTTGGTAGGTATACGTATAGTACTCTTAAGTTTTACTGGTTTGTTAAATGAAGTAAATCGGTCAAGGGGTCGTGAAGTTATGAGGGTCCAAAGGGAGTAAAAAAAAAAAGTCGTACAATAATTTTAAGTGGGGTGTCATAAGATAGGGTTTTGTTTAGACATTCCAAAACCATTTTTATTTTTATTCTAGGTCTAATGCTTTTTGAGTTGTTTTAAAAATTATAAAATTGGCTAAACCAGTATAACGTGAGCTACCGTTTCTTGGAGTTTCAATGATTTTGTAGTTCAAGTAAGACTGGTACATAGCTAGACGGCGATTTCGAAGCGATTTGCAAAGTTTGTTACAACCATTGGTCAAAAAAAATTGTTTGGGTTTTATAAACCTCCGACCATCACGAGATCTCAGTTCGGGGCGAACTACTAGTTATTAATTAATGACTGTTCATTGGTACTTGACTGTGCCTGTGTTTCTAAAACATTACATGATGATAGCCACCACAGATCATACAGTAACTGTTTGACGAAATCATCTGCTATTATATAGTACTTACCTACGTCAAAAAGCACGTCCATATACAGAACTTTTTGTTTGTTTTTGAGTTTCATTCAAAGTCTAGAACTATTAAAAGATGATTTAGCAGCTGATAACTTTTTCTCCATCAACCCTTTCAATCCCGGTACGAGTCCTGTAGCATTATTACCAGCTTTGCTCAGCAAATAATTTACCAATCTTTATTAGATGGTACCATAACTTTTATTTACAAAGAAAATTACAACTAATACAATATTTACAATATTTACAATATTTACAATATTTACAATATTTACAATATTTACAATATTTACAATATTTACAATATTTACAATATTTACAATATTTACAATATTTACAATATTTACAATATTTACAATATTTACAATATTTACAATATTTACAATATTTACAATATTTACAATATTTACAATATTTACAATATTTACAATATTTACAATATTTACAATATTTACAATATTTACAATATTTACAATATTTACAATATTTACAATATTTACAATATTTACAATATTTACAATATTTACAATATTTACAATATTTTCAATATTTACAAAATACACATGACAGTTGAGCTATCTACAAACCAGTCTTTATTTGGATGGGTTCAAAGATCACTCCAGAAGCTACACCCTCCAACATTCGCCGGTGATACTCCGGCCACCGAACTCCAGTGCTCTCCACTAGAAGTGTTTTATCTCGGCACCTGCGAGTGCATGAATTTTATTTGCATTGAGAATAGAACTAAAATGGTATATTTGCAAACGTCGACTAAATTACTTTTATTGACCCGCGACTCGACGGTTTATCAAGGCTGTACTTACGCTTTACCCTCCAGTTTGTAGTTAGAGATGATTGGCACACGATTTTGAGATTAATTACTTCATAGGCCCTTGTTTCTAAAAAATAATAAGTTAAAACATGAAATCAAATAAAAGGATGTGTGTAGGTGTAGGTCTGGTAGGTAAGTATGAAACTAATTGAATTTGGGAAGAAACAACAATAGAAATATTAATAAAATTGCAAGGTTGTGTTTCGTCCCACTGGGACGAGATACCGACAGTCGTTTGAATACAAATTTCACATTGTGATTACGACTAGGTTAAAAAAGTATTTTAGTGACCTATTCACTTTCGTCAATCATTGTCCCGAACAAAAGCCGTGTTGGCCGAGTGGGATTGCACCTCGACTTTCAATCCGAAGGTCGGGGCTTCGAATCCCGGCCGTGCATCAATGGAATTTTCGTTTCTGAAAATTTATATGCTCATTAACACGAGCTTAACGGTGAAGGAAAACATCGTGAGGAAACGTATTGACCTTGTCTTTCCTGTGGATATGGCTGACTTAGCTGAGAGGATGGTATATGTGCTGGGCAAGCCTACTCCATCTAAACATTGTCACAGGCACTACAGTGTGTCGCTAAGTGTAGGCATAGGTTGCCTCCTGACGCTGTATAAATCATCTTCAATAGATGTAAAGGCCTATTATTATATTGTCCCGAACCATTTATAATGGTGCTTTAGCTAGGTACTTAGTTTAGTAACTATGACTAAGAAAGTACGAGAATCTAGGTAGCTCAAAACTCGAACAAAATCGGAAATGAGATCAGCATTTCGATATTTACAAGATACACGTATTTAAGATGAATGTTAGCAATTCCGCGTCCGTCCCATTAAACTCCAAGCTATTGCTCTCAGCAATACTTCAGATATTTTAGCGGGCATTAACCCTCGTACTCTGAGCACTTTCTCAAGAACACTTGAGCCGTACTCAAACAGAAACAAATACAAGACGATTTTTATACAACCTGCCTGTCAACTTAAGATAATAATCAAGATGAGTTTGAGACATATTAAGTGACCTTTATTTTACGTATCGGTTATATTTAGTGGAAATACCTGCAACCGTTCGTAAATTATAAATTACAAGCTGCCGCCCGCGACTTCGTTCGCGTCCCGTTGGATCCCGTTGATTTTTTGGGATAAAAAATAACCTATGTGTTAATCCAGGTCACGGACAACACAATATATTCCAAGTTTCATCCAAATTGGATCAGTAGTTTTTACGTGAAAGAGTAACAAAGATCCATCTATACTCACAAACTTTCGCGTTTATAATATTAGTAGAATTAATTGTTCGTAAATCCGGGTGGTAACATATTAGTTATTCGTTTGGTTACTTATTATAATAAAAAAAAAAACACTTTTTTAACAAAAAAAAAACTGTGGACTATCTTTTGTTTTTGTGTTTTAATTTAAACCTTATAATTACGAAGCTATGATGGAAACTTCAAATCATACGCCTCTAAACTGATGTGAAGTATGTAACGCTAAATAGCATTAAACTCGCCTCTTTACGGTTTTTTAACAAGCGAAATAAAGAACTTTCTAATCTAATCTAATCTATGAAGTATCTCCTCATGCAAGTTTGATCTGACTCACGTTTTTTTAAAGGTGCTAAAGATACGAGTGTACGTAAATCATGAGCCGAAGTTAAGTTTCCGTAAGTCCGATGCAATAGCAATAATTCTATCACCGCGCGCGCGCAGACTAACAATACGATAGTTTTTGATATATATATATTGCAGGAATAATGGCGTTCTCAGGTGTAGGGATTAGTTTTGAACTAGTTTTAGGTAGGTAATAGTGTTGAAGCGATACTTTGGCTAAAAATCCTAGTTTAGGCAGATAAATAAAACTACTAGGTAACTTATTGAAAAAAAAGGGCTTATTTTGCTCTTTGTAATTTTTGCCTGCCTTTTTGTGCCTTGTATTTATTAAATAAATAATAAATAAATAAATATTCTCGAACACTAAACACAACGCCTTCTAGTCCCAAACTAAGCAAAGCTTGTACTATGGAAACTAGATGGCTGATAGAATACATACATACATTTTTTTTTTTTTTTTGTAAATACATACTTATAATACATAGAAACACCCAGACACCGAACAAACATCTATGTTTACAACACACAAATGTTTGTTCTCGGTGGGGATCGAACCCACGACCCACAGCACGGAAGGCAGAGCTACTACCGACTGAGCCATGACGCCTGTCAAATTAATCCTATTAATGAAGATGTCTTCTTCTTCTTCTCTTAATTAATGGTTTCTGTCCATTTCGACATACAATATTGCTAGTGTCAGTGAGATATGCTCGATGCTCGTATTTTGTCAGATTCTTTTGTTTGTAAAATTAATATTTTGTCAAGCCACTAATTAGTACAGTGACACACAAAACTTAATTGATTCTGTTTTGGCTCTGGTTTTGTTTTCATACTCGTAATAATGGCAACTAACTAGATACTTTTTATGTGGTGAGAATTAGCTAATAATCAAACAAAATTCATTTTATTTCATCAATTGTCAAAAAACAAAATAAAAAAAATAGAACCGAATTGATAACCTCCTCCTTTTTTAAAGTCGGTTAAAAAGCTTTCTTCTAACTACCATAGATAAATAACAGTCCTACAAGCCTGCCAACAGTGCCAATACCTAAGTATTGAAAAGTTGAAAAACAATTAGTCCCGTAATTCAGACGAAAGAGTTTAACCCGATCCGGCGTCCATTCCGGATGATCCGCTTTACGCCGGATTGCTCCGGACTGTTCCGGTTTGAGCCGGATTGCTCCTTGCTATTCAGCGACGGTCCAGCACATGCGCCAAATGAAACTGTCTCAGTCCAGTCTAATCTTACAAGCCGTACCAATGTTGTGGAACTCAGCTCAAAAGGCGCTATAAAATAATCTGAACAAAATATTGTCGGTAGTATAGTTAGGCAGACTACTACAGGCTACCATTCTGATACTCAGCATCATCATCATCCATCATCATCATCAATCATTGTTAGACATGGGTGGGTATGTATCTAAACGAGCCATTCTTCCATACGATGGTCAGTTGATATGGAGCAACAATGGAGGGGATTAGTGCAAGATCACAGAAACTAGCGTGACAAAGAGGCCTAGATCAAGCAGGGTCTAGGGCCTTATGAGGCCCTCTTAGGTAGGTCTACACAGGCTGAGTCAAATGCTATTATCAAGTTGTATATACCACTCTAGCAACCCTATCGAAATGAAAGCTTTCTTCATCTCAAATAGTTCAAAAACCCATTTCATTTTGGAAGTTCGTTCATGTTCGAGAAACGGTAGTAAGATCCGAAGTTTATCTATCGGCGGAGTGCCAAGAGCTTTGCAAGCAACCTGCGGGTCCACTCGTGGTTCTTTTTCATTTAACGAACAATTTGCAATGAGTTTCCATGATACTTTATTTTTCAAAATTTAAAAGTATGTTTGAATAGGCTAATGAAATCAATTTTAAAACTATACAGAAATTAATTTTATTGCCCATGTCAATTCATTGTTTCTTCTTACATAAATTGCTTACTTTATTTTCTCAGTACACATGTGTTTTTATCCAACTTCTAAAAAGGAGGAGGTTCTCAATTCGGTTGTTTTTTTTCTGAATTCTGTTTCTAAATAAGGTATGTAGCAGGTACACACTCACTCGGTCATGATGTTCAAGCAGTATTTACCTAGCGTATGAATACGCCTCTAGAAGGACCTCTATTTGCTTATAAATTCGAGGTAAGATACCTGCAAACCTTATATAGTACTAAAATCATCTTTATCTCATCTCCGCAAAGTTCTTTTCAAATTCTGCCAACGAAAATCTTTTTCACTTTTCCCGACTTTCTTAGTGAGTTTTCTCGAGTTTTTCTCATCTCATTAGAAGAGGAGCCAATTAGAGAAGCATGATTGATCGGCTACTTTATTGGAAACTAGACTTTACCACTTTTTGCTATTTTTACTTTCAACTTTCAAGTCACTGGGAAGTTTAAAAAGAAAAGTTTAGTGAATTAACGTTCTTCGTTACGGAGGTTATAAAATCGAATATTATTTATTAAAACTTTATGGTAAACAACATGACCATCTTAGCCCTATGTTTATCTGACTAAGCCGCGGGTTTCCACGACGTAACGTATTGCCCTTGTCTTTCCTGTGGATATGGCTGACTAGGCTGAGAGGATGGGAAAGGTGCTGGGCAAGCTTAGTCCATCTAAACACTGTCCCAGGCACTACAGGGTGTCGTTAGGTGTAGGCATAGGTTGCCTCCTGACGTTGTATATATCATCTTCAATAGATGTAAAGGTCTTATATTATGTTGGTCACGTTTTTTATCATACGCAATCTTTAAAAAAAACTATTGGGCACCAAGAATAATCTAAGTGACTTTTACCTGAGATTTTACATTTTTAAACATGTCATTGAACTCAAGTGACCAAGACAGTCCCAAGTTGCTTTAAGTACGTCATTACCGTTGAATGGAACTGCTTCGAATAGAACCGTACTAAGAACACTAGGTATTCTCATTCTCATTCACGACCATAGATTTTTATGTTCCTTGTGCTTAGTAGGCTTTGGCTTTCTGAATAACGTTAGCCGCTAGTTTAGGTCGACTTAATAACTACTTTTAGTTATGTTTCACAAACCGTCGACCGAATCATCGCTTATCATGAGGTGATAGTGATCAAAAGTTTGCCTACAAATATACCTATTGCAAAAAAATATATAAGACCAAGCAAGAACGAAAATTAAAATTTCAAAAGTGGTGTTTTGGCCCTTTGGGGTGGAAAACCTATATTCCAAAACCGGAATAACCCGTAAGTTTAGCGATAGTCTACTGATTTTGGTAGTAGTAGCTCTATGAGTAAGAATCCCACTTTTTGTCTTTACTCAGAGTGATGAATCCAATGCGACGCCTCACAAGGCACATCCTTATTGGACGTGTACTGTGAGATAATGCCAAATCCTACTGGTTTTAAAACTTTTTCTCATATATTTTTTTAATGGGTTCATGTGACGTCCTCTAATTCTCAGAAACAATCGCTTCAGCAAACGATGCTTTTATTGTTAATTTTAAGTCTTTAACTGCCACGGGAGAGGTAATTAAGAAGCGAACTATAAGGGCTTTAGTTACGTGCTAACAGGTTTTTAAGTGACTAATTTTTAATATTATCTGGTTATTAAAGGCTTTGCTTAGTTTGGTGCTAGACGAAACTGCAAAAGCTTTTACGAATAAAAAGAAAAATATTAAACCCTAAAAAAATTATGTGAACCCATCACATACAGAATACACTAACAGCAAAGATATGTGCTTTCAAAACTGACTCACGTTCGTCATCCTCAAAAATTTTAGATAATAAAATATTTGCGCCTATTTTAGGAGTAGTGGCTTCTAGTCCCAAACTCATCAAAACTTGTACTATGTGAACCACATTCCAGGTAGAATATACACAATTTACGCCATGACAGGCGTCATGGCTCAGTCGGTAGTAGATCTGCCTTCCGTGCTGTGGGTCGTGGGTTCGATCCCCACCGAGAACAAACATTACGTATGTTGTAAACATAGATGTTCGTTCTTTGTCTGGGTGTTTCTATGTATTATAAGTATGTATTTACAAAAAAAAAATGTATGTATGTATTCTATCAGCCATCTAGTTTCCGTCGTACAAGCTTTGCTTAGTTTGGGACTAGAAGGCGCTGTGTTAAGTGTCCGTGAATATTTATTTATTTATTTTTAATTTGTTCTTGGTGGTGATCGAGCCTATATCCCACAGCCTGGTGAGCTGTGCCAACTGAGCTGTGACGAAGTCACGAATAAAGGTTGCTTCATTTTCCGGTTAGGCTCACTGAGCTGAATTTTTTTTTGATAAAAGTAGGTAACTTCAGCGTTCCCCTTGAAAAGGTTTTTAAAATTCTAATCAAGCCAAAGTTGGATGACGTCCGTATTTTATAACAGCCTTATTCAAAATTGTCCAATCCTAAGGGAGAATTTACGATTGTTCGGAAAGTAATCCTTGGGGTTGGATTCTTTAGTTGAAATTAGATAGTTCACTTGGAAAAGTCATTTTTCTACAAAATATTTTTATCTCCCATAACTGAGTTAGTCATCATCATCATCATCAACCTATATCAGTCCACTGCTGGTGGTCGTAGGACTGAGTAAGAACATATTTTTCTTGATATTTACTGCTAAGGCAAGGAAATTGTCCAGCACCTATAATTCCAGGCCTATAGTCCCCACCGAGAGTATAAGCATTCCATCAGCAACCTAGTTCCCATAGTACAAGCTTTGCTTAGTTTAGAACTAGAGGGCGTTGTATGATATATTTATGAATATTAATTACTAGCTTATACCTGCGACTTCGTACGCGTGCGAATCTTTTCACCAAAATATCTGACACCAGCATACGATGAACCTCGTGCCAAAGGCTGCTTTTGGTTTAGAGGGGTCAAGCTGAATCTAAGAATCCACATCTTTGATTTCAATGAAATATAGCCTATGTTACAATCCGGAAAAAGGACTTCTGAATGGTATAAGTTTCATTGAAATTGGTCCAGTAGTTAAGGCGTGATCCGCGAACAAACAAACAGACAAACAGATAAGGTTTTTTTACAGTTTTATAATAGTAGGTATAGATTTGAGAGTGAGCTATCTGTTCAAGGCAGCTTCAGACTAACAAGTCAGTCTTATTCATCCCAAGAGGATCACCTTTTGTTGAAAAACTATTGAAGTTTTTTCACTCGGGTAGTTACAGAATAGGTTTTGTTAAGTTGGGTCTGATTGTCGTGTCTTTGAAGCTTTCGAAAAATATGTCAGTTAAAGCTCCGTGTAAATTGACGCGATAGTTTTTAGCGAAACCAAGAATTTAACTAGTAATTGTTTAGCAATTCAAATTTCACTTGACTCTTATTGGGATGTCATAAAATCTTACTGACAATACAATAATAGCTAATATTACGTATTGTGCTTTAAAAAAAAATAAAGGAACATACTTACCATTGTTATCTTTTAACAATTTTCCAGGCAGTGTCTTCAGTGAGAAAATCCTTAATGTACTATCTGTATGGGGTAATGCCATGATCTATGGTGTCTACATACTCTAAAATAACGTCCAGAGACAGCTGATAAGTTACTGGTAGTCAAGTCACAAAGGAAGGCTTGGGTTGTTCTAACAACACAATAGTTTTATTAAACCGGTCTTACTTTTAGTTTATTCACAAAGTATTATTGTAGTAAATTTAATTGGTGTCGTCAGTGTCGGTGTGAGTGCAGCTTAAAGTCTCGTCTCTCCTGCTAAGTGAGGTAGAAGGATTTGTTAGATTTGGATAACAAGATATTTTGTGAACTTCATTCATATTTACAATATTGGAAGAGCTTTAGCTGTTGGCCTTGATTTTGATAGATCAAGGTTTTTATCTAGTTATAGATATTCATGACAGGCGTCATGGCTCAGTCGGTAGTAGCTCTGCCTTCCGTGCTGTGGGTCGTGGGTTCGATCCCCATCGAGAACAAACATTTGTTTGTTGTAAAACATAGATGTTTGTTCTGTGTCTGGGTGTTTCTATGTATTATAAGTATGTATTTACAAAAAAAATGTATGTATGTATTCTATCACCCATCTAGTTTCCATCGTACAAGCTTTGCTTAGTTTGGGATTAGAAGGCGTTGTGTTAAGTGTCCGTGAATATATATTTATTTATTTATTTATTTTCTCTTCCACCATAAGACGATCCAAAAGGGAACATTGAGGAGAACACGGTCGGATGTGTGTTGATGTATTGATGTATTGAGCATTTGCACACGTCCAAGCACTCAAATGTTCGGTCTGATTATGCCCCCTTTGGGCTTATAGGGTAACTAGCCGTCACCCGCGGCGTTGCTCGCGTTCTACCCTTTAGAGTGTGACGTTTCAAAATTACTTTCTTAGTGCACCCCTACACTATATACGGATACTACCCTCCAAATTTCATACCTCTAGGACTTATGGTTTAGGCTGTGAGTTGATTCTCTGTCAGCTTCAAAAGAGTTTTATATATATTGATTGATGATGATTATGTTACACCGTGTATAACTAGGTAAACAAAAACTTTGTAATAAAATCCGTGTATCACAGTTTTCATTGGTGAACAACAAAAACTCGTGTGGATAGAGTTTCAGTTGTTCAAAACTCGTTCCAGAAAAAGTTGCAACTGTAAAAAACTATTCGAACAAAACAAATGAGCATCCAACGAGAGTGTAGTGGAAAACAAAGGTTCTGCAGCATAGGGGCTCAAATTAACCACACGACTGTCACTCATGTATGATGTTAACTATGAGGTTGGGGTGACCATTGTTTCTTAGAGACGATGTGTAATTAGAAAGGTACAAAAAAACTATTATTATTATAGTAATTATATTAAGTAATTGAATTAAAAAAAAGAAGATAAACTGGCTTTGGACTGGTGAATTAATCCGGCCCACCAGTGGGCCGGCTGGTGGGCTCGATGGGAATAAGCCGTGAATTAGGGTTCAAGAACGTGGAGACTAGCGGAAGTAAGGGGAGGCTTTTGTTCAATAATGGGACAGTATGGGCTAGTAGTAATAGTAAAAGAAAATAAAAACAAAATAATGGTTAAATTACATAGGCACACATAAATCAGAGTAAATCAGCTGAGTTTTTTCCGCGCAGTGTAAATCAAAGTTAACACCTATGTTACTCTGTTAAGTTTTCACGTCAGTTTTTTTTCTTTATTTTTTTTTGACTTAATTCTCTTTTTCTCAGGCTTTACAACCGAAACTACACCATAACTCATGCCTCTGAGTCACTCATATACGTACCAAGAATAGAATCTTCAGTTTGATAACTTTGACTACCGCCATCTTCATTTGAACACTCTCAAAATAAGCAATAATAAATCTCATTTTTGTCCTAAAATAATTAGTAGCACGTGGCAACCCTACAACCTACATAAAACTAGCGCTCCACTGCGTCAGCCTGCGTCTGCGATAGGGATGTGCTATTCGTGACGTATGCGTTAATTAAAGTCTCCAAAGGTGCCACTTCAGTATTCATCTGAGACTAGAAATGACTAAAGCTTGTGTACATTAGTTTCTAAAAAGAATTCACCGTCAGAATATTATAAAAAATTTTTATTGTCTTCAAATTTTGATTACAGATTATAGAAGCTATTAATAGTCAGGATAATAGATACGTATATTTGCATAAATAAGTAGGAGGCACTTTGAAACATAATTATTCACCTTTTTCAGGTGTCCCAAAAATGTTTTTTGCGCTTAAAATTAATTATTAAAATGAATAATCTTTAACTTCAGGTACATAATTAAGTAGTAAGTATAAAAACTAGTTAACAATTTAGGAAGCAGTTTTTCACTACTTAGTAGTCCCTTATTTAGTCTGCAATTTTCAAGTTAATACTGTTACTCTTGATTCAAGTAATAAGCAATGGTGTCCAATGTGTCCATGGACAATAATTATTGTTCTAGATAATTAAGGAAAGTGATGGAACAAAATGCTTATGATGCTCATCTGATGATAAGCGGTTACCTCTGCATACAACAATGCATTGATACACGAGGAGTCGAGGATACACGAACAGCCTGAAGCAGCACATTCGACTTCAGTCTGCGACTGCATAGAATTAACGGTAGTCATATAACGTTCATCGCTTTTCAAGAACTGTTACTAAGCTATCGTTATTTTATAGGTCACCGAGATGCATGATTGAGTGGGGGAGATTAATAAAATGTTTATAAGTAATTACTTACCTTTATGTGTTTTTATTTTAATGTTAATTATTTTAATTAATACCCATATTAACTTTTGTAGCAAAATTTGGTTCATTCGCATTAAGTATTTTTAAAAAAAAAGTAGCTATTATGATTGACATTTTATTTCTGTTAGATTTCCAAGCAACCTTCACGATATCAATGATACAACAGACGTGGATCTCGTACGAGAAACACACGGTTTTCTAAAAATGACTTTAAAAATACAATACGGGGTCGTCTGTGTATTGTTCGTGGAGTTTCCCAACTTGCCGTGCAGTGTAACTCAAAAAATAACACCAGAATCTTTTTGTACTGTTTTTCGAAGTAGACCTCCAGTTGTCAGTTGTATGAGTTATGTTGGCCTTAATTTATAATCTGTGTCATTTCAATGCACACAACACCTCATTGTTACTTCTAACTAACACAAACTGAACTGCGACACAAATACACAATACCAAAACCACACTGTATTCAACTTTTCTGCGCAGAAAATTAAAACACTTTTCAACTCACCACTACCACAACAAAAATAATACAGTTCCCGACATAATTACGTGAGTGTCAACAGTCGCGGACAAAAGTGCAGCGAGAAGTGGATAATCGTCACAACTGTACCTACTATGTAGAACTGTGTGCCACTGTACTGTAAAGTATGTTAAGGACCGAGATAATTATTTTGATGTTGAAAATGCAATTTTAGTTTTTAACACTTAAATGCGCGCGCGGGGTCAAATGTACCCGACTCTGATTATTTAATAACATTGGAATTAGTTTTTTTTTATTCTGTAAATCATTGCCATAATATATAAGATAAGTAGGTTAGTAACTGTATCAGGCAGTTTGGTACCAAACTGAATGCTATAGGTATGCTATTGATTTCATCTTTATTCACACCTATAACATATATGTTTAAAATGCATACCCGACGAAAGATAAACAGCATTCCATACGTTCAGTCCATATTCAAGTCTCATAATATTCCTTCCACGACATTTACAACCACCAGGTTCTCAACTCTAAGCTGAATACAATACGGTTGGATTTGCAGTGTAGTAAACTATAGTGGTAGAAGACAGTACCAAAGCTTCCACGTATAAATTCAAATCGAGCAGGCACTCCGGCCCTAACTGGCATTTTCACGGACTGCAAACGCCCAGACACAATACAGTGAGTCGTTGAGGGGACGGCGCTAGAGGAAGGCACCAGGTTACATAATACCTTTTTAACTACCTAAATATACAAGTGCAGTGTCCGTGACATATTTTTTTAGGTTTAGTTTAAATTTCGTAGAGCCGAAAATTACTCACTGTCCCGTTAGGTGTTAAATTGGGCACTTCTTCAAAAAGTTCATGTTATTTCATTTTGCGATCAATTACTGCGTAGGCTGGCATATCAAGATGGAAAGGGCATTTTTCAGTAGCAGTGTATCTTAGGGTTATAAGAACAACAAAAATGTTTACCACCTGAATCTGGCCCTGGTAATACTTACACTACATTTAGGTGAATAAGAACATTTTATTTGGTGCATTCGTATCGATTCTGAGTGCACTCCCGTCGAGATATCTCTGCGAATGACAAAAGGGAATTTACCAACTCGGTTTCGAAATAAAAATCAAATAAAATAGGTAGCTTTTATATTTAAGGGTTAAAACATAACCTTTACGCCGACATGAATACAACTTTTACACCTTTTTCATACAATCGAGAATACTGTAGACGTATTGGAAGATAATACATTTCTATGTCTTTTTTAGTCCTCTATGTTTTATCAAAATTACAATAAGCCTTTTTTGCCAGCTCAATTATTTCATTTTAGCATAATTAATCAGTAAACAAAATATTATTATCTCACATCCATTAAAATAGAATTAACCTCGCTCGCTGCTAAATACAAATAAAACCCGTTAATTAAATAAAATATGATATGACATTTATCTGCAATGCAGATGATGTTGCCCTTTTAATGCGTGTCCACGTGGAGAGTACTTGTGCGTGAGCGAAGCGAGCAGTATAAAAGCTAAGCGACCTTGACTGTGCACTGTACTATAATTTTTTTTTATGTGAGTACAAACAGGCATACTGCTCACCTGATGGTAAGCAGTCACCGTCGCGTAGAAGCACCGACAATACTAGGAACACTATCAGTGCGTTGCCTACCTTGAAAGACTATAAATACATTTTTACTCTGCTGAGAACGTGGGCCGAAATGGTAACCGATTCCGGGCCCACTCGAGTCATCAGCAGAGAGCCCACTTAGTCACTAGTGTCTTTAGCGTAAATACCATTCATTCATTATGACAGCACAATTTTTTAAGGGTTTTGGTTCGAGTTCTAAGCTAGTCGCTGCAATTGAAATTGTTTTAGAAGATCAGTACCAACCATAGTTTTGCCGCGAAGTGTAATTATCCGCTTATCGCTTCGCCTGTGACCATGTTCACCGTATGACAGTTCACAGCATCGTTTCAGTTGAGTTACAAACCAGCGCAAACCGCGCTAATTGCGCTGTTTTTAAATATCCACATTTACTACAAATACTATTAAAGCACTTCAGCGCGCGTCAAGCGCTTTTGTTTACTTTTGTTAGTTATTTACAGCGCTTTTATTGCGGTTCTTGACAAGTGGGTAATTGGTTTAGCTAGGTTTATTTATCGTCTATTTTCTTTTTAGTAGAATTTCTTTTTCCTATTTTACTGACGTGGTTAAATGAGATCTTTAGTAGTAGACGTTAAACTAAGTACCTACTTCATTAACTGAAATCAAACATTTGGTTTATTTATTTTTTATTTTATTTATTATTTTACTTTAATTAAAATGGATAACCTATTACATTAATTAAAGAATAAGGAATAATAATAAAATAATCAGGTCAAATAATAATCAAATAAATAATTTATGCATTATTTGATTACCTATTGAAGAAACTGAGCCTGTATATTGTGAAGCAGACGTCTTCCAACTTAACTGGTGATGATGATACCTCTTTTGCAGTGTGTGTAAAACATTTTTAATTTTCTAGCTAGTATGAATGCCATTTATCGTCAGTGACATCATCAGTGACGTATTCAGAAACCAGTTGTCACATGTAACAGAACATGTAGATTACAATGGTGTAATAAAAACAAAAGGGCATAACTCGAGTTATGTCCTTTTTGACTATTTAAGAGACAGTGATATATAGGCACAGTGTAAGTGGTGACCACTAGCAATATCCTGATCTGATGATGGTTGCTTCCTCATGAATTTAACCTTTTGAGACGACGCTTCACTATACCTACCACAAGCTGATACCATAAAAAAATAAAATAAATATATAAATAAATATTCACGGACACTTAACACAGCGCCTTCTAGTCCCAAACTAAGCAAAGCTTGTACGATGGAAACTAGATGGCTGATAGAATACATACATACATTTTTTTTGTTTGTAAATACATACTTATAATACATAGAAACACCCAGACACAGAACAAACATCTATGTTTTTACAACACACAAATGTTTGATCTCGGTGGGGATCGAACCCACGACCCACAGCACGGAAGCACGGAATAAATTCCAATAGTTTAAACCATCAGATCTAGAAGTAGTCTACAAAGCCCTTCAGCAGCCAAAAGCACTTCTGGTTAGGCCGAGTCCACGCCCCGGCCGCCATAAGTCAGCGGCGGTAATGCCTCCATAAAACACGGCCAGCATTCCGGATGCGCCAGATTAATCAACTGCGCAGCGGGGGTGAAATACTTACTGGTTAATGTGGCCTGAGAGGTAGAGATTCTGTTGCTTTTGTTCTACTTAGTGATGATGGGCTTGCAGCCGTCATATTGTGTAGAATAATCATGAGCAAATTGAACGGTCATCGCCATGTATTTGAATCATATTGCGCGTCAACGCTAGCTCCACTGTCAAACATTTTAGCGTCACAACGTAGCGTACGCCAGCGTTACGATACGTCTATGATTGTCTTATTAATCCGTGATCAAGGGACTGTTAAACTTTAAAAGTACGTTAAACGTACGAATTGCAATCAAACTATGCAAGTTTTTTTATGATGTTTGTGACGGAGCAAGCTGGTGTTCCACCTGATGTTAAGCGTCTGTATCAATGTGTACTTCACAGATTTTTTTCTACTAAGGACGTGTTTAGTGTGGCATTACACTGCCTAGTGCCTATCAGTCTTAGACGTAAAGGAGCAGTTGAGTCACAAAAATAGCAACGTTATCCATTATAAGTACCTTCGAACCGAAACTAATTGCGTAGTGTAAACCTGTTTTGGGTATCCAGTCTTAAAAAAAAAAAAAAAAACACAGCAATGCATCCAGATCTAATAGAAATATCTAAGCAAGCAATTCTACAAGCGCTGTAGAAAATATAACTCATCTCAATACAAAATGTAACTACAAATGAACCACCTCACCATTGATCTCGGTATTTGACCAGTTACTCCGAAAAGCACGTTTGCAGTACACCTTCCTGCCATCAAAGCCAGTAAATCTCAGCTTGACGATACGTTCACGTCACGCGCCCACGTGCCACGTACGGAGACGTGATCTAGTCGCGATCGGGCTTGAGGGTATACTCTGAAACGAATTCAAACAGTGAATTTTTATATACCAAACTATTCACATTTATTTGATTATTCGGTTATAAACGAGCAGTTTTTGCTAATATCAGCAGGTATGAACGAATATTTATAATCAATGTGTTTTCTTTTATTAACATGTTTTAGCACTGTTTTACTTATTCGTACCCAGCTGTCGATTTTTTTTAAAGCTTTTACTGAGTCACCTGTAACAGCATCCTCAGGTAGCATGTTCCAGTTGTGGACCACTCTGTATCTTCCCCTATAATTTGGTAATTCTACGAGATAGCCTTTATATTTTTACCGCGGTGACGGCTAAAAATGCTTCTATTCGCCTATGATTTAATTTAGCAGAACCCTTAGGCAGAGCATTTTTAAACTTAAAGGCGAAAAGACCCCTTGTCATAAAAAAATCCTTGTCATAAAACAAGCTACAAGAATGAAGCGGAATTAAAAAAAATGTGAGGGAGTTTCAGAGTAGCACTCGAGCTTTTATTTATTATCGCCTTTCCAATGTCGATGTGGGTTCAATTTTAGGGAAACTTGCTATTTTTCTTTTACAACGAAGCGTGTTTTTAGGGTTTTGGGTAAAGTAAATAACCCTAATGGATATCCTTGTTCTTCCTTCTGGACTCTCTCCAAATTTTTAGTTAAAAATCTATAGAAAAATACATAACTGGTAAATGTTTGCTATTGAAGAGGTTTCTTGACCGTTTTCAATGTCAAAAAATAGAATTTGTTTCTCGAGACTTAAACTAAACTTTTTTCGGCTCTGAATTTAGTTTCAAGATATACTTATAATCGAATCAATATCACCAATATCGATTGTTAGTTAATCAATAAAAAAATATGAAATATGTCTTTTTCATATTCCGATCAACTCGATTTGTTTCAATGATGTACGCATCATTGAAACAAATCGAGTTGATCGGTGTCCTGATTCCAGTCCTCATTTGTATTGCAAATCTTTCCAATTGAACGGGAACTATGCGGTGCTGCATAAGTAGTAAGATTATCCATGATCATCCAACATCATAGATGATGTTTTTTTATAAATATTGAATAGACTATCTTTTAACTTCAATCTCACCTGATGGTAAGCGACGATGAAGCCGACGGTAGTAGAGTAAGATGGTCTAGAAGACATCCCTTGAAGGCATTCAGGTAAAGCTACCCATTTCAAGTTGGTTTTATCTTCTTCTTCTAAATATATAAAACTTTTTTGAAGCTGACTTAGAATCAACGCACAGCCTAAACTATAAGTCCTAGAGGTATGAGATTTGGAGGGTTAGTATCCTTATATAGTGTAGGGGTGCACTAAGAAAGAAATTTGGAAAAGTCACACTCTGAAGGCGAGGAGGCGAGCAACGCCGCGGGCGACGGCTAGTATTTATAATAAATCTGTGATCGCAGTACCTACCGCATGCACACAACTGGCGCCACTGAAAACCAGCGCCTGGGCAGGGTATTCATATATCTTGCCCTGGCATCATACTGAGTGGTGGCCATTTTTATTTTTTTTATTTAATTGTAAGTTTCAATTTTATAAATATTGTCTTGTGTATGTATAAAAATAACACAATAAATAATTTTCTTTTCTATTCTATTCCATTATATGTAGTGATATGTTTTTGCACCCATCGAGCCACATAAGAACTATAAGCCATAATTTAACCCGCATTTATGTGAACCCGAAACAGGCATCAACTATTTATGGTGTCACCGAGTGTTTCGTTTTTCGGCCGCCTAACCCGACAACGTTTAACATTAATTACCGCGCTGCAATCCACATTTTGCAGAATTATATCTGGGACACACGGGGCTTTTATTCCACCAGCAAAATTGTCGATTTAGTTAATTAACAAAGCTTCTTTGGTGTGCTCTACGTAGAAGTGAACTCATGACTCGGAACTTGCTTAGCTGGTTACAAAACCTCATGCAGTTGACATTGGATTATTACATCTCTTATAATAAAAAAATAAAAAAAATATTCTAGGTCACTTAACACAACGCCTTCTAGTCCCAAACTAAGCAAAGCTTGTACTATGGAAACTAGATGGCTGATAGAATACATGCAAACATTTTTTTTTGTAAATACATACTTATAATTACATAGAAACTCCCAGACACAGAACAAACATCTATGTTTACAACACACAAAGGTTTGTTCTCGGTGGGGATCGAACCCACGACCCACAGCACGAAAGGCAGAGCTACTACCGACTGAGCCATGACGCCTGTCTATAAATATTACCTTTTAGTTGGATGGTTGGGCCGTTAGGTGACACAAAAGGTGTACAATCAGAGTATCATGGTTTTTCTGACTAATCTATGATCTTAAGTAGTTTTTATGCAGAGATTATTTTTAAGTTTGCCAAGTTACCTTAGATTTTTGCTAAAAATCTAAACTACAGCAAACGTCCTCGTTATAAGGCCGGCAGCGCACTAGTATCACCTCTGGTGTTGCAGGTGTCCAAGGACGGCTGCGACTACTTTCCGTTGGCACGCCTGCTCGTCTGCAAGCTATGGCATAAAAAAAAACGTTCACAAGCTTTTTCACCAATGAGTCACAAACACAAACCATCGCCAATGCCGCGCTTGCACCGACTGAATTTATTGCGTACATTTACATCGCATACTTTACACGCTGCACCCCTAACAGGACACTACATTACCAGCAATGTTTTTGCTGTATTTAAAAAATATTGTGGCGCTGGGATTAGATCTGCAGACGCGGTACTTTTTTTCTCATTCAATCTCATTTTACTTCTACCTTTTTTTTTTAATATAATATAAGTAATGGAACAAGCTGATAGCTCACCTGATGTTAAGTAGTAACTTCTGCCTATAACAATGAATTACCTCACAGACCAAGTCCAATGAGGACGTGCCCTGTAAGGCAATGCACTGCGTTCATCACTCTGAGACGTAAAGATCTTGAAGTCTCATGTGCCTGTAATTACACCTATGGCTATTTTCATAATATACACCTTTTTATTATTGAAGAAATACTTTTTGTTGGTTAACCCAAATGGTGCTGGCATGTTAAAAGTCTTATAATCTCTTTGAAGGGGACAGCTCAAAGGGGATTATGAGACTAACCCTGATATCAGGCAGCAGTGGCATTGCTCGGAGCGTGGCTAAGCAAAAATCAGGCAATTACCTTACTTTTTTCATGACATTATTTATAGATGTAGAACAGCGCATATCTAAACTTACTGATACGTTTGTCTATTTATAACCATATGATTCTTGTTTTAATTTTTGTTAAGGCAAAAAAAAGATATGTAACTAAAGTTAAAAAAATGTAACAAATAAATTACACATACAAAAACCTAATAACTCGTTAAAGTCCATCTAATTACTAGCTCTTCTCTCCTCATTAAACAGTAGCCGTTACTAAAACCAGAGCTGCCTAATTAAAGAGCCCTCACATTAAATATCCAATTTCAATTAGCAGCTCTACCTTTAGCCCTTGTATGTACCTCCTCTTAAGGCTCCGCGTACAACAAGGAATCTTCTAAATAATAAACTCTTTTTAGGCTGACTGACAAACAACTCACAGCCTAAACTATAAGTCCTAAAGGTATGAAATTTGGAGGGTAGTATCCGTATGTAGCGTAGGGGTGCACTAAGAAAGGAATTTTGAAAAATCGCACCCTAAAAGGGTCTAAATTTTAACCTAATAATGCGTAGCGTATCCTGCTAGCAAACCCGCGGGCGACAGCTAGTTACTTATATGAACATTGTAAAATGAAGTCTTATATATATCCACAGAAAGTAATTTGTCTAGCTTTCTGTGCGTTTTGGCGTGTTTGGTTACACTCGTAAAACTCTAGAGATAGAGAAAATAAATATTCTTAACACAACGCCTTCTAGTCTTAAGCTGTGCAAAGCTTGTACCTACCTACCTACTATGAGAAGTAGAATTCTGATAGAATACTTATTTACATTTTTTTTTGTAAATATAAATAAATAATAGTACATTATGGTACTAGTGTGGTACATTGGTGATTACCGCCGAGGTGCCATTGAGACCCGAGCCGTAGGCGAGGGTCTTAAGAGAGCCGAGGACGGTAATCACCAATACACACGTGTATCATACGACGTTTTTCAACACACTTGTGAATAAAATAACTATAATTTCAACAGTGAAAACGAGTTGTGAAAAATGTTTCGCTAAGGCGGGAAAAATTAATCAGTTTTCCTATGCGCGCGCATTGCGATCGGCCACAGACTAAAGGGATGAGGTTTTTTTTTTATTTTCCGCGCATAGGGTTTGCGTATATTCTGCCACGTACAAAATGGGGAATTTAAAGTTTTCTTTTATTACAGAGAAAACAAAAGTTATATTAGAGTGAAAGTTTTATTTATTAAACACGTACGAGTTAAAATTATCTATTTAAATAAGAAGTTGCATGAAATGAGCAAGCAATAGGAACATTCATTTATTTGTTCTATTGAACACGATCTTTTTTTTGAATAAAAACTTTTTTAAGAACAAAGCAACTCAACCTAAAAAAATTAAAAAAAAATCTATAACTCACTAGTGAGTTATAGCAATGAAAAAGTCACAGTTTGATTATGGGTGTCATTATGTGCCTAATTGCAGTGACCATAGAGCCACTTTATGAGCAAGTGTGTTGAAAATATTCTTAGATAATATTACTATAACGCTTTTTAGTCCAAAATTAAAATACTTACAAATATTTTTGGAAATACATACTTATAAAATAGCAATACTCAGACAAAGAACTAACATCGATTTATTTGTCATCATACAAAATTAAATGTTTGTTCAAAAATGGGTTATTCAAACCCAAGACCGTAGTATCAAGAATAGAGCCAGTAGCTCACTACACCGATGCTGATTGGATAGTGTTAGTGATTGATCACTCACTAGTGTAAATGTTGATGTACTACCAATATCAAGGCGAATGGTAACAAATTGTATCTACACGGTGTACGATAAAAACTGTTCAGACTAATAATAACTTTAAAGAGAACATTGAATGGAATTTGTAAAAACTTAAATGCCACATACCACATAATGTTATATCAATATAATTTTAACTATCTATTGTAATGATTTCTGTAGCGACTATATGATCGTCTATGCCTATGTCTGTCTGTCTTATTTTTGGGCAAGGGAACAATTTTTAGTTTTAGGCTGGAACTGTACTCTAAAGTAAATTCTGTATAAATAAATAATTTTAATCGAACTCTTTACCATTTAAAATACTTTCTGGTAAAAGGTTCGTAGGCAATTAAATTGTATATAACATTTTTTTCCCGTTGAACAAAGAAAAAATGCCAAATTTTTAAATAAAAAAAAAAGTACATAACTATTTTGGTCCGGCGTTAGTGTACAATGTGTACATAAGGTATTATACTGAAGAATGTTTCACATAATTTTAATCATCTAGTTCCCATAGAACCAGCTTTGCTTACTTTGGGACTAGATAGCGTTGTGTGATTTGTCCAGGAATATTATTTATTACTAGCCGTCGCCCGCGGCGTTGCTCGCGTTCTACGCTTTAGAGTGTGACGTTTCAAAATTCCTTTCTTAGTGCGCCCCTACACTATATAAGGAACCTACCCTCCAAATTCTATGTCAGCTTCAAAAGAGTTTTATATATATTGATGATTGTAATTATTTTATTAGTTCTAGTACACCCTGTACCAGTCCATGAGCTGTGAATATTAAGCTGGTAATTCGTTGGGACCTGTCACCGCCACGTGGTCGTTCATTTGTCACTTGTTTGTCACGGTCTGTCACGGTTATGAAGAGTTGACTAATCATGCCAGATTTGGACATTACACACAAAGCCCTCTAGTCCCAAACTAAGAAGAGCTTGTACTACGGAAACTAAATTGCTGATAGAATACTTATCATCATCAATCATCATCATCATCAATATATATAAAACTCTTTTGAAGCTGACTGAGAATCAACGCCCAGCCTAAACTATAAGTCCTAGAGGTATGAAATTTGGAGGGTAGTATCCTTATATAGTGTAGGGGTGCACTAAGAAAGGAATTTTGAAACGTCACACTCTAAAGGGTAGAACGCGAGCAACGCCGCGGGCGACGGCTAGCATATTATATATTAGTTTGTAAATACATGCTTATAATATTTGGTCACTCAGCCACAGCTAGCTTTCATGGTTTCCACGATATTTTAGTTTTTATAGATGACCAGGAATTTTGTTCTCGGTTGCAGTTACTTACCTACTAATAGGCAATGCCTGCTTCTTACTCTCAGAAATTAGAATTTATTTATTATATCTACTATTCAATTACCAAAGCATATAAGTACATTAAGTAAATGTCATGACCTACATCAATTTGATTTAGGTAACCGATGTACTGCTGTCAGAAGCCATGTAGTAAAACCGACGCGATTACATTTAATCTCGGACCTAACCCTAATTTATTCTAGACTGTCTAGACTTCTAGCAAAAGTTTTTTAATATTGTATTTTGAATGGATTCTTAATTAATTAGACAAATTGGCTTAACAGCCCGTAGTTTAGTTGAGTATTAGTGTACATTACTTCTTTAGTGCTGGGAATTTTGATGAACCTGAAATATCCAGTGTAAAAATAAAGCAATGTACTTCTTAGTTAAATAAAATACTTGATATTTTAAAGAGCCCTTTTCTTAAGGCGTCATTCTACTGCATACAGAAAAACTATACAAAAGAGCCAAGGAAGTTGTTATAAGTGATATCTTTATTAAAAATTTTAATAGTTATGCTTTTTGTTTATGATTTGATGCTAAGTTCACTTTTTTTTCCATCCGGCCCACCAGTGGGCCGGCCGGTGGGCTCGATGAAAGTAGAAAAAGTCTAACCCGGTATTTTTGACAGATAACGTGTGCTCTGTCGGTAAAACCCACACAATCCCACAATTTAATATTAATCGTAGATATTTGCCAAAACTCCAAAATCATAGACCACAAGCGCTAAAGGATGGCGCACATTAATCCTGTAGGGTGAGCGCACACCTGCGCGTGTTGACGCGTCTAACACGTTGCGGTCCGCCCGTAATTTCAGTCCTAAGCCTTACTTTCAAAGTTACTGTGACCGCTACATCAGTATTCGCATTCTTTTAAGTCAAAGTACAGTGACGAGACTATTTTACTTAATAAATACATACTGTTTTAATTAAATTGTTTCCTTAGAACGTTGCTTGTTCATTTTTACTCAGTTTATTACGTATTTGACTTTGACTTCGGTGTCACCAAAAATCACGCTTCGTATCTTAGCGGCGTTAAAATTACGGTGACCGTTTATTAAAAACATGTTGTACCAGGATGAAACATGTTTGACGTATCCCGATTCCGAATACAGATTATGTCGTATTGTTGTCATGTTTGAAAACGGAAATAGAATTCCAACTATTTACAATATAGGTTTCAACTATTCAGCTATTTATAGACGAAAGCTTTTGCTATTTATGTCTACTTAGACAAAAGGATTGGATTCATGAGGATCTTTTAATTAATTACATAAGAAATATTGAACAAACTTCAATATGTTTTTATTATGTCTTGGAATTTTTGGAATTTAAAACTATAGGAAATATATTGTAATTTAAAACATCTGGAATTTATAAAATAGTAATATTAAAATTAATTAATTAAAAAACTTTTTTTTTTTTAGTTACCTGTTTACTTAAATGAAGAAAAAAAAGTTGAATGAATAAAAAGTAAAACATTTATAAAATTATAAAATCCGGATATTTTTTATAGGTAACCCATACCAATCTATTTAATTTTTCTCTTTAATAGAGGCAGTTTAGTGTTGCATTGTCCATTTTTTCATACTCTCATTAAAATAACATGAAAAATAAGTTAAACGTAAAAGTATTTTGTCCATATTCATATCTGTAGCGTAAAATATTCTCATTTAATAGTTATGTCATTAATTTTTGCAATAGCAATAAATCAGTTGTCAATTTTAAAACATCCGGGTATCAGTGGACATTTGTTAAAACTGTTATAACAAGTGAAACTGACATTCAAAGTTATATAATGTCATTTTGATATGCACAATGATTCGAGTTTTATCATTTTTTGAAACTCTTCTTCTTCCTGCCCTTATCCCACTAGGTGGGGTCGGCACAACATGTCCTTTTCTTCCATTCTCCCTTATCATCCGTCATCTCAGTGTTCACTCCTCTCCTATGCATATCATCTCTTACACAATCCATCCATCTTTTCTTGGGCCTACCTCTTCCTCTATATCCATCCACATTCATACTTAGCACTCTCCTCGTTACTCTTCCCTCCGCATGACATGCCCAATTGCCCATACCACGCTAACCTGTTTTATCATTTCTCATTTTTTTGAATCATAGCATTTTTTTTTTAAAATAGTTTTTCTTGTGTTATTGTGAGTATTATTGTTTAATTTTGGTGGATTTTTAACCAATAATACTTAAGTCGCAACATAAAGTGTGAGCCATTGGAATAAATGTGTGTAAAATGGTTTCTCTGAATGTGAAAAGTCGTTTTAGGTTTTGAAGAGAAAATCCACCATTTTCTCTTCTTCTTCTTCTGTTGTTGTATCTGTTCGGTGGCTAGGGCTGCCACAAATTTGCCAATGTCAGTGTTTATTGGCGTTTACTGGCTAACTAATCTTTTAACGAAAGGAAAACAAACGACAGCTGACTTGACGAATGACTTGACTTGACTTATACATACAAATTCATCACTTGACACTGGCAAAATTGTCTGCCGAAATGACGGACCCAGGCCATATAGGGTAAAGAAGAAGAAGAAGATATGCACAATGACGTAATATAATATGACGTAAGTGTAATGTAGCGGCCTAAAAACTCCGTCAATAGAGTTGGCCACTCGAGCGAGCTTGCTTAGCAAGAGTTAACAAGATCTTCTTTGCTTCGCGAAATAAAACAAAGTAGGTCCGGATTAAGTTTATGATTAACTTGAACAGCTTGCGGTGGCTGGAGTAGCCAAGTAATTACTTTCTTATTAACTTGATAAAAATACTGTTTGTAGAGAAATAGAGTTAAGTTCATACATTTTGAAACTGGACTGGCAATTTTGAACGTTTGCTCACTGGCGACACGATACCGATATGTCGTTGTTTGAACCAAAATATTGGCGTCGGCTAAGGTGAAAACGCCCTCTAAGGTAATATTTTACAAGTTTTTTTTTCTATTCTTACCTACCGCTACACTTACCAACGACGTATGTTTGATTGCCGGCTTGCTCAAATAAAAAAACAATAAAGAAAAAATCTCAAAAATCACTTTACCTATGCTCGTAGAGAATACTTAACAGTGTAATCAGAGGCACGTCCTGAGACTAAATCCAAATGTGACAGGCCCATCGACAATTTAATCAGAATTGATAGTTCATAAATAAAAATAATTACCGTCAACGACAAAAAACTCTAGAAGCCTCCGGAACTCGCAGGAGATTTCTTGAATGAGTCAAATTAAGTCCTAATAATACCTCCAGCAACATAAAACCGGAAGTCAATACAGATCATTATTTTTAAAAAGAAATGTCTTGACAAGGACAATATAATATTGAAAAAACCACATTATTTTTAATATCTAGCTAGCGACTAGTATACAACTACTTTTATTTCTTTGTTATACACCCTCGTGAACTATGCACGCCTTTTGAAAAATGAAGGCTTTGCGGGAAGCATTTTAGCTGCTACGATTGTGAAGAATAGTTTAAGGTTTTATTTCACGGCATTTTTTGAGAGCTCTTTGTTAGAGTTCGTCTCGGAAGTCCACCGTGCTTATTCCTACTGCCATCTTGTGATGCTCAAGTTGCTGTGTCAAAAAAGCTGTAGGAAGCTATACTCCCGTATTTGGATTTGGAACTAAATGATACTTAGGCCCGTATGCCGTACATAAACCATTACTCAAGCATCTGTTTGGTAGAGATTTTCATACAAAAATCTATGTTCAAGTCTGGATTAGTATTTGGGCAGTGAATCAGTGAAAGCAGGCCTTAGTACGGAATGCACTCTGCTAGATCCTACTTATAGCTACCTACCTACCTATCTAAACTAGGAGGTACCTATCTAATGTAAGGCTGTCGATGCTAAGACTTATGTAGCATTATCCCTATAAACCTTGTGGTTTCCTTAGTGATATATATAGTACAAAATAAGTTATGTGTTTTTTAAAATGATTAAAAAATTTAAAAAATGTAAGGCACGTAAGTATGAGATATGTCTTATGAAATAAAGTGAAAATAGTCGTATCGTAAGCAGTAAATGTGCAGTGCGGCGGTCGTGCATGATTCATGTCGCCTCGTGTGCGCCAGTTTTATACGCACCGCGCTGACGTGCGGTTATTGTTTCATTAGTGCGATGATTTAATAAGTTAAGCTGCGACCATATTTGTGAGAATCGTTTAGTAAGTAATGCTTCGACCACATAAAAATTGTGACACTTTCTTTTCGGGTTTTTAATTTTTAGCAAGCAAGCAAGCTCGTATTATATAGTTAGTGGCCAACTCTGGTGACGGAGTTTTTAGGCCGCCTTAAAGCCTCCGTCATGACCGACAGTTTAACGTGCCCTCCGAAGCATGGAAACGCTCAGATGTAAATGCCACTAACGGTCACCCATCTAAATAGTAACCGCACAGAACGTCGCTTAACTTAGATAATCCGTGAAGATTGACTACGACAAGTAAGCTACGCCAGGAGCGCTTCACTTAGTTTTCAGTAAATAAATATCTTCTAAAAAAGAAATTTTGAGTCCTAAGTACCTACCAGTAAAATCACTTTTGAGGCAGCAAGTTTTGGATAGATCTTAGTTCATAGATTTCGTACTTGTTTGTCGTATAGTTTAACTCTTGATTCAAACTTTGCAAATGGTGCCTTTATCGCACTGCAGAAATTGAATCCACACCTCTTGGTGTTTTAGAAGTAGCCAATTAGCTAGAACTGTATTTGTCTGTTTGAATCTTTAATCTTATATGACTTTGTACTTTGTGATTCCACCAAGAGATCTATATGTACATATCTACCGTGCCTGTAGATAGCGTTGAACTTATTTTTTTATCCCATTATTATTGAGTGTATTAAAACTATATTTGTTGAAGGAATTAGTCCAAAAATCCTAATTACCCACAGCAAAAGCATGAATCATTGAACCCACTGCTGCAGCGTGATTTATGTCCCGATTTGTCCCCGAGCCAAACCGCGGCTGATTCACAGCTGTAACGCTATGTGGACGTAAACAACCACCTTCTTGGACTCGGGTTAGTAACTAGTAGGGGAAACTTTTCACAGGGATTTTATAGGTATAAATGTTTTAATCTAAAACCACACAATAAATAAAAATGATATTATGGGTATTATTCCATCAGCAATCTATGTTCCATGGAACAAGATTTGCTTTAGTAGGGTAGGTTCGGGTAGGTTAGATATGTCCAAGAATAGATGTTTTTTTATGTATTTTTGAATAACGGATGTCGAGTTGGAATTAAAAAAAGTAAGACTTACATTTTAAGCAACGCTACTTAGTATATCTATCTTGAGCTAAAACCCTAGTTAGTAAAATCATTATTATAATAAATACTAACTGACTTTTGTCAAATAAAGGCCTGCAAACTTCACTGAAAAATAAAGAAAAACAACTTTTTGTAGTATACCTACATGAGAATCATTTGAAATAGTATTATTGGTTTCCCATTTTCATGAATTACGAGTATATTAAGCAAAAGTTTATATAATTTGGCGAAAAAAGTAATACTAGAAATTAAATTTCGCATGCCAAACACAGAATCTAGTGCCAAAACTCTAATTTCTATGGCTCTAAATAATCAGCACATTAAGCGTACACTGCCAGGCCATGTTCAGAGCCTCCCACTGTCTTGTACTAGCTCATTAAAATGAATTACGCACGAGTTTACACGGTTGTGGACATAAATCATGGCAGAATTACCCCACAATACTCTTAAATGAATAACAATAGCACGTAGAAGTGAAACTAGTGAATTAGAACACTGGACGCTGCAGTTTCATCTTAATTCACTAGGTTTGAAGTTTGGTAAATATTTTTTGCTTGAAAGTCAAAAATCTAAGTTCAAAGCTTTTTAAAACCTAGGTTTGATACAAAAAAAAATATTTTCTCAGCCAGAAGTTCAGTTAATTGGCTGAAATGTCCAAAAATCATTCCTAATTGGCGTTTACAGGTTATAAAAATTTTCGATGTTTTCTGAATCATCTTTATCTAAAGCAAATAATGTATATACAACGGTCAATGAATATTAATAAGTAAGCACCTTCTATACACCACTTTTACTATTTGATGGTAGTACCATCTATACCCCGTTTACCCCTTGCAGGGCAAAGCGAGTAATAATGGGTAAAGGAGTTTGGGAAAATCGGTTGTTTTGGGAAATGCCCTAAAATGAGGCGTTGGATGTTACGGCCTGAGTGGGAAAAAAGGGGCTGAGTTTTTTATTACCCTTCCTAATATTTAGGGTAAAATATACGTTAAAAGCTTTATATATTTTAAAAACTGACTTCAAAAACTTAATTAAGAAATGTACCGAAGTAATTTTAAAAACTTTTGCTAAAGAAAATTCTATAGCCAATTTTTCTTGTTTAATTTTATTTGATGTTATTTTATACAACTAAAAACTTACAAAGTTTGCTCTAAAATGCCTCACAGACCTAAAAGTTTAAAAAAAAATATCATTTTTGTCATTGAAAGTTGCTTGAAGTTTTTTATTACAAAACAGACAGCATTTACGAAACTACAAGAATCTTAAGATGTTCCAACAAATAAAGAAACTAAACTAATTTAATTACGTTCTTTAAGTTGTTCAAATTACAAATATTTAGACTTAAAAGCCTTCTCTTTTTAGGATTACTGATAAACTCTCAGTTTATTTTGTAAAGTGATCAAACGACATATTAATTGAATTTATAACTTCAGATGATACATCAATTTGCTAAGCATTAGACAGTATTTTGTAGTAGCACTGAAGAGCTTTAGATTAATAATCGTTGACATTATAACGCAACAGACCAAATACAAAAATACCACAAGTAGAAAAAAATAACACTCTAATTGATCTATTTAATGGTACTTAGGTTGAAATCAATACAAGTGATGTTTAATTACTTAATACAGTCAAATGGCCGAATACTCAAACGCCACTTAAATTAAGTTCACGCTTAAACTATTGCCATCTCTTAGAAATGATGTCAAACAGAGGCAGAGCAATTTGAAGTGGTGCTTAAATTTGAGTGACTTTTCAGTATTCCAGCCAAAAACTACAAACTAGGATCACAAAAACTTTATGCACAGTGTTACGAACTTAAAAACTCCCGACAAAAAGCCAGCGCTAGTCGGTTTAACTGCCAATATCACTGTCATTTGTCTCTGGCCAGCTTTGCGCGACAAAAATCTTTATTGCATTCCTAAAATTTCAATTTTAACTCTATCGCATTGTTATAGAGTACATTTTTGGTTACGTGGTCGTAAAGTGTACTATTGTGGACCAATAACCGCCTCTCACTGACGTGTAGGTTTTGAGTGCGTTTCGTTTTATGTCTCTAATTGCGTTAGATACTAAAATATTTTTTGAGTGTTCGGATAATGGGAAGCAAATTGGTTCGTTCTGAATGTGAAGTTTTGCAATTCATGCAATTTTATTTTTTTGAATTTATCACTTGTTTTTGTTAATTCATTTCATTTGATATTTTTATTATTCTTCACAAACTAGACTAGTAAGTTATAGTAACTAGTTAGTTCCAAGCTCGTATGAATCAGTGACGGAGTTTTTAGGCCGCCTTAAGGCCTCCGTCGTAGCGTAACGACTGCTAGAGCCGGGACCGACAGTTAAACGGGCCGTCCGAAGCACGGAAACGCTCAGATGTAAATGCCACTAGCGGTCACCCATCCAAATAGTGACCGCGCAGAACTTCACTTAACTTAGATAATTGGTGAGGATTGACTAAGCAAGCCTAGCCTTCATACTTTCTCAATAGTTTTCTACTCGTAGTTCCAACATTTTTCGCACTTTAATTCTGACTGTTTTGTAATTAAATTGTTAAAAAAAAAGTCACTGGCGCAGAGTAAATAAAATTCTGCAATCCACACAACAATTGCGGTTAGCGTTTGAATAAAAAATAGTCGGCCATTTTTTTGTTCAAGTTTTTTTTAATTCCACAGTGCAACTGACTTTGTCGGCTTTGGCTGAGCCCAAAATTAAAGTGCGTCCGAATGATTGGCGTCACGGCAAATGGCGGACTAACTTTTATGCCTTGCGGGCTTGTGTAGGCGGTTTTGAATTTTTCAGTTAGGATTTTGCTTTTGTCTTTTCATTTTGTTTAGAAATAACCGCGGTTTGGTTTTTAATAAAAACTTTAGAGCGTTGGGTTTGATTTTTTGAAGTTTGAAAGCGTTGTTGCATAGGTATCAGCCTCGTTTCGACCTTTGCTAGAAATAACTTTTTTGGTTTGTTGCTGAACGCAGGTCTCCAAGACGCGCCACTGTGATTGAACTGGTTTCTGACTCTTCTCAGCCAGTGTCATCCAGCTACATCTTCCAGATCATCGCTACTCTATCTTGCCACAGTTAAATAATATTAACTTCTAAATAACAATACTTCTAAGTAATTTTTACAAAACACAATTTTTACAAAAATAAAAAAAAAATCATAATAACACTAAAATAAAACAAAAGTAGGTCAGAGCCATTTGGAAGTTTTGCAAAAAGCCGACAAAAAGACATTTTTATCTTCTAAACAGCAAATTGGTTAAGTTTAAAAAGTAAAACAGTCATTTTGACCCGGACTACCATCAAGCTGTCACGTGTTGTGAAATACTGGGGGATAGCATGAGTTTCTAACATCATCAAAGTACGGTCGAAGGTGATTACGTAGCTAGTTTACTGACATGTCAATTCGTAAAAATATTAAGCTACAACCTGGGTATAGGAACAGCCACTGATACAGTACTTATATGGTCCAAAAACTAGTAGTAGTAGAGCTCTTTGTGAGAGCTCGTCCGGGTTCAGTACTACCACCGTACCTATTTCTGCCGCCAAGCAGCGATGCTCGCATTGCTGTGTTCCGGTTTGAAGGGTAAGGGCGCCGGTGTAATTACAGGCACATGAGACTTCAAGATCTTCACGTCTCAGAGTGATGGACGCAGTGCATTGCCTTACAGGGCACGTCCTCATTGGACTTGCTCTGTGAGGTAATGCATTGTTATAGGCAGAAGTTACCACCAGTTGATCAAGTTGAAGTTGATCAGGTGAGCTATCAGCTTGTTCCATTACTTTTACAATAAAACAAAAAAAAAAAAAAAACTACATAAAGAAAAGTGAACTCATGAATCTATTTAATGACTGTGCGTGGGTTTCCACACTGCTCGACCTCAACTTACGATATCGATAAAGTCGAATAAATATATCGGTGTTGGCACCGATACGATTTGAAAGCGTATGTATGTACTGACAGGTGATGACAAACCTATGTGACTCTTTGATATCGACTGGTCACTGTTTGGGTGGGTGACCACTAGTAGCATTAAACCAAAAACTCCGTCACCAGAGTTAAGCAAGCAAGCAAGCAAGCTCGTATGAGTTGGTGGCTCTGTTGACGGAGTTTTTAGGCCGCCTTAGGGCCTCTATCATGGCTTAACGACTGGCGTTGGCCACTAACTCACTGTCTTACAAAAACGAACTCAAGTCATCCATTTTGAAGTAGTTCGTTATCGATAACAGGAAGAACCGACCAAATTAAGTGCCGAGCTAATTTCCGACTGCAAGGAGGTTAGTTCTGTTTTTATTACTTTCGTTTGAGGAACTCAAGTATTTGCTTGAACTGAGGCGTATTCGAGTTGATTAAAAATTAAGCGTGGTTCAGTTGAGTTTTCTGTACATTATAAGTTTTTTTTTAAATGCCATAACTGGCAGACGAGCAGACGGGCCACCTGATGGAAAATAGTCACCGCCGCCCATAGACACCTGCAGCACCAGAGGTGATGCTAGTGCGCTGCCGGCCTTTTACGAGGAGATAAACCCGCCTTTTGAAGGACCCCATCTCGAACCTCCGTGGGAAAACCGCAGAGGGAAGTTCGTTCCACAACTTACACGTACGAGGCAGAAAAGACCGCGTGAAACGAGAAGTTGTGGAGAACCAGCCATCCAGGTGGTGTGGATGGAATCTGGTTTCGCGGCGTGTGGTGCGGTGGTAGAAATCGGCCGCAGGCACCAAACTGAACAGCTCGTCAGAACAGAACAGAACAGAACAGTAGTAATATTTAACAATAACGCTATAGTCAAAGTGTTCGTAATCATCATCATCTACAGCCTGACTTCACACACTGTTGGATATAAGCCTGTCTTTTTGGTACCACTCCTTACAAATCAAATTGTTACCATAAGCAAAATCTACTACGCAGAGGGAGCACGCAGGAGAAAACTGAAATAAGTTAAGCATACGTATTTTTAATAAAAAATACACATTTCGGAACATTTGTACGGAGTGGTAGATAATAGCTACAGTTGTTTGTAGAAACTGTTTCGTAGCAACCAACGCCCACCTCCTAAACTAGATAGAGTTCCATTCTAATATAAACAATTTTGAACAAAGTAAAATATATGATGTTCTGATACTACATTAGTATAATAATAGGCCTTTACATCTATTGAAGATGATTTATACAGCGTCAGGAGGCAACCTATGCCTACACTTAACGGGACACTGTAGTGCCTGGGACAATGTTTTAGATGCCCAGGACATATACCATCCTCTCAGCCTAGTCAGCCATATCCACAGGAAAGACAAGGTCAATACGTGCGGAGCTGACTAAGCCGCGGGTTTCCTCACGATGTTTTCCTTCACCGTAAAGCTCGTGTTAATGCGCATATAAATTTTTCGAACGAAAAATCCATTGATGCACGGCCGGGATTTGAACCCACGACCTTCGGATCGAAAGTCGAGGTACAATCCCACTCGGCCAACACGGCTTAGCACATTAGTACAGATAAGATAAAATAAAGGATAAGCAGTATATGAGTAGTCTGTGATTTAGGTACGCTAAACCACAGATCATATTATACTATACTTTTTTGTCCGCTCTACAACACACTATTCGCAACCATACCAAAATTAAAAGACCCTGTCACCTCTATTTTTAAACGTTTAGAAAAACTCCACAATTATTATATATATTGTTTTTTTGTCAAATGTCAACGAAAACCGTATTGACAGGCGTCATGGCTCAGTCGGTAGTAGCTCTGCCTTCCGTGCTGTGGGTCATGGGTTCGATCCCCACCGAGAACAAACATTCTGTGTGTTGTAAACATAGATGTTTGTTCTGTGTCTGGGTGTTTCTATGTATTTAAGTATATATTTACAAAAAAAATATGTATGTATGTATTCTATTAGCCATCTAGTTTCCAACGTACAAGCTTTGCTTAGTTTGGGACTAGAAGGCGTTGTTTTAAGTGTCCGTGAATATTTATTTATTTTATTTATTTATTTATTCAAAGACAGACAACCAAATTGATACCAATATTCAAAAGAGTTATTCATGTTAAACAAATCAAAATGATTAACATCTCTAAAGACTTGTAAAGACTTCACAGCGTCGAAATGAACCAAGTCTGGTAAATAGAACGCGGTACTACAGCGATTACAGTCTCTTTCCGTCACTAGGGATGGAACACGATGTCTACAACTTATCGATATATCATCTATCCATACTTCCATACTAATATTATAAATGCGAAAGTAACTCTGTCTGTCTGTCTCGCTTTCACGCTAAAACTACTTAACCGATTAGAATGAAATTTAGTACACAGATAGTCTAAGAAAAAAGGGTTGTAAGGGGTTGAAAAAAAAAAGGGGGGGGGGTGAATGTTCCTTAACCTTTTACATGTTTTTTTTAATGTCACATCTGAAATAACTGTCAGTTGTTTGACAGTAAGAGTTTGAATGACAGGACAACGTCTGTCGGGTCAACTATAATCTATAAAAGACTTGTCAAAATAAACTAAGTCGGGTAAATAAAACAAGAGGTAAACACTTTTGTAATACAAAGGGTGTTTATATTATTTATCTCCTGAAATACGAAAAAATATTTTTTTTAACCCTCTGGGTTTATTTTACCTGTAATTGGTATTTTAACCAATGTTGTAGCCGTCAATTGAAATCGTTTAAAACATCGATACTGATGCGACCAGCACATCACTAAACGCAATTATTCGAACGAACAATTACCGAATTGAGTTTAAGACGAATTTAAAATGAATACTCGGACGAAGCAAGTATTTAATTTTAGAACCAGTAGCAACTTTCATAAATTCACAATTATACGTCTTACTTAAGACCGTTTTGCTAAAGTTTTGATTTTTATTAATAGCTACTTGCTAGAGAAAAAAAACATCAAAACAGTGATAAATAAAAAACAGATTTTCAAGAATAATTCGATTTGTACAGGATTGAATTTTTTCATACATAATAATTATGAAGAATGATAGCCTTTTTTAAGCCCTTTCAGACGCACTATGTGTTAACCCTGAGGGCACTTTTTTTTAGTCTTGGTCCATGATGCCCATTGTCCTTTACAACGTGAATTTTTGAACATACATATATGTTTCACGTAAATCATCACAGGCATTGTGTATTCATTCAACTTTAATAAATGGTTAAGCTATGCCGTAGCATATTCGTAGAGGCTCTCTACGAATATGCTACGGCGTAGCTTATTCGTAGGCACAAAAAGCTCTACGAAACAAACCGGCACCTAAACAACAATATTTAATTTAAAGAACAGCGCCCCAGATTCCAAAACGTCACCATTAAAGCCTCCCTCCTCGCAAACTTCCACGTTAATTCTAAAACATTCAAAATAATAACTCATCAACGGCGATTCATCACTCAAAGATATAATAATTTATGTTCCTTAGCTCCCGAAATGTCACTCCCAATCTGTAACTCGTTTACAAGTTTAGGGTTAAAGGCAAAGGTATTGAGCAATATAGAATGGCCACTAAACCCTGAGCTTTAGGGTTATTGTTTGTGTAAGGACTTAAATATTGATAGTTCATAATGTTTGCATAACATGGTACTATAATTTTAGTTAAGATGTAACTAAATTTTGTGTATTTAACCTTTCAACGTGTGGGATGATTATTTTGTGAGCCAGAAGTTATATTATCCAAATATTGGTATCGATTCTGTTGTTCCATTTTTCTAAACTAACATAAGCACTAAAAATGTTGCAGTACCTTTCTAATAAGTTGAAATGACAAAGACGGCTATAATTTGAGAGCTGTCAAATTAGTTCAGCTTAGAAAGACGTAGCAAGAGAATAGACACCATTGTGTTAATAGAATTTTTTTTGTACATATAAAAAAATTAAAAACTACTTTTTGACCTAACTACGCCGAATAAAAGAAGAGTTATGAATATAACAGTCTAATGTATGAGTGTATATTTTGCTATTTACAAGTAGATAAAAAAAACTATTCTATATTATCTTAATTCTCCGCTAACAGCGGATTGAACTGGATCTAACTGGTTCTCGTCAACAAATTACATCAGAGAAGACGCTTTCCGCGGTAACCTTGTAACGAAGAAAGGCATATTTTGGAACGAAGCCCCATTTTTGTCTCGTAAAATCAAATTATAAGGTTTATTAGGAACGAAAGGCAGTCTTTCGACGTTAGAGAATGTTGAGAAGGAAGCAATTGAATTTTATTATAATTCCGATGGGGATTAGTTGATGATTTCTGAAAATATATTTAGCAAAAACGTATTTTGTTATCATGTGAATTTGACATAAATATGAGGTTTTTTTTACTACTAATTCACACATTGATAAGTATTCTTTTTGCATAACTAAATCAACGAAGTACACAAAAAAAGATTTTAACGCATTCCAAAATTAAATTAACCACAAAAATTTTAGAATAAAAACATGGCAGTGTCCTGTTAGTAATGTCACAGATCATATAATACTATACATAATGTGTAAAAGATCACGCTTTTTTAAGCACAAAAAGTGACAGTAATTTGAAAAGAGAACCACCATTTTCACACATAAACGAGCATTCCGAAATCGAATTAGTCCAGAGTTTGCGACTCGAGAGACGTTATTCCGTCTCGGTCACACGTTACACGCTCTTTAGTAAGTTGGTAACACTGTTAGCGAGTTGAGACCGCGGGGTTGCCAGCGCGTCCATACACAGTGAAATAACAACCAGCTAGGTTAGTTAAAAATTTAGGTCAAACTATCAGATTACTTCTAAAAATTGTATTGATTCATTTTATTTAAAAAATATTTGATTGGATTCAAATTTCTGCTTTTGCTATGAAGTAATGCATTATTAAAATTAAAGGTCACCGATAAACTTCGGGTGAAACTGATGCTAATTCTATCTCTATCTAAAAAAAACAATACTACCTAGGTAATAAAAAAAAAAACTCAAAAAGTTATTTTATGACAATCGATACTTAGATTTTGAGCAAGCTATTCTGTATAGACTGTGGTCCGGTGTAGGATTGGTAATGGAACCTTGAGAGAATCTCGTTGGACTTCTGAACTGAAGTTCGGCCAAATTGGAAGCAGCGGCTGAGTGGAAAGGCTTCTCCGTGACCTTGCAGTTTGTTATGCAAACAAAAAAGTTCTTTATGGTAGTTACCTTAAGGTATTGTATTGGAAACGATAAATTGAGAGGCTAAAGCCCTAAAAGCTCAAAACTCTGGGTCTCCCCATGAGAGATCACACAGTTGGGGTTTCTGGAATATATCACCATAACTTGTCAGAGAAAACTATATATATATATATAGCTAGGTCATGAAATCTTGGGTACGCTCATCATCATCATCCTAACCCTCGGCTGGATACAGGCCAGTAATTTGGATCCGCCACTAGTTAATACTACTCTATCGACCAACAGACTGATGATGATTAGTGCTTCTACTTCAAATGTCCCAAAGCTCAACCACACACACACACAACTCCATCAGATATCAGATTAACCCTAACCCATGCATCACAATCCGAAGAGTTCATTCATCATAGCTCGCGAGTACAATCAATCTTACGCATTACAATGACAGCTCGTTATGGGCCGATATTATCGTACGTTGTAATTTGCGCGCAATGCTCGCCGTGTCAGTGCAAATTTTCGATGAGATGATGAAGTGATGGGGCTTTGTTCCTCGGTTTTGATAATTCAAGAAAAGTTATTGATTTAAAACCACACCTACATCTACTAAAAGAATAACGATATTGTAAAAAACAGTGGTAAAAACAAGTAAGCTCGTATGAGTTAGTGGCCAACTCTGGCGATGTAATTTTTAGGCCGCCTTAAGGCCTTCGTCGTGGTTTAACGACTGCTAGAGCCGGGACAGTTTAACGTGCCCTCCGAAGCATGGAAGCGCTCAGATGTTAATGCCACTAGCGGTCACCCATCCAAATAGTGACCAAAACTGTGGTGTGGATGAAGAACACACAGCGTTGACTGTCCTCATAAGATGTTTTTAAGGTCAATCTGGACTAAAGCATTGACTTTTTACAGATTTGAAAATCTCTTTCAAATCTATGTGTAATTATTTTGTTATCAGACTATAAGCTTGCGCTCGAATACTGAAATGCTACCTGATATGCTTTAATTATAAAAATAAATATAAAATGCTTTAATATAAATATAAAATGCCATTTCTTACCAATAAGCAGGTAATGTCAGAAAGAGGCAGGTTCAGTTCAGTATTCGGGCGTGAGCGCTCGCTAAAGATCACTAAAGCTAATTTTAATGCTCTATTATCCCTCAAACCATATAGTTTCTAGTTGTAATAGTGTACAATTCAATCAAGAAGCAATTTAACTTAAAAGGGTTTAAAACTAACCCCAAAGATAATGCAACTTCAATCCCCAACCTCGAGTTATCGGCAGACATGTTGGAGCAAAACGAAAAACTTTAAATTGGGCCAGTTTTACCCGAGAGACGTGCCAATTAAAAGAATCGCCTTAAGACGATTGAAACACAATTTGTAATACTCAGATTTACAGAGATACTCAGAGAATAAAACGAAGACGATTATCGCCTTAGTATTTGTAATACTTACAGAGAAAAAGTGAAAAAAAAAACACAAGCGAATGGCCCCCTTGATAGTATCATCATCATTTCCCTGCCCTTATCCCACGCTAGATGGGGTCGGCACAACATGTTTTCTTCTTCCACTCACTCCTATCATTCGTCAACTCTGAATCTACTCCTCTCACATTCATATCCTCTTTCACACAATCAAACCACTTCTTCTTCGGCCTTCCTCTACTTGCATACCCAGCCACATTCATATTCATAACTCTCTTCGTTATATGACTTTCATCCCTCCTCATTACGTGTCCATACCATGCTAATCTACCACTCCTCATCTTTTCAATAACAGGCGCCACTTTCACACTTCCCCTGATATACTCATTCCTTATTTTATCCAACCTCGTCACCCCACACATCCATCTTAACATTCGCATCTCAGTAGCATGCACTCTCCTTTCATCCGTCTTCTTCGTTGCCCAACACTCTGATCCATACATATCCCCTTGATAGTATGTAATGAGCTTTTTTTATACAACTAAATATAAGAAATCCTGCTATACTCTAACATAATTAATATAATTGTATTCAAGCTTTGACACTAGGAACTTTCCATTGAATTCAATTTGTTAAGGGCACTGCAATATGTTTAAACTGAGTCGTGCATTATTAATAGATTCCTTAAAAAGTCCTTATAAATAAAATCAATGATCAGATGCGTTGTGAGCATAATATCTCTTTTTTTTATGTCAAAAGAAAATTACAACTTATTATTTAGAATATTTACAAAATACACATGAAACAGTTGAGTTATCTACAAACCGTTGCAAACGATTTATAGATAACTCAACTGGTCCAAATCAGTACCAATCGGAAGCGTGCGCCCAAGACACTGGCTGCATTCGTTTTATTTTTCTAATTTAATTAAATAGGTTAACTAAAAAGTTTCTTTGTAAATACAGAAAATACATCAGATAGATCTGCTGAGAGGTGAATCCCTCGACCCCAGCTAGCATTACCTCTGCTAAAGCTAGATTTAAACTTAAACTGGCCACGTGCTTACAATCCTGAATGAATTCTCAAGAGAATCGCTTGTTACGATGCAATCACGGAGCTGCGAGAGAAACACTAGTAGTATAGTTTGGCACTAGATGGCGCTGTGTAAAATGGTAGTGGTATGCAGGGTGTGATAGGAACACTCAAAATTTCGGGTAGTTAAAGCTTCTATATTATTATTATGATTTATTATTATATGACCAACTTTCAATTATCAAATAATCATTATAATATCATAATATATAGAAGCGCTCGGGGCTAGGCTTGCTTAGCCAATCTTCACCAATTATCTAAGTTAAGCAACGTTCTGTGCGGTCACTATATGGATGGGTGACCGTTAGTGGCATATACATCTGAGCGCTTCCGGGCTTCGGAGGGCACGTTAAACTGTCGGTCCCGGCTCTAGCAGTCATTAAGCCACGACGGAAGCCTTAAAGCTGCCTAAAATCTCCTTTGCCAGAGTTGGCCACTAACTCATACGAACTTGATTGATTGAATCATCATTATATTATATTTTTTTGTAAGCAAGATCATACATAAAAGTGCTAGAAACCAAATTTTTTACCACTTCTGTTGGCACCATAGGAAAAGTGGTTCTTATGGAAATTATTTCAGAGATATCTTATCACCCTGTCTAATAGATGCTTGTTCTAAATACTTTTTTATAATCTAAAGTTGTACGCGCACTTGATGGTCAAACAACAGCTAGCTACAAGAGAGAGGTCAATTATGATATTTTGGTGTCCATTTCACTCCATTTATAACATCATCTATTTGTTTCGCACGTGTAAACAAACAAACAATATTGTCACACTGAATAAACAATGTTCCTTTAAACATAGCTCTGACATGTAAGTTTTTTTAACTAAACAAAACATACTGAATTCTATAACAACATTTATTACAAGTTTATTCTAAATCTGTCTCAAAGGAGCTTGCATTTTATTATTGGTTAAATTACTGACAAAAATGGAGTTTTTTTCTTTCAATTGATGCCTATAAAAATATCAAATAGTATAGCTTGCGGATTAACAGTGACACATGACCCTATTTCGTACTTACAATTACAGGCACATGAGACTTCAACTTTATCTCTCAGAGTGTAGGGGCAGTGCAATGCATCACAAAGCACGTCTTCGTTCGACGTGGTCAGTGAAGCAATGCATCGTTATAGGCAGTAGGGGTAGCTAAGGGGATTATTGGACAAAAGTTTCTGGAATCCCCTACGCAGGGGACTCACGCAGGGGAAAACTGGAATGAGCTTTAGTTACCACTTACAACCGGTTTGTTCTATAAATATAATATAAATTCTTTTGTTGTAGAAAATAAAACCCTAAACGTCATAGCTCATGATAAAGTACCCGAAGTATTCCTATTACCTTCGACTCGCAAAATAACAAACTAATTCGAAACTCAATACTATTAGGACACAAAATACCCCCAATTGGGTATAAAGTAGAATGGTTAGGTTAACGTACTTTCTTGTAAAAGAAATTTGTTGTTTTAACACGTCGTTTGAATTCACAGGAGTAGTGGGGTGTGGATTGGGTCATAAGCTGTAGCGGGTAAACTGAAAGCGATTAATTTAATATTATGTGAAGGATTCATAAACAAAGAGGCTTCTGCCTTCTAGATAAAAAGTGATATATTCTAAAAATCTCCACTAAGAAATTCCTAGCAGTGGGGATCCTAGTATTTCTGTCCAACAATCTCCACTGGCTACGTCGTAGCGTCCTATACGGTCACAGCTACGGTGTAGCAGTGAGGATTAAGAGACTAAGTGTCCTCACTACCGATATTTTCGACCAACCCTTATTTAAGGCTATATTTACCCCTATTTATTTCATAATTTTTCATAATATTTATTTCCTTAAAATCTGTTGGGGCAGGTTAAGTTGCAAATAATAATAGTTAGTAAAAATATGTTTGATGTAACTGAATGTCTTCGTCTATGCTTCCCCATTGTTTTATGCGAGGTGGTCCTGTATTTTTAAGTGAGTCATACTTAGGTAGTCAATAACAGTTTAACTCTATACGCTCAGTTAGAAATAATAAAACGCTTCATTTATAACAAGACGCTCAGCCTTATTGGTAAAAATAACATTTTTACTAACATCATTTCTATTCCATTGGTTTTGCATACAAATTGATGTTTTGAATATTAATATTTTTTCTTGAACGTTCAAATCCTATTATACCTATTTGTTTTGCAAAATATTTTTTTTTGTTTTTGACAAAACCGATAAAATCTCGGCTTGTTCCATGATTTAGTTGTATAAAAAAACGTTATGAAATAACAGTTTTTGTTTGAGTTTTCAATTACAATAAAGATTACTAACGCTGAAGCACGGACAAGTGCGCGCGTAGCTTTAGTCAAAATAATCATACAAGATAGTGAAATGTAAATTCTTGAGATGATAAGTTATGGACCAACTTGTACAGATCTAATTAAGTGCTGCATTGTTATACGGAACAAACTTAATCACCCACACGTTGCCTACCGGACGGTATACTACGTGGAACTTCGTACCTAAGTTATTTTCTAGGCATTTAGCACTAGTTTTTGGTTCTGCAAATATATTCGAGACAAAATTACCTGGAAACCACCTAGGAACTCTAGATTTGGTTCAAAGAAGTGCTGTAAGAATTGTCAACGATCCTGCTCACGCAAGCGGTATTTAACACTGAGGTGAATACATCGAAATCTGAGGCTCTTCTCATTTGTAATTTAATCTTCTTTTCTCTGTGTGTGTTCAACTATTTGTAGGTATACCTAATGGGTCACATTCTGAACAATCATTTATATTATGCCTTCAACAACTTATTATCATCGCATTGTTCGCCATCAGCAGGCAGTTCATTCTCACATATCATATTGGGACCAGTGATGTCTCGCACCGTTTTATTTCAGAGGAATTTCCCTCCACAAATACTTAATTAGCTGACTAGTCAAAAAATTACTAGTAATTTAAGGAAACCTCAGCAGGGACCTACCGTACCTAGGTACAGTGAGACGCTTCAAAAGCCACACACATTACAAAAGCCTGGAGTTCTATCAACTCCACATTTATAGATTTTGGTGACACCACAGGCTGTGTTGACCTGGGCACAGATCAATTAATACTATACACATGCGGGTGAACATCGGATATACTAGAAACTAGTGCTAATTCCCCTGAATTACATTTGTCGCACTTCACATTCTTCACTGCAGCAGCGGTAACGCAATAAACTAACCACATGTTTGAGTTATAACGAATTACGCTGTGCGAACCATCCGCTTTGTAAATAACTATTTCCTCGTACATGTAAATCGTCTTTGTGTGTCATTTGTATGCCAAAAGACTTGCTATTTACCGCAATAAGGCTGCCGATGCACTAGATGGCCAGACAAGGGCCACTGCTGGGCATAGGCCTCCCCAAGTTTGTGCCGTCCACTGCGGTGGGGTCCTGCTCGTAGCCTCTCCCATTTGCTGCGGCTTCGACGATGTCGTCTGCCCATCTCGCTACCGGACATCCCACGTTTGTGTAGCCGCGTCTTGACCACCATTCAGTGGCTTTATAGACAGAAAACTCATTTTTGTACACAACTTATGGAATGTACCTATAGGTTAAACTTTATTATAGAAACTCATTAGACAAATCCAGAAACTTTTATGAGGACCTGCTTTTGCATTTTGATTTGTAATTTATTGACAGCTAAGCAATGCTCTTGCAAAAGCTTAAGCTTGAGCTTTTCTCCATACAAAAACTGCGAGTCTCTCGATTCTCGCTATTCGCAAATCAATACAACAAAACTCAGACTACAGGCTCTATGCAGGCGCGCGTACAAGTGCACGATAACCTTTATGAAGTGTCCCGCGACACTTGCTTATTCAGGACAATACAAAACGCCTGTAAAAGTATCTAAACGACTCAATTAAACGTATAAACAACCAGATAATTCTATTTAATCCCCGTTCCCCGGTATCGTGGAAAAACTACAAAGTTGTATTAATCCAGAGGGTCGTTTGAAGCCGTTACTATGCAAATCGCGACCAGTTAGAGGGCGATATTAAGTTCTCATTTTACTTGTTCTGTCGCTTACTTGTTTCGCTTTACTGGTTAGATAGACGGATGCCTTTATAACTCACTTCAGAAAAAGGAGGAGATTCTCAACTTACTGTGTTTTTAACTGACTAGAAAAAGGGGGAGGTTTTCAACTTATTGTTTTTTTTCATGCAATTGCCCTTTGTCACAGAACAAGACCGCGCTGTCTGGAAAGAGCACAAAAGCTAATTACAATAGTAAGTAGTATTTATAAAGGAGCTCACCACCATACCTATTTCTGCCACTAAGAGTTAAGTTGGCTATCTTTTTTTTTTTTGAGAAATTTGTTTTTATGTCCAGTTAATAATTCTAGTTGTTTTTTTTTTCGTACTGTTTAGTTAAATTTTTTATGGATGTAATTCTTTTTTTTCTGTAATAAACTTGTTTTTACTTTCTTTTTACTTTTTTTTATCTACTTGTTCAGTTACATTTCTCATAAAACACCTTTTTTAACAATTTTGAACTGTAGCTCGCTTTGCTCATCCTGTAAATATCGATAAATACTCTATAACCGGTGTATTTGATTGAAATCAATGTTAAAATACCTTCACTCGGTTTGGTGAAATTAATTATTCGGAATGCAGTTAAAAGCTAATTAAATTACCAAAACCATTGATTAGTTAGAATTTGATATAGAGGATTGGTTTTAGTTTGAGAGTTTAGGCTTTGTTTTATCAGTAAGGCTGAATGAAATCGTGCTTCAAATAAAAAAAAATACAATTGACTTGAGAACCTCCTCCTTTTTTGAATTCGGTTAAAAACCAATGATCTATTAAAATTATTTCCATGAAATACACAAAAAGGAAGATAAATCACAAAAATATTGCTACATGATGCATCCTAATAAGTAAACTTCACGAACAAATATGAAGCACATCTCAAACATTACTGTGCAAAAGCTATAACCATGATAAAATAAAATATGTCCTACTCTGTCATGTCAAAAAGTTTTTTTTAAGTACAGTCAGGTAATCCCGTTGCTATATTTCAAGGCAGTTAGGCCACAAATTGCAACTCCCCTGGCTACTGACTCATTCGCAACGATCAATTACATAAATCACATTTGCCGACTGTACACGAATTAACTTCACGTCGAGGAGTAACAACAAATTACTTAGTGGTCTTTGTATATTTATGTATGAACATAGTAATAATTTCATTCACAAAATAAATTACAACTAATACTGTATTTACAATATTTACAAAATACACATGAAACAGTTGAGCTATCTACAAACCGTTGCAAACGATTTATAGATAGCTCAACTGGTCCAAGTCAGTGACATACGTTTATTCATATTGTTGGAAAATAAAAAAGTATAGGGGAAATCCAAAAATGTTATTGGTACAGTTGTTCTATTTCACGAAGGCGGTTTACCTATGTTTGTAGTAGTGCATGCACATATACCAATCGTACGCCCCGTCTCTTTCTATCTCAATACGTCTGAATGCTGCGGATAATACGCACACAAACATAGATAAGCCGCCTTTGTGAAATAGATCAACTGTAAAAAGGTGAATAATTTTTTTATTTTTTCTTTCTTTCTGCTACTGACTAATCATTATCAGTCTGTAGAAGTTTACTGCTATAAATCCGACAATCGTTGGAGCAAACTAATACTCGAGTGGAGACCGCGTTTAGGCAAGCGTAGTGTAGGACGCCCTCCGGCTAGGTGGGGTGACGATCTGAGACATGTAGCTGGCAAAAACTGGATGAGAAGAGCCGAAGACCGGGCTCAGTGGCGCGTCTTGGGAGAGACCTACGTCCAGCAGTGGACCGATATAGGTTGATGATGATGATGATATATATAAATATTAGGTTTAAGTATCAATATAATTGGCACACCATAAAGTATCAATATTATGGTACCCTGCCTATAAACCAGTTAGACGTACGTAAGTATAAACCGTTTCCACTTAGTTCTATAGCCATGTGATGTGCGTGGCGGTACCTATAGCTTGCTCATTATTACTCTAAAGAAGGTTCGCATAAAAAATACAAATGTTTATTAAAGTGCTGAAAACCGGATATCAGAGTCCGTAATTTGCTATGTAATGCCGCGCAGTGCCCAGAAGCAAATAAACTCCGGAAAATCAGTAATCAGAACCGGACTTTTTGAATCATCGGAAAATGTGCTATTCGATTTTTAATTTGATTTCTGAAAGCTTGATATTATTATGGAGAGCTTTTGGCGATTAACATTTATTTAAAGTCAACATAAGGTATTTAAAACATCCATTATTTCTTTTGAAAAATGTTTTATGTTGTTTTATATCGTCATGGATATACCATTCATTATTTATGTATTTATTTATATCTTTATTTAGTCTCAAACTCCCTTTAAAGTTTTCCTCTTACATAAAGGGAATTGTTCTTCTGTATTTTCCATTTATAGGGTTTTTTCTTAAACAGAGGTTATGTAAAAACACTCCTACACAACACAATTTATAATTTATTCCATTCTCCCAAAACCAATGTTGATTAAATCCATTTCACCACGTCCCGTTGTACTCATTGGCTGACGGAGAAGTATTTCAATAATGGCGGCGGAGATCTGTTGAAAAAATTTATTTGAATTTCAAATGCACTCCGAAAGCCCTCGCAATAGTCAAGTGTGATACAACCTCAAATTGTTAGAGTTCAGTACAGAGGACGAACAAATCTGACAATTGACTCGTTACGTAAACTTAATAATATTTGAGTGCCGTGAGGAGTGGCACAAACAAACGGAGGCCTATACTCAGCAGTGGGTGAAGTCGGGCTGTGGATGATGATGATGATGATGCTGAATAATATTTGAGTCACATTGCGCGTCAACGCCAGCTCAACTGCCAAACGTAAGTTAGACCATTAGCTGCCTTAATAACTATGGTTTATAATAAACTTCTCTGTGCCTCCAAAAGGTCGGAAAATTGTGCAGTAGGTTTAAAAAATTGCACCAATTCCCTTGTATGGGTCTGTAGGGGCTTTTGCCTGTAAATTATAGAACAACAAGTTTAATTGAAGGCGTGATCACGATCTACTTGACATTTTTTTCTCCGAGATAGTTCTAACTAGACTTCATTTTTAAAGCAATATTTTTTTTTATCAAATTATATTCTAAAAATGTCTATCAAAATATTAATTTCGCTTTAATCTACTAAGCTACGGAACGCCAGACACTGTCATAAATATTGCGCGACCATGGACGAGCTTAAAATGTGCTTAGGGACGAAATTGATACAGAAATTAGGACAATCCCGAATTGAGAGCGGACACGAATTCCAATTTAATATCCTCGATTGGGACTTAATAATTCATGCTTAACTGAGAGCTGTGTTATAAGAAACAGACTAACAAAATTGCCATTTTTATTCATCTTTTCATAGGCCACTTTTTCATGGGTGACATACCCATCCTCTTTTATTTAGGGCCTCTATCCATCATTTCGATAGACAGATAGTTAAGACGAATCATAATAATTATGTAACATTGCCTTGATAAATCATACCTACTACCATAGTATTTTAAGATCTGTGCCATTTCTAAACTATTGAATGTACTGTTTTGTTAAAGAGTTTTTTTCCCCAACTTTCACATCAGTGCAACAGAGACCTAGAAGCTAAGTCGTAGAATAAAATAGAAAGAGATTACAGATACTCCCTTCCGCTTTCGACGGTGTCGGGGCCGATACAAAACTTTGGTTTAAATAGCAAGCAATTTCAAAGGCAAAATAAATAATTAATTAGAGAAGTCTGAACATCCGAACGTGTGAGCCATTTTATTGCTTTCCACAATTAACTCAGTAAAATTAGTAAAAAAAGAGTATAAGTGAAATTCGAGTAGATTCGAATCCAATAGACTTGACATCCGGCGTTGAAAGGAGAGGTAGAGAGGAGAGAGAGACCTCTGGCGGACGACAAACAAACTACTCAATACGCGTTTTAATTAATGGTGAACGGATCTTCTGGGGCTGTGAAATAAGCGGAGTGCAGAAATAAATAAAAAAAAATATTTTTGAATCATTGGGAAAAAAAACATTTCACACAAAGCAGAGTACGACATGGTAGGTACAAGTACGCTTGGGTAGGTATAATTGACAATAATCTGAATCATCAGTACCTAATTATAAAAGCAATAGAAATAAATAATAATGTATTATAAGTATGTATTTACAAAATGCTTTCATTATTAGGGCTAGCAACTTGCTTAATACCTTGATCAAGGCAGATGTAGATATTGACTTATTTAATACTTCATTGGCTGCACTCAGTGGCAGATTCTTTAATAATATTTAGTTTTTTTTTTGTTTTCTTAATTTAGTATGTTTTTCTTTTGTTTAATTTAAATTTCTCCTCAAAGTTCTAATTTGTAATTTCTTGTACTCTATTTATATGTGGAAACTTTTAATTGGCCTTCAGTGTATTATGTCTATCTTCCTATTGTATAAATACCTAGCTGTTAGTTTTCCAAAAATTATTAAAATAAAAAAAAAAAATTAAAAAAAAAAAAAAATTACCTATATTATAATGTAAAAAAAAAAAATTCATTACGAAAGTTCAATTCGAGAACGATGTTTTTTTGTTATTTTTCTGTAAAAATTAGTTAATTGAAACGAAAAACTGTTAAAAGTTTTCAAACTGTCAGCAGTCACACGTGACTCGATGAAATAATTTTTTGAGGAAATGTTCCCAATGAGTCACACCCAGAGTAGACTTGAATTTCTATTTAATTTGCCACTTAGTTAGGTTTCTTCCGCGGTAAAATAGAAAAGGTTGACTGCGTGAAAAAAAACTAAGTACAGTCGTGTAAAAAACTCGTAAATTTATTCGAAATTCGTAACCCGACGCCGAATTTGATGGGTTACATACAATTTGCCGCCGCAAGGCGTTCCTTTTGCGATTTAATTACTGGATCAAGTCTTTCCTGTTGTGGCACTGGCACAGTGTAGTTTCGTACAGTAGTGGATCTTTGAATAAACGTGACGAGTCCAAATGTTTTTTTTTTTATGATAAAAGTAATGGAACAAGCTGATAGCTCACCTGATGTTAAGTGGTAACTTCGACAATGCATTACCTCACAGAGCAAGTCCAATGAGGACGTGCCCTGTAAGGCAATGCACTGCGTCCATCACTTTGAGACGTAAATATCTAGAAGTCTCATGTGCCTGTAATTACACCGGCGCCCTTACCCTTCAAACCGGAACACAGCAATGCGAAAGGAATGCAATGTGGAAGGCTATGCTTGAAACTTTTATTATAAAACTATAAACAGCGATATCCGACAAAAACAAAGATAAATGACATAGCTCAAGGATTAGCAAGTACACTGGCCGGCCATATTTTGCCGAATAATCAACCAATTACGGAGTATAAATTTGTCCACGACATACCATGCTCGACTGTGAGTAAGTATTACCTACTATATATTATCTTATTTTGAATTTTATATTTTTAAAGCCATATACCATACTAGTCGTCACCCACGGCGTTGCTCGCATTCTACCCTTTAGAGTGTGACGTTTCAAAATTCCTTTCTTAGTGCACCCCTACACTATATAAAGATACCACCCTCCAAATTTCATACCTTTAGGGCTTATGGTTTAGGCTGTGCGTTGATTTTAAGTCAGCCTCAAAAGAGTTTTATATATTTAGAAGAAGAAGAAGATTTATTCAATCATTAAAATCACAAGAAACATTAATCTGAGAACAGCATTTTCTATTTTAGAATATTTTAGTAAAAACTCACTTGACTTACTGTTAGTTGTATACACTGTGGCGAGGAGTTAATTACTTTACGTTGAAGCGTTCTCGTTGTTTACTTCTACGTTATTATGCGCTTTTATAGCGCGTAAAGTTTTACGGATTAAATTAACACAGAGAGATTAATTAATTAAATCTTTTGGACAACATTCAATTTAGTCATTCTCTGAAATAAAAAATTTTGGTAATATTTTCAAAGTTTTTTTTTTTATTTTTGACTAACTGGTCGCTGTATCAACCCTTATGTTTATCGTACGATATAACGATACGATACGACGTTATAAATTTTTGCTACCAATATTTACAAAAAAAATATTGATCTCTGAATTCAAAATTGCAGGTACCTACTTAATAACTAGGTAGGTAGTTCTTATTTTAAAACACTTTACAGTAAATATTTCTATAAAAAAATTTACTGAGTTAACACACAACTCGTTCCTCTATCTGCGTTCATACGTCATTTAAGTTTCAGTACAGTCGCGTAGAAGAATGGTTCGGTACAGTCGCGTAGAAGAATGGTAATTTGATGTTGTGCTCGTGTATTAAGACGACTAAGGTTTCTCGCGGAACGGAAGGCGCAGATGTTGTGTACAGTCGACGACGTTTTTAGTGGCACTTTCTGGCTTTTTTGAATAAATTGCATAAAAAACAGTAAAAAAAATAGACTTATAAAATGTATGTTTTTTCAGCAAAAAACATAATAAATAAATATATTTTTTTAAATTAGCAAATACAAACTCTTCGATATTTGTTTTTAATACTGGACGTCAAATAAAAAATATCAGAGCAAAATAAAAAATATTGTTTTTACCCAAACCTAAATAATGATTTCAAAGGATTAACTGAAGTTAGGAGAAATCACTATTTTGTAATTATTATTATTTGGTTAACCACTTGAAAATTAAATGTATATTTTCTAAAATAATCATGTTTTTTTTAAGTTCACAACATTGTAGCGCCACGAACGAGGCCTGAGTGTAGCGACGTATCGCAGATGTCCCTCCCCGGCCAGTGACGCGCCATAAAGCGGCTAAATCGCTTGTCGTCGCCATTTGCATAAACATAAACGTCGCGAGTGTACCGAGCAGCTGAGCCGCGCACAGTACCTACTCTTTAACGGGTAAAAGTGTGTTATTTGATTTTAGAACAACATTTTGAGTTCAAACTGCCGCGCCGTAGACTATAATAACCTGAAAGCATTTATAATCTGATGAAAAATGGCAGATTGTCATATTTATGAATTCTGACTGATTCATTTTAAAAGTTGTCGAGACACGCTCTACCTTTTTTCTCAATAGAATAATAATAAAAACATAGTAAAAATCTTAACAAAGAGCTCTAAATTTTTTTGAGTTTTTATGAAGTTGTTAATTGTATTACTGCAGATGTTTTCTTACACTGTGTCCAACTTCACATGAAAACTGAAAACGATACGGTGCTATCGATAAAAATGCTTCAAGCAGAAGTTATGTAGTGCAAGTAGTTACTTAGCTACATATATCTATGTACACAATATTCTTACTCTACTTTGTGCCAAAAAAATCATAAAAAAACCTAAGTATTCATTTTATTATATGAAAAAAAAGATTAACACGTTGCACGTGACACATACACTGACTTAAATTATTTATTTTAAATACAACATCGGATGTTTTTTGAAAAAAGAAGGGCTGTTGTCTCAACAAAAACGGTTATGGGGTAACTTAGACTGCAAAAGTACACCAAAGCAAAATACAAAAATACCTGCTAACAAGGTAGAAGAAAACAATGTATTCGACGCTCGTTTGCGAACGGTTAACTTTAACGATTTGTTAACAGACCAGACTTCATGAGCAATTCTTTTAGTGTACTACATGTCATCATCGTAGCAACCAGAGGAGGTCTATTGCTTATAAATAAATAACAAAAAATATTTTAGAGCGCCATCTAGCTTCAAACTAAGCAAAGAGCATTTTATTAAATACACAGGTACTTAAATAGTACATACAATATTCATACACAGATTTTTGTTCTTATTGGGGACCGAAAATTAGTTTGTAGGAACCTACTGGGTTGACTTAAAAACCTACTGTATCTACCAAAAAACGGACTGAATGTTTGTTTTATACAGGGTGTTACCAGACCACTTCCGAAAACGAAAAGGGGAGCTACAGCACACCAAAACCCAACCAAAAAAAAATTTGTTATCCTGAAAAATAATTATAGCCGGAGAAAACAATGTTTAAAGATTTATATTTATTTCGCCAGCCCGCAATGTACGCATTCACGTAGGTAAGGTCGAGGCGTAGTACTATTATTTATTCTGTGTCGTAAGTGCCTACTAACGTAGGAAGGTACTAACGTAGGTCACTCGCACGTCGCGTACTTGAATGACCCGCGATGACATGCTGCGTGTACATTGCTGCTTTATTTATTTTATTTGTTTTTTTGCTTTTTTAAATGAGATAATTAGGTAGATATGTCTTATTATGTTGTACTGTGTGTATGTAACTAGAAAAAAAATTAAAAAGAGATAGTCAAGTCAATTTTTTTTTTCGCGATTTTTTTCGCTTAATGTTTTCAGTATCATGGTCTGATTGGAACCTCCAAGTTTTCGGAAGTGGTCTGGTAACACCCTGTATAAACTTAGTTTACTTATCTTAGGGACTAGATGGCGTTGTGCAAAATGTCCATGAACATCGACTTCGTGGCGTCACATTTCGAGTAAAAAAGCAAGTGCGTATGAGTTAGTGATCAACCGCCTTATGGCTTCCGTCATGGCTTAACGACTGCTAGAGCCGGGACCGACATTTTAACGTGCTCTCCGAAGCACAGAAGCGCACTAACGGTCACCCATTCAAATACCGCGCAGAACGTCGTTTAACTTAGATAATCGGTGAAGATTGACTAAGCAAGCCCAGCCACGAGCGTTTCATACATTTCAAGTGAAATACATAATATTCCACGCAGTTGCCGGTGACAGCTTGATGATATTTGTCGTCTTTGACGTCTTTCTCGCAATAAAATATTATGTCGAACGTTTTCCCGTTTATATTTATTTCATATCGTTAAAAATGTAGGGCAATAACTCTGGTTTTTACATAATCTCTGACGGAAATAGAAAATTGTACTTCCTTCCGCAGTCGAATTACATTTTTTATTTTAGTTTTATGCCGTGGTACCACTGGTACCTTGTGTAAAGTCGCACTCTTAGCACTAATTTAAGCAACTTAAGTTATTTTAGAAGTAAATTTAGTCATCAGTAGTACCTATATTGAGACAGTCCACACTTTTTAGATTAAAATAAGGATCTACAATTGATAATAAAGGCCTAAATCGTAATAAAAAAAACATCATAAAAAAATCTTGGACATTTTAAATTTCATAATAATTTACTTTCGCGGTTGATCCGCACCAAAAAAACCTATTTAAAAATAAATAAACCACTAAATTATGGTAATCTTAGTTCCGGACAATCGAAAAAGAATCCTAAGCGTGTTTACTCGCAGCATTTTTTTATGGTAATTATTTGAATGTCTACATTTTTCTGTTTTCGGGGTGCGTTTTTCCGCTACAAAAATTTGAATTTCAAATAGAGAACAAATCCAGTTCTACGGTTATTCAAATTTATATTCGGTCGAGGCCAATGACGCGGAAATATGAGTATCATCTCTCAATTCTAATCTGGAAAATGAACAAAACAGTTTTGTGTTTCACTGTACTTTTGTTTGAATCAATGTTTGTTTTGATTTTAAAAAAGAAAATTTGCTTTTGTTTTTTAACCGAAACCATTACTTTATGTAATGTACTGACTGTACTAATTAGGGTCCGTTCACACAGACCGGCTCGGAGAGGAGATCAGATTCTTATCACGTTGAAAACAGAGTTTTTAGTATTTGTAGTAAGGTTTATTTTTGCATGTGCACTGCTTTTGTCAATAAGAAAGCTTGAACGCGCTTGGTGTGAAATAATAAGAGGAACTGACCGACTCCGATCGCGTATTTTTTCTCGTTCGCGCAGCCGTTTCCGAGCGCATCCGCTTTCAGATCGCTTCCAGCTGGTCTATGTGAAATAGTTGGCGGCTCCACTCCGACCAACTCCACGCGTATACGATCCAGTCTGTGTGAAAAAAAAAATGCGCGCCGATGCTCTCCGAGCCGGTCTGTGTGAACGGACCCTTATGATTCTGGCATGACGAGTGTGTACGTTTGACGTTTACTACGAAGTGACGTAAGTATATTTTTTATTAGTTTTGTAAACTACCCGCTAGGGGCGCTGCTCAATATCTATACAAAAATACAGTTAACGACAAACACACTAAGCATGCAGATCATAAAATGGAACCTATTGATATTGTAACACTGTCTTGTCTAGGTCTACAAGTACATAGATTTTAAAAATTAAAAGTACCAGGCACCCAGAAATGTCCAGATGGTGCTAGGCAATGTACACATCCCAGGGTTAATGACTGGCGAGAAGCAACTAGAAGTAATCTGCGACACAAGTGTGAAGCTCATTAGTGACGAGTGCACGCCCTTTCTAGCTGCCAGTGCGGTACAATGCAGCCTAGTGCGTACTGCTGGAGTATTCAAAAACTCCCTTCGAGTTCCCGTGAACTAAAGGGGAATGAGACGGACAAGGGTGTGGCCTAACTACTTACTTATGCTTAATGTACCAAGAATTAAAACTGTGTTCATTTATTTATAAATTAGAACGGTCACATAACCAATCATACTAATTAATTAATGAAACATTAGGTACAAATTTCAAAACAAGTGTCCCGTTAAGTGTAGGCATAGGTTGCCTTCTGTTCTGACGCTGTATAAATCATCTTCAATAGATGTATAGGCCTATCATGTGTTTATCATATCAATAAGCAATGGATCTTGATATCTGAATATTTTTTTTAATAGCTCTGGCAATGTTTTGTCCTGAATTTTCTAAACTGTCGTCGAATTTCGTGAACTAAACCAGTGATCAGTGACTCACTTGCCTCTTATTCCCGTGAGCACTAGTAATAAGGGAATGGTAGAATACCAAAGCTGGTATTACAGGCATGAAGGGATACGCAAGGGACGCCAACGCGTGTGCATTGCTTTGTCACGTTTCCGAGTATAATTTCCTACATATATTTATACGCACCGTGGTCAATTTTGAGTTATAATTATCCTGAATTTACGTTCTTAGTCAGCCATGATAAAGGTAGGTACATAGGTAGTTATTCACATGAATTTTATTTTATTATATATTTTGTTATTGTATTTTAATATGTATGTGCCTACCAAATATAATAGGTAGGTATTATGTAAATATATGAAATGAAATGTTAGTAAATTTTAATTTAATTCTGGACAACATAGGTAGAATTAAATTCGTAAAAACATACTTTTCTAGATAAAAAAAACAGAGTGCCAAAGTTTCTCGAACGTTTCAGCATATCCGCACTTTATGTGCTAGAACCAGACATCAGCAAACTCGTACGAACTGGGGAACGACGGCAGATGGTGCTAGCAGCCATTCCTATTCAAAACTAACCTCTATACCCTTACACCTAAAGTCTAAAGTATCCGAAATAAAGCGCGATAGATTCGATAACAGATGGTGTGCGATGCCTGCTTTCGGAAAATTTGTTGTAGTGTAATGAATATAGGGTTGAGAATTGAAATGAAAGGTGTTAAGAGGACATGCAAAATACAAAAAGGAAGTGTTTTTATGAGTAACGTAAGATAAGGGTGATTCTTAACAATGAGAGAAGATTTCTCGATATTAAGTCCTTTGCTAACCAAATTACATAGGATAATGTTTGACTGTAATTTAAAAAAAAATATGCTTATGGATGAGCTTTGAGCACATTTTTACCTTATTCATAGCTAATAATAGCTATGCTTGCTCTATTAATAAATCTAACATTTGCGATTCTACAAAAATCATTTACTTTTCCCATTATTGCCCTGGCCCTGATTATTTATCTTTTGATACCATCAGTAGTTATAATCAAAATGTCAGTTTTATAGGTCACTGATTTGCTGAACTAGTTTGAAAGTTACGAATCGTACACATTCTAGTGCAGCTGACTGTACTTTAATTATTTTTTTTATGAATACTAATAAGTAGCTCTACCCATGTGTCAATTTTTTGTCGCCATTGTAGATACATGCTGTATAATTGGTAAACTTATTTTGATTGCAATTAGTCAGATTCTGATAGTATCAAGCGATAGGCAATCACCCCCTACCCTTATCTATTTGCACACAACTATTTTATTTGAACGCCAGCGATATGAGATGTCTAGATTTTCCGTTTTGCAACAACAATGACTTCTATTTCATCGTATTAAAGTCCATAATATTATTAATTCGTGGTTAGCTGTCTTCATGACACCCAACTTTTTAATTATTAAAAAAATTACACTAAATAAAATGCAACATTTATGTAATGTTTGTTCCAAACGAGGCGCTACTGTGACAGTTTAAATCCCAAATTAAGATTAAACACCACAACGGTGCATTTTTCCTGCTCTCATAATCACCTGCTAATTATACCTCACCCTGTGGCCAAAGAATATTTAATACGTAGTTCCTACGTAAGAAGAAGCGGGACTCCCATTCTACCAAAATGACTTACTGAAAATCTCGTTTTGTATGAAACGTGATTCAAATTTTGACCCCCGTTTCATACATTGTTAGTTTTTCGAAAGCACTGGTCTAGTTCGAGAGTTTTGCCAGTCTGCCTGTGGCAAGCAGGCTTTAGACGATCAAACTCTATTTACTTAGCGCCGTCAAGCAGTGCCTCTTGCAATCCTGTGTTTTGGTTTGAGAGATGCCCTTACAGGCACATTTATGTGTCAGACTGATGAACGTCCTCAACAGACAACATAATGCTCGGTTAGGGAATGTATAGGCCGAGGTTACCGCTTAAACCTAAGATGGACCATCTCGTTCCAGATGTTCCTTCATTTACTATCATAACAATCAATTGTGTGAAGGTAAAGGACTTAATATTCTCTACTATTGATCGTCTGCACCTCACCTTACCGTTCACAATCTGAAGTTGGAAACTAACTTAAAACAATTTTATTTCTCGATTTGGTACGTAATAGTCGATGGACGTAGTGCGCGGGAAATATTACACCTTATTCGTTTCGCTTTAATTAAACTTTTGATAGCGCTTTGGAGTTGTGGTATGTAGCTGTTAGAACTTTTTCTTAAGTTTTTACGCCGCACACAATTCTATAGAAAAATTAGACATCTTTTCTCCTCTCCATTGCACTCGATCCATTTCCACCGATGCTAAGCGGAGACAAATGTGGAAATAATGAAATCAGATTGGTTTATTCAAACACATCTCTCGTCTCATTTCCTCTCTGCTTTGGTAGAAACCGGGCCTAATACTTGCAAATGGCGGCTAGTCTTAAATACATATTTTTTATCTTAGCCCAATATCGTTCACTGAGTTATAGGCTCCCATTGCCAACCTTCTTTATCTTGTGTAACCGGTATTTTCTGCTACCTTTACTATGTCGTCGCACCATCACGCTTTTACGCGACTTTTTTGGCCCGTTGTCAAAAAATCTTTTTTTAGAAAATACAACAGTTACATACCACACGCTGGCGAAGCAGTCAGCGTGGAAATTGGAGCAGCCTTCGATAACCGAGCTGATCAATTATACCACTCAAATATCGGACACGTACGTTCCGTTCGTAATTTCAACGATACACGTCATTTTAACCTTTTTTTGCAATTTAGTTTAGGACTTTTGTTTTTGGATGTGGAAATTGAGTTGCAGTGATTTTTATTCATTTGTTTTTTGAAGAATGATTGTTGACAGTGGATCCTAATGGATACAAATTATTTTTTAATTGTATAAAGGTGTTCGCACACTGACTCGTTTTATAATAATAGAGAAATAGGCACGTGCGGTGATGCATAATCCTTTTTCAGATTAATTACCTACTTTATGTAACGAATATGTGCTGACCTAATTAATCGTAACTAAGGTCTCATATTTCATTTTTATGTTAATGTACTAAGGGCCACTGATTTAGACCAACTGTTAAAAACAATCAAATGGCAGCGTTGATGCACATTCCGATTCAAGCCTAAAATTATTTTTTCTCTAAAAAAAAAATACTCAAATTACTTCCCTAAGCGCTTCCAAAGAATATGGAAAATGAGTAAACAAGTCCGCGTATCAATTAGCCTGGCAATTAACCCATTACTCTTTTATCATTTTTCCGAAGAGCATCTGCAAACACGGAGCTGGACGTTGGAGGGTTAAACGCCCGTTGGATGCAAATTACCTCCCAAGGGAACCAATATTACAGGCTCATGAAACTGTTGTTCAAGTTTTGATAACGTTTTTGTAGGAATTAAATAATCCAAAATATTATAGGTAGCTATAACGTTTAAACTTATATTTTCTTTACATAATTAATTTTTTTAGACGTTATACGCTTGGCTTTTGAAGACGATATTGTGTAAAAAGAAAGTTCTAGTCGAAAGTAATAAGTAAAAATTGCAACTTTTTCGGCTAATAAAGCCAGCGATCAATTCTATGAAAAAGATCTTAAATTCAAAAGACTGCTGACGAGATGACATCAACAGGGCAGTAAAAATCAATAAAAAGTACATTAAGGTCGGTCCTCGGCAAACAAACACTTGAGATGCGTTCTGCGAGCCGACCCGCCGACGGATTAAACTGTACGCGCGGAATACTAAGCGAGGGACACGGGTTTAATGTCGGAATGTTATTGAGAAATAAATGCGTAAAGACGTTGGGGCCTTCTGCGGGTTTTTTAAAATGCTTTACGACGCCTGGATCTTTTCGGATCGGCGGTTATGAAACTTTTTTTTTTTTTTTTTTAATGATAAAAGTAATGGAACAAGCTGATAGCTCACCTGATGTTAAGTGGTAACTTCTGCCTATAACAATGCATTACCTCACAGAGCAAGTCCAATGAGGACGTGCCCTGTAAGGCAATGCACTGCGTCCATCACTCTGAGACGTAAAGATCTTGTAGTCTCATGTGCGTGTAATTACACCGGCGCCCTAACCCTTCAAACCGGAACACAGCAATGCGAGCATCGCTGCTTGGCGGCAGAAATAGGTACGGTGCTAGTACTTCCCCGGACGAGCTCTCACAAAGAGCTCTACTACTACTAAAGTATAAACGGTTTTATAATTATAATAGCATCTTGTTACTTACGGCCGAATACTCAAACGTGACTTATTAAGTTCATGCTAAAATTATTGCCATCTCTTACAAATGAGTAATCTCAACCAGAGGCAGAGCAATAAGTGGTGTTTAAATTTCAGTGACATTTCAGTATTCGGCCCTTAGATATTTATACTTAGTTTCAAAATCCCTTCAAGGGTTAATGTTAAGTTTACTTACACGGAATATTTTTTTAATAACTACTAGAAAAAAGTCATGTAGGTACTTAATTAATTGGTATGTGTGGCTGAATTACCCAGTAAGTAGATAGGTAGATAGATAGAAAATTCTTTATTGCACAACTTAAAGTAGTGTATACAGGCGAACTTAATGCTAAAATAGCATTCTCTACCAGCTAACCTTTGGGTAGTGAGGATAACAATTTATTAGGGTAGTGCGCACAGGAATATATTACTAGACAATTTAGCCAAAACTAAGTAGAGATTATATAAGGTATGAAAAAGTTTAGAATTACATACTTTTAACTTGACTGACCTCACAGTTGGTTAAAGCTTTGTTTTCTGCACTGTATAAATGTGCGTAGATATAACTTTTATTCACTACCAAAACCCTTTTTTTAAAACACCGAAAAAGACTAATAATTATGGAGGTAGAAAAGATTTAGATTAGCACAGAATATTTGGCATATTGATATTGTCACAATACATTTTGAGATCACCAATCACAACAAAACCCCACAAACTGGTGCTAGCCGTTCAATAATTCCGACTTCCGGCGGAAACGTCTCGCGGGCGACATCTCGTCCAATTACTGACGAGTGTCGGCCAATCCTTTAGCTATATCTACCCGCATGTGTGAAATAAACGTGCCGTCTTTAATGGGGATCATTTACACCGTTGTGTAACTACAATTGGCTAATCATTTTTTTTGCAATTACTACTGAAGTTAGGCAGGTGTTTTACTAACTTGATTTTATAGAGTTATGCACTTTGTTAAATAGTTGACTGCAATTGTTTATTTTTATCTAACAAACCATCATAAAAACACCGTTTTTCTGAACTCTCAAAGAATGTACATTAACAAAAGTCTGTGTGATTTCAAATAATAATACTAAAAACTTCAATACGATGAAGGAAGGCACTAAATTAGTAGGTACATTCAATAAGTCAAACTAAGTAAATTTCACTTTGGAGTAATTCCTCTGTGTCTGACTAATTGAACTACAAGGAAGTACTCGTGGTCTGATATGTGTATTCAACGTGTTTACAGGGTATTTTCTAAGAAGATGAGTAATATGCTCTAAACGGTGTGACAGTCACCCTTTGTGCCGACTCACAAGTGCGCCCTCAGACGGAGTGTTTGCAAAAGTCGTCCCGAGTGTCGCACGGGTAACAGGTTCTTTGCCGAAGGAAAAGAACCTTTTCAGAGCGTTCTGACATGTTGATAGCTCTTCGAGGTTGCGGTGCGTTTCTGTGTGAATTGTCCTCAAATAATTGATGTCTGTTGTGTATGTTGGTTGAGATATAAAATCAGTCGCTTTATATCAGCTTTTATGACAGGCGGCATAGCTCAGTCGGTGGCAGCTCTGCCTTCCGTGCTGTGGGTCGTGGGTTCGATCCCCACCGAGAACAAACATTTTGTTTGTTGTAAAACATAGATATTTGTTCTGTGTCTGGGTGTTTCTATGTATTATAAGTATGTATTTACAAAACAATAAATGTATGTAAGTATTCTATCAGCCATCTAGTTTCCATCGTACAAGCTTTGCTTAGTTTGGGACTAGAGGGCGTTGTGTTAAGTGTCCGTGAATATTTATTTATTTATAAACCTTTTGAAAAGCCAGAGGAAGGCCTATGCTCTACTTAGGCCTTTACATCTATTGAAATTGATTTTTACAGCGTCAGGACGCAAACCTATGCCTACACTTAATGGGACACTGTAGTGCCTGGGACAGTGTTTAGATGAAATAGGCTTGTCCAGCACCTACACCATCCTCTCAGTCTAGTCAGTCATAACAGGAAAGACAAGGTCAATACGTGCTCCGCGGAGCTCATTAAGCCGCGGGTTTTCTCACGATGTTTTCCTTCACCGTTAAGCTCGTGTTAATGGGCATATCAATTTTCCGAAACGAAAAATCCATTCATCTATTGATGCTCTACGGCCACTTCAAATAGTTTCCAAAAGCATCATTCCTTTGACTTCAAATACAGAGCACTAGAAGATCCCGAATACGTTCCTTCTTCTTTCTTTTCTAACAAGACAGTGGTCGGGATAGTATCGCGTGTAATATCAACGATTTATAATCTGTGAGCCAAGCATCCCGAACTAGTGAAGTGTACGACCAATTTGTATGCAAATACTGAGTTACTCGACCCGCTGAGTGTGACGTACTAAAGAAGAGGAGGCAGCGGATGACATTCTGCAAACTTAAAAATGTATGAGACTTGTCACGTGACTTAAGGTGGGTATACACATACAGCCTGAAGCCGCAGTTGACTGCTTTAGGCTGCGAGTTCATAGACATCTTCTATATAGTGGATATACGAAACCGTTTAACGCTCCGGGCAAAGACTGAAGTCGCAGTTAGATGACTACCAGTTACTAACTAGTCTACTAACCAAATGTTTTGTTTAGTTTTATGAAAATTTTAAAAAGTTCTTTAGCCACCATGTCACACATTTATAAAATTATTCAATATTCTAGTGAATCGCTAGCGTTCTCTCTCCGGACCAAGCTAATATGTATATTACAAGATAAACTTTGTTCAGCGGTCATATATTTCAAGTCTGAGTTATAGCCAGTTTTCTGATTAAATTTTTCTGGAAATATTACTTTTGAAAATTATTTATTCATTTCAATGATTTAGTGGAAAAACTCTCTTTCCTGATACATTTTCGAAAAGTTTCAACTAGTTTTGTTTATGGTGCGGTTGTGTAATATTGATAAAATTAAAAGATTTGAGATAAAGATTAAAGATAAAGATTTGAGAGAGTTTAGAAATCACTTTGAATATTATGACATTTATTCCATGCGAGTTTTGTAGTTAAATTAAATTATTGTTGGAAAACTTTTTTTAATCTTCTTTTTACTCTAATATTAATTAAACATCATATATATAATGGATGTACCTACTTTACGAAAATAACACCCTGGCAAAATAATCGCGCGAGAAAATAGTCTCGGCCATCAAGTTCCGAGTGAACATGACTTATTAAAACTCGTACACAAAGTGGATCTTGCCGCTGACAGATCGAATACGAAGAACTTTTGGCGGACCTGAAAAATACAACTTCTTAGTACAAACAGCATTAGAAGCACTTCACAGAATTTCTACATTGCGTACCTACTGTTGAGGATGCTGACTGTATAGTTCTTATAAAATGAAACAACAATTAGTAATTGAAGTAAGTATTTTCTTCGTTTCCTATTTTGCATTCATAACAGAAAAAAAACAATTTCTACCATTTTTCCTCAGACAAAACCATCTCATAATACTTCGGACTCCAAATTCTCCCTCCATACATTAACTTCTGCATACTATTTACTACCAAATTTCTCCCCGGTCATACATAGAGGTCACACATTTTTACATAAAAAATTCCGGGTAAAAAACCATTCGCCGCCGCCGGGGCTAGTTTCATCTAGTCCTATATTGCATGCCATAAATTTCTCATGCGGCTCGCGTATGTTGAGTAGGTATTTACCGTGACGAACCCTATCTAAATCATGGGGCCCACCAATTTCTTGACCGAAAAATTTATAACGGTACCACTGATATATGAGAGAGACATTCCGGTAGAATAAGGTGTATACCCCCAAATATGTCAAAATGAGACTTTATTTTTCTGTTAGATGCGTTTTATCGCGCGTGTTTGATTTACAACTTTTTTTAAGGTTTACGAAGTAAATAAGGTTCAAATTAACTCTCGTTTGAATGAAGTTTGTGTTTCTTCTTCTTCTCTTCTTCTTCTTCTCTTCAGTAATGGCCTGTGTCCGTCATTTCGACAGACAATTTGCCAATGTCAAGTGTTAAAATTGTAATAAATAAGTCAAGTCAAGTCATTTGTCAAGTCGGCTGTCGTTTGTTTTGAAAAGAAAATGGTGGATTTTCTCTTCAAAACCTAACACGAATTTAATAATGGCCTGTGTCCGTCATTTCGACAGACAATTTTGCCAATGTCAAGTGTTAAAATTGTAATAAATAAGTCAAGTCAAGTCATTTGTCAAGTCGGCTGTCGTTTTTTTTTAAATGAAAATGATAGATTTTCTCTTCAAAACCTAACACGAATTTTCACATTCAGAAAAACCACTTTACACACATTTATTCCAATGGCTCACACTTTATGTTACGACCTAAGTATTATTGGTTAAAATTCCACCAAAATTAAACAACAATACTCACAATAACACAAGAAAAACTATTGAAATAAAAGTGCTGTGTGTCGTTTCAAAAAATGTCAAAACTCAAGTTTGTGTTTTGTATTCAGCATATTATCCAGTGACACTGACATTTCACACAAAGTCTCTTCAATAGTTTCGCTGGACATTCATTTTACGTCTACATTAGTTTATATAGCTACGGTAAAGCCTTGGTCTCGCGATCGTAACGCACAACGCTGCGGTGTGCGGCACAACGCAGAGCCGCGTTTGCTTCTCGTCCCTGACGCAGACTGCGACGTAACAAAAGACCATGCTAGACGTTTTCCATACAATTATGTCATTGTGTCCGGCGCTGCATGCTGCATACCGCTGCGTTGTGCGTTACGATCGCGAGACCAAGACTTAAGCTTGCAACAATTTAGCTGAAACTGAGAGCCGGAAGCGCGCAATGAGAATGACGTTTATTTGACACTTATTCAAATGGTGACTGCTGATAATGCTAACGGTTGAACAAGCGGTAAACATGAAGTTGCCGCTTCTTTACTTAATGTGTCCAGTCCAACCAAAGGTGAAGGTAGCAATTTTGACATTAGTTTTGCGTTTTAAATATTTATTGTTCAGAATATGAAACTCTAATTCCTTGTAATTTTGAATTGAATCCCAAAATCATCTTGTCCATTTTCCTCTTAAATCTCTTTGATTTTGTCAGTCTTGGGTAAATTTTTACTATCAGAGGTTTAACAATAGGTTTATAAGTCTTAACCCTTTGTGACAGCTATAAACCTTAACATTACATTACACATGTAAAATGATTACCATGAACGCGTACCTCTGTCCGCAGATAAAGGCAAAATTACACTCTGCTCGTGTACTCTGCTCACGTACAAACCTTCCTTTGTGGCGATTTCTAAGAGTACCTAAATCGAGATTATTTTGCTATTTTACAAATAGAAACGTATCGACTTTGAATAAAATAGTGATAGATAAAAATGTTTCTCTCTGGAGTACATTGACCGTAAGAAAATATAAATACTAAATACATTTTTCACTGAAAGTTGGGGCAGAAAAACAAATTCAGCTGTACGAAAAATGATAGAGGATACTGACTACTGACTCGTCTATTTTTCCTTTCTTACGATTAAAATGACCGAGAATCATTTTTGGCAGGTCCTTTAGAACAAAATGACAGTAGTTTTTTACCCGCCACTGACATTTTTTATTCATCACCTATATACTCATAAACCTTACACAACACATCACAATACTTTTGGTATTTTAGTTATATTGAGTCTAATAGTGCTGTCCATAATGCTCATTTTACATTGGATAACAGTTCTATGTGACGTGGTTATCCTTGAGAATTTATCAACGTTCGTTCTCGCGGTGCGAGCGATTTCTTTCAGTTTAGGACTATCTGAAACCGTGTGCTACAGCCTGATGGATTCGGGTTTCAGAAATCGTTTTAACATACTGGGGGGCAATCGTTGTCTCATAAAAACTTGCCAGGTGTAAGCCTGGCAGGTTTTCTGAACTGTTTTCATACTAAATCACAGGTATTCTGTGACTAACTAGTGACATTAGCGGGTTTCAGCGCGTTTTTGCCGTCAAAAGCTTCTTGTTTTCGTATACCTGTAGCCATGTCGCTTGACATTATGCTGGGCAGCGAAAGCAGTTCAGAGCTTGCGATATGGGGGCGGTGGTACGTAAAAAAAGCTATATTTCTGGTATTTATTAGGTGATTGTAAGGGCGTTTGTCACTTGTTACTTAAGGATCCAAAAGAAAATTTTGCATTGGTAAGTAAGATGTGATAAAAATTTTGATGTGCCACTTTTTTTGACATCTTTGAACTGGCAAAAAACCTTAGTCAACCTTAGTAAACCTGAGTGTTCTATTATTAGCATCGTCTTCCGTGCAAAACAACCAGTTTGTCTCAAGAGGTTACAGTAAAATCAATGTCACAATAACTTAGCCGAACGATACTGCGCTAAGTCCCAACTAATTCGTACCAGATTCGAGGCGCAGATTCCCTCGGGAGCTGATAATTAAGCAATTGATGGATACGAGTAACCGATAGGCCCTCGGGACTTTATCAATTTAGACCAACTTCAATGTAAATGCCCTTGAAAGTTTGCGAGTAATTCCCGACGATTTTAGATTTTAACCGGATATTGAAGGGAGTTTCGGTAATACAAATTGACTGGAAACTGTTGTTTGTAATCTTTCTGAAGAGTTATTCGTGCGCATACTTATTTTCTATACAAATTACTAGAGAGAGTAATTTTATTTCGCCACAAGGAAATAAAAAACAATTTTACAAGAAGTACTTAGTAAGAAATTATTAATATCCATAACACCATTAGGACTGGACTAGAAGTGACCGTTTGCAACTAGACGTGCTCGAATTTAAATAAATAACCTTTAAAATTAAGGGTTTAAATTAAAGTTAGGGGTATAAATGATGCAGTAGAGATTTAATGCCAGAAAATAGCTTTGATCTCGCAATTGTAACGCACAACGCTGCGGTATGCGTGACATGCGGCGCCAGACATAATCGTATGGAAAACATCTAGTATGCTCTCTTGTTCTGTCGCAGTCTGCATCAGCGGCAAAGAGCAAACGTGGTACGCTGCGTTGAGCCGCATACCGCAGCGTTGTGCGTTACGATCGCGAGACCAAAGCTTTAGGCCGTGCTCACTTTGGACACGAATTTGTTCTTACGTAAACGGACGAGTACTGTTCGTACGAATTGAGTGCTCACACTGAATACGTTTTTCTCCGTCAAACAGGCAGTGCACCGGTGATATCGCGTAACTGAACGTACGACTGCGTGATAAATCCCAACAAATTCGGATTGTATTCGGACGTCATAAGTAAACGTACGTATACGTACGACTGATCGCATGCAGTGTGAGCGCTCCCATAGTCCTTGGAAGGTCGGGATCATTCGTGCGTAGTCGTACGTTAACGCGCGAATCAAATTCGGATGAAATCGCATCCAAAATGAGCACGGCCTTACATTTCACTAGTTACATCGTAAATAACTCTCATTGTATATCTGGTTGTAATTCTTCAAGCACCTGTTCCGTTGCTATTGCCTCTTCAGATAAATAGCTTCTCTCATCCCGCCATTTATACAAGAGTCACTCACACATACTTCACGCATGTTAACGTGACGTTCTGAGAATAGCGACTGGTCGCGTGAAAAATATCAATAAAATTCATCTATCACTATCATCTTTGAGTTAAGTATATTCATCAGCTCGGAACCCCAGTTTTTATTAGATCTTAATCATAGTTTCAGTTTCAAACCTTTTGATTCATCTCAAAGCATTTAAATTTGATGAAATAGAGTCTACATCTCTCAAGGTCTGGCGATAACGAACAATCAACTTGATGAAGATTATCTAAAGAGTTTTTTTTTTAATTAGCTGGTTTGATATTACCCAACTAACTTGAAGCGCTGGTGGCGTAGCTTGCTTCAATCTTCACTTTTAATCTAAGTTAAGCAACGTTCTGTGTGGTCACTATTTAGAATGGGTGACCGTTAGTGGCATCTACATCTGAGCGCTTCCGTACATCGCAGGGCATTTTTATCGGTCCCGGCTCAAGCAGCCGCTACGCCACGACGGAGGCCTAAAAACTCTGTCACCAGATTTGGTCACTAACTCATACGAGCTTGCTTGCTTACCAAGTAACTGGCGTCTACGCGTCTCTAGGTCCCTGATGTTGAAACATCACCTTTAGCATGAGTACTGGGGCCGCCCGCATGCCTTTAGACAGACAGCTTCACTGTTACATCGAGTCATCCAGTTATCATTGTTTGCTGTCGGGACTCACAAACAGATTGAACAATGAACATGGAACTATGCAGTTTTACTGCAGGGAATCTGTCACAGCCTGAGCTCTTGCAGAACTTGGATTTAGGTCTCAGAATAATGAATATACAGGTAGGTAAGTACATTTTTTTTGGAAGAAAGATCATACAAAAAAACGCTAGGAACTAGACCTTTAGTTTCTTCCTCAAGGTTGTGATCGCAAAGAACTGGCACCTAGAATCATCTAATATTTAAGAGGGTTTTATAATGATTCCTGTGATTTTAATCAATAAATATTATTTTGGGCTTGATTCTTATTTTGCAGCAGAATGACCTGATCTTGATCAAGTTGATCTTCGCTGCAACTTAGTTTCTTAGAACTTTTTTTTTTACTTTTTCTAACATGATGTTATGTAGTTAAAGATTTCAATTGATCAGTTTCAACCTTTTTTTTGGTAGCTGCCTGTGGAGGAATAGTTTTAGTCATTCAACACGTCTTATCAGCAACAAAAACTGTAGTTTTCGTAAGTAAATTCCGTAGATTCGTCTCCCGTGTGTAGCGCAGTTATCAGAACCACCGCTCGAGTGAGCGCCGTCGATGACGTCATAATCTAGAATCACGCAAAATGACGCGACGTGATTCTATTAACGAGTGCGTGAGTGACGCGATTTGTGGCGATGCCCTTAGCTTTCACCCTATATGTTTGTATGCTTATTCTTTAGTAGATTAAATTATTCAGACCTTCTATCTGTTCAAGTTTTTTTTTTAAAAAAATTCATAGGTATTGGGTACGTACTCATGATTTAGTTTTTTTTTTACAAAAATGCAGTTTTGTTTCCAAATTAGATACATTTAATGACCTACGCTATGTACTTCTCGGCCTAGGGTTAAAACAATTTGACTACCTATCTTAAACCTATCTTAGGATGTTTTTAGGGTCAAAAACTATTTACTGTAAACCTATCTAAAGAAGTTTTTTTGATGGACTATGCTTTTAGGTTGAATACTATATGCAAGAAAAAGAACCCGTACTTATTATTATGGTTCAAAAGTGTATTTGAAAAACTAAAGAAAATGCATAGGTACTGGTCTTATGTGGTCGAAGCCGTAGTAACGTGACGCGTTGATTGCCTATTTGCTTCTGCGGTTACGTCATAACTTCAGCTCTGAAGGGTATACCAGAGTATACCTTCATTACCTACCTACCATCCAAACACAAGGATTACTGTCGTAAAATATCATGTTTGACAATAATGACATACGTGACACCACGTGATTCTATTAAGAAATACGTGACGTCATAAAATGGTGGAAAATCGCACAGACGATGAAAGATTTGCTTATTACGGGTTAAGACTAAGTTTTATTTACCAGAAGGAAAGGTCAATAATATTTTTCTAAACTAAAGCAGAGAAAAAAATTGTTTTATGAATTAGTTAGGTGCTACCTACTACGTAATGGCAGTATCAAAAACTAACCAATACCATCAATTCAATTCAATTCAATTCATTTATTTAAACCATAGGATCTTATAGAGAACACTTAGTTAGGTCAATTTTTGTACAATTTAAAAATAATATTAATCATTAAAAAATAAAATAAAAATAAGATAGTTCATTAAAAGTTGTCGAGTGCAAATGACGTGATCAGATTTTAATTCTATTGGTTGGTTCAAAGTTTTTGCTCTACATTGCTGGGTAAGTGCTGTAGTTGGTAGAACAGTGCCATTCCTAAGCGTCTACGTAAACTTTATTGCTAAAGTACACGACTGTTATTTAGCAATTCAGAAATTACTACCTAAAATGTAATAAACTTCATGTCGTTGACTGTTCTAGAGGCGGAAGCCAATTCCTTAATAACAAGACTACATTTTAAGTGCTTTGTCACATTCACTCGGACGCTACGTAAAAGTCAATATTCAGAAAATAATTAAAAACAATTTCATGTACTTATGCGTATTACTTTTGGCATATAAGATTTTTTGGAATTCCATTGTGCTTTCTAGTGCGGATTTCTACAGTTTAATTAAACTAGAAAACACAACGTAGAATGCCCTCTCATTTCATGGCAAAAAGACATAGAAACCACTGCGAGAAGTCCTTGACTATCCAAGATCATTACACAAGAACGGTTGCCCGAGAAATCTTTGGAAGAGACATGATACAGCTGAAACTATGTTTTGGAAAAGTATTTCTTTATAATAATTTATTTTCTTATTTTAACACCATTAGATTCCCGTTTAGGTAGCACCACTACATGTGATAAGAAGCCAAGGGTTCCTTTGAGCGCTGCATGCTATGTGGGACACTAATTTGTATCTAAAGACATTCCGTGGATGGCTCGGATGTGGAAACGGAAGGCATTTTCATTGTTACCAAATAACGCGCCATGACGACATTTTGATGGACTTTTTACTACGATATTTTTACTCTACATTAAATATAATCAGGCTTTTGTACTTAATCAAAATAATACAGTGTCAAGAGTCACTCTTCGTCCATACTCGTAAGAACGGGACGGTATAGTGCCTAGAATATGATCTTAGGCCTGTATCTAAGCTGTTAATTTTTTTTTATGTCATAGCTGGCAGAGGAGCAGGCGGACCACCTGATGGAAAGTAGTCAACACCAGAGGTGATGCTACTCAAGCATAGATTTGTAGAAATGTTTATACAAAAATTGACGCTTAGCAGTAAATCAACGGGCCTTAGAGTATACCTACTTACAGTACTTACCTTTCATTAGTCCATGTTACGCACCTATTCCATCCTCTCAGCCTTAATATGCTAAATTATATTCACTACTTTCTTAGTAGCTATAGATAACCCAAATAAGACGAAACTATAAAACACAGAAAAACATTTTATGTTTTTTGGAAGTACCTACCTACTTAGTAAACTTCACCGGTGACTACATTTTTGTTTGATTTAACGCTTCTAAAAACCACTCCATTTGGATTCGAATTACAAAATCAACGTCAAATTCAATAATATTTTACTGTAACATTTAATAAATCCAACTAAATCAAATCAGTGTCCATCACTAAACTCATTCAAGCCAATTTTCATACAAATACCAGACGAATCATTTCAAGAAACTAAGATCTACTGCGAAATACAAACAATAAAGATTATTTTTCTTCATTTTAAGTTGCACTGTGCGTTGATAAGGCCATTCCGTTTAAAGCCACGCTTTTTTCACAAAGAAACTGCGCAGTGTAAATCAAATGTCGCTGGAAAAGATTTTCGTAGTAGACGTGGTATAGACCTACCGAGGTTCGTAAGTAATTAAGCTATCTAACCACGAACCAGTAATTAGATTTATGCTAATCTGCTAGTTAATCTGCAGACAACAGATAGATGTCACTAGTGCGCTCGCAACCTGCCGCTGAGAACAAGCAGTTCTCTTTGAAATAATTACTGTCATGTGGCTGCCGTTATTTAGATACTTAGGTACCAAAATAAAAGCAAGGTCGTGGCCAACTCTGTTGACGGAGTTTTTAGGCCGCCTTAAGGCCTCCGTCATGGCTTAACGACTGCTAGACCCGAGACCAGCAGTTTAACGTGACCTCCGAAGCAAATGTAAAAACACTAATGGTCACCCATCCAAATAGTGATCGCGCCGAACGTCACTTTAACCTAGATAATCCATTAAGATTGACTAAGCAAGCCTAGCCACGAGCGCTTCAGATTTTTGCCTAGCAATAGTATAAGAATATTACAAACAATTAATAAAATATTAAGTACATAATAAACCAGTTGGCCCAGTGAAAATTGTAATAATTTCACTTAAAAAAGCCTTTGTTATTTCTACAAATTAATAAAAAAATCAAAAAAAGACAGATCATTTAGTCCATACGATCGTAATTATACACCACCGCTATTTTAGAAACAGGCCAACTAATAAAGCCAACTAATTTGCTGCCACGACGTCGACTTCGTCTTGGTTTACGGAGAAATATGTAGATACCTACTATTAAACATCCCTTAACTAGTAGATGCCTAAAGCCTCCTTCAACCGATTGGTGTGAAAATAGCAAAATTAGACTCTCACGGGTCAGTAGTAATCAAAATATACAGAATAATCAATTATGTAATTGGTAAATTTTGGTTTCCAGGTTTTAGAGATACAAGTTGTATCATCTGTACAACATTAGGATTATATTATGATTCATCCAAAGTGGTCTTTTTAGCCCCCCAGTAGAACAACTCGGTAGTACAATTGACACTGAGTGCTCATTAGGCATAGGCCACACAAGCTAGAATTTAGAAAATAACTAGATTTCGCCAGCTAGGTTGTGTTGTCACATCAAAATGAATCCAAATTCCCATTTCCAGGGAACCTGCAGTGTTAATAAGGCCTCTGCCATTGTGCTGCTGAAAATGCAATCTTCTAGATACTGACACTGTTATATTACGTCCGTTATACAGTTACACACACGGACGACAGTTTCAATATCACGCTGCCTAAATGCAATTTTAACGTTACGAGTGGTGTAACAATTTTGATCTGAAAAATAATTCATTTAACTTTTTTTCTAAAAGCTTTATGTTACCTGATGTTTAAGTGACAGGTCAAATACATCCAGATATTTTTCTTCCTTCATAAAATGAAAACTAGGATAATTGCTTCGTTGGGGACTAGAGGGCGCTGTGTGTAATGTCGATGAATATTTATTTATTTACTTATTCCATCGATTGGTACTACGCTGAGGGCCGCTGCCTTCAAGTAGGTATACAATACAATACAACCGCTATTGACTACCAACAACATACAAACGACAGCTGTTATATGACGGTACCCGCTTCGCAGAGACGCAAAGCTTAACGAGCGGTATTGTGTGCGCCATCTCATTAAACGTATCGTTAGGCTCTCGCGTCGTTCTGAATGCCTGGTACCGGAGCAAACGAGGAGATACCTACTGAAGCCTCTTTACTGAACTAAATGAAGGTCATAAGCAAAATTAAGTTTAGAGCCTTGAAAACTCCTTACAGGATTAGCTAGGTAGTATAAACATAAACAGTGATGCTCGCGTTTCTGTGTTACGGTTTGAAGGGTATGGGTGCCGGTGTTTTTACAGGCACAAAATACTTAACGTATTTATGGGTGTTTCTATGTATTATAAGTATGTATTTACAAAAAAAAATGTATGTATGTATTCTATCAGCCATCTAGTTTCCATCGTACAAGCTTTGCTTAGTTTGGGACTAGAAGGCGTTGTGTTAAGTGTCCGTGAAATTTATTTATTTTATTTATGTGAGCGATGGACGCAGTGTGATGCCTCATTGGGAACGTCCTCAGTGGACATGTTCAGTTAAGCAATGCATTGTTATAGTCGAAGTCACCAGGTGAGCGAGAGGTTTGCTTGTTCCATTACCTAAAAGGTTTTTAAAGTGATTTTATAGATAAACTAGGTGCCACCCGCGACTTCACTCGCGTCCCCTTGAATCCCGTTAATTTTTCGGGATAAAAAGTGACCTATGTATTAATCCAGGTCACGGACAATGTATATTCCAAGTTTCATCCGAATCGGATCAGTAGTTTTTACGTGAAAGAGTAACAAACATCGTACCATCCATCCATACTTACAAAATTAGTAGGATACTTTATTGTACACAAAGAGAAATTACAAAAGTACAGGAAATAACATAAAACAGACAGTACAATGGGCGGTCTAATCGCTAGAAGCGATCTCTTCCAGACTGATTTCAGGATTAGCTAGATTTATATACTCCTCAGAACTGACAGCCTGAGTTACAAAGATTCTCAAACCTTAAGGAAAAACTTAGTACGAATCACAGTATTTCAGTATTAATTAGCGCAATTATTATTATAAAAAGATCTTTTTAATTCAACAATTAATAAGAACCCTCAAAGAAATTGCAGAACAAAACGAAACACCTTCCATTAACATTTCCGAGGTTATTACCAACTACAAAAACAGTACCTATTTAAAATAATACAAAGAATCGGGAACAAACACACCTTGAAGGCGTTGACACACGAGGGTGGTACCTTACAGAGGTATTAATTCCTGAAAATATTTAAATAGCTATTGGCCAACCTACTTCATATATCGGTTTAAAGATCTTTATTCTCATTAAGACAATTTGTCACTTACATGAGAAAAAATTCAATAAGTTTTATATAGGTATACATACTTACATAGTACAGAGCGAATAGTCAATATAGCTCCCAAAACATAGACAAACTTAAATTGATCATCATCTGATGATGCCTAATTGTAAAAATCATATTAACTGTTAAGTTGTTAGGTAACATAAGATTGATAGGTCTAGAAAATGGGTAGGTATATTTAGCGGTGGACGTCTTACATCTAAGTTTGATGATGATGATGATAAAGTACTTGATAGCAGCCATTGGTATAGTATTGAATACCTAACGCTTTATGTGTACACTAGCCGTCGCCCGCGGTGTTGCTCGCGTTCTAGACCCTTGAGAGTGTGACTTTTCAAAATTCCTTTCTTAGTGCACCCCCACACTACGTAAGAATACTACCTTTCAAATTTCATACCTCTAGGACTTATGGTTTAGGCTGTGCGTTGATTATCAGTCAGCTTCAGAAGAGTTTCATATAACATATTGATTGATGATTGATGATTGATGATGATTGATGATGATGATGTACTAATACGAATTCGGCGTAGGAATATTACTCAAAATGTCACTTTTATTTGTGGAGTAAACCCTCTGGTTAACGTCTACTCGTGTGACGTAGCTACTATCTAAGTACCCATTAACTATTGTTCTCATCACAAAGCTCGGAAAATGAAATTAATTTTTTCATCGGATCGCTATGGAAAAGAATTGGCTTGAGAATTGAAATTGTTTTCTTTTCGCTGTTGCTTGGCCACGGTTTCTTATAAAAGCGGATGACGGCCACAATATAGCAGTAAACAGTGCCTTGATCACGTATAAATGTGACAATCGCAAACGTATCGTAACGCTAGCGTATCCGAGATACACTGCGCGGTGACACTACAACGGTTGGCAGTCGAGCTAGCATTGACGCGCAATATATCTCGAATACGTTAATGCGGCGACTGTCAGATTTGTTTTTTGATAGAGATACTGTAGTTCTTTAAACTTTACACTTAGGTAGGTATGACTTAAAATTTCACAGGGGAGTAATGTAGTTGTGTCTATTTGAGCTCTGCTCTGTCTCATTGGGAATCACAAATGTCGCGTGCACAAGTAGTTTTCATGACCTCCGGATAATGTGGTTCTTGTCGGAAGTTATAAATTTTACGTCCTATTAGGGTTCAAATTTCTTACCATAGGTGATTAGGTATTCCTACTAAATCAGAACACCTAAATTGAAAAGTACATAACCTTTTCCGGCCTTTGCAGTTTCGAGACAAAAATTTGAAGTTCGTTGTTACCTTCTGTCAATTCAAAGGTTATTTTCAGACTGGTATAGAATTTTTTTTAAGTTTCTGGCTTAAAATGGCGGTTTAGTATTTTAGCAAACTGCACAGTGCTTCAGCGATCTTTTGTTTTGCATTTCCTTTGTAGGAATCGGAACTTGTTATTGTTAGTTCCGCTCCAGTGGCTCGCTTTTTAATAGAGTAACCAATTTAAACAGGACTTGCAGACAAAAGGTTAAAAATCTAGAAAAAATAATGTAAAAAAGACACTTATATCATCCGTACTAAGGCAGGCGGAGTTTAATTCTCGCGGTTTCATAGTTTTTCGTGAAATTGTGTCTAAAAATCACTAAGAATTTAGAAAACACAACTAATATTCAATGATACGCATAAGTAAGTAGCCCATTGCATTGAGAATTGGTGTTCCACTATGTTAACTACGTTTAGAGTAAACATAGTGGAAGATGTTAATAAATTATTGTTTCTTAATACCCACGACATCTTCTAAATATATAAAACTCTTTTGAAGCTGACTGATAATCAACGCACAGCCTGAACTAATTAGTCCTAGAGGTATGAAATTTGGAGGGTAATTTGGTCCTTAGATTAATGTAGAGGTGCACTAAGAAAGGAATTTTGAAAAGTCACACTCTAAAGGGTCTAGAGCGCGAGCAACGCCGCGGGCGACGTCTAGTAGGATATAAAACTTAAGCATAACGTTGAAAAGTCGAAGTTTAACTGCGGCCACCCTTAAGTAATTTTGAGGTGTAAAAGTAAAAGCCCCTTAACCGCACTCATGTACAAGTTCAGCTTTATAACTCACTCTAAAACACAAAATTGCACCTCAATTACCGACTGTGTTGAGCGAAGCGAGCGACGTAACCATTTTTAGAGTTCAATTAGCTAAAATGAGTATGAAAATTGTACTTTTTGGTTATAAACGATTATTTTATGCTTTCTTAAATAGATTTATGTGGTTTTGTTATCTAAATTTGAAAATAATTGTGTGAAAATTTATTTAATTACAAAAATCTCACTATCCAGAGTCTACCACAATTTATAAATCGCTGTAAAAAATGCAATTTTCTCAATAAAATATATAGCTCAAATTGAATAGAAGTAGGTATTCGTACAGATTTCTTTACAAACCTTTCCAACTAACTACTATTTTTAACCCTTTCAATGGCATAGCGCAACGGTCGCCATCTAAATTTGCATACAGAGAGCTCGGAATGACTCAAAAATGGCGCGGTAATCGCCGACGAATGGCGCACCGAGACCAACAACGAACTAGGAAAAGTCTGTGGATATGGCATAATACTAACAATTAGGTAGGTAGGGTAGACCGAGGCGAATCGGATCATTTTGACTTTAAGGTTAAAAAAAAGCATTTTCTGTTTAAACCTAGTTACATTTATTAATTAGATAACAATCAGTATTTATTGTAGATACCTACACGTTATAATCTTTTATAAAAAAACTTAAATCTTTCCTTTCACAAAAAAAAAATCAAAACTTGAGAAATATCCGATTCGCCCCAAATTCGGGGGCTAATCGGATCAAACATAAATGTATCACAAAATCAATTAAAAACGAAAACAATTACAAAATAATCAACATAAAACAATCAGTATCTTAATTATGAGATCAGTCATCATTATTGGCACATAAATCACAAATGTAAGGTCCTTTGGCACCTCCTCTATCAGCACAGTTCTCGTGGCACCATTCTTCACATGCACTGCACTGAATCCAATCTTCTTTTGGCGGGTGTAAAAATTTTTCCGAGCAAAAAATGCAGTGCCAATCTCTTGACTGACTGCTGTTCTTTACTTTCAGTCCAGGTGTAGCTTTGTTCTTCTTCTTAACCGTCATATTTTCTTTGCCTTTTGATTTTCCTTCTAGTTTAGATTTCTTCTTTTCTGTTTCAGCTTTTTTCTTGGAGTCTTTTACACGAAGAATGTCCATGCTTTGTGGGGAGGTTAAATGCAAAATGGGTTTAGTAACCTGGCGAGGTTTTTTGGTTACTACAGGGCTTTTCAGTGGAGAAGGAATTATTTCTTTAACGACATTCTCGATCTGGTTTTGGTGTGGTTCTGCCTCTTGTGGAATGACTGCTCGTTGAGCACTCATAGAAGGAGTGGGTTGAGCACTCGTGGAAGGAACTGGGCTATTAGCTTCAACTGAGTCAAGTTGGTCCACAGTGTCCCCAATAAACTTATGGTCTGGGATTACATTGGGATTAAGAGGAAATATTCCTGTCTTCTCAAAGCCTTTGGCTGCATTCCCAACTGTTGCAGATTGGTTCCAAGCTTGTTTTAACAAACCACCAAACGCAACTTTGGTTATTCCCTGGTGTGGGTGTGCGTGTTGCCATGCTGTTGCATGTTGGTTGTAGTAAGTTTTGAGTGGTTTGAAGAAAGATACATCCAGTGGTTGGAGGGCATGTGATGTATGCGCAGGAAGCAGCACAAGTTCAATATCCATAGATTCACACCAATCAGCCACATCAAAACTTCTATGAGTTGAATGACCGTCCAAAATTAAAATGACTTTTCCCTGAGTCCGGTATCTATTGAAATGTTTCAGCCATAGCTTGAATGCTTCTTCTGTGACCCAGCCCTTTTCTGTCATGGCAATTTCTGTACCCGAAGGCATTCCCAACATGAAATCATCGCGTTTGCGCACGCCTTTAAAGAGTACAAACGGTGGAATGTACTGTCCTGCAGCATTCATACAGACTAAAACTGTCACATTTTGTCCTCTTTCCACGCTTGTCATACTAACCACATCTTTTGATCCTTTCTGTGCTATAATATTAGGCGGACGGTTATTAAGTGGGACCCCAGTTTCGTCCATGTTGTAAACACATTCAGGTTTTCCTCTCAAGTCGTTATCGTCCACCACTTTAGCTAAAGTTTCGTAAAATTCTGCAACTATTTCCTTCTTCATACCATTAATCCTTGCTCTGGACAGCCCCTCTGGTTTGCGAATGCTCAAGTGTGGGTTTCTTTTCATAAAGCGATGAAACCAATCTTCTCCGGCGATACGAGCTTCAGTGTTGAAGTTATGCTTTACATTTTGGCGTTCGACAAAAGAAAAAGCGTACTTACGAACGCGTTTTGGAGTTATGCCGAAGCCGCGACTAGCTAAATGTAACAATCGATCAGAAAAATTATCTTCAATACCCTTGTCCATTGTTTGTTGACCGCCTCGATTCTTGATAACACCCCGGGAGAAAGTAACTCTTCTATGCAAACTGGTATAAGGCACATGATACTTGTCAGCTGCCTTTCGTATAGTCAGTTGTTTAGTCAGAACTTTTTCTGCAGCTTTTTTCATATCTTCCTGAGACCACTGACCTTGGTCAGTTTTTCTAACATAGGTTCGAACCATCTAAAACAAAAAAAAATAAACTTTAAGCAAATTATTACCTACTATAGGTACTGATCCGAATCGCCCCGAAAGACATGATCCGATTCGCCCCATATCACTAGCCGTTAAAATTACTTTTTGTCAAAATATCTGTAGCAAAATCATTTAAAAACCAATTGAATTTTGATTATAACATTCATACCTAATATAATAAAGTAAAAACCAAAACAATTCGACGGAAGCTTGATACAAAATTATAAGGAAACATAAGTACGTACCTTAGATTTTGGCGCGAAAACCAAAATCGCCTCACGTCCACTTCCTTGGCGAGCGCCGCCGACACTAAACCACGAGTGCGAATGGAATATTCCCGGTAGCAATAGATGCGGGGGGGAAGGGGGAAGAGATGTGCAGCTATGGATGCGTTCGGCAACGTGCGTAAATTGAAATATTTTTAAATTTCTTATCTTGATCCGATTCGCCCTGTGATCCGAATCGCCTCGGTCTACCCTACATCAAATATCTGTGGGGTTATTCTTTCTCTTTTGGTACCATCAGAATAATAATATGACGAATTGCAATTCGTTTTATTCTTATTTTTTCTATTGGCTACGTTTTTTGAACCAAATAAACTTTTTGTATTTATTACAATTTAACGACTGATAAATTGTAATTTTGATTGCAATTTTTCAGATTCTGACTTATTTCGATGGTATCAAAAATCAAAATTCAAGTGATTTTCCATTTTTTTTAATTCATTTTACCGCGTTTTTTATACACATAATACAGGGTGTTACCAGACCACTTCCGAAAACTTGGAGGTTCCAATCAGACCATGATACTGAAAACATTAAGCGAAAAAAATCGCGAAAAAAAAAATTGACTTGACTATCTCTGTTTAATTTTTTTTCTAGTTACATACACACAGTACAACATAATAAGACATATCTACCTAATTATCTCATTTAAAAAAGCAAAAAAACAAATAAAATAAATAAAGCAGCAATGTACACGCAGCACGCAGATTACGTCTACTACAGCATGAACAGCTGAGAGTTCATCGCGGGTCATTCAAGTACGGGACGTGCGAGTGACCTACGTTAGTAGGCACTTACGACACAGAATAAATAATAGTACTACGCCTCGACCTTACCTACGTGAATGCGTACATTGCGGGCTGGCGAAATAAATACAAATCTTTAAACATTGTTTTCTCCGGCTATAATTATTTTTCAGGATAACTGATTTTTTTTTTTGGTTGGGTTTTGGTGTGCTGTAGCTCCCCCTTTCGTTTTCGGAAGTGGTCTGGTAACACCCTGTATAGCTCGCAATTAATTGTAGTAACTACGTAGGTTTGTTTGTCTGACTTTTTTTGAATGCATGTCCGTCCAACAGAACGCTGAAGTTACAGAAACGCAAAAACAGCAAAAAGTCAAAATCTCGGAACATCAATATTTGAATTTCGTCGCTCCGTGTTCAATCTCACCGCAGTAACACGGATATAAGTCAATTTACCCGGGTAATACACCTCAGTCGCGTATTATCTGGGTATACACACCTCGCTGGGTTGAGGCCGATGTCAACTGAAGTGGTGAATATTTGAGACCAGCCAATTGAATTGTCGAAAACCAAATAGAATTTATATTTTCCCAATTCAGAAAAAGATTCTAAAAAAACTAGCGTGTCCATTCTAACAAAACCAAGTAAATAGATTTATAGGTCTTTCCTACTGTCACTTTTGTAGTCCCTAACATAGCAGACCTATTCTCAGTACCAGTACCTACTCAATATTCTTTGAGAGGGTTTCTTTTATACGACTCAATGATAAATAAAAATATTAATTAACTCGATATTTTTTTCCTTTGTTCTGGATTAGGTATATATACTAATAATGTGTAGTTACACGCATTAGGTACCACTTAACATCAGTTTAGCCACCAGCGTGTTTCATCAAATAACTGTAGAAAAAAAAATTGCTCTTACTTTATCTATTTTATTTTTAATGAATTTTATATTTTTTGTTGGCAACATTTATTGCTCTAATTTAGTTTGAATGTTCTCTTGACTTTTGCTTGTTTTGTTTTGTGTGTATGTACTTAACTACCTTTTACTATTATTTTTATTCAAATGTATACTATTTGTGACTACTAAGGACATTTTAAAATGTCAAAAGAAGAATAAATGAAATGAAATGAAATATGCTATAACAGACACGCGCCTTTACCCAAGTAACAAAACCGGATACCGTTATTGCGGAACCGGACCAAAACAGCTGGATGGGGTTAGAAGTAATAGAATTTACATATTAGAGTTATATTGGGGTAACCGTTGAGCCCAATGGGGTGTATCCATACAGGATTGGCAAATTATTGTAACACATTGATCCCACTGTTCTCTGATAAACTAGACCGCAATACGAACTAGTTTTGAGGACCCCATTTGATGTTAATGTATTTGATTTTAGGGTTGAATATAACCCAGTATTTTTATTTACTAAACTACAGAAAATATCATCAAATTGCTGTCGTAGGATTAATGAGTGGGCTCGATGGGGTTTTTTTTCACATCTGGCCCACGGCTCGATGGGAATAAGTCATTAAAATTGGAATCAAGCAATTATTATTGAAATCAAGGAATGACGCGTGGAGTCTACGAGTATGCTACACTGGCTACGCTGCTACGTGACTGCTAAGCATATTCGTAGCAGCGTAGCACTTTCGTAGACCTACGATTCTTTCAAACATAGAAAATTATTTATTGCTTGAATTTATGTTGAAATTAAGTCTTGAAATGATACTTCCATGGAATAAGGCTTGCTTGCTAACTATAGAGATTATTATTTAACTACTATATTTAGTCAGCGTAATGTCTACTAGTTAGTTTTGGGCAATCTACGTAAAAACAAAGGCAGTTGCCAAAATTTGTTAAAGCGCCATCTATGACGAGAGCTTCGAAGCTCGTCGTGCGATGTTTCTCAAGTGGTTGGTTTTGATGTGTAAATAATGTAGTAGGGTTTACTGAACGAGATAGAAATTAGGATCAGTGGTTTGAGATGTAAACATTTTGGAGTATTCTGAAAACGAGCAATAGGTTTCAACGGTAGGCTGGTACCTACCTAATTAATAAAAAAACATGTAAAGGTTTACGTATTAGATACCACAGAGTACCTATTACTTGGTTAAGCTGTGAATATTCCTAGGTAGGTATGTACACCTACTTTTGAAATTTTCACGAAAACTCATAAATTGTTAAAGTAATTATTTTGCTAAATAGTCAACACCTACTCATTTCTTTAGACTTATCACAAAGATAATTTAAAATCTTCTCATACGACAACACGCGCCGACACGGTTTTTTAGCTCTGACGTTAAATCGCGAGGAAATGGGTTTGCGCAGCCAAAAAGATGTAGATTCCTTTCCACTGTCACGAGAACTATTAAACTGTGTCGTGAGCAATATAAATAACGTGACTACGTGATTCTATGTGCAATTCTTTGTGACTCCATTGAAACTTGAAATAGGTAGGTATAGGTATAGTATTATAATGATGTGTGGTATAGATAATTAGGTACCTAGTTTGTGACTTGGCGCTCATAAGCTAAGTAGGTAGGTAGTTTATAACTAGGATGATGGATATTACTATTGAATAATGTCAGACATGTGCTAGGTATAAACGTACCTACCTCTGAATTTCTTGTTCATAAAAATTTGCCTTTTACCAAGCAATGAATTTTTTTATTATAGTCTGTACAAAATTGCTCTGTTCTCCAACTTTGAGGTAAAACACTTGGCGTGTTCTTTGAGACAAGGGCCATACTCCGCTAAGCGGGTAAACATCATCTTTGTCATGTTAATTCTGGCTCAGATCCGCCGTGAACACTGAAAAAGATTTGCTGAGGCGCACAGCTGAGATCATTTTTACCGACTTCAAAATAATAGTATCTACGCTGTTTATAGTTTTCTAAATCCTGAAGTAAACCTGATGATATTAAGTTGATATAATTATGTTGGGAGACCTTTGCCCAGCAGTGGGGCGAAAAAGATTAAAAAACAAGAGAGAATAGAATACGGTATAATAAATGATCACGTGGCTTGGTTTATGAATGTCATTTCCATATAGTTTGATTAGTTTTCTGCTTTTTAATTTTAGAAAGACTGCTGGTTCAATTTTGGTGAGTTTTTCAGTGAGATTGGAACAAAGGTGCTCTACATTTTCAAACCCAATTATCGAATATTGTTAAAAGAGTCGATCTTTTCCATGAATAAGTAAAATGTAAGTTTATTTAATTTCTGCTGCAGATTTCAACATCTTATAAGTAATGGTTTGTTAGTTCTAGATTGTAGGTAGAGTTATCTACATAATTAAATATAATACCTAGGTCCAGTAATTGCAGCTGTAATCTCATTTATTACTTTTTTGACATTTACATCTGAGTGCTTCCTTCCGTGCTTTGGAGAGACGTTCCAATATTTTGAGTTTACAGGGCACGTTAAACTGTATCTCCGTCACCAGAGCTGGTCAGTGTTCATACGATTTTTATGAATAATGTGTATTTATGTTCTTTTAATTTATTCACACGTCATATCACAGCCGTATTATAACGGCAGCTGCTAACTAGAAACCCGACTAAATCTATCAATATTGAAAGGAGTCATTATAAGTCACTATTACCACGGCAAACTGATTTCCCTCGAGAACCGGAACCATTACAACTAATAAAGAAATAGTTACCTGCTTTCAAAAGGTACTTCTTTCAGTTAGTTCTGTGATTTCAAGAACTATAGTTGTAGGTAGAACATACTTTATGTAACAAAGTCACATAGTCTATCAGCAAACTCAGAAAGATCACCTTGAATCCTTTGAATTGTTAAAAACTAGGTAAAAGATTCTAGCCCTTGTATCCAAGTTGACATTTTACAGTCGATAAAAAAACGAAACAAACTAAAGAGTAGATCATCATTATCATATCAGCCTGTAGAGGTCCTCTGCTGAATACAAACCCTCATAGATTTCCAGAAAGAGCGACAAACAAGTTTCCGACCAAAAAATTAATTGTTCAAATAAATAATTGAGTGTTGCTCACAATTACGAATATTCCCTGATCTGGGATATTTCCTAGTATTTTTTGTATACTCTTTGCAATAAGACAACAAGATCAGAATAGTTAATCGTGTTTGGATCTCAGCCAAAAAGTTGCAAATATATCAAAGGGAAAGTTCTTAGCAAAGTTGTTTCAGTAAATTGCAAGATTTCTATACAATGTTTGTAAGTATTTTTGTTTAAGCGCTTTGGGAAAAAGTATTACAGAAAAAAAAAGCGCTCTCATCACAAATACCCAATAATACCCGATACCCATAGTAGTTACTTTGGGCCACTTACCGGGCTCATTACAATTACTCCAAAATGCATGCGCCTCAAGCATTCTTGACATTGTAGGTTTCTGACTGTTTATAATGCAGTCAGAAACATACATATCAAGAATTTCAGTTATCAGTTTTCTTTTGTTTCTCAGTGTCATGGAAAAGTCTACAATCAGCTGTTTCTCCAGCCTTATCTACTTGGAGAACTTCTTCTGCGTCAACCGTTCTTACCTCATCACCGACAGACGGTGGTATTTCTTTGGAAATTTTATAAGCATTCTCACTTTTTCTGCCATCATCATTACTATTGTTGGCGATGTCCTCACGTCTGATGATGTAAACATCAATGAAAAGACCTTCCAAGGAGTACTGGCTGTTGAATTTTTGATTCTAGTTCTCGCAGCTAGGTACGAAAATATAGTCTTTGCTGCTTTTAGAAGATTAGATGAGAAATGTGGTACTAATGAGCAATACATCAAAGAGTTGAAGAAGAAGGTTCAAAATGAAACCCTCATCAGTGTATTTTCTGTTATCATAGATATGGTTGGGATGTTTATACTAAAATCCAAAACAGCGGATATATTAATAAGTGTGGTAATGTTTTCTGCGCATGAAGCAGAAATGATCTTCTTCGGGTTGATGATTGAAGGGGTGAACTTGAGGTTACTGAAGCTGCATGAAGCCATGCCCAGTGCTGGGTCGAGAGTGTACAGGCATGTTTTGATGGCATCCAGTCAGATGAACATTGAGTTTACTCCCAGAGTAAGTTGAAAATTTCTTTAAAAAATTATCTTATATATCATATCGTTTATTGCAAATACTATGTTATGTTACTTACATAGAATTTAAGTTTATTGCGGTCATGTCATATAGATGACTTAAAAAACCATACTGAGATACTGCATCAAAACTTTTCTTGGCTTCTCGTTGCTACAATACCTACACTTACATTTCTTTTGACATGTTCTTGATCAGAACATGGTCAGTTTTTAAAGTTAAATTTCCGTTTCAGATAATGCTTATGCTTGGAATCATACTGTTTACGACTGTTTCGTATTCCTGTGCTATTTTACTGATGCTGTCTGCACAGGTAAGTTCAACTCACGTGATATAAATATTATTTTTCTTCTAAGTTTTTGGAACTTGCTAGGGAGTGAATTTCGACTTCTTTCTGTGTTTCTTTGGGACCTTGCTGAGGAGTATAAGTTTTCAGGGTATCAAAGTAGCTATTTACTTACTATGGCGTGAGATGAAGTCCATGTACTGCATGTGGCGCCTCTGCAGAGCTGCGTTTGAGAGCGACACGATCTGTCAGAAGCTTGGCTTTCAATTGGCTCAAAGACTGGCATTTGATCCAACATTTGATAAAGGTATTAGTAATGAATTATTTGTCGCAAAATGTAGGTATTTCATCCCGTTATGACAGAGCTCTTTCGGGGAACTTCTACAACTAGGTACACATTTCCGCCATCAAGCAGTGATGCTTGCATTGCTGTATTGAAGGCTATCATGGATGGGTGCCAGTGCAACTACAGGCACATGACATTTTACACCTTTATGTCTCAAAGCGTTGGAGTGCAATGCTTCGAGTACACGTTCATAGTGGATGTGAGCTGTGAGTTTGTTTTAGGCAGGTAATGTTTCTTTCATAATATTTGATCATAAAAAAACACCAAAGGAAAGTGTTTGAAAGTAGTATTTAAAAATACATAATCCTTCTTTTTCAGTTAAAAATCCTAAAGCCTACGCAATAGTCAAGAGATGGTACACCACAGTTCTCGAGCACAAGCCACGCTACGTGCGCGGTTCAGTGTTCTCCCTCGGGCTCAGCATCCCTCTGCATCTAGTGGACATCAGCATAAACTACGTGCTGATCATCATACAGGTTTATTTTATACCACTTTCTCATCTACTACTAATAAACCAAACATTCGTTTGAAACAGTGTTTTGTTTTATACTTTGACAAGTGGTAAAAAAAAAACAAAAACAAAACACTGAACTTACAATAAGTTCGGGTTTATTGATGAGGTTTGGACGTTGTTACGCAAAAAGGCTTTGCATAGATGTTTTATAATGATATCTAATAGTTAGAGACTATCCCACTATCTTATAAAAAGTTAGAATAGACATTATGGTGTTCTTATTAGATATTTGTGTTATTATTTTAATTTTTTATGTCCATTTTTTTTTTATTATGTCCTGATTACGTATGGTAACAAAGATCTAATGTCTACTCTAACTTTTTAGAAGATAGACCATTATTATTATGATTTTTGCATAGGAAAAAAAAAAATTTATTTATCTATAGGTTTTATTTGTATTTGGTCTCATTGAATATGGCTGACTTTTGTTTCAGATCTATGTGGCGTATAAATAAGGCAAGCGGAAATAACAAAGTTCCACGTTCTAAGAATTATCTAGACTTTTTCCTTTTAGAAATGTTGGAGAGAATAATTAACTACATCAAAACATTCAACAGGTAAAATTTATACTTTTAAGATGTTTCTGTTTACTTAATTTTTTTGTGCTCTGTAATAAGAAAGCAAGAGGTAAATTCTCCTTGCTTTCTAACGCGAACAACGCCGCGGACGACGGCTACTTATTAATATTTACCTATTTCTACACTTAATTAAAAAGGGCGTTGTGTTCACTATGTAGGTACTACTACTTATTGCTTTATAAAAAAAATCAAAAGGCTTGAAATAAATAAAGTAAAATCTCCATAAAAACGTCTTTAAGAATCTTATCACTCAGCAACATAAAATCTAGTCTGATTACGCAATAATTCTCCCCAAAAAGGATTTTTTACGTAGAACTCCGCCCCTAAATATTTTCACAAAAGACGCCATCGCTTTCAGAAGGCATTAAAGGCTTATTTTCGAGGTTTTTTCTTCATTTCTGTAATATATTTGGCGACGTCAGAGGATTTGCCATTTTTCGGGTTATTTCATAGATGGGGACAATGAGAGATCTTGGGCGATATTCTTTTTATTTCCGGAAAAAAAACTTATTTAAATAAATTGTGATAAGTGTCCGTAAATATTTATTTAATTATTTAAATGTAAATAATGTCTAATAAGTGACTACCTACCCCTCCTAACAAAGGAGTTAAAAATAACTATCGTCAATGCTTTTAACTAACACTATATAATATTAGTAAATGATTGTTCGTCAATTTATAATTTTTATTTAAAAAAATGGCGACTGCAATTGTTCCGCCAAGATTGAAACTAGTAAGAGGATTATAAAAAACTTAACCCATTATGATAGATGAAGCCTGTCGTAAAAGCTTGTTAAAAACTACCAGTGTAGCATTTCATTTTTTTCGGCTTCGTGAAATAGGTATCTCTCGCTGGCTCAATTCAAATTTCGCGCCTCATTCTTAGAAAAATTAAATAAAGGCAAGCAGCAGCGACATCTAGCGCACCGCGTGGAAATTACATTGTAATTTCATATTTTTTTTACAGCGAAATCAAGATGGCTGCGCAGGAAGGGTCTGATGGAAAGATCGGTAAAGCGCCGAGACGCCATCTGGTGTCGAGTAGTTGTATCGATTTAGTTTCGATTGGTTTTTTTTTTGTGCACTTGCTCTAGGTTTAAAGGATTTGTCTATGGCGATGACATTGAAAAAAAGAGGTCATGGCCGACGCCGGAGAAATATAGATTTTGTTTTGTTTCAAAAGAATTGTGTTTAGGGACGTTTTTGCCATGAAGCTCGTAAGGAAAAGCTTCGAGAACTTTCGATTTTGAGCTACATAAAACTAGCCGGCAAGAGGAGCCGCGTCTTCATTCCACGAAGTTTGCAGAGAAATCAACACCGAAAGTGCGTGTGGGCGGAGAAGAGAGTGCCGGTAAGTACCTCGCGATTCCAGGCCATGGATAGCATGGCAAGGATCCAGGCTCAGGAGGTTCTCGGGTTTTTATTCGATTCGATCATTTCAGACGAGACAAACACCAAAGAAAGCGGACAGCCGGAGAGAACGGGGAGACCAGACCGACGTGGCAGCATTTATGTCATCTCGGGAGCAGCCACGCAAGTCAACATTGAACAGGAGACCGACGGAGGTGCAGCTGAGAACAATTTCCGGTAGGTGGCCTCGAGTCAGGATCAGCTGATCGGGACTTCGGGGCGGGTCATGCAGAAGCTTATGACGACCCAACCGTCAGGGCGTCATGATCGCAGACAAAATATAAACACTTTTCCTTGTATTTTTCAGGCTGAAGGACGAGCAGAGAAGGGCGCGGACGCACGTGGCGTCACGAGCCGGTCGGTGTTAAGCAGAGGCGAGCAGAGCGTGGCGAGACGGCCAGCGGCTGGATTTCCCGAGCTGAGTTCCGTAAAGGCGTGGTGTGCACATGCCACCACGTGTCTCGTCGGCACTATAAGGTGGGCCCAGTGTCAATATTTTACAAGAAGGTGTCAGAGTAGGATCATTTATCAGGCGTTTCATCAGTTGAAGTCGAAGACGAGCAGCTGATTTCGTGGAATCCTGGTTCACTTGTCTATCGTTTGTTTGTCGTTAGTCTGCGTTTGAGTATTTGTTTATCCTGCAACGCTATTAGTGCTGCGTTAAACCTTTTTTAGCATACCAGTAGGACTAGATCCGTAAATATCAGTGCAGGTTGGACCTGTGGTCTGCCCTGGTCCAGACGGGGCCAGTGCATTCCTCAGATCAACCCGAGCAAAGCTCATACGAGCCATAAGTGGTTGTGCAAGGTGTAGGAAAACGTTGGTCAAAGACAAATGTACATTCTATAGCTAGGATTATAAGCTAGTAACTTTATGCCCCTGGTGGCACCTGTAATTAGACTAGAACAAGTTCTAGGGATGTGCGATTAGAAGTAATTTTAGAATTATACTATTTCACGAGGCTGATTCTTTTTAAATATCCGTTTAGTTAAGTTCACAGCTTTAGTATAATAAATAACGTTTTAGGTCCTTTTTAGAATATATGTAGTGTAAATGGTAGAATAAGAAGTTCATGTTTATGTAATCATAGGTTTATTTACAATAATAAATGGTTATTTTCGTGTGTTTCACATGTTTCTTTTGTTAACAATAAAAATAAATTTTGTACGGTAGGAAGATAGGCAGAACCACCCCGCAGGAGCTAGCTGTGGTAGTCAGGAAGGTAGATATCCTGCCATTCCTTTCCTTTGTCATCTCCCCAGAATTCCAACCGTTACAAATGGCGCCCAACTGTATTTTAATTTAAATTTTTCAGCATTTAAATGAGTTTTTTTTTTTTTTTTTTTTTTTTTTTTGTAAATTATATTTTCAGGATAAAACATTACAACTGTAAATTAGAGATTTTGTACGTCTGACCAACGTTTCGTTAAGTATAATATTTTTCTGGTATTTTTTTTTAAAGCAACGAAGCGAAGACAAGTGATCCAGTTAGTTTTTAAGTTGATTTTTAAGTATTTATTTTAAGGTGTTTATTTTTAGTTAATTTAATTTAGTTAAGTTGCTTAGCTGTATTTAGTTAAATAAGTACTAATTCATCGCAGCAATTTATAGCAATTTTGAGGCTTTTGATAAATGTTTAGACACATTGCACACTACAAAGTTAGGGACCAACGGTTCTTTAGCTCAACAATTTAGACAATATTCCTTAGCATATTTTCGCACCTTTTTTTATTTTGTTTTTTTAGCCAGGAACGAAAATATTACATCTGTAGGGAATATTTGATGATCTTTTGTTTCCCTTCATTGCTCATTTGTTTATTTTTTTTATTTGCTTATTTTGGTTTTGATATTTCATAATGTCGACACCAGCGATTTTAGTGCCAGAGGATGATCCAGTCAAAGATGTCAGTAGTCAACAAAAGGTTGTAGTAGAGTGTGCGGGTCCAAAGGTTCCAATCGCAAGATGGGGGGTCAAGTTCGATGGCGTAGGAGATGTTAGATCGTTCCTAGAAAGAATCCAGGAGCTGAGCGCGGCGTACAGCACAAAAGAAGAGACACTATTTGCATCAGCAGCAGAACTTTTCAGCGAACAGGGCTTATTGTGGTTTAGAGGCATCAAGGAGCATGTCAAGTCATGGAGCGAGCTGTCGTCCTTGTTATTAGAGGAGTTCAATCCAATAGATTACGATTACAGATTGCTAGGGGAAATAAGGGCGAGAACACAAGGCGCCGACGAACCAGTACATATATATTTCTCAATTATGAATTGTTTACTAGCTAGACTGAAGAACACACTTCCAGAGCAGGATGTACTCCAGATCTTACTCCATAATATTAGGCCGTCTTTTGCAGAGCAACTGGCTTTAGTTGATATCTCAACAGTCGCTGCGTTGAAAGAAAAATGTAGGAGATTGGAAGCAGCAAAACAGCGCTCAGAATTTTTCGTAGAGCCATCGAGAGCATCGTCGAAAACCTTGAACCCGACTTTAGCATATAAAGGTTCAAAACCACGATCTCATCTTGCAGAGGTGTCAACACAGCAATCAGCAAGGAGGACACCACAGGCACAGTCAAATTGTTTCAGGTGCGGAGCGAAAGGTCATTGGTCTAGGGATTGTAGGAAAAGCACTTGGAATCAACAAGTCAAATGTTTTAATTGTGGTGAGGTTGGGTACACGATAAGGTCGTGCCCCAAGTGCAACTCTGCGTCACCTTTAGCAGGTCGCGTAGATAGTAAATTTCAGCCACAACATTCATCCAGTCCAAAAAACTAGATGAGAGGAGCCGAGATGGTTTACCCATTCTCCGCAAGAAAAGGGGTTGGGTCAAAAACCGTGAATCAGCTGTTTCGGTTCTGTTTTCACCTTGTCATAAGGATTCACGTCCATATTTAAAGGTTACCTTAATGGATTTAGCTTTTTATGGTTTGCTAGATTCAGGAGCTAGTTTGTCAATTGTAGGAAGCAAGGCACAGGAGATCTTGCAGGATTTAGGGTACACACTCCATGATGTTGACAGGTCGGTGTACGTAGGAAATGGAGAACGTATTAAGGCAGTAGGTTACATGTTGCTACCTCTAACATTTGAAAACATGACTCGGGTCATAAAATTTTTTGTAATACCAGGGATTAACTCAGATGTTGTATTTGGTATAGATTTTTGGAGAGCGTTCAACCTGGCACCCGAGGTCATAAATAGAAGGATGGAGATAGAGGATAGGCCGACATGTTGCATAGCTTCCCTTTCAGATGGTCCAGTCCGCGCAATACACACTTATCAGTCTTTGTCACCGTCGGAGAAGAGGAAGGCGGATGCGGTTGTAAAAAGGTTTCATGACATTTCTTCAGAACAAAAATGACTGGGAAAGACACAGTTAACACAGCACATCATCGACACAGGGGATTCACCCCCCATAAAAACAAGACAGTATCCACTATCACCAGAGAAGAGAACAGCTCTACATAAGGAGTTAGACAAGATGTTGCAGTTAGGAGTAGTCTCACCAAGCCAGAGCCCATGGAACAACCCAGCTCTTCTAGTGCCGAAGGCAAACGGTGACTGGAGGTTTTGTTTAGATTGTAGAAAACTGAACGCAGTCTCAAGAGGGGATGCCTACGCAATGCCATACATTCCACAGATTTTGGACAGTTTGAAGGAGGCTAGGTTTTTGTCTTCCATTGATTTAGCGTCCTCTTTCTGGCAGATACCACTGGAGGAGACGTCGAAGGAGAAAACAAGTTTTACAGTTCCTGGAAGAGGTCTTTTTAAATTTGAAGTAATGCCTTTCGGTCTTTGTGGAGCGAGTGCAAGACAACAGCGTCTCATGGATCTATTGTTCGATAATGGTTTCGCTAGCGATATTTTAGATGGTCTAGTATATGTTTATGTGGACGATATTATTGTGGTCAGCTCAAACTTAGAGGCACACTTGGAGTTGCTGAATAGGGTTCTAGAAAAATTGAAGTTCGCGAACCTAACAGTCAACTACGAGAAATGCCAATTTTTTAGGAAATCTTTGCAATATCTAGGTTACGTTGTCGATGAACATGGTTTAAGGACAGACCCAGAAAAGGTCCGCGCTATTTTGAAATTTCCAATTCCGGATTCAGCAAAGGAGGTTAAAATGTTTTTAGGTACAGCCTCATGGTATCGTAGGTTCATTAGGAATTTCGCAGCAATAGCTGCACCTCTAACTGCACTAACATCAACGTCGAAGAAGGCACCGCCGTTCAAATGGAACCAAGAAGCAGAGGACGCGTTCAACAAGCTGAAGGAAGCACTAGTATCTGCTCCGGTCCTAGCGTGTCCAGATTTTAACATTCCATTTTCAGTACACTGCGATGCATCATCATTTGGCATAGGCGGTATGCTCACGCAGAAGTTTGACGACGCAGAACATCCAGTGGCTTATGTGAGCCGTGCGCTAACAAAAGCAGAAAGAAATTACAGTGCAACCGAACGAGAGGCATTGGCGGTGATCTTTGCGGTAGAGAAATTCCAGGCATACTTAGGCGCTAGACATTTCACGGTCATTACAGATCATGCATCCTTGAAATGGTTCATGCGACTAGAAAATCCCACGGGAAGACTGGTACGCTGGGGATGTAGATTGTCACAGTACGATTTCCACATAGAACACAGGAAAGGTTCGGAAAATGTTGTTCCAGATGCTCTTTCGAGGTTGCTCAGGGTAGACACCATAGGAGACACACCGGGAGTGTCATCGGACCCATGGTACGAAAACATCCGGAAGGAAGTCCAAGACAACCCGAACCACTACCCAGCATATCGTTTAGAAGGGGACAAACTTTTCAGGTTCTCGAAGGCAAAATACTCATTGATGGACGAGTTCGAATGGAAGGAGGTCGTTCCACTTCACAGGAGAAAGTCAATCATGGAGGAGAACCATGAACAACCAACAGCTGCACATTTAGGAATTTTCAAGACACACAGGAGGGTGTGTTTACGTTATTTTTGGCCAGGGATGTTTAAAGACATCAAAACTTTTGTTGAGGGCTGCGACACATGCGCCGCATACAAATCTAGCAATCGTGCGGTTCCGGGTTTGATGGGAAAACCAAAGGTTTGTCACCGTCCCTTTCAGGTTTTGTCAGTAGATTTGGTAGGACCTTTACCTAGGTCAAAATCAGGTTTTGTATATATTTTTGTGGTCACATGTTGTTTTTCAAAATATACATTCTTATTCCCACTTCGTAGAGCAACGAGTGCGCTAGTATCGAATGCACTGGAAAATGGAGTTTTCTTGGTGCATGGAGTCCCGGAAACCGTGATTGCGGATAATGGAACGCAATTCACGGGGACTGAATTCCGTGCACTACTTAGGAAATACCAGATCCCAAAAACGCATTATACTCCTCGCTACACCCCACAGGTGAATTTGGTAGAGCGTTACAACAAAACGGTCATGACAGCAGTGGCGGCGTACGTCAAAGACGACCACCGGTCCTGGGATCAGAACATACACAAGATCCAGTTCGCCATCAACAGCGCCATAAATGAAACCACTAAATTTTCACCATTTTTCCTAGTACATGGAAGGGAACCAGTAGTAGACGGCTCTCATTACAGATCTACGGACCAGGAATACGAACCTGGAATGCCAAGGGAAGAGTTGGCAGGAGAATTAGGGCTCCTAGCAGATATATTTGCTACCGTGAGGCAGCACATACTCAAGGCTCACCAGGAAAACACAAAAAGTTACAACCTCAGAAGAAGAGAAGCTTCTTTGAAGGTTGGCGACATCGTGTGGAAGAAAACATATCCGCTCAGTGATGCGGCGAAGTTCAAGATGGCGAAGTTGTGCCCCAAGTACGAAAAATGCAGAGTGAAAGTAGTACTTTCACCATTAGTTTTTGAACTTGAGGACATGAACGGTAAGATCTTAGGATCATGGCATATGAAAGACCTAAAAGTCAAATAGATTTGCGGTCGAGATAGGTGTTTCATTTAGGGTCATAATAGAGATACTATTATATTTTACAGGTATTTTTGTGTAGTTAGATTTCTAATACTTTTCAGATTAGAAATTTCGGGTTTTGGTGTGATTGTGGTCCAACACTTAGGTGGGAGGAAATATTTTTGTGTAATCACATCAAACAAATTGATTTTGTGTAATTTCAGACAAAAACTAAGAAGGTTTTTACCTACTAGTTATAGGGCAGGTCGCGGTAGGGTTGTAACTTATCAAGGTTATTTTACATTTATTTTCACAGTCAAAGGAATGTCGAAGCTGTCGGCGTACAAACTGAAGTCAAGTTCGGTACGTCAAAGTAGAGGAAAGCGTACCCACGAGGTCACGTAGGGTATCGCACGGTGTGAATGCGGAACGTATGGATGGAGAACAAGGAAAGGCAAGTGTGCACACTGTAAGGAGAAGTATGATTGGATGAAGCATGTATGTGTGGGAATGAAAGAAATAGACAATGGAATAATGTAGTAGCAGGGCCCGAGACCGACCTCCCGAAAGTAGTCAACGATAACACACATTATTTTATTTTTTAGGTATACTAAATGTATTGTGTATATAGATGAGTGTTTGGTTTTCATAAGATAAGGAAAAATAAATATTTTAGTTTTAAATCTAATTTTAGGAACTAGTAGCTAGTCTAAAAGTAAACTTTTGTTAGTGTAGATAATTTGCTTATATAGTTATAAGTTATTGTTGTTATTGGCATAGTTATAAGTTGTTGTATTTTTCTCTTTGTATTGTTTTTTTTCATGCAGAACGAGCAGCGCTGAGGGCAGCGCAGTTTCACTTTTGCAGTGAAACTCTTATCGTTGGGGGGGGTATTGTAGCATTTCATTTTTTTCGGCTTCGTGAAATAGGTATCTCTCGCTGGCTCAATTCAAATTTCGCGCCTCATTCTTAGAAAAATTAAATAAAGGCAAGCAGCAGCGACATCTAGCGCACCGCGTGGAAATTACATTGTAATTTCATATTTTTTTTACAGCGAAATCAAGATGGCTGCGCAGGAAGGGTCTGATGGAAAGATCGGTAAAGCGCCGAGACGCCATCTGGTGTCGAGTAGTTGTATCGATTTAGTTTCGATTGGTTTTTTTTTTGTGCACTTGCTCTAGGTTTAAAGGATTTGTCTATGGCGATGACATTGAAAAAAAGAGGTCATGGCCGACGCCGGAGAAATATAGATTTTATTTTGTTTCAAAAGAATTGTGTTTAGGGACGTTTTTGCCATGAAGCTCGTAAGGAAAAGCTTCGAGAACTTTCGATTTTGAGCTACATAAAACTAGCCGGCAAGAGGAGCCGCGTCTTCATTCCACGAAGTTTGCAGAGAAATCAACACCGAAAGTGCGTGTGGGCGGAGAAGAGAGTGCCGGTAAGTACCTCGCGATTCCAGGCCATGGATAGCATGGCAAGGATCCAGGCTCAGGAGGTTCTCGGGTTTTTATTCGATTCGATCATTTCAGACGAGACAAACACCAAAGAAAGCGGACAGCCGGAGAGAACGGGGAGACCAGACCGACGTGGCAGCATTTATGTCATCTCGGGAGCAGCCACGCAAGTCAACATTGAACAGGAGACCGACGGAGGTGCAGCTGAGAACAATTTCCGGTAGGTGGCCTCGAGTCAGGATCAGCTGATCGGGACTTCGGGGCGGGTCATGCAGAAGCTTATGACGACCCAACCGTCAGGGCGTCATGATCGCAGACAAAATATAAACACTTTTCCTTGTATTTTTCAGGCTGAAGGACGAGCAGAGAAGGGCGCGGACGCACGTGGCGTCACGAGCCGGTCGGTGTTAAGCAGAGGCGAGCAGAGCGTGGCGAGACGGCCAGCGGCTGGATTTCCCGAGCTGAGTTCCGTAAAGGCGTGGTGTGCACATGCCACCACGTGTCTCGTCGGCACTATAAGGTGGGCCCAGTGTCAATATTTTACAAGAAGGTGTCAGAGTAGGATCATTTATCAGGCGTTTCATCAGTTGAAGTCGAAGACGAGCAGCTGATTTCGTGGAATCCTGGTTCACTTGTCTATCGTTTGTTTGTCGTTAGTCTGCGTTTGAGTATTTGTTTATCCTGCAACGCTATTAGTGCTGCGTTAAACCTTTTTTAGCATACCAGTAGGACTAGATCCGTAAATATCAGTGCAGGTTGGACCTGTGGTCTGCCCTGGTCCAGACGGGGCCAGTGCATTCCTCAGATCAACCCGAGCAAAGCTCATACGAGCCATAAGTGGTTGTGCAAGGTGTAGGAAAACGTTGGTCAAAGACAAATGTACATTCTATAGCTAGGATTATAAGCTAGTAACTTTATGCCCCTGGTGGCACCTGTAATTAGACTAGAACAAGTTCTAGGGATGTGCGATTAGAAGTAATTTTAGAATTATACTATTTCACGAGGCTGATTCTTTTTAAATATCCGTTTAGTTAAGTTCACAGCTTTAGTATAATAAATAACGTTTTAGGTCCTTTTTAGAATATATGTAGTGTAAATGGTAGAATAAGAAGTTCATGTTTATGTAATCATAGGTTTATTTACAATAATAAATGGTTATTTTCGTGTGTTTCACATGTTTCTTTTGTTAACAATAAAAATAAATTTTGTACGGTAGGAAGATAGGCAGAACCACCCCGCAGGAGCTAGCTGTGGTAGTCAGGAAGGTAGATATCCTGCCATTCCTTTCCTTTGTCATCTCCCCAGAATTCCAACCGTTACACCAGGTACAAACTTTTACCTAAATTAAGTTATTCTTTAAAAGTTTCAGATCAGACAAAGCAGAGTCGCTTAGTATGTACTAGGCAGATTTCAATTAAATTTAAAAACAAAGTAAGTGTTAAAATTAGCCATTACTGTCCCAATTTTCATAATCACCAGAAAAAAATCATTTTCATAATTTTTAAAACTATTTTCCTCGATTGACTAAGTTTGACCAGATTTGAACCCACTCTGAAGCAAAGCTTACTATCACTAAACCACCAATGCTCTTAAATAGTAGAAGCCTAAGTAAATAAAGTCTGAAATAACGTGGACCCAGCAAATCTGCATTTTGAAGGGGAAATAGCTCGTTATCGTCCGCGAGGTGACGAACGGGTTAAAATTAACCCTTGATTGCGCACAGCGGAAAAACATTTGAGAGAATAATGAGGATACGACTTACCGTGGGCCTCGGATTAAGCTAACTACTCGTATAGAAGTATTTTACCAGCTGCATTATTCTTGCGGTTTTTTTCAATTCGCGGTAAATACATAAACGATTTTATATATTTTATTGCATAATGTACGTTCTGATTACAATACTGCTGTTAATAACGATGAAGTACCTGAAAGTACTTATAACAAAGAAACAAATTATTAACTACAGCCGTACAGACTCGTATTTATACAAAAAAAACGCAAAAATACAAAAAAAAATACCATATTTCGGTTTACTCTTATTTGCACCAAGAAAAGACTCAATGGCGGAAGACTGTAGGTAGATCAGTGTTGGTCCGTGTAAGGAAAACGTAGGAAAACTAGATCGGGCTAGTTGAGAATCTATTAGGTATTTTTATATCATTTATAGTGTTCTAGGTGGTCTTATCCACATTATGATTCTGTCACCTAGTTAAACATTTTTGCATTTTATAAATGTGGGCCTAATGGTCTAATTATTCCCAGCTTTTTATTTAGTAATTACTGCTAGCAATTACGTTGTAATAATACATTTAACTACAGATGTTCGCTAAAATTACGTAGTTTATTCTTTTTATACTTACCATTTTTCAAAACGTTATTTACTAAAAAAGGAAAAATAAAAAAACTACAGTGAAATACTTATAATAAAACATCATGACAACATTATTTATTTCTTATAAATAGTTAATTAAACTTAGCAATGTCAGTCGGGTTTGCCTAATAATTATAATTTCACTAAATATTAAATCAATCAACATTAGTTTAAAAATTTTGATACTGTCATTGTTATAAAATTCCACATAAAGATAACATTTTGTTTGTAATTTTATTATTTATAACAATAATTTTGAGTTATATTATTAACATTATATTTTATTTATATCAAATCAATAGCACGTTGAAGGTTATACATAATTATCAATATTACATAAATATCTATTAGTAACAAAGATGTCTGATTTTCTCAAACCCATGCTTTTTGCGTTTATCTTTGTTGTAGAATAACTTAGTTATTTTATCTTCTAGTACTATTTACATACCTACCTATAAGTTATTTTATAGCAAATATTTCAAAACTTTTATTTATTAACCTTATTAAAACTACATAACTTAATCAATATTATTAATAACATTAATGTTAACCTGGACAAGGATTTTTGTAACAAATTAATAATAATTAATACATTTTTTATAATTAAATTATTATTTTAAGACTTTGTACATTATTATTTACAAAAAAGATACGAGGGATATTTTTCAATCGAGGTAGGATACGAACCCTGATTTTTATTTTATTTTTACATAATATATGGGTTAGGTTTATAAGCCAGTGTCTTGGGCGCACGCTTCCGATTGGTACTGATTTGGACCAGTTGAGCTATCTATAAATCGTTTGCAACGGTTTGTAGATAGCTCAACTGTTCCATGTGTATTTTGTAAATATTGTAAATACTGTATTAGTTGTAATTTTCTTTGTTAGGTTTTGTTTCACTGAATTAAGAATTTTTCTGGAATTAAAAATATATTAAATGTATAATTGGGTTTGAAACAAAAACTTATTTTTTTTTTACAAAAAGGATTGCTTCTTCAAATAGAAAAAATATAATTATTATGTATTTGAAGATGTAAACAGCCCGTGAGATTGGCGTTTTAAATAAAAGAGGATGGTTTTGTTTACCAATTACTATGCTTTTCCTTTTCCTCTAATTTATGGGAAAACATGGTCCAATTTGTGTATTTACAAAAGGAGGCTTTTACTTCTTGTTTATTCTATAAAATAAACATTTATTAGTCGTTGCTCCACTGCCTGTGATTTATACCGGAAATTAGTTTATTTATTTTGAAGTCACAAACAGGTGCTAAAATAATTTAAAACTAAATGGTTGGTAATTTAGAATGGCTAACTAAGAGTTTCCATAGCTAAAAACATACTAAAATCTGATTAGTTACGATCTTCCTCATGTTGGCTAACAACAAAGCCACTCAGATTACCAAAACTATAAAATCATCATCAATATATATCATCATCAATCAATATATATAAAACTCTTTTGAAGCTGACAGAGAATCAACGCACAGCCTAAACTATAAGTCCTAGAGGTATGAAATTTGAAGGGTAGTATCCTTATAGTGTAGGGGTACACTAAGAAAAGAATTTTGAAAAGACGCACCCTAAATGGTTTCGAACGCGAGCAACGCCGCGGGCGACGGCTAGTAGCCAATAAGATTTGTCATAACTCAGGCAAAAAACCACTGGCCGTGTAATTAATACATATTTAAAACCTGTAATACCATCTCACAATGCCCCACATGTAGGTACATTAATTTGAAACTTCAAAAGGCGCCGTATCTCAAAGTAACTTTTTGTGAGTGGATCATTTTTACGTAACAATATCTAAATGAATTCTATCAATTTATTAAAACAAAAACTATACTATAAGATCAATTTACAGTTTCAGAAGTCTTGGGTCGTTCCATTTTGCAGTTGATGTCAAGCACTAGATAGATAATGTATTAATTTTGGGTTTTATCATCTTTTTTGTTACAGCTTTAGTCGTTTAGTTCACTTTTCATCGCTAAAGGAGGAATACAACTTTGAATCTCGGAATAAGTTTAAAACTACCTGGAGTTCTCTTTTCGACTGAAATAACTCCAAAGTGTCAAAACTTGTTAATGCAATTTGCTAATCCACTCCAAAATGAACTTCAAGTTACTGCAACAAAATTATGAACGCGGACTGTATTATTTTAGAAATTATTTAAAGCAGCGTTAAAATAATATTCGAAAGCATAAAATTGGAACCCCCCTATATTTGAATAGTTTGTAGTTTCATTATGAATTTCTTATTTATGTTTGACTTCTAACCAACGCTTGAATTGATTATTAAAATACTTTAACAATATTGTTTGTATACCTAGCACTTATTTTATTCAATAAAATAAATCATAATATTGAAGATTACAAGAATGGTGCACTTTGCAAATGGCATTCAATTTCAAAAATGGATCCGTTTTGTTTTCACCAGCAAAACGTGAAATGGGATAATAGGTCGGTACTGTTGGTAGGGTAGTAGTGTGTGGGCGTAGATACAGGGTGATGCAAGACTACATACTCCCGTTTTTTTGGGAACAAAACTAAGTGTGAGCATAACAAAAATGTTCGAGAGTAATCTTACGAACTTGTATTAAAACGCGTTTTTTACAAAATGTTCATTACTTTTACTACACCTTGAACTTTTAAAATTGCTTAACATAGTTTTATAAATTCAAACACTTTTTTTTCTCTCAATCAAAATCCGTTCACTGAATAACACTCACGAGAGTTACAAAAGTTTATTTAATTCACTATTTATATGCAGCTTTCCCTGACTTTCCTCGCAGTGGTTACGACCTCCGGTCGACGCGCGATGTCCACGCTGCGCGCGAGCACGCCGCGGTTCACCACGCTTATACTTGCTGACGACTGTGAAAATAATACCACCATCATCATCATCAGAATGAATGCAAAGAAGTTCACTGCTGTACTCTTACCGCAAAGCCAAGAGTCAATGAATATCAATGTTTAATGATGTTTTTTTTAAATTGATCTCGTTTATAACGATTTCTTAAATTGAAAGTATCATCTTTATACATCATCAATATATATAAAACTCTTTTGAAGCTGACAGAGAATCAACGCACAGCCTAAACTATAAGTCCTAGAAGTATGAACTTTGGAGGGTAGTATCCTTATATAGTGTAGAGGTGCACTAAGAAAGGAATTTTGAAATGTCGCACCCTAAACGGTCTAGAACGCGAGCAACGCCGCGGGCGACGGCTAGTTGTTTATATTAACTGGTGTTAGCAAAATTTTTAATGTTTAATAACTGCATCAGATTTGCAGTAAGGTTTGTATACCTAAGTAGGAATATTTTTTCGTCAAGTGCCTGAAGTTTTATTTTATTCTTATGTTAATCTATGATTTGAATACCTTCTGTTAGGTTTAAGCACTTTGATGATAGATCTACTTTTGTAGTCTACAAGTAGGTACTGATAAAAACTAGTTCAGAAACTAAAAGAATCAAGGAACTAAAACAATACTCACTGCACTAGCAGGGAAGCTAGTTTGTCTCTCATTGTATATTCTGTGCTCGTGGCTCACTCCAATCGGTATTGTATAGTCCGCGATTGGCTTTTTATCTAGGAAATAGACAAAAGATTCCAGATTGAAAAACTCTAAAGTTAGCGAGTAAGCGTAAATTCCTAGTTTACGAGTCGATTTATAAATACGTCTGATTTAAAAAGACATTTTGGATCGTCCACTTTATAATGATCTTTATCCAGCTTCGATATCGATTGTGGTCTTTTGAAATGTGAAATTGTATGATGCAATCCTCAGAATATTGAATACCTACTAATTTAAGTAATCTGAAATGCAACCATGCCAATCAATAACTCTTTCTATCGAACTAAAAATGTGAATGCGATTAAAAATTAGCTGCTCAATACATTTTTGAATGAAACAGCTGATTCTTTCCCGGACTTTCTTGAGAAAGTGGTTCACAGATGGACACTCTGAAGTTTTCCAGATTGAATAACATTCTGTTTAAAGAGAAAATATGCTTATTGCTTACCAAAGTGACAAGGTATTATGTCAGGATCTGTGTCTTCCGCTTCCATCTTCAGTTCGTACTGGCTGCTGTACTCCAGCTTTGGGGAGCCGCAGTACGTGTTCTGGTGGTCTGCCTTGCTGAGGGAATCCACGCTTTGTTCTATGTATAAAGCCCTGATGGAAATTTATGGGAATCAGCAAGATTTGCAATGTATTAGTCACTAAGCAGAGTAATGGGTAAACAATACAGGTGCTGGGCAATTTTACTTATTCAAAAAATATTCTAGGCACTGCAGAAGTACTTTTAAACAATAAAAAATCATGGAACATAATGAGGGTTATTCGGGTGCCCCCTTGAGGTATTCAACTTTATGGTTCCTCTTAACACTATTTATTTGGACATCCTTCGTGATCTAAAGCATGTGTTGAAGTACTCACGCATGAGGAGGTCTTTTCACATTCCCCAGCTGCCTGGACGCGTGTCTCCGGTACAGAGCAGCTAGCACAGCACTCCCTGCAGCACAGAGTGCGCCTGCTGCTGCCACTATAGCAGTCAGCCATGGAGATAGAGGCAGTGATGTACTCATACCTGTCAGACACATCATCACTGTATAACTTATAGTTGCCTACAGCTGACTAAACAGACATTTTGTAAATAGAGAAAGTATCTAACCAGTATACTTATCAGGCGAGCGTATACCGACAGTATACAGCACGACCTCTTCGCTTCTGCCTTTGGCGTTCGCCGCGTATAAGATGAGGGAGTAGCTACGATGGCTGTCGAGGTTGCTGACCTCGAACATCGTGCTGTTGGATGTGAGGTTTGCTCTCACCTGGCAAAGGAACAATAAAGGTAGACGCGCAGAGTTTCTTCATAGCCAGTCACCACTGGTAAACAGTGACAGCTATTTTTCAACCATATAAAATCTTTGTTAGGCCGTAAACCGCAAACACGTTCAGCTAGTGACTGCAACTTACGGACTCCAGTAAAATGTACTGAAATTGGCTGTTAGCTTTGGCATCAGTGACTATGGCAAGTGGAATACAATTCTACTTCATGTTCCGAACCGTGCCATGGGTAAAAATATCAATTTTATGAATTTCAATTGGAAGATAACAACTTACCTTCATAGAAGGCAGTTCCAGCACCTCCATATAGAAAACCTGGGTTAAACCACCGTCGAAACCTTCGATGCATTCTACCTGCAGACCAGCCGTGCTCTGGTTCACCACTGAGCAGTTCTGTAGAGACATTGGGTGACCTGTGTTAACAAATGACTTCAAGTAAGATCCTAGACAATCCAAGTAATGCAGTGGTTAGTTCATTCAAGCCAAAACTACAGATAATGTAGGATTTCTCTTAATCTACGTAGGTTCAATAGCCTTACCAGCAGCAATCAGTTTGTAAAGACATGGCGCTTCCATCTTTCCAACAGAGTTCTTGGCTGAGCAGAAAATTGTACCGAAGTCCATGTCAGTTGAAGGAGTGTATCGGAGGGTTGACGCAAATCCAGAGCTGGTGAAAAGGCTACAGCAAAAATAGAAATTATCAAAAGATTTAAGAAGTAACCCGAAACCAAAAGCCTATTGAATGTAAACAACCACCAATATCTGCTGATTCTCTAACTTACTTTTCTTCAAGATCATTCTGCTCCCCAGAACTGTTGAAGATCCAGCTGAAGCTGGTGGGTGGAGGGCTAGAGTCCACAGCACAGTGCAAGACTATTGTCTCTTGTTTCAGTGCTCCATACACCTCACCCTCATTCATTGTCTTGCAGAGAGGAGCATCTGGTGAATGAAACGTACAGTTTAACCTAGAATCTCCTCTAAAAACTATGGTCAATTAGTGGTTTTGATACTTTAGAACTTAGATTCGTTTGCTCACACTGCGGAAAAACACCTAGCAGATGAAAGCTCTAGTGAGTATTCACAGAATGTTTTAATGCTTGGATTTTAATGGCTCTAAAATACCATTAATTAATAGTCAAACATTTCCAGCTGTTAGTGCGTTTATTTTTTTGCTAACATTCCTTCACGGCGCCAAAAACATGACCTACTGTACTCGTAAACATTGGGCTACGAAAAGATCAGACTTGCCAACTTACACCTCACTTGCAACGACACAGGGTTACTTGTCGCACTGCCTTCGCTGTTGTAAGCAAGACAGCTGTAGTCTCCAGCTGCTCTCCTGCTCACACTCTGCAGCACGAGGCTCTGGTCGCTGAGGATGATGCCGGAACTGGCATTTTGCTGTATTTCTCTCGACTGAAAATGGAATTGTTTTTACACGGCGAATGACGTCTAATGAGTGGGTTCGATGGGATTTTTTTTTCCCATCCGGCCCACCAATGAGCTGGCAGGTGGGCTCGATGGGAATAAGCCATTAGTAAATAAAAGTTTTAAAAAGGTTCCAGAAAAGCCATAAAAGAACTGGTGAATGGAATTGGCCTCTCAAAGTTTTGAAATTCATAAAAACTAAAAAAATACGGTTTTGGGACCCAACTGATAGTGATTTTGTAAACGTTGCCGAGATTGTATGCCTAGCAGTTGCCTAGCATAAACAAATATTTTCAAAATGAAAAGTACGAGATAGTTCATAATTATTAAAACGATGAAAGTAGTCAAACTTTCAGCAACATAAATCTAGAGGATTTACTCTGTCATATCTAAAAGGGTAACAAGTTACAAGGTCTACTCATAATTGTCTCACCCCTTTGTACCAGGTCAGCTTATGGGTCTTAGGGTTGGCTTTGACGCTGCATTCAAAGTACACGTCGTCGCCTTCTTTGATGTGGCCGGGGTTTAGGCTGGACCCTAGTTTTAAGGTCACTATGGGTACATCTGAGAAAAAATATAGAGATATAATTTAAAAGTTCATACACAAAGGGTTTCTGGAGGCCATTGCGCGTTCTGCTAAATATTGGTTGTAGTGCTAAATCTATAGGATTTGCCAGTGAATTCACAGAACTCACAGAATTTTGTGCTGATGAAGTAGAACCTACTTGGAGTTATGAACGATATTAAAAGTTTTTATTGACTGATCAAGGAATACGACGAAATCTAAAAATATAGGCACGGACTCTTTTTTTACCCCTAAGCACTAGTATTCCTGGCACTAGTATTTCCTAAGTACCTATCCTGTTTCAGACCTAGTGGATTTGAAGCGTATAGATGTTCAAAATTAATTTCGATTCCACATAATATTGAAGGCATAAATTACTTGTGTACTGAAAGCCAATAACAGCAAACGCTATCGACTCCGTTCCGGCTTGATACCCGAGGTATTTAATCAAGTATTATTGCATTACGTACATTGTTCGACATCTAATATCTACATAACTAAACCTTCAGATAAGAAGGATTACTCTCTTTCACAAAGACGAAGGAAACATTAAAAACGGTGTTTTTTTGTAGTCTCATACATACAAAATTGAAGTTGCAAAAATCATAGATACGGGCGTTATGAATATTATGATTAATGTCCTCTTTTGTTAGGAGGTTTGGGCACAGAAAAAAATAATCTCCGTTCTAATCTTTTATTTGTTCTGTGGGATATGCACCCTGATCAACTACTTTAGTAAGTTTGACTCAGTCTTTTCCAAAGAGTTCCACTCCCACTAAAACTGAGAAAACTGCCGTAGCTGGACTGGTGATTTCATCATCATTATCAGCCTGAAAAACTCCACTGCTATAAATAGGCTAGCTTCCTATAGATTTCAAGGAATAACAGTTTAGTGTCTTCTTCATCCACCCAACCTTCACAATAGCATCGGTTCCTCGGATGCAAATGCATATTTTTTCCCATCTGACCCACCGGTGGGCTCGATGGGAAGACCCCAATTTTAGTGGAGAAATCTTTGTGAAAGAGATTGCACGAGGAGGAAGATAATATAATCACTGTGTCTACTTTTTGCCATAGTAGTGATAGGAACTCTTATTGCAGCGTTAATCCCTTATGAACCCCCACAGGAAGATGGTAGCTAGTGGTGACTCACAATGTACATTCAGTTTCCAACTATCCTCGATGGTGGAGTCTGGTACGCTAGGGTTCTCCGCTCTGCAGATGAGGTACCGGTCGTGGTCTTCTGCCATTGGCACGAAGGATAGCACGCTGAGGGTCGAGTTGTTTTCTGAGAACTGTGGAACAGAAAAAATTTTTTTTGGGTAGTGTTGTTTTTTATCCGACTTCAAAAAAGGAGGTTCTCAATTCGGTTATATATTTTTTCAGTAGTTTAGCAGTTAAATAAGAGTAACTGGAAAAAACACGTCATCCACGTACAAGCCATTGCGTATTTTGCTTTTCTGTGGTGTTTACGATCAATCGAACAGTCGCCATGAACTGCTATCATCATCACTATCATCTGATGATGAAGACGTATCAAATTGAAGTCGGTTTTTCCAGTTTTTTTTTAACTTATAAATCATGTTTTCAATCAAGTGCACACGAAGTAGAATCAAACCCACGTATATGTTGAGTTCCGTTTAGCTTTGACCAACTCATTACCGGTTGCAATTAGCGGAGGAACAATAAAGCGCTCTTGGTTGCGTTTCGAGGACAAAATGCTTTTAACCTTTGCACATGCACACGGGCTTTTGTTTTACTGATTGCTTTAAACTTTAGACTATAAAATAAACATTAAAATACACGCCATGCTTAGAAGCCGTCATAAATACGAAGGTGTATGTTGGTGTATGTGATGTTTCGGAAGTGACATGTGACGTGCGTGACATACCATCAAATTATCGGATATCGCTAATTAGGTAAAGGGTCGTAACATAAGGTGTGAGCTATTGGAATAAATGTGTGTAAAGTGGTTTTTCTGAATGTAAAAATTCATGTTAGGTTTTGAAGAGAAAATCCACCATTTTCTTTTCATAACAAAACGACAGCCGACTTAACAAATGACTTGACTTGACTTATATTTTACAATTATATCACTTGACATTGGCAAAATTGTTTGTTGAAATGACGGACAGAAGCCATTAACGAAGGGAAGAAGAATTAGGTAAAGGTGGGTCCACATCTGATCTTTTGTCCGTACCGTAGCTCCGTATCGTATCAGCGTCGCGATCAAAGAACGCTAGTTTAGACGCCGCCGTACCACCGTACCGTAACCGAACAAACTAGGGTTCTTTGATCGCGACGCTGATACGATACGGAGCTACGGTACGGACAAAAGATCAGATGTGGACCCACCTTAAGATTTGGTTTACACAAGCTTTACATTTTGGTTATACAATAAAGTTATGAATGTTAGTTGGAAATTATATTTGATAGTATCATAATTCGGCGTTTCTTTATATAAACCTAAAAACTGTTGTGGAATCGCGCCACAGACCTTTTACATAAAGAAATGCCTTGCATTTGGAAGTTTGTACTAGACAAGTAGATTGGTATAATACCGCGTTCACACTATGCCCATGCCGCTGCCGGAATTATTGCTGCGGACTTATTGCCACAACACCATCATCTTTATTCTCATTAGGGAGCAAGGGCATGAATTTGGGCCGGGAGCCGGGACAGAGGCATTATCGTGTTCGCATTATGCTCGTGCTCACTTCCCTGCCCAAGTCCCTGCCGACTGCGGCATAGTGTGAACGCAACATTAACCTCTTAAAACGGAGATACTTCTCGCCTTTTCTCCTTAGGTTTAAAAAGGACCACTACCAGTACACGTAGTAAGGCTCTAAGGAATTCCTGGCTTGCGGGGCTGTTTATGTCCTAGGTGGAATTTCAACTGCATAGTGTACAGTCGTTAGTTTGCTCCGGTCAGTTTTATTGCTCAACTGAGTAGTTGTGATAAATAAAGTGCAAGGTTCTTTACGCTAACTGTAGTTATTTTTACTCTATAAAGCAAAAAGGGGGGTATATTTATCCCTATAACTTAATAGGTAGTCATGTAACGAGGAGAGTTTTAAGTATGTTTTTTTTTATGATAAAAGTAATGAAACGAGCTGATAGCTCACCCTGATGTTAAGTAGTAACTTCTGCCTATAACAATGCATTACCTCGCAGAGCAAGTCCAATGAGGACGTGCCCTGTAAGGCAATGCACTGCGTCTATCACTCTGAGACGTAAAGATCTTGAAGTCTCATGTGCCTGTAATTACACCGGAACACAGCAAACCGGAACACAGCAATGCATGCATGCAATGCAAAGTATGAATGTGGATGGATATAGAGGAAAAGGTAGGCCCAAGAAATGATGGATGGATTGTGTAAGAGATGATATGCATAGGAGAGGAGTGAACACTGAGATGACGGGTGATAGGGGAGATTGGAAGGAAATAACATGTTGTGCCAACCTCACCTAGTGGGATAAGGACAAGAAGAAAAAAAAACATAATAGGTAGCGTATCATTATTTTAAGAGTATAACGACCTACAGAGGATTCTTCTTCATTTCTTCTGAAGCTCGGAACTGGCACTTATAGTATCTACGTAGGTACTCGTATATCACACGATTGTTAATAATATATTTGGTTTGACTGAATAAATAATTATGGCTTATTTCAATCTCTAGATATTCATACGACTTAGTGACGATTCGGACAAAATATACGGACACAAAGTACATGAATGAAGTATACGTACATCTAAATAACGAAAGTATTTTGTCCATCGTACCTAAATTGGTGCCGCGTCAATTTAACTATTATGAAAATATACGGGACAATTCATTTCAATTTCCCCAATTTCATAAAAGGTCCTGATGAAATCCGGTGTCAACAAACAAGTTAATTTAAAATAACAAATTACCTAAACTTTTCTATTTGATTAGGCTATGATGGATCGTCTGACATTGCTCACATATTTCTTAATTAAGTGTGTTTATTGATGTTTAGGGTTCTGCTTTTAAACGGTGAAGGATAATCATCGTCAGGGAACCCGGGGCTTAGACAGCACTGCAGATATTGGCCTCTCTATTTTGGGTAGGACTCTGAGAATTTATCTCAAAAATACCAAAATAACTACTAGTTTCCGCATTAATAAGACATGGACAAAAAATATACTTCTTGCTAACGCTGAATAAAATCATTTTGATTTATAAGGAAATTTATAAGGTTTTTTGATCCCATAATTTTGTTAATAAAATTGTATGTCCGTTTGTCACAGTCGTGATTATGACTATGTAGCAGCGAACTAACTCAGAGCAACAGTTTGAACAAATGATACCTAGATCATGCACCGTGTGATTTTTAAAGCTTTTCGCGCGGTGGAACTTTGGAAAATTTTAAAGTTTTTCACGTTTTACTGCATTGGTGACCATTTTAATTGCAGCTGCGGGTGCAATGAGTACGGAACTCTGAATTATATAGTCTGACACGTATTTACGCAATTTACTAAATGGATGATATTTTATTTTATATTTGTTTAATTGACGGATGGTAAAAAAAACCTTTTTTACAATTATTAGGCACATACATACATGATAGATTTTACGAGTAAATACATAATTTAGATCGAAGTTTTGAATTATCTTATGAATCCTAACATGAATATTTCAGCCTACCTAAGTCCAAGTCTAAAGTACTAAGCATAGGTAGGTACGTTTTGTACAACACTCTGTAATCTGTACTTAGGTAAGTACAGTGAAAGAGATTATGTCATTGAAATATTACGCTTCACTTGAAACTTCTAGCAAACTATTTTCATTTCACGGCATATTTTAATCTCTTTACTGAGAAACTGTCTAGCGCTAAATGGTGTTAGAACGCTGTACCTCTTAGCTGTGACAAGATTCTGTCCTTGACTGTACCTAATTGACTTTAATTGGCCTAAAAGTTGGGAAAACAATTACTGAGTAAAAGGAAGACGTGAAAAAATTACAAAATGATATTGAAAACCTGAAATGATTTAATTAAAGGTTCAGGTCATGTTCGTTTAAATTGAAATGATAATGGCTCACGTAGAGTCCGCAATGTACAGCAAATAATGTTTTAATAATGTTTCCACGTAGTTTCAACGGTATCTGATGACAAAGTGATGTCACTGAAATCATTGAAGAAGGAAAATAATCGTTAACTATGTTCAATATTTCTTTTTTAAAAGCAAAGTACCAATTTATACTAATTGGTACAGATAGGCACATCCAAAGAAAAATTTCCTACACCCAGGGGTATCTGACCCGAGTTTTTTTTCATAGTGAACTAGCTGATTTTTTTTTTATGATAAAAGTAATGGAACAAGCTGATAGCTCACTTGATGTTAAGTAGTAACTTCTGCCTATAACAATGCATTACCTCACAGAGCAAGTCCAATGAGGACAATACAAAGATCGGTAGCATACATGGGGTATTTTCAGGTACCTCTCGGGCTTAGGGACTTTTGTTTTTTTTTGTATGTGTTTATTTGGACCACTACCTACTGATTTTGCAACAGAAAATGATAAATGTTTTATAATAATTTTATACCAGTGAAAGGAATAGTATTTTTTACCGGTGAACGTTACTTCAGTCTAATCAGAAATTCAAAGTAAGAAAGTCAGCAAAAGTTAGTTCTTAGTTAGAAAAGAACTGAGATTTTTTTCGAGAAGAAAAACACTCTCATTATGAAAACAAGTGTATATTTTTCAACTTGGAAAACTTGATCCGATAGAAAACATTTAAAACTAAAATTTTATAAAGCTTTTACTAAAAATATTTCTTATTCAATTAAAAGACAGAATGGGTACCAAGTGGCGAAAACTTGCCGAAAAACTATGACTTTGACGATGACCAAAAGTAATAATATAATACTAATATTTGACAAACGGGCCTTCTTGACCCATCATCACGGCGCGCGGCGCAGGGCCCCGCATGCCATTGGCTGTCATTCTTTTTGAAGGCAAAGCGGGTGTGCCGCAACTTGAAACGGCGTTGTGCCTCCGTGGTTATGTATCCAGGCCGTACACCAAAATTTTCCATTTAACTCAACGTATTATTTCTCTAATAGCAGGTATAGACTATTATTAATTATTTCGAACCAAATAATATGTACCAAAACCTTAACTATATTTTGACTTCTATTAAAGCATGTAAGCGCTTGCTTAATAACAGTGTTTATTAATGGGTATTAGTTTATTGAATTTGAGGTTAAATTCAGACGATAGCCTGGTTTGGTTATAATGACCTCTCAGGCGTTTATCCTCGTGACACAACTTGACACAACCAGTAGTGCCATAAGAAAATGCTATCTCATGAAATATCATTGTATCACCAGAATCACTATCTCCCGTGACACAACTAAGATATTTGTTGTGGCTTGGAATTACTGGGTATCGAGTCAAGCAGTTATGTCACGGAGAATAGACGCTCTACAACCAAGCTGATCAAAATCAAAAATCACAAATCAAAATTTTGTTCCAAATAAACATTTTTTGATTTTGATTTTTGATAAATTTGTCATCATTAAACGGGCTTTAAAGTCTCATGCATCAGAGGTCCTCTGTTCTTCCAGGTGGAATGTTCTTGAAGAATCTCAGATTGACAGTTGATAATTGGACAAAGCCAAGCGACTGTGGCATGCGGCATGACGAGATGACAGCTGGTACCCACAGCATCACGTTATGTGACTCTGAGTTGTTAGTGAATGCATCCAGGGATTTGAGTTTTGTCATTGTTTGAAATAACGTTAGTACTTTTATTTTAAGTTTTTTTTTGTGTTATTGTGAGTATTGTTGTTTACTTTGGTTAAATTTTAACCAATAATACTTGAATTCGTAACATAAAAATGTGAACCATTAGAATGAATGTGTGTTTTAAAGGGAAAATATCCACCATTTTGCCTTCAAAACAAGTCTGTCAAGTCGACTAGATAAACTTAAATAGACTTAAAATTTTGTTTTGATCAACTAGTGAGTGTCTTCTTCCAAAGTTTCTAGAGCTTCAATAGTCTCTAGGATCTCTAAAAGAGGTTCCAGAGGTAGATAGATAGATAGAAAATACTTTATTGCACACCTTAACCTAGGAATTACAGTAAAATAAAAAACAAAACTTAAATTAATTGTACAATGGGCGGTCTTATCGCTATGCAGCGATCTCTTCCAGACAACCTTAGACGGAAAGGACTTTAAGATATAAAACAAGGGGTGCTGTATAAAAATAAAGAGATTGGAAGAAAAAAAAAAGGTAGAGCTAGGTCAATGCTGGTCAAAAGCCTCTTTTTAAAAATGGAAAGAGTAAGTAAACTTTTCGAATTAATGAGATGTTCAATCTTACTCCACATTATCATGTTTGGATAATTAGGTCTTAATCAAGCTAATTGTGGCTGAATATTCAGCAAACATTATACAAGAAGATTTTCCATTGAAAATATTATTAAGATACCTACTTACTATTTATTGAAATAGTAGGTAGATAAAGAGTCAAAGCCACGCAGTCGGTAGCTTGCATTCATATTGATGATAAATTGTACAAATGTGAAGTGGTAGTAAATAGTACAAATGGCGCTATCGAGTAGTTTGGTAACTGGTACGAACTGGTAACAGATGATGAACTGGTGCTAAGGGCTCTGAGCAGTGACACGCTTGACGCGATACACAAATTAATTGCTTCTTGTGACGCGAATTTGACTTCCGGCTCGGCCTCATTTACACAAATCGCAGACAAATTCAGTTATATCCTTTTTAAGCGAAACCAAAAGTAAGTATACTTTGAAATATTTTTTGTTGTGTAATTAATTATACATACTTACAAATTTCTATTATAATAATAAAACTGATCCATACTTTTAATACAGTTTCAATAAAAAGTACCTACAATAAGGGTTCGTGATCAATACCAGGATTTCTTTTTATTCAATTCGTCTTTCAAACCGAAAATGCCACCAAGTGTAAAAGAGATGCAAGGAAATAACTCCTTGGCTTTTTCATAACCCACTTTTTTTTTGTGAATTTTCGTGTCATGTAAAATCCTCTGTGTAAAAAAGCATAGTTTTTAATTTATGTCCATTCTACACTGAAAACCAGGATATGTGAATATCCTGCCCTGGCACCATGCTGAGTGGTGGCCATTTTTGTTATTTTATTTTAATTTCATTTTGAGTTTCACTTTTATAACATTGTCAATTTTAAAAATAACTAAATAAAATTAAATATTTTTCTTCTTTTTCTTCTTCTTCTACAGATAGAATGTCAGCTTGGGCTAGGAGTATTCAAGAGCCAGTTTTCTGTGTAAACGCGCCCTTTGAGAAGATGTTCTTGCATTGTCATGTACACGGACTGGAGCACAGTGTAGTACTGATAGTCAGAGCAAAGCGCGTTATCACAAACTAATTAAATACTTACTTGTACAAAGCGTATGCATTCGTTTTATACAATTTCACACATTGAACCGTTTTCCTGGAATACGGCTCGTCACGTTAGTAAATTTTACGTTAGTATTGATATACTAACGTAAAGTTAGTCTACTCTTGACACTATAAGCTTCTCTTATTTGCAGAAGTCAGGGCTTAGAATTTTTTTACTCGACTACGGCGAAGCAAAAAAGAAGTATGTATTTGATTAAAAGACAGATAGACGACAAGATTACTGAGTAGGCAGAAATATTGGCTCACATTTTTAGCACTCCGTTTGATCTGGCGGCTTCCCTTCCACCAGGAGAGGTGTGCTTCAGGCCTGGAGCCAACAGTTCTGCATTCGATATCGTAGGTCCTGTCTGCTGAGAGCTGAGTTCGTTTGTTCAGGATCTGCACGCTGAGTGGTCGCACTGCAACGAGAGGAACGCTGTAATCCTGGTACAGGTTCAATAGAAGTTTAGTTTAAATATAAATAAAATAAAAATGAAGTTTATTTTCCATACACAAAACCCCATTAGTGTGGGGAACAAAGCTCTGGTGCAATTTGCAATATTTCATCCATTAGGTACTTTACAGTCGAGCCCACCATGCAAATGAGTGGGCTCGACGGGTTTTTTTTCCCATCTGCCCCACCAGCCAGGCATTGGGCTTGACGGCAATAATAACCCACATTTCAATGGCATTTTCACACTGCCATTTACACGACACTCAAGATATCGTTTTAATTTTACAAAATAGATTATTTTTATATTTTTGTTATAAAATTTTAAATCTAGTTCTAGTCCACTAACTAATGAGAATAACTAAAAGAGTAGTAGAAAGAAAGGATAGTATTTTCTCATCAATGCTACTAAAAATACAGGAGAATTAAAATTACTTACAATTTATATCCAATATCAACACATTAGTCTCCGGCGGTGCCAGGTTAGTGTTCGACGCCTGGCAGACCAGCCTGACGTGGAGATGCTGACGGCCGACGTGAGGAAACGTCAGCGTGTTCAGGGTCACTCCATCAGGCCTCTGCTCGAAGGAGTCATCGATGACTGTATTTTCTAGGTACCAGATCACTTTTGGACGAGGGTCACCTGTGAGAAGATTTTTATAAGATTTTTTTATGCGGATCAGTGGTTATTCCTCTCAAATTTTTCTCTATAGCACAGATCATTTATACTCTATAGCTAGAGTCACCTTTAACCACTTCAATTTTTTTGATAAGAGCAAATCTGTAAATATTTTCTAGGTAAAAATATTGGAAGGTGTTAAATCGCATTTTACTATTACAGATACCGTGACGTATCAAAACATTTACATACAAGCAATTTTTGCTGTTGTAGTAGTAGGTAAGGCAAGGTCAATAACCAGGTTAATCTAAACTGGTGAAAAAACTCAATTCAGTGCGTCTCTTGGCTCTTTCGTCCATGACACTTTCTAATTTATTATAATAGGCTCTAGGTCCTGGTTTCTTCAACATTATTCTTTAGAACTTGCTTTAGTCGCTTTTCGTGTTATCTCAAATTTAACTTGTAATCAGTAAATCACATAGATCCTAAATCGTCTTGAAAACTACGTGAATTTATAACTCGTAGATATGCCAAAAATACTTGAAACTAAAACTTATCTCAAGCGTACTTTTTACAAAATTTCTTAATGAAAATCTTCTAAATATATAAAACTCTTTTAAAGCTGACTGACTAAACTATAAGTCCTAGAGGTATCAAATTTCGAGGGTAGTATCCCTACATAGTGTAGGGGTGCGACGGCTAGTCTTCCATAAAATGTATGCTTGAGTCTCAATTTGACTTGAGCATCTTATCGGTATACAAACCTTAGCATCACTTTAAAAGGTACAAAATTACCTCAAAGACCACAAGAACTATCTACATACCTCCGAAAACTTCGCAGACCAGCTCGAGGGTGTCTCCTTCTTTGTACGGCTCCAGCAGACGCGTGTGACTCCTGGTCTTCGCATCCATGATGCTTGGCCGGTTCGGAGGTGCTGGTCACAAATTAAATGTTGTTATAAAAAGCTCTGTATAAAGAAATTCTAAGACTTAGAGGACCAGAATGTTCTGAAGTAGCATAATATTAGTATATCTAAAAATATGTTTAAAACGAATAGGTACTTAAATAAAAAAAAATAACTAAGTATACTTAATTATGTTGATGTTCAAAAAAATCTTAAATATCGATAGATCAAAGAGCTTCTGATAAGTAATACTTATTTATTAAAAATGATAAAGATCAAATTAATGTATAAATATTTTATCATGCATGCATATTAACACGAACACGTGAAAATCCTATTATTTCAGTTTTATCGAATCCACCACTGAAAGAATTGCTAAAATTGCTACAGATATTTTTTATTTACGTTCGTAAAACCTAAAAAGTGTAATTAAAAAACTCAAAAGATATTAAATTGCTTACTATTTGATTTGGAGAACTTTATTAAAGTCCTTTTAAAATATCAAAAGGCTGATAGAAACCTAACTGAATTATTATGAAAAGCTTTTTGGGTGGATTTCTATCACGACCATTTTCGTTAAAACCCATTTTAGTTGATCTGAATTAAGTAAAAGACAGGCTTGGATTTATTATTAATCTGACAACATAGGCTGAAAAAAACTGGTTAGTCTTGGGAGAGATCTACGTCCAGCAGCGGACCAATATAGGTTGATGATGATGATAATGAATAGAACTAATTAAGAGTATTTTAAATTACATTATTACATTATACATTATCCAAAGTATTCAATGAACATTATTCAAGTAGGTATTATAATAAAAGCTAAAGTATAGCTTTTTTCTCTATTTTATAATAATATATCATACTAAGATTATTTTCTTTGCACACGAACATAGCATTTTGAACCTTGTGTTCACGGTACAAAAGACGCAGTCTTCAAACTGTCGTTTCATTTTAGCGCATGAGAAACACTTCTTAATTAATTTTACTGTGTCAAGTTTATGAGCTGGCACTAAGTTCGAAATGAGGTACTTAGTCTCAATTAGTACACAACTAGACTAAGTACTTGCTCAGGAAATTGTGTACCTGGATCTACAATTAAATGTATCTACAAGCAACAAACTCACAAGAGGACCACTTTGTTGGAATAAAAAAATACTGAGTCAGTTTAACTTGGTCGGATATAGTATACCTTTAGCCATCATCATCATAACTTAAGCATATAGCTAGACTTAGGTTCTATCCAAAACGCACTACTTAGTCTTCAGTTTTTCATCCTACCTTTGCTAGGTCTACCTTGGCTAGGGTACCTAGGGCATTGTACACTACGCTTACATAGATTAAGAGAACTTTCGAAGTAAAATTATTCAAAAACACGAATATCAAAGTTTCGCCCTAAAGAGGTCATCATCCGAGATTGTGGTCAAACGGTTGCCTATATTGTATTAAAAAAAAAAGGTAACTATAACCCACTTCAAGTAGGGTTTCAAATTCCATACAAAATCCAGGAACACTATAAAGAAAATTCAAAGCAAATAAAGCAGAAACTCCGCTGAAGTGGATGACATTCACCCAAATAAAAGAAACACGTATCCCGAAGTAAACAATTAAGTGGCCAACATTAAATAACCTCACATTTTTCCCACTCGGATAAAACTCCTTTGACAAATGCTGCCAGAGATAAGTTTCAACATTCACGGATATCCTTGAAAAAATCCCCACAAGTTTCAAGTGAAAATAAGCTCTATCCACTTCACATAAGGTTGGAAGTGTAGGATCGAAGGTGGTCAAGCGTGGAGTACCCTCACCGGACGGTCTTTAGGAAATTGTCTCATCTTCTCTTTCCTTCGCTTTATTCTTTAGAAACATACGGGTGGATCTAACGGGTGGTTTGTTAACGCGGTGATATTTTTTGTTTAGCTACAAATTTGTTAAATTAGTTTACTGAAAAAAATTGCACATGCCTTGTATGTAAGCTACGAAAATTTTTCAGATGTATTGGCACCCGGAGGTCTCAAATAAGGCATAACACTAAAACTAATATAATGGTAGTTATCATTACGTACTACGGGGACGGCGATGTGAGGAGTGGCATAGATAGAGAGAGGCACAAACAGGAGGTGGATGATAGTGATGATGATGAGTTGGTAACGCTGTGACCAGCTCCACCGATTTAAACAAAAATAGAAAATAAAATTTTCATAGTTCATGCCCCTAACGTGCCGTATTTTGGGGTCATACTGAACAACTAACAGGGTAACTAACAACTAGGCAGAACTCTAACGAGTGTGAAAAAAATATTCAACAAAAAACGCCGCTGCTGCTTCAGGCAATTTCTTCCCGTATGTCCACAACAAACGCCACACTAGGGAATAACTTAAAATACTTTTCCTCCCCCAAAGTTTTTACCACACCTAAAACTCGTGACAGCTGTAAATTATAAATGCTAAACAGAGAAGTTTTTATTATAGATATTTTTCAATGCGATACTTTTGACGCTATGGGCTTCTATTCTGCGGTCTTGTTACAAAACTTTTCTTTATAAAATTGACTTGACAATTTGCAAACTTTTGCAAAGTAAACTTTATAGCTCCATTGAGTTTGCATGCACCGAAAATAAATAGGGTGTTTTCCAATACAGTTTATAAAGTTGTCTACTGGCTCAGACGAAATAGCTTGAAGCTGTTGTATTGTAATTGAGACAGCCCTTGTTCCATGATTAAGCCATTTATATTTCTTCGTCAGAAATCGGTCGAGAAAACACAACCTGTAGGTATACTCAAAGCGTTCTAAAATATGAGATGCGCTATTATAATTTTTTAGAATGTAATGTTTATAAACGCTTTTGAGTCCTCCCAACGTCACCAGTATTTAGAATTGGATAATTTGGATACCATTCATAAACCAACCAAAAAACACCGTTTAACATAGGTACCTGTCGCATTTTGAAAAATCATTTTTGTTTATACACAATATAGGCAACCGTTTGACCACAATCTCACCTGATGTAAAGCGATGACGTGGTCGACGATGTAGCACGCTTACCTAGAAGATACCTATTCACTCTACTCTTGAAAACTTCCAAATTATAGTCATTCGAGAACACAGACGCCAGACGGAGAGCAAATGATGTTAGGCTCTCCTTTGATTGGGAGGCATACGGTACGCCTTCCAGTGCCTTGATCACGAATAAATGTGACAATCGCAAACGTATCGTGACGCTAGCGTATCCGAGATACACTGCGCGGTGACACTACAACGGTTAGCAGTCGAGCTGGCATTGACGCGCAATGTAACTCGAATACGTTAGTGCGGCGACTGTCAGAAGCTTACCATACGAACATCAAAAGCGTTCTCTAAAGGTATATTCAGGATTACACGCACCATTGAGCATCTCACAAACTTACCGCAGTGAGTTTCTATCGTGTTCATTGATATGTGAATGACTAGTGAATAGGTAAGTTTACATAACCTATACTATGCTTAGGTTAATCAATAATACTCCTACTTTTAAGTCGCAGTACGCATTAGGCAGACGGATAGGTGTACTGCGGTAAGCATCGATTTTCAGGCCCTATATTGCTTCTCATCGGTTTGAAAGAATGAATGAATGAATGAATGTAAATACTTCTTTGTACGTAGGTAGGTACACCTAAAAAAAAAGAAATATTTTTTTTTTTTTAAGATTTAATGCCTTGTTCAAACGCTTGATGAGACTACATTATTTGTGACGTTTGTGACTTTGGAAACCAAAGAGTATACAAAACGGCATGGTTTAATAGCGCTGACCTTGAATACGCGAACGGCGAGTTTTATAAAAATTAATCTAATGTTTATGTCTATATCTGTTTGACTGCGCAAAGCAATTTTCTTATGATACCGTCTTAGTTCTTATAAAAGCGAATTTAAAAAAAGATAATTTCCTAGTATGGCTTGGAAATACGCGCTATTTTGTATGGTATTAGTAGGAGTTTGGGCTGTAAACAGGAAGAATGGAGGAAAACAACTGACAGCTAGTGATATAATATAGCAAAATGAACCCGAACATCTGGCTGGTCGCGGCGACCGTGGTCGTCATGTGCGTAGTCAGGAAACCTGCATTAATTTCATTATAATAACTTATTTTCCTCCTAGTTTTAAAACAAAATCATTTTATAATTTGTCTTTTGGACTGCAACCAAGCGAATACGAGTAGGTACTTTCAATAGGTAATCTATGCTTACCAATATTCTAAGCAATGGTTCTCCAGCTGTAATATAATACCAATTAGATCGAACCGTGCAGATCCAGTGGTGGATCTAGGACTTAGGTCCTGGACCCAGGATATCAGTTTGAAAGGTGGCTTGACCTAGCTATTTAAGAATACCCTGACCAGTTCTGGTCCACCCTTGGATAGACCCTGGAGCTTTCGAAGGGGCCCCTAACCCCCCTAGATCCGCTGGAGTGTAGCTATAATAAGCTTTTGGATATCAGCGTGAACTCGTAACGGAACGCGAACAAAAACATGGCGAAAATCTGCATGTAGAAATGAGGGCACACTTCGTAGCTACTTATAAAATTGTGTTAGTAAAGTTTGCCGAAGGAAATCCTAAGGGGATTGTTTTTCTCGAATATCTTGGGGAAAATCTTTTACTTCTACAAGTTAACATTCTAGACCTCAGATTACTAAAACATCATTCTGAGTTCTAGAAAATTATTCTCTACAGAGTGCAACTTGAAATTAGAGGTTTTTAAAATTTTAAAAATGGTGACTAATTTTGAAACTACGTTTCCAACCTCGAGACGGCTATCTTGTAATTATTATGTAAATTCATTTAATTTATCCAAAAGACGTCTAAAAGGTTATTTTCGTGTTTTACAAAGGCGTAGGTATTGACTTTGAGTACAAAAAATATTGAGTTTTTTTGCTCGCGTGGGACATCCACGAACAAATCAGAAAGTTGAAACATTACATACGTAAACCTACTATATTTGAATCACAATGCGCGTCAACGTCAGCTCGACTGCCGAACGTTGTACCGTCACCGCGCAGTGTATCATGTACGTTACTGTTACGATACGTTTATCATCGTCACATTTATTCTGCTTATACACGGGTTGGAAGTATCGATATTTTCTAGTTCAATGGTTGGGAATGAAAATTTGTGCTAAAGAACTCTGTGTACCTACATAACTGATACATTCGAGACAGAATTTACAAAATGGAAGATTTATTCATTGCTAACATAAATAATGACATCAAAATCGCTGGTCACTCCCTCATTGTTTATTCATGCCGTCCTACTCCGTAAAACCAGTTTCTATTGTACGAGTTACATTGCGCGGTTACTTTGTGTGTTGCATGCCGTCGCAAGTTTTTTACTGTGTCACCACGAAATGCAACTCAAATATTACTAAGAATCTAACAATTTTGCTGAGTAGATCTTTTACACAGAACTAATAGAGATATATTTCCGGGAGATGACTAGACCAAAAAAGAATCACTCAATTTATTACATTAATTATTACAGCTCTGGAATTGAGAGTCATTGGAGTTTTTCATTGTTTGTGCAAATGTGATGTTTTGTTTTTTTTTTTTAAACATTCATCTTATTTTAATCATAAACAATAACTGATTAATGAAGTCAAGCAACGTTCTGCATGTAACAAATTGGATGAGTGACTACAAGCTACTCTCTAGTTTTTATTGTACCTATTTGAATTTTATTGTCAAAACTATTTTAGACGCCCTTTTACCTAGGCCACAGATCAATAATAATTACTATTACTAGTACCTAGGTGTCTTTAGTTACACCTCAAACATAATTTTGTTAAAGATAATCTTTGCCAACTATTTTAACAAAGCTTTTCAAAGTTTTCCTATCACCATTATCTTTCAATCCTTATGAGAACAAAGTAATTGAATTAACACGTTACTAAGTCAAATCAAGTTTAACCAAAGCTAGAGTTTACCAATAATTGACGGTTGGATAAACCAATTACTGCCAAATTCAATAAATACAATGACTCAGTGGTTACAAGACTTACAAGATGTCGGAACACCTTAGTAACAATACACACCGAAAAATTTTGCAGTTGACAAAAATATCTCACGCAAAGGAAATGGAAATGTCTTAAAATGTAGGTGGTTCTGGAATCAAACACGCACCTCTTGCTACTTCAAAGGTTTATCATTTGCTGTCAGTGGTTTTCAAAGCAAGTCAAATAATTTTATTACTTGGTTACTCGCGTCTTGGTGCTTAGTACGTTACTTCAGTAAACCATGGACACTTTTCTTAATCGCGTATCTGGGTAAGTATTTTTTTTTTATTAAAAAACACCAAGAGGTTTAACAAACCACTGGTTTAAGAATTGGTTAAATTGATACTGAAACATAAGGTGGGTATCGTTCAGTAATTTAAGTTGTATTTCAAGGTCAAAAAACAAATGAAATCGTTTTGCAATTTTTATAGAACGTTTCTACTAATGGATTGGGATCATCTACCTTGCGTCCCTAGAGGTGGATCATAAAAAGCTGGTTCATGTCCAATTAAAATATGTCTGTCTTATTTAAAAAGTATATATTTAGAATGGTCTAGAAGCCTATAAACTTTTACGTGACTTAGTATATACCAGCGGCCTAGGATGATGCGCACGCGAGATATTTGTCATGTCGTTCTGTCAAAATGTAAGCATTTTGCACCAGTTTAGGAACTATTGCATTATCTGTGGTAATGTTGTCGACAAAACAAAAGAGTTCAAAGCGATAACGCAGCGAGCTCGCGGCGTACTCGCAGCGAAGTCGCCGTGGGTGCGTAATGTGTTCGCGGCAATCCGCGAGCCGGGTTTCGTATAGAAGTATTATATATGACATGTGATCTGTGGTATATAGGGCAGTGCAATGATATCAAGTAGTTGGCCGTCTTGCGCTTCGTCGTTTAGTTCATCAGTCGAAAGCCTTAGCTTTAGTACATTATACATTTAAATTTTCTAATAAAAGAAGAAAATGATATCTTCCTAAGGGGCAATCGTTCTTTCATAAAAACTTTCCAAGTTTAAGCCTGGCAGGTTTTCTGAACTGTTTTCATACTAAATCATAGGTATTCTGTGCCTAAACAGTAACACCAGCGCATTTCAGCGCATTTTTTGCCGCCAAAAGCTTAATTGTTTTCGTACGTAGCTACGAGTACGTCACTTGACATCATGCTGGGCAGCGGAAACAGTTCAGAGCTAGCTATATGGGGGCAGTTTCAGGTAGAAATCTTAGGACTGATAATAAAACGATGATAAACTGAATATCCTTTAGCAAAAGGCCATTTTGTCTCGATATTATACCCAGAGGCAGAAAATAATCGATTTTATGTAGAGGAAACTGCCTCATACCGGAAACTTTCGCTTTCACGAGGTTAATAACAAACAGATTCATCTTAGTAGGTTTTGAAGGTAAACTTTGAAACTGAGCCTACAACTACACTATAACAATAAAAGTATCGGTGTTTAGGGGATTCAACTTAGTTCTAAAATTCAAGAAGGCTGACTATAATTGTGTATAGATGCCCTCACCATGAGCTGAGCACCCTTAACGGTTTTTTTTCTACGGTAGAGAAGACAAACTTATACGTCGTCCTTTTGAATAAAAAGTAGTCTATTATGTGCAAATATTCCATATATTAATTGATGGATAAGCCTGCAGGGGACTAGGTTTACCTAGGACAAAGAAACGTATGCCTGAAAAAAGATTGTTTTTATTGCTAGTCATATAGTTGTGCAAGTATCAAGAAATTACATATTATTATCAAGCAAACTAGTATTTATTCAATAAAAAATACCTTTTCTGGCACAAAGCTTGTGGTCGATGATCTGACCTTTCTATTTTCTTGTAAAAGTAACACGAGTATAACTTTGAGTTCATTTCTCTTCATAAGTAACGACAGGTTGTAGGACTAGGTCACTCGAAGCTGCCTTAAATAATTTATGATTCAGAGAATATAACGTTAATGAACGAAAATTATATTTCTTTACCAAACTTGATCCACAAAGTACTCGAATTTCGTTTATAAATAATAGGTATATAATTTGGTAGTGACCTAGATATTACTACGATTAGCTAGGTCTAGTCTGTGATAGTTATCTATCTGCGGGCAAAAGGTTTTAGAGGTGATCGTAAAACTCCAGCCCCGTGGGGTCTAGTACTTGTGGATAATCTTGATTCTAGAATGAGAATGCGACCATGCGAGAATGCGAGCTGTGGCAGAATGATAGGAATGTTTCTGCATGTTATTTCAAATAGAGAATTTAAAATAACGGCGGAGATTTTTTTGTGTTTTTGAAGTTGTTTGGTTTTTATTTGTTTATGAAAAAAAAAAAGAATTTTTGTCAATAGCTAGAGACTCGAGAAAAATAATGGCTGAACTAGAATCAAAATAATTAAAATCAACAGAAATATTTAGAATGTCTTATTCTAGGTGGTTTGTGTGCCAGTGCCACGCGACCACAGATCATAACAATACCACAGATCATATAATACTACACGCGACTCAGAGTAACAAGTTGTACCAATTTTTTGCGTTCAGAGTTACGTGTTAGTTCTAAAAAGTCCACAGAGTAGGGATAGTTTTTTTTTTGAAGTTTTCTTGGCACTCTACCAAGATATAAATAAAATAGATTAGCATCCTTATGCTTAGTAGAAAACCCCTTAGATATTTTATCTCTTAGTAGGTAGGCCCAGCATAATGTCAAGCGAAGTGGCCACCGATATATTTATTTTTATTTATTTATTTAACACACAAAACACATTACAACCAGAAAAAAAATTAGAAAAAATTAAGAACTAAATACTAAAAGTACTAACAGTTTTAAACTTGGTTGAAACGTAAAAACATGTGCGTACAACTAGTTAGGTATGTATGTATGTACGAGCAAAGCGCAATGAGAAGCAAGCAAACAAGAACTTTGTTTGTAGTGAACAATAAATTGCAATAGAAATTATTAGTTATTAGACATTTCACTTCGGAAAATGCGTCTTTTTCAATGTTGTTTAGCGTATTTACAGGTGTTTACGTGAAAAAATTTACTTTATTATGCATTTTCGTAACTGCTGCTCACCGCCGCTGCATAATAGATATAATAATAAAACTAATAGAAGTTATAAATAACAAAATTAATCTAGAAATTAACTAAATGCAACCAAACGAAAAAACACTGATAAAAACTTATATTAAGTAGGTATACATGCCAGTCAGCCTAAACGGTACAAATATACAAAAACAAGAAGCTTTTGACGGCAAAAAACGCGCTGAAACGCGCTAGTGTCATTATTTAGTCACAGAATACCTATGATTTAATATGAAAACCAGTTCAGAAAACCTGCAAGCCTATGAAAAAAAAACTTACTTATAACAGTGAAATTAACTCTCAAGTTCCTTGTCGGAGAGTTCTTGAAGTCCACCCGACACCGGTAGATACCAGCGTCGGACGACATTACGCTGTCCACGAACAGAACTGCTGGAGACGCTGCTGCTCGGAAGTAGGCTCTGGCTCCGAAGCCGCTGGGGGAAGACCAGAGCTTCGGCTGGGTGGCTAACCGGCCGCGGACGTCGAAACTGTTGGCAGAAATAGCAAACATTTCACCGAGACGTGACTAAATGCGGTATTTGACAATGATGATGATATAATTACAAAATGCGATAGAATTGGTAACCAATCTTTCAATAATATAAAACTCTTTTGAAGCTGACTAACAATCAACGCACAGCCTAAACTATAAGTCCTAGTCACACACTAAAGGGTGGTTCTCACTGGTATAAAACTTCAACGTATAATAGAAATGTGGTGTGGTATGATACAGCATGATCTGCAACGCACGCACATAAACTTAGACAAAGTGTACCTACCTGTACAAAGGCTCTCCATCTTGCTCCTTGAACCAAAGCACCATGGACACGTGGTCGTCTGACGCCAGCGGCTGGATGTCGCATGGCAACGCAGACTTCTTGCCGAGGACACCTTGTGCGTGTGCCGTTGGAACTGTAACAAAGAGAAAACACTTTGTCGATTTTTCTTTACACATTGATCTGCACGGAATTAAAAGGGACCTATGATTAGCTACCTATGTACTACTCAGTGTTTTATACCCCAAATAAATGAGTATACATTTATTTAGAGTATATAGGTACTTATCTATCTACCCAAATTTGGAGCAAAATTTGTTATAATTACTTTGTCGTATTCTACCAATTCTGTAAATTTTCGGGTAGCTAATGATTATTGTTTATAAAACGTTGGACTCCAAGTAGATATCAAAGGTTCGTGTGTGAGTCAGCCCTACTTTAGCAAGGAGCAATATTTCCAACTAACAACTTAACTTCCATTTCATCACCATCAAACGCCGTTCAGCAGACACTTGGTACAAACACTCTTACATTTGTAATAACATGAGTGAATTACATTACTTCTTCAAAGAAAAATGGCCGCCATTCACTTTGTCAGCTATTTAATATCCTCGTAAACATCCCTTTCCCTCTCGTGTGCGATAAAGGCTTATTACGTAACTTCAACACTGTTACGAAATTAAATTCGCTAAGAAATTCACAACAGGATTCGGAAAGGACAAGTGCGCGCCTGCCGTGCTTTGCATAACCCCTGTCGTAAGCCCTGGCTTTTGAAAAGTCGCTGACTAACTAAAAGCGACCGTAAAGCATTTAACATAAAAGTGATTTTAGAATGAAGGTGAACTGCACTACACCGCGACATGTTGTGGTAATTTCTTCAGCGCGGAGTATCAACGTTGAGTCACCAAGTTAATAGCATTCTAAAATTACTAAAGAATCCCTTTCCTCTTACAATTGCATTCCTCTTAAGGGTCGTCTTACGCCAGTCACTATTTGTTTCTATCAAAGGCCGATATACAGGTCACCAGGACTCCGCTTTAATAAGAAGTGCTTGTGTGGCTTTCTTGATCGCTCGAGTTTTTGGAGGCCAAGAGGTCGACTAAATACGTTTATACCGGGTGGCCCATTTACAGTAGTCCAAATATTTTTTGGACCACTGTAAATGGACTACTCTTCTCATACAAAACCTTACAGAAATCTATACTTGAGTCTGTCAGTGCTTAAGCAGTAAATACAAATTCGGATCAGTGACCTCAGTGTGTACGTTTGACGTTTACTGCTAAGTCACGTAGGTATATGGAGAACAACACATAGCATTTTTATTTTAATAGTTTTTCTTGTGTTATTGTTTAATTTTGGTGGAATTTTAACTAATAATACTTAGGTCGTAACATAAAGTGTGAGCCATTGGAATAAATGTGTGTAAAGTTGTTTTTCTGAATGTGAAAAATCGTTTCAGGTTTTGAAGAGCAAATCCACCATTTTCTCTTCAAAACAAACGGCAGCCGACTTGACGTAGACTTGACTTGACTTATATTATTTAAAACAACTCACTTGACACTGGCAAAATTGTCTGTCGAAATGACGGACACAGGCCATATTATGTTAAAAGAAGAAGAATCATCAGTTTTGGAAACTACCCGCTAGGGGCGCTGCTCAATGTCTATATATACAAAAATACTTAACATGAACTTTGTAGTATTCGTAGATCGAACACACTAAGCATGCAGGCCCCATTACTTAAGAATTTGCAATGTTTTGTTAACACAAAAGACAATCCTCTATCCTCGATCAGATCGGATGGTATGTGATGATGAGGCTGAGGGTGGAGCAAGGCGTTTGGAGTTCATTACCATTTTGTGTGCACAATAAGCTGGTATTTTACGACGACGCGTATCGACTTGCCGCCTTAACAAATGGCGGAGCAGGCCTATTATGTTATTTTGCGACAGGTTTGCAATAGCAAAAAACAAATTGAGCAACCACTGATTTTTTATTAATGCCTAACAGGAAAACTGTTTAATCGCTGTCTCTGTATAGAGTAATTGATAAATTTTACATTTATTACCACTGTTTTTACTTTCGGCGTGTGTACATAATATCATCATAAAAGGACGATAGTGTAGGTTATCATTCTCCATGTCTATCAAAAAGTGCATCTAGGCAATACGCTGACAATTTGCATGATCGCTCATTTTTTTATTGTTTTACTACTATCGCTATCAACTTTTACTAAAAAAATATTTACCCTGATTTGTTTTTTTTTTTAATTTGTAGAAGTCATGCTGTCGCTGTTGCTTCTGCTTGTTTACGTAATAGACCAACCGGTCGCGTATGAGGATTATCGCAAGCTTTCCTATCAGGAAAAGATATTCTGAAGATGAGTTTTGTAGCCCGACCTCACACAATACCTTACGATAAGATTTGCATACCGATCGAGATACGATGAAAAAAAGCTTAGACACGTTCGGTATATTCGTAAATATCTGAATAGGTAAAGAAAAGTGTCTTGTATCTGGCTACGTGCAGAGATTTTAAACAAATAAAATGAATAAGTAAAATATACCGGGTGTAACATCAACACTCCTGAAAACTTCGAGGAGTCAAAGTACCTACTCATTGTTAAATGATCTTTTCTGAAACTATCCATTTTAACCCAAAAAACCTCTGCTATTTCATACAAAATGCAATAGGTTCCTACTTAGCCAAAATTTATAAAACAGATTAGTTAATTTTTCGCATTTCTTGGCGGTTTCTATAGAAAAAATGTATAGTACTTTCACCTCTGAAATTTTTGAGAGATGTTTTATTTCACCCTGCATGTATTGGCGATGAGCTTGCAACCTGCCACGTATAGAATACCAATTAGGTACATACTGGAAAATCTAAACTTTTTGTTTGGACGTGTCTCTAATTACCCTCTCACATATCTTTGATTCATCTTGTGTTAGGTCTAAATCAAAATTACTAAGAAAATATGAGTTGCCTACCATTTCTAGAGGTTTTTCAGTCTGCTCTGGAAAACGTCCAAATCAATAATATTCTGAACACAAACTTTCACAAAATGTTCCTGTAACTAAAACACATTTATTTTCAGGTTCCATCAGCCCCCGTATCGTAAGCTCTGAACTGCTTTCGCTGCCCAGCATAATGTCAAGCGACGTGGCCACAGATATACGAAAACAAGAAGCTTTTGAAGACAAAACGCGCTGAAACGGGCTAATGTCACTTAGAATACCTATGGTTTAGTATGAAAACAGTTCAAAAAACCTGCCAGGCTTAAACCTGGCAGGTTTTTATGAGACAACCATACCCCCACATTTTGCAACATAATATTACAAAAACCACACCAATTATTACAGTACGAGCTACGTAGTACCAATTTTTATCGAAAGCTGAAACTGTAGAGCATTGTTTTCAATGAGAGAGTGCCACATTACATCAAAGGAACAAACTCTTTTATCTCTTAGTAAAGTTTAGTCAAAATCAAAATATAATATAAATTTTGTAGATAAAATGACAGCAAAGTGACTTTTATGACATTCCAATAAAATCTCAGCGGTATTTTACTATTAATGAATTATTTATTTGCGAAAAAATATCCCTCGATGTACTAATAGTTCATCCAAGGACCTTCTCAGTTATTTTTGACCACTGGGTCTAATATTTTTTTTACTATACTTACATCCAGTTGTACTAGAGTTTTTTTTTTTATGATAGAAGTAATGGAACAAGTTGATAGCTCACCTGATGTTAAGTAGTAACTTCTGCATTACCTCGCAGAGAAAGGCCAATGAGGACGTGCCCTGTAAGGCACAACTAATTCACTGTAAGTGAATAACAACACCAAAATCCTCCTGGACCAGTTGAGCTATCTATAAATCGTTTGCAACGGTTTGTAGATAACTCATCTGTTTCGTGTGTATTTTGTAAATATTGTAAATACTGTATTATTTGTTACTGTAATTTACTTTGTGAATAATAAAAAAAATCCTCATAAAGAATATAAATTCGGTATTGAAGTAACTGCCCGTGCTTTATCAGTGGGTTACCCTTGAAAACATAACATAAGGCACATTACGCATTTAGTACATTATTCAAATTACACAAGTAAAGCAATTAACTATTAAACCATAACCAGCAGATGCCATAACCATAATAGCAGGGTATTCTAAATTCCAATGTTATTACATTACAGGAGCTGAGCCCTTGAGTTATGGCCTTTACCCTCTAGCCGAGAGGTGGTGTTCATGCATATCTGAAAGCTCCCATAAACGGGCCACGAGTGGCTGTCATCGAGAACTTAACGTGTGTCATGGCGAATGGCCACTGCAAATGTGTATGAAAAGGCAATCGCAAGTATCTCAGTGCAGAGCCCGTAGCCTGAGTTCTGTTCTGTTGATCGAAACGCATATCAAGAAGCGACTTGCGAGATATTTTGTATAAAAATCCGATAAGCGCCTCCAGCGGGAGATTTGCAAACTATTTTTCTCCGTACAAAAACTGCGAGTTTCTCTATATTCTTATCCTCGAGTTTCACTATTTGGATGGGTGACCGTTAGTGGCATTTACATCTGAGCGCTTCCGTGCTTCGGACGGCACGTTAAACTGTCGGTCCCGGCTCTGGCAGTCGTTAAGCCACGACGGAGGCCTTAAGGCTAAAAACTCCGTCACCAGAGTTAGCCACTAATTACGAGCTTGCTTGCTTAATAAAAGTATTTTTGCGACCGACTCGTTACAGTATCAAAATTAACCAGTGCTGTACTATCAACCACAAAAATGTTATTTATGACACCCGCATTGTAATTTTGAATTTAAAACTGAATTACTCCCATGGGAGAGGCTGCAGTTTGTGTGCCAGTTGCAATGGTGTTAGGTTCTTGCCAAAACCATGACATTTACAACCACACACTTTTAATTGATTGACGCAGTGTAATGCATTGTTATAGGTAGAAATAACCGTTTAACATCACGCGAGCCATCAGTTCCATTTCCCGTCACAGTTTAATAGCACTCGGCGAAAGTGGAGGGTGATTTGCGTTTTTTTCTGCTCATTCAAGGTCACCGCTATTAAACCATGTCAGTTTTTTATAAATATAACTCATGCACAACTGCTACTTGTGCTAATATTCTGTGGTACAACTTAAAATAAAATTAACGGTGTCATAATAACTCATTGTAAAAGATATCAATAGGTACAGAGTTTGTTATGAGTAACTGAAACTGTTTCGAGGAGAGTATTACCGACCTAGGGAACAAAATAGGGTAAATAAGTTATAGTAGGTTATCTGAACACGTTTAATAAAGTACAATAGCTTGTACAACACCCCTTGTATTATACCTTGAAGTCCTTTCCGTTCAAGGTTGTCTGGAAGAGATTGCTGCATAGCGATAAGACCGCCCATTGTACAATTAATTTAAGTTTTGTTTTTTATTTTCTTGTAATCCCTAAGTTAAGGTGTGCAATAAAGTATTTTCTATCTATCTACAACTCTAAATCCTTTAGACGTAGGTATTTCTCTCTCTCTCTCTCTCGAAATAGCCTGTTGCGGAAATAACTACTTGGATCACTTAAAACTCAACACTTTGAAATGCACTTTCTAGAACAAATTAATGGGGACAGTAATACAGTCAGCAAAAATATATTCTCAATAGTATTTTGAACTTAGTAAGTCGCGTTTATCAACGTCCAAATATAATTGTTAAGTCAACTTATTAATAAGTTAAAGTTAAAAAAATAATAACAAACCCTTTACTCTAAAGTTAACATATTTATAAGTTAAAGTTAAATTCGAACGTTTTGCTACTAGGATATTTTACTTTATTGACGACTTGAATACTAAGACATTTCACGATCTTGGCGTTTTGTTAATAATGTCGTTTTGCTACATAGGTATTCTGATAGGTTCTCAAAAAAAAAAATGTTAAAAAAAAACCCTTTACAAAGGAGAGAAAGCACTAACCAAGGCACAAAACGGTTCTGTAACAAAAAGCAGTAGTGGCTAAAGAGGTTAACCCTTCACGCTGGTCAAAAGCCTGTTGGCTCCAGCAATCAATTGACATTTACTTATAATCCTTTGAACGAATTTTGTGGGTGACTGTACTATTTAACTTATGTATTTCTGTTTCTCTCATATTTAGATTAAGAAATTGAACAGAGTGAATAAAAACAATTTAAAAAAAACTAGGGTTTCTACCCTGAATCATGATTAATAATTCGGTAGAGTCGTTTAAGTTACACTGCACACCCACCTTGTGCGATGACGAGGGCTCTTGCGAAGTGACTTTGTCACTGCGCAGTGTAACGCAAACGTGACTAGGGAATCTTCGTACGTTATTCGGAGTTCGGCCGCAGAGCGTTTGTGAATACGGTTTCTCGTCTGAATTCAAAAGCCCATAACTTCCTTACACTTTGTTTTCAACTTTTTCCCTAATTTTAAAAGGAGTTCTCTAAGTCAAGGTCTGAAATATAACACTTATAAGGCTCTTACTCTCAAAGCAAGTAGACTTAAGTGTTTTTAAAAGTGTAAGTAGGGTTGCCGCAATTTAACGCCTCGTATTAGATTTGCAGCTTTCAGGGTTCCTTAGAACCCTGTAGCTACATTTATTTTGGTAAAAGTATCGTATTAAGACTTGAAGCTTTTGAGGATTCCTCAATCTAAGGTTTCGTTAATTTATTTTGTGAAAAATCTTACCTCATCTAATTAATATCAAATAACGAATTTTTAAACTTAAAATTAACCACGTGAAGTCGCGGAAAAAATACTTGTATAAATATCATAATCACCATTGTATTTATATGATGATTCTAAATATTCCTTATGATTTGAATTAAATGACTTTCATCTCTCACAGGTGGCTAAAGGAGCGATCTCGTGGCCGGCGACGCGTGACGCGCGACAGAGCGCAACGTCGCACGGTGTCGCGTTGCTGTCGCCATGAGAACCGGAGAGTGGTGTTAGGTTGTAAGATTTGTCGGAAAAAATGTCTCACGGGATTTACGTATATATTTAAGAGATTTTAGCTAGAAATGAACCTGAAACTTGCGAAAAGAAAATTAGGTACGCTACGAGTGAGTATCGGTCAGAGGTTCAGACAAAGTATTATTGCAATTATGCCTCTATTTTGTTATTGTTATATTCAGTGATTCGGTGTATATGATGTTCGGGACTCAAATAAATAAATAAATATATTTTCGTTTACTAAATTGTATTCGTATTTAATTATATCCTTCACACTAGCTTTGTAGGAGCCATAGGTAGGGTTATGGTCAGTTCGTACCTTCTTTTGTATTGCAAATCACGAAAATAAATTTTGGAATCCCCTACATTGATATTCTGTTAGTACCTTAATATAAACGGTTCAAATCATCAATCATCATCAATATATATAAAACTCTTTTGAAGCTGACAGAGAACCAACGCACAGCCTAAACCATAAGTCCTAGAGGGTTAGTTCCGCTATGCACGAGTCCCGCTTTGCTCGGATTCTAAAATACCTAAATTTGGAGGGTAGCATCCTTATATTATAGTGTAAGGGTGCACTAAGAAAGGAATTTTGAAAAGTCGCACTCTAAAGGGTCTAAAACGCGAGCAACGCCGCGGGCGACGGCTAGTTTGAACATAAAAACTTAAAAAAACGTACATTCAATGTCGTCATCGTCAACCCTATGGCCATTGGTCTGTAAAGCATATAAATGAAATAATAAAGCGATAGAAAAACTCGTTATAAAGTCAATATTATAAGTACTTATGTTTACTGATCGCAAAAGTTTAGAACACACTAAATTAGACGAGGGTTTGTTAGGTTAGGATATGAATACCTACAGAAAATTCTAATAGCGAGAGTGTATCTCAATTAAAATTGTATGTAGGTACAATTAGCCATTAGGCTAGGTTTAGGTTTAATGATCATGTCACAGTATTTTACATTTATAAATAAGAAATAAATAATAACACCTATTGGTACATAACACAGAACAAAGAATTAACTTATAAGACTTTACATTTTTATGTCTACGATCTACACTTACTATATTTCCACAACTAGATATATAAATTCTTTATTGTACACGTGTAATTACAGGCACATGAGACTTCAAGATCTTTACGTCTCAGAGTGATGGACGCAGTGCATTGCCTTACAGGGCACGTCCTCATTGAACTTGCTCTGTGAGGTAATGCATTGTTATAGGCAGAAGTTACTACTTAACATCAGGTGAGCTATCAGCTTGTTCCATTACTTTTATTTTTTTTAAAAAGTATGGTTCGTACATGGACGGACTTGTCACTGAAAGCGATTTCTTCCAGGCAACCGTTACAAGTTTACAAAAATGTAAAAAGTTCCAAACACGGCAATATCCTTAGATCCTTCTCACAGTTGCTGATCATCATCAGACCTTGGAGTATGGGCTCCAGTTCATCATATTTCAATACCTTGTGATAAACTTAGAAATGGCTCTGCTAATTCTCACCAAACATGGCTAAGAACCTTTCCAGATAAATTATCTTTCATAAAAAAAACCTCATTCAAATCGGAGCCCTACTTTCAGAGCTGCGAGGGCATAGACAAACAAACAGATAGACACAACGACGTCAATCATAAAATACCTTATCTATTTTTTGCTCGGGGTTGAAAAACGCTAGCACCTACAACCAGCAAAACAGAAACAGCCGCAACAGCAGACTAATGAATGGAAAATAAGGCAAATTATGTAAACAGAGCTGGCGGAAACATCACAGGTGGCAACAACTTGGTTAAGGAGCGGCTTCGTGCGAGCGACGACTCGTGACGTCACACGGACGACGAGTTGCTATTTCTTATGAGGAAACTAGGCGCAGGTGAACGTCTTCATTCAGCCACAGTGACAGAAACTACCTTTCTTAGGTATACATTACGGCTTTGACCTGGGAATTTATTTTATTGCATATCGGTTGTTTACGTTAGTCAAAAAGAACTTACGAACAACGGACATGGTGAAAAAGAAATTCAGTAAATTTTTTCTTTTGTCATGCCAGTTATCAAATTCCTTTTTTGCTACTAATTAGTACAGTTAAACAGAAAAGCTATTAATTGATGTGAAAAAAATTCTATAAAATTTTCATTTTTGTAAAGGTAAATGTAATCGCCGCTAGGTAGGTACAAAATGAGGCGAGAGTCTTACAAAATTGTTTGAAACGAAAACCGCGGCGGGTAACCACTAAGCTGCGGACAAAAAAGAATTGTGTGCGAGAAACTTAAACAACTCCAAAAGCCTTAAAACTAGCTTCAGTTCAGCAAAAATTTTTTTTTTTTTTTAGAGGTAATAAACCCCTTTCTACGCATATTCTTCAATTTTATATTTTTTAGCAGGCGAAACTTTTTTCAAAAATAAAAAACATTGAGGTGCCTAATTAATTCAAATATTCCTATAAAAGTCGTTATTTTGAGGTTTTTTTTTTTTTTCACCCTTCATTGTGAAACAGTTCGATAGGTCACTGTCTGTCAAATAATCACTGCGGCTGACGTATGCTGTATTCCAGCATGAATACTCGTAAAGTAAACACAACTCAACCGAAACCCAAACAATCAGATCCTGCCAGCGCACGTGGCCCTCACATAAACAATAACACGTCGACGCATCGCTCGCTCTAATTGAGAGGACGTATCAGGGGTTACTTTGAGAGGATGTTGTACGGGATAGGTAGAGGCACGTCTGAACATTTACTATAGATGGTGACGTAGTAGACATATCAGTATAGTGCTGTGAAATTGGCACCTAGAATTGAAGCGCTCGTAGCGAAGCTTGCTTAGCCAATCTCCACCGATTTATCTTAATTTACCAACGTTCTGTGCGGTCACTATTTCGATGGGTGACCGTTAGTGGCATTTACATCTGAGCGCTTCCGTGCTTCTGGGGGCACGTGAAACTGTCGGTCCCGGCTCTAGCAGTCGTTAAGCCACGACGGAGGCCCTAAGGCGGCCTAAAAACTCCGTCACCAGAGTTGCCCACTAGCTCGTACGAGCTTGCTTGCTTACCTCGAATTTAGTTTATAAGACGATTCTAGATCCTTGTGACTTCTTCTTTTTACACGCTTTATTAAATAGCCTCTGTTCATTTTGACAGCAAATACCAGTTTTGACTGAATAAAAGATGTTTTACTTTAAATTTCAACATGTCTCTGTAGTGGAAGTCCTCTGTGAGGTATCTCAAATATAAAAATTACTGATATGGTGTTATTTCTACCCTTTTACCCTTTACCCTTTACTTTACTTACTTACTTTACTTTACTTTGTTACCCTTTTGCTATCATTACCAGTTAGTGCTTCTTTACAGGCTTTAGTTAGGCGTACGAAAAAAAGAAAACATTTATTATAATTTGTTTGACAACTTGAAGACTGAAAAGACTTATGCCTTTTTAGTGTGTTAGTAAAGATTTTGCTAAGTTAGTTCAAAACTATGGTAATGCAAGTATTATTTTCTTAAAATATTCTTGAAAAATTATACGCAATCTGTTATTTTGCAATTTCTCAAAATTACCCGTGAAATAATCTGGTGAGTTTACTAATACTTTTTTCAAGTTTTCGAATTCAGAAAACTTAGAAATAGAAAAAGTTTTTACAAAGGAAAGGTAACAGCAACTCAGTTATTCTGGATATTTTATAAAATACCTAGATTGTGTGAATAAATATAAACTAAATAAGGACAAGATTTTATTCTTTACATTGTAACAACTTTTGCCTTTCCTTTATTTCATTTGCAAAAGATCTACGTATTTTCTCATTAGAAAGATATAAAGAAAGAAAGAAATAAAGAAAATACATTTATTTATGACACACAAACGGGCACAAACATGAAATACACAGAGGTAAGTAAAACACAAAGACAATATAAAATGTGTAATTCCCTGCACTGCCCAGCCTATCTAATGGCCACAAATAGGATTTTTTTGCAGCAGCCAAAGCGTAAAAGATCTTGGTTTGATTTCGACCATACAAAATGTTTCCATATAAACCGTCAACAATTTTGTTGTTTATTTTTATTTTATTTTATTTTATTGAATAATAAAATCCACAGCTCTTAAGAATAATAATGGTAAATCTTAATTTTAAAGCAGATAGCCAAAGACGGATTTACATTCTAAACACAATACATATAAGCAAAAATCGACGACAGTCACTAGAAATAAAAGGAAAAAAAAATTAGAATGATGTAGCCAATTATGGTGAGTGGATTTAATGTTTTGTTGTGTTGATGCAAGAGAAGTTGTAAAGGTGTAAGGGTGCGTGTGAGGGTGTGTGTATATGTGTAACAGTGAATTTTAATGTGAGGTCAGTACTATTTTATGTGTCTGCTAAGTGTTCATTTTATTCATTTATGTATTTAGTTCTTGACAAATAACTTTCTGAATTTCTCGGCTATAAATAAATACCTAAATTCTTGGCAAAATATCTGCACAATTTATTCCGACAATGGAGTCTGTAAAAGACAAAACAAGTATAATAAACAATTCGTAGATCCTTTCATTATCCCCTAAAAGGCAACATAAACATAGTCCTTGACTTGAAACATCAAACAGTAACTCATCACTAAAACAAAACCTAAATAAAATATTATTGCGCCTCATTTCATTGCTTATTCTGAGGAAAGGTCAGAGCAGACGGTCCGGTGCGGTGCGGTAACGCAACGCTAACGAAAAAAATACGCAGCGTGTGTGTGAAACGGTTGGAATAATGGTCAGTGGACATTTTTTCGGGTTGTTTATGAAATCATTCCAAAATAATAATATTATTATTAAAATTGTGTATTCTTCCCTTGGTAGAGAGACCTCCCACTCTTTAGATTTTTTGAGATATTTTTTTTGGAATAGGTTTGGGACTGTGTTGCTTCGTCTATAATGTGTATTGTAGCACCGCACCGTGTGTGGCGTGCCCTTACGCAAACATTCACTTTACGCCCGTCTTGATAGGGAATTACGGCAGATTTTCGATTTGCGAAACAAAGACAAACAGACAGAATGACGGATGTCCTACATTTATTAGTCTGTTTAATGATCGAACATCCATCGCGGAGTTCTGTTATCCAAGAATAATCCGACAAATATTTGGCATTATTCTGATGCCTAATGGTTCTTATTTTAGTGAGAAGTTGACGAAAAAGAGAAAATGCCAAGCTTGTTCTATAAATACGTTTTTTTAATTTCTCTAATTATAATCTCAATCATAATCTTTATTTGCGAGAATGTAGGTACAATACACAGTTCTTATAAATAAAATAAAATTATAAAACTCCTTACACTCTGCCTTGTCAAGGCGTGCCAACCTTAGGCTAAATCTACATCATCTAGTGATAAAATCATTGGAACTTTGCTTTGCTTTCAATCAAATCCTAATCATAATAATTAGTTTTACTAGATATTATATTAAAAGTAATTATTTTAGTAAAATTTAGTTAAACTAATTATTATAATTACCCTCACGGCCTCAGGTAAGTAGACAGAGTACCTAGCTTTCCATTAATAAAATGTGACACATCGAAACAGAACAAACGTCTAATAAGCAAAAAAAATGTTTCATGTCGGATCGAACCTGCATCCCAGATCGCGAAAGGCGGAGCTACTAAGCTATACGGCCAGTCTGTGCAGTCTACTTTACTGACAGCAATTTACAAAATAAATTTAGTATTATTTTGTCTTTAGTCCCTAGTTATTACGACGTTTAAAACAGTATTCGAGTCACGTACTATAGTATTTGGTTTCAACCCGCGTTTTATATTTCAGCAGAATCAGATACCCTATGTCACCGTGTTATGAAATGTTATGAATGATCCTTGGTACATACTGCTACGAAATATACTATTTTGCAATGTATTTTGTGCTCAATTTTTCTTTGAAAAGCTCTTTTGCAGTTAGGTATTATAATACAATGCAATGTGGTTTTGAAAGAAGAAAGAATGTATTTTTAACAGCATTTTAGTATGTTCATTGTTCAACGTAATTTTGCTTCATTGCATTCGATACATTTTATATTCAAACATTTCCTTCACTAATCCACTAAGTACTTGCAATAAGTATGACCAAAAACCACTGAGCCATTTATCCAAATAAATACACTTCATAGAGTAGCATGTTCCGACTAATTTCCGTTACTTTATTTCCCCGTATCAAAACAACAAGGAGGTCCACTCGAGATTTCCCGAGTGGTCCTCAAAACGTATTCGAGAACATCGGATTGTTCCCATGACGATGGATGGACACTTGACTCCTCTTGTATCCTGTTGATAAAAAATGGGTTTTTATTCCGAAAATCCACAGTAATTTTTTTTCATTAAATTTAATTAAATGGTCTCAAAACTCAATTGGTAGAGAGAGCCTCTTACGCAGTGGCTCTAACAAAAACAAAAAGATTTTTACGGACGAAAACTAACAACTTATATTCGTCTGGTTCCTAGTACAATATTTGCTTAGTTTGGGGCTGAAAGGCGTTGTGTAAGAACTACCAGTATTGACCCATATTTTGTTTAAAAGCTTATTATTGTGGTGATGTTTAGCGACGGTACTGAGTTATAGTGGTTTCCACGCAAAATAACAATCTAGTCCAAGTGGTCTGGCTCCGGGATAAATAAACAAACACGCAAGAGTCCATTAGCCTAACCCCATCTTAGAATAGCTAGTATCTTGGGTAACCAGCGTCGATAATTATGGTACCACATATTTGATCGAGTGAGCGAAGCGAACGTAATCTTAGTGACAACTTGGACGAAAATGCTTTGTATGTTTGGGAACCAAACTTGGATATATTCCTATTGTCACTGGACACACTCAAACATCAATAATTTAAGCGTAGGTAGTTTTTATCCTTCGAAAAAGGGGTTTTATAGGTTAGGTACCTGCTCTTTCTCCACCACCCCGTTCAACTTAAATGTTACACAGTTCGATGTTGCCACCTAAAAGTTTTCAGTTTTCCGAAACTGGAGCAAACCACTAAAAATAAACACCATGGAATAGTAAAATAAAATTATTAAAATGATCTCGTAATTTTCCAAATCTGGTTCGCGCTGCTTGCCAACCAAAAATATAAGAGGCACGCAAGAAGAAAATACCTAATTTTTCCACCCCCTCAAGAAAGATGGCTTCATTCTGACGAAGTGCGACACTCCAATTATTCTTATTGAAATGCTATCTAACTTTGTAAAATATATTTCTTATTATCCGACTGCGGTTAGGACAGGAAGGGTTTTATTTCAGCTGTTTTCGCTAGCTTTCTCACTTTTCATGGAATTTAATATAACATTACATTCTAGAGCGTCGTAAAGGGCGTGCAAATATGTATTTAAACTAATAAGTCCTATAGTCGTGCGATTCGAATGAAATCAGACTCAAAAAATGTACAAAAGATAGGTTTATTGCAAAAAAAAATTAGGCTCAAAAACTGTACATAGGATAATTGTAGTTTCTTGAAACGAACCTAATGATAATACATATAATATATCTTTATCTGTTACTACCCTAGTTTAAAAAAAAATGTCTGAAAGCCCTAAACTCGCTTATGTTTTTTTATATACTACCAAACAGTAATTTCTAGAGGTCTATAGGTACATAATATACTTATTTCCATCCAGAAAATTCGTGGTGAATTTCGTTAATTAATTTTCCATTACATCCATCGTGTGGGCAGCCCTGGTCGAACCAAATTAGAATTCTAATTGGATTGGATTATCCCACAGAATGAAACAAGGTTGCCACTAAATATACCGGAACCCGCTATATGCATGTTTATTGCACGTGACTATCACCATTATATACCTATCTACATATATAGAATACTACATTTCATACATATATCAGCCACAAGAAACCATTACGAGTGCATCTCAGAGGGATGAACGTGGTACAGTGCACATAGGTCTGTTGCACGTGTCCAAGCACTCAGGTGGTCGGTCTGATTAGGCCCCTTTCGGACTTATAGGGTAATTATGGAAGACCTTGTATTAGGTGGACGTGCTTTGTGAGGTATTACAATATAGGTAAGAGGACATTTACAATCTAATCTGCTGGTTTCATCATAAAACTTTAAATATTCACACACGAAGACGCACCACTCGCATAAAAAAATCATAACTTGTCTCAGTAAAAGAGATATTCGCGACCCAGTTTCTGATTCTGTCGATATCAATTTTTTTCACAATGATTCAAAAGTAATGTAACTCGATTTGTGAGTGCTAAATATGAATGTGGAAGAATATAGAAGGAGAGGTAGGCCTAAGAAAAGATGGATGGATTGTGTAAGAGATGATATGCATAGGAGAGGAGTGAACACTGAGATGCCGAATGATAGGGGAGAATGAAAGAAAAGAACATGTTGTGCCGACCCCACCTAGTGGGATAAGGACAGGAAGAAGAAGAATGTAACTCGATTTAGAGAGAGATTTAACACTAGCAAATCCGCTAGATTTCAATTTATCTGTCATCCGATTAAACAAGATCTTAGCAAAGTTATGACAAGTCAAACTATTCAAGTAAAGTTTAGAACTAATCAAGTACCTAGTAGATAAGGGCCGTTTTGAACGGTCAAGTTTGTATAATTAATTGGAGGTGATTGAACGTGTGCGGCTGAGATTATACAGTTTCCTGGACACGGTCATGTTCCTGGCTGTTGACAGGGATAACATGGGAAGGGAGATTGTGTTCACTATTTATCACACAGCATGTGAAGGCTATTGGTAATCTGCATACGCCCTAGGCGGCAACGATCGTGATGACTGGAATTCTGTTGAGGTTATTATGAAAATCACTTGATAAGTTAGGTTGTATTTTATAATCGCTCAGCGATCGAACGCTGTAAAAAAAAAATCACTAGTGGCATTTTGCGACTTGTATGTCATCCCAACAAATCACAATGATATTTTTTTACTACATTTTGACAGTTTTTTTTTATGCTTAAAATAATGGAACAAGCTGATAGCTCACCTGATGTTAAGTGGTAACTTCTGCCTATAACAATGCATTAACTCACAGAGCAAGTCCAATGAGGACGTGCCCGGTAAGGCAATGCACTGCGTCCATCATCTGAGACGTAAAGATCTTGAAGTCTCATGTGCCTGTAATTACACCTATATTAGTTACTCCTATATTTGCCTATGCCTATCACTACTTGGGCCACCAAGTGCGAGTATCCGTCACAGGAACATAACTCACTTACACCTCAGTTGTTGTGCCGCAAAAGTTTAATTAACGGTGGTCACTGAAATTCGTCGACATAATTATTACTATCTCGTGTAGAGATAATTATTTCCCTCGTTTATCCTCAGAGTGCTCCTCGATAATACCTGCATCTGACATCCTCACGCGCGGTAGAAACAGCTATCGGATCGAGGAGACGTGACTATAACGTACATACAGGTATGATAGATAAAAATTAATTGAAAACATTACGGGGCGTGATGCTTGAGAAAGATTGTCTCAGCAACTATGTCATTTCCAGCCAAATATCTGACGACGCAAATCCTGTGATAGTTCTGTGTTGGTCCGGCCGGCAGAACACCTTATCTCTAGGACCCGTATTAAAAGAACTATGTTGCTCTTTCCCACTGAAAGGCTCACCTCAAGTATAATTATTCTCAAGATAGTACCGCTTGCTAAACAGTACCTACACAGCGTCTATTGATCCGTGCGCAAGACGAACCAATATTCCTATTATCGAGTTTAGATTAGGTACACCCACTTTGTAATAATGTACGTACAGTCACGTATGAACTGTAAGGATGAACTTTGAATATCTTTGAGGTAGCTAATTTGGCTATGTTAAATGATTACTAGTGGTATTTACAAAGCGCAGAATATCCCAATCAAAAACTCATTATTGACACGCATCGACTCCCACAAATTAATAGAAAACAACTTCGTAGTTTTCTTAGGACTTTTAGGATACCTAAAGGGGATAGTTACATCCACATCTAGTTATAAAATAGACCTATAATAGTTTTTGTCTACTTTTCGCAGTAATTTAAGCGTAACAAAGTTTTCCCCAGCCCAAAACATTTTTTAAGTATTTGCACCTTTTAAGGCCTTGAGTTTGACCATGTTCGTAATACCGTCGCAAAGTGCTGACAGCTCTCATTATAAATTCACGACGTGTATAACAAAACAAGTTAGGATAGACCTCCAGCCCGGAGGCTTCTGAGAAGTTACGGATAGGTGTGAAAAGGGACACGAGCCGCTTCCCCTGCATGATAATGAAAAAGTTCTAACAAATTGCCTTATTCTTTAGTTGTGTTACATTAAGGTCAGTTTTTGTTTTGAGTCTGTGTTTTAGTACATTGTATTTAAGACGCTTTTATTGATATCGTTTGTTCTTCAAATATCTGTTTAATATGTCAGCGGGGTTACAGCTGATTCGTACCTTCTATTGTTATGCTAATTTCAAATTTTCTTCCCGATTCGTGCCTTAAGTAGTACTGGGCCCAGTCTTGATGATCCGCATGGGCCCAGTTTATATTTAGTTTAGTACAACTAATAATTTTTCAGAAACTAATCATCTGTTTTATAATCACTGTGGAACATCACTAGCTTAAATTACTATTTCTCATGATGAAAATGACCGCAGCAAAAGCCGCAATAAAATACAAGGAATATAAGTCACAGCTAATATATAAGCATTTTTCAAAATGTTTTGTAGTTCCTGACCTCCAGATGTATACAATAGCTTTTTATTATTCCTTCAGTAGAATTGCTTGAAAAGTAAGGGTACCCAGTTTTTCACACTCACTCAAAACGAAGAAATCCCGTCCATATCCTCAACCAGGTAAAAGCTTGCGATATGTTTTGTCACAACCTCCATAACTCATGTACAAAAACGTCCAAGTAAAAATTATTATAATATTATGTTCGTACCCTTTCAAAGGAGCTCTTTTAAAAGGAGCCAAATGTGGTTACAACAGAGAGGGTTTTTGTGTAACACGTTTTTTCAATACACCTGTCATGTTTTTATTATTGCCGATAGGTGTCCTCTGATTCGATATCGCGTGATTCGATTTGCTGGGACCGAGACAATTTAAAACGTAACAGGAAATTTTATACTTCAGTGAATATGATTGGAGTTGGGACCAGTGATTTAGGTGGAAACTTAGGATTCCCTTCTGCCTTTACATTGGTAGATTTGAACATTGTCGTGAACTGATAGGTTTTTTCACAAATATAATATAGATGTGCGCAAATATTGTTGCACATATTGTTCGCTGTGGCCATACCTATAATACATTATACACTTCCAAAAATGTTGACTAAATTATACAAGGTTTACAGGGGATAAGGATTATTTAGGGGATAATAATATTAGCCTTTATTTCGTTCCATAATTTATTCAAAATACATTTCTTTTGCTTAATGTTTAAAAAAGTTTTAGTTGCACGTTGCAAAATATTTGCGAGAAGTTCTGCAATAACTCATTAAAAATATCTTATGCTGGCCTCTCAGTTATTAACGTGGCAACCGAAGCACGGAAGCGCTCAGATGTAAATGCCACAAACGGTCACCCATCCAAATAGTAACCGCACAGAACGTCGCTTAACTTAGATAATCATTGAAGATTGGCTAAACAAGCTTAGCCACGAGCGCTTCAATCTAAATTAAACAGCATTGATTTATTAAAAGAGAAATTCAAATAAAGCTGTTTAACTAGGCTTAACCACTTCCTTGGGTAAGTAACGTAATAGGTAAGTACTTGTCACAATCTATCTAACAAATCGCTTCCTAAAATGAATGTATTCAAGTTGATGAGGTTGGTTTTGTGAAGTACAGCCAGCGGTACAAGTTGCTTAGGATGATGATGATGATGATGATGATAGTTTTGTTTTTACATACACCTTCGTTATACTCTGCTCGAGGCTGTAATCTTATGTAGATACATCTTTTACGCCTCAGAATAACGGATTCAGTGCATTGCTTCACAGGGCACGTTCTTATGAACTTGTTTAGTGAGGTAAATGCGGTTAAAGGCGGTATTCAATTACAAATTGTCTCTTCAACTGTTATAAAAAAAACTAAAAATAAGCAGATGGCCTACCTGATAGGGATTCAATTAATATTAGATATTTAATAACCAACAACGCTTTTGGTTATTAAATCTTTTGAACTGTATTTTTATGCCTTTTGACATGTTATATCCTTTTTAGGATGATAGAGCCTTAGAATATTTGTAGTTATAGTAGGTGACAAGAGACCAACTCATCGCCTTGCTAGTACAACTAACACACGCTATAAAATGTACAAGAATATTAGTTCTAGTTCAATATTCAAAAAACAGTTTATAGAAACTTAGCCATTAGCTTTGACGCTGAGTGTACCAGGTCCCGTGGGCCTGAGGAAGACCGAATCTCGACGTTATTTACAGGAGCCGAACATATTTCACGTGAGTCGAGGGACGAGCCTAGATACACCTACTGAGCATACGTATCATACCTACCTTCTTACAGTAACACCCGTAACTTCAGTGCTCACTCAACTAGGGGTGTTTCTATGTATTATAAGTATGTATTCACAAAAAAAATATGTATGTATGTATTCTATCAGCCATCTAGTTTCCATCGTACAAGCTTTGCTTAGTTTGGGACTAGAAAGGCGTTGTGTTAAGTGTCCGTGAATATTTATATTTTTACTTTATAACTTTTGTAAAACTTGATTCAACTTCAACTTCTTGTTTAATGGCTTTTGAAGAAAAAAAACTTAATTAACTTATTTTTTAATTTGACAAACGTCTGTAATCTATCCTAGAAAAGGGGTTTTGTGAGTTTGACTTTGAATTGCTTTAAAATTATCTGAGTTAGTGGCCAACTCTGATGACGAAGTTTTCACACACATGAGTAGGTACAACTTAAAACAGTGTCTCCTCGTCATTAACAATCATCGGTAAAAGGTGACAATTAATGCATTGTCTATCTTTTCGTCTTTAGCTCGGAGTATGACAGTAAATCCCTAAGTTTGTTGACTTATAACTGAAAACACGTGTAAATAATATAATCTGTAGGTATTCAAGCTTCTAATTTCCATAAAAGACTGGCTCATCATTTTTAAATTTTTACGTATAACTTTACAAGTCACACACACTCTTATAAGTGTGCGTAACAAAATTGAGAAAACTAATCATTATGTACCTACTTACGTTATCATAGAATACCTGACAGCTTAGGTACGTTGTTTACATTTCCTCTGATGTTTGAAAGGTTGTAAAGCAAGGGTCGACTCTGAACCGCAGAATCAAACGAAAGATACTAAGAACTTGAAAGTAAGTGTTTTAATCGGGAACCTATTTATATATCCCCCCCCCCATTACACCCCCCTTTCTCCCCCTATTCTTTTCCCAGTAAACAGACTGGTATACATCAGGGAGTCGCAACAAAACAAATGCCGATCGCGGCCAACTGGCTTGTAAGAAACGCTGCACTTGTTTAGACAAATGGTTGCTCGAGTTTGGTGCAAGTTTACAAGCGGGGAAGTTGAAACTGCATTTTTACTGTAAGTTTCTTTAAGTACAGGTACTTCTTGCGAATACCAGACGTTTTGTAATAATATAGACTTCTTCCAGCCCAATAATTTTGCTTACCCAGACATTTTACAGTCTAGACCAACCTAACCCAAACAAACAAGTTAACTGGAAGAAAGATTACATTACAATTTATTTGATTACTAAGTAATATTCTATCCCTATCTTCTAGAGCAAAACTACAAAATAATTAACGGTCGCCTTTACCTCACGCCGTCTAAAGCCGTGTTTACACTGCGCCTGCGGGAATACATTACCGGACTTGAGGATGGACAATTTCAGTGTTCATATTGACATTTCAATAATTATGTTTACGATCCTATTCTTTAGGGGCGATGTTTTTTGTAAGCCAAATTATCCTTACCACGCAAAATGGTGAACGAATGTTTTTTTTTTTTTTTTTTTTTTTCGAGTTAGATAATATTGCGCGATGTTATCCACTCGGCATGAGTCCATGCGGACTCAAGTTAGTGTGAGCAAGAAACATTATATAGGAATACTAAAATTAGGCTCGTGACTGTCATTCCTAGGCACTTTAAATATTATCTTTGTAAATCAATTAATAGGCCTTTACATCTATTGAAGATGATTTATACAGCGTCAGGAGGCAACCTATGCCTACACTTAACGAGACACTGTAATGCCTGGGACAATGTTTAGATGGAGTAGGCCCAGCACCTATACCATCCTCTCAGCCTAGTCAGCCATATCCACAGGAAAGACAAGGTCAATACGTGCGGAGCTGACTAAGCCAAGGGTTTCCTCACTAATCAATTACTTAATTATTAATTACTGATCGCTGTTCATACTAAAAGTCAAAGTCAAAATGCTTCTATTCAATGAACTCACTGATCACTTTGAATCGTCATAAGATTTTGTATTATTAGGTAGGTTTCATTATTACATTTTTTTTAGAATGTGTTGGAGCTAATTCGTCTCAAGCTGGTTTATCTTTTAAATAATCATATCTTATGGATGTTTTTAAAGGAAGTCTTCGTTTTATAACGTTTTTGAACTCGCCAATCGACACCTGGGATTAACAAAATATAAATGTAATCTAGCACGTATAGGTAAAGGCCATGCCTGATGGGGAGATGGCTAGAACTTCATCGCATCCATAAATCCTCCTGTAAATTAAGCCGGGGCTACAAACGTACAAGGCAGTTTCAGGAACCTGTCACATAGGTTTACTGCCGCCCTTCGGCGCACGTAACGCGATAAAATCAGGCTCTAAATACGGATTTCCTGGAAAATATCTCCAAAAAAAATCCTGTTTTTTCTAAAGTTTCAATCATGCTTCAGTGGATGCCGTGCCGAACATAAAACCGCAAATCTTCTGAAATATCAGCAGTAATGTATAAATTTTGCGAAACAAGTAACTCTTCCGAAAATTCGGAGTTTCGATCCCGCAAGAAAATTAAACTCGAAAATAATTAGTTAACTTCAAGAACGCTTGCCTTATCGGGATAATTTGTCGAGGTTCTGACGGCTTCTATCTGTAAAAGCAGTTTTGAGACATCTGCCAGAGGGCTTACTCCGAAAACCAATAAAAGAGGGCTCGTTAGTGTCATTTAAGTTAAGAGTACATTGCGTGCACCGATGAGTTTTTCTATTCGAAAAAATTTACGCAATGCCACGCTGAAGGAAACATTGTAAGAAAACTCGCGGCTTAAGTCAGCTCCACACGTGTCTTTCCTGTCGATAAGGCCGACGAGGCTGGGAGTATGGTATAGGTGCTGGGCAAGACTACTCCATCCAAATCATGTCCCAGGCACTGCAGCTTAGGTATAGGTATGGATAAAAAGTGGCCCCGAATGCTGGATAAATCTGCTAGATTAGATAGACTGATTCTTATACATTGCTTGGCTGCTTTATGCGTTGTGCGTCAACGGTCAACCGTCCAAGTAATGACTGCACCGAACATCATCTAGTGGGGGTAACGGAACTTAGTGGATCCAGGAACTATCAAATTAGGTACCATGACGTAATCACGGACAAGTCCCGGGTGGTTAAACCTGAATTGGGGCGTTCTGGATCTATCACTGCACCGAAATGTCATAAAGCTCATCGTTAAATCTTATTTTATGTCGTGTTTATAATGTTATTTATGATGGTGATGCATTATGCAGGTTTCAACAAACTAGTTCTCATTTCCTTCCTTACACGTACCTATATCATTATAACTCCAAATCTATAGTCAAAGAAAAACAAGCCTGTTATAAAATCTTCATTATCCAACATAATATTTTGGTATTCGTAAAAAAACTGATCATTAAATCCAGTAGTTTTTGCATGAAAACTAATGAATCGTCCGATGAAACAAAGGGCATTGTTTAACTAAAGCAAAGCAAAAATGAGCTATAATTCACGCCTTTCCTCCCATCCCCCTTTCCTCTTTCACCCCCTTTATCCAGCTCGCTGCATTTCTCCGTATAATGAATGTGTTACCGAATCCCAACTTTGCTCTCAACCGCTAAGTGACTTTTTGTTGGGAGTCTTGAAAATTTTTGGTAAACAGATGTATTTTTATTGGTTGAAGAAGATTTGGGGGTGTAGGAGAGAAATAATATTATAACTTTACCCATTTATACTTAGTTCGTTCTAGAACTTTTGTAGCGCGACAAGCAACTAATATTAGGGTATAAGAGTTAGTTTTATATACATAGTTTAGTGAAGGTTCTACACTTTTCTATAAAGTATTTTTTGGGTGTTTGTTTATATTATTTTGTCATCATCATCCACATAAGAGGGGTAGTGTCACAGCGATCAAAATCGGTGCTGGGATTGCTTTACGCTTATCGCAAGCTAATCGCAAAATAAGTAATAGCGCGTCGAATCGGAATACTAAAAAATAAAAAATGCCTTCATGATGTCATTGACAACAAATGAAATTCCAAAAGTCCAATACTCGAGATTTCCATAAAGAGCTCATTACGTGAGCGAAATACAGCGCTTTCAATATTTTCGTGTTTTATCTCCGAAATAGAAATCGCGTAAAGCGGCTCATTTCATATTCATCTGAGCCATTTCGGGGAACAGGTAATTAATTTTATAACTCAGCCTCGGTTCTAGGGAGAATCATCAGCTGGTGCATTTTATCACACCAAGATCTCGAACTTGCATAACAATTGTACACAAATTGAATTTCTAGTTGAAATCTTATGAATATTTTGAGGTTTCTATCTATCTATCTATCTAATCAGCCTATGTTCACCCACTGTTGGGTAGGCCTCCTCTTTGTCACGCCATTCTTTTCGATGCTGAGGTTTCAAGTTTCAATAAATAAAAATAAAGATGAACGTCTCAAATCTCCAAACTCGTTACGCATAAAAAAGCACAATCCTATAATACTGTAACATAATACAATACAATTTTTTTTTAGTATTTTTTTACATCGAGTTATTATGCACCGGAACAGCCTCTAGCCAGCTAACGTTCTATAATCGCTATAAATGTATAGAAATAGTCTTATCGTTCAGAAAATTTTCATTTTCGCTCGAGGCCATAGGTAAATTAAAGAAGAAGAAGAACGGTTCGGTTAACTTTCTAATCTCTAGCGATTGTAGAATGGCTATCAGATATCATTCAATTGATGAATAGGTTTCCTATAATAATAAAGTGATCAAGCCGTTTTGGGTTTAGCTACGTCGATGGCACTAAATTGGAACAACCTGTCGGGATTCACTGTTATTACTAAAAATTAGTTTTAATTACATTTTGCTTCAGTCTTGCAAGTTTGTGAAATTTTTTCAGGAAGTTTATAAAGCTTCAAATATTATTAAATTGGGAAACAGGCTTTTTACTAAGTTTTGTTAACATAGAAGTATTTTTTAGATACAATGCGCAGTTCGCGGCGATAAAGGCGGCGTTTAACGCATACGGTGGTAGCGCAATGTAAATCAAACTTTTAGTTACTAACAAAACTCATTCATAGTTTTCATGATATTATTATAGGTAAGCTAACACTACGCTAGTATTTACTAGTTTTATGCGGACCAAGCTGTAAGTCTCAGAACTGCAAGCTGAAAGGATTCCTGTTGAAATAGAGGGCGCGAGTGCGTTTAATCTTATTAATGAGACATGGAGTCCGTTTTGTAGCGATTCACTACAAGTACAAGATGTATTATTGCAAATTAAAACAGCTTACATAGTTTTAATTCATAGTTAGTTGAATGCCGAGGGCTTTAACCTCGTAGTAAGTGTTACGCACATTTAGCGTTTTTCGCCAGTCACCAAAACAATAGTTAAGACACAGATCATATAATACTATACTAGTAGTTAAGTCCACTGTTTTCACTCAACAATTATTTTCCTATGTTTACAAAAAAACATTCGCATCGGAAATTATTGAGTCCCACTCAAGTCAAGACAAAATAAACGAGCTTGTAACTTGCCTTTTCACATTTATACCGCACTTTTTCTTGTTTTTTTGGTAGAAATGTTTGCAGTAGTTCCCAAAACCTAACAATAATGGTTCTATTCATTGGTGTATTTTAGGAAGTATTTAGATTCGTTTTAGAAAATAGTACGTCGTTAAAATAGGCAGACTCGGACACACATTCCGGCTCCGCAGTTGCATACCTTGTGCCGTACCGTATTAAAAATTGAATCGGTCAGTATACTAGAAGAGAAAGTACCTATTTGATGTAGAAGAAGACCTACAAGAATAGTTATTTGTTATACAAGAATGCAAAGTTGCTTTTTAACCGCGTGTTCAATTTTGATGACCGAGCAATCGAAGGATTCTAAAATTCAAAATTAGAATCCTGAGTGTTAGCGAGGGAATCAAAAGAGCACGAGGTGAAAAATCTTTGCACTCGAGTGCAACACGTAACTTTTCATTCCACCTCAGCGAGGAAATGACTAAATGCAAAAAAAGCAAATTGAAAAAAGAACACCAAGAAGGTTCCGAGTCTGAGTTTTTAACAAATTAAAAAAAAGTTGTATGATATATTCGGCACCATAGAGGTAGCAGTAAATAGGTTTAATGTTTTTTTTAATTCACAAACTTAGTGCACACGATGTTCTAAATTCAATTTACTTTATCCTCTAGAGAATAAAAACGGCTTTTCCACTCAGATATTGAAGATTAAAAATACTCTTTCCGAGATGGTGGGATGAAAATATTTTTATTTTTATCGTATGAACGTTCGCATTTTTCATATTATTATTAAAATGCTCTCCGTACAAACGTCACATGACCGGCTGTCCGCCGGCATGGAACGGATTCAGTCGGACGACACGCTCCGTCAACAATGAGACTTCCTGTACCAGAGCTTGTATGGTAATAGTTGGCTCTTCATGCGAAATATAAGATAACTTTTCAACTAACAACGGACTTGGTCAGTATTCTGCTATTTGGATGATGCATTTTCAGCACAAGGAACTGACAAGTGTACCCTACTTTAGTACACAAGGAGATTCTAAAAGATTCAGGTGATTTTTGTCATATTTAAAATCTTGAATTAACTCAGTTAAATTACGGAAGCCACGTTCAAAATATTGAACGCCGTATTTTTCAAAATAAAATGAGACTCTACCTACACCTACTATGCGACTCTAACCAAAAAGCTTGGATTATTTACTTAGTTGGTATTATTTTCTTTTATTTAACTAATCTAGGCATGTTTTTTCTAGAAAGAACTAAATGCTACGATATCTTCTCTTGTCAGTAGATACAAATTTTTCAGCTAAAACTACAAAAATCGGATTTATTTTCGTGGTCCCGTTACTTTGGGACCACGAGCGATATTATTTCTCGTGGTCCAATTGCTTTTCAAATATTTTACAAATACATTTCAGTACATTATACTGCAGTGAGTCAAAAGATATAAGTACGTACTATAGAGTATATCATTTAGCTGAACCCTAAAAACTGGAGCGAAACAAAAAGGGTTCAGGGATAAAAGAGTGTAATGACGAGTTTATGTAAAGTGTCGCGCGAATGAAGATAACGTGGTCCGAAGGGACGAGCAACAGATATACAGGACCTTCCACTTATGGACCCACTTGCACCTAGCTATCCAGCTGTTATCCAGGAGTAACTCAAGGTTACTCTGACAAATTTTACTGGCTGGTTTTTTTTATTTTTGCAAGTAGTGCTAGGTCTTAATGCTAATAGCATTGTCTACCAATCTTCTTGGTGTGGTTTTGGTTATTTATTAAGCAGCGCCATGTCGATTTCGTTTTCAAGAACTTTTGAGATATATAAAACACTGGTGGTCGTCTGATGACTTCTGCATCGCTATAACGAACAAATGTTTAAGTTTATTGGACAGAATTACGACTGACTATGTAATCAAATCGGAGTCACCATAACACTATAAGTATAAATCAGGTTGGATTTAGTTAGTCATTGTACATAATTGTATTCACGTGACAGCGCGGAGCAAAACGGACACTCCGTAGAATTTTGTAAACCAGCCGTTAAAAGTATTGGTGAACTTATGGTACATGAATCGGAACTTTCTTATCATTACCTACTAACTGAACTATTTAAGCCAATGTGTACACTTATCTGGAAAACGTGCATTTAATCCTACATTTAACTGAAAGTACCGAATTTGTGAAACGAGTTTTGTTGGAATTCTGTGAATTTAGTCAGCCGTTTATATATCAGATAGCCGTAACTAAATAATAATAATTAATCTTGTAAATAAACACTGGCGATTGAATTCATAAAGCTTATACATACATACAGGAGTGGTATATTAACAAATATTGTAAGTGATATTATGTATATTTAGGTGCAAGCAAACACACAAACACAATAAATTCCATAAATTTGATATTCCCTAAAAAAATATTATGCACTAAAATTTTATGGAAAATCGTTAATCACAATGGTGTTTTTTATCAACCACAAAAAGAATGAGAATTGAATATAAATTAGATAGAAATCATGCGTAGGTTTATTACCAAAAAGCTTTTTTATAAAAGGAAGCCAAAAAAGTTGGCGTACAAATAATGTCACGTATGTTATTATTACTTACCAATATAATTTGTGATGTACATCTACGCTGACTTTGGACTGATTAAAAACTTCAACGCCTTAGTAAAAATGTGATTTTAAGGTCTCAGAAAAATCCCAATTACACAACCTATTTCAGACTCAGTCGGTAAAAGCCCTACCTTCCGTACTGAGGGTCGTGGGTTCGATCCCTACTCTGAACAAATATACCTGGATGTTTGTTATGTCTAGTTGATACTATGTATTTATAAGCTACACACTTGTTTACATGGTGACATAAAAAATAAGGTATTCTATCAGCAATCTATTTCCCATAATTACAACCTTTGCTTAGTTTGGGACTAGAAGGTGTTGTTTGAAATATCCATGAATATTCATTTATCTATTAACAGTTGGCTGGAATTCACAGTGGTGTACTAAAGAAAGTCTACCTTTGAAGGAAGTATTACCTTTGACCGTTCTCTGCGGTTAAAAATAAAACAGTACCTAACAGTACTTAGTTTAAAAATCTTTTTATATCTCGTTCGAAGTGACAAAAGTCACACAAAGTCCGAGTTAGAGGATTGCTGGCGACACTCAGGTGAGCCAAGTTTGTGACACCACAACGATAAACTTATTGCAAAGTTTGCAGAATTACCTTAGTCTCAGGTTCTGCACAACGACAAGTAGTGTATTATGGACACACTGCAGGGCAATATCAGACTCCGCGCAGGTCACCGCACGGCAGCTGCGCAATGTAAAGCACTGTGCCTAACGAAACGTGTATCGCTTTGTGGACTAGATGTTCAGATGCAATGGGTCTTGTGTTTTTATCAGTTTCAAAAAGAAAATTTCACAGCTTGCCGGTTATGTAAGCTTACCTACGTATTTTTACGTATGTAATAATCAAGTAAGTAGGGTCAAGTGGTACACGGTGGCGATAGCAGACACAGTGGCTCAGTAACAATACGCGAGAGCTAACAGAGATAGGAACCCATCTCATTCGCCGATCGGCAATGCTTGAGACGGGAACAAGTCATCACCCGTCGTCAGCACACGGCGCAAGGTTTTTGTGTGGAAGGAGATTTTATGTTATGATAATCCTATTAAAAATATCCACTGTGTACTACCCCAAACCACAATGTATTTAAGACCTAGCCACTGTGTCGACCCCATGGTACAAATTGGCTCATTTCTGACTCTTTAAAAAACTGTTTTTTATTTTTTTTACATTATTAATCAAGAAAATAACAATGCACAATCAAACAAGTTGAACTACGCTATGCTCGTTCTCAATTACAATGTCCTAGCTCTATCCAGAGCAGAGTTATGTCTTTCAGAAAAAAAGTGAACCCCCCCTTGACCACTTGACCCTAATTATAAAACCACAGCAAAGTGGTGTAAGGTCAAATTCAAATCAAATTCAACTATCACCACAGACTATCACGATTGCAAAACTTGAAGTTTTGTTCAACTTATTTGACATTGGTGAGGTAACAGATTAAATAAGGCAGTATAAACTTGCCAAAAGCTTGGAGTACGCGCCCTAAACTTTTACTTTATAATGTCGTCGTATTGCGTCTCAAGTTCGAGTCAACTACGCTTGTTTTACTGTGACTTACTGATATAATCTTGCGGTGATGAAAGAACCTACCTATTTTCTGTATTGTTGATAAGGAGTACTTTAGCAGTAGTAGAGCTTTTTGTAAGAGCTTGTCTGAAGAAGTAGGTACTTTACCATACTTGTTTCTGCCACCAAGCAGTGAAGCTCTTATCTGGGGTTATTCCCATCGAGCCCACCGGCTGGCTCACTGGTGGGGCCGATGGGAAAAAAATCCCAACGAGCCCGCTATGCAAATGAGTGGGCTCGATGGGAATTTTTTTCGCATCTGGTCCACCAGTTGGCTTGTGGTCTCGTCTGAAGAGTATGGGCACGGCCGGTGCAATTACAGGAACATAAGACTTCTTTACGTGAGTGGCAATATTTGTGATAGACAAACCATAGGACGTAGGTATAACTTACTGAAACATTTTTTAAACGCAATAAAAATCAAAACCGTGGATTTAGCGTCACGTTCTCTCAAGCTTGTCCCTGATTTATTTTGGCTAAGATATATTGGGTCTAAAATCAGTCTTCCTAATCCAAACACGCATTACTCTCTGGCACCCTGTATACGGCTATGGCCACTGAAAATGTTAGTATGTGCTTATTCCAACTGGTTTAACCTAATTTGTACTCAGGTTCTGCCGAGTCAGGCCTCCGGAGCCCAAACCTTCATCTTTAGTGCTTCGTAAAACTAAGCTGGGGAATAAAACTGCTATATTCTGCCTATAGGTACTGTGTACAGTCAACATCAAAAGTATCTATACACAAAGATTATATTGATCAAAATACTGGTGGAGATTCGTGAAAAAAATATATATCCCTAATGCTACTTAGCCGGAGGATTTTTGAGAGGAATAATTATTGAAATTTGTACTAAAGAATAGAAGAATAATAGGGAATGAGGGTTTGTGAAATATATCGAAAAAATAAGACACTTGCATTGTGATTGTGAATTGTTATTGATCACTTATGTGGCTGACTGTACTAGTAATAAGTTTGGTCTATTTGTAAAAGATAAACCTTTTATTTTTGCCCACAAATCAATAAATAAACAGTTAAGCTACCATAGAGCACACAAGTTGAGTATGAGCCACGTACAATGTCATTTTATACGGGCTATTCCCATCGAGCCCACCGGCTGGCCCACTGGTGGGGCCGATGGGAAAAAAATCCCAACGAGCCCACTATGCAAATGAGTGGGCTCGGATAATAGTGTCGAGACAATCGAAAACCTTCGTAAGGACATACATACAACAGACAAAGTAAGGTATATTCGAAGTTGGTAACATTATATTCTTCCACAACTTTCAAAAACTTTTTCCAACCCCAAAAATGTCCAAAAGTTTGTTCCTATTTCCATGTAAATTTTTCATTTATTATTTATTCCGATTGATGTGATCATTCGTACTTTAGCGTCGGTTTTATAGCAACACTAGCCGTCGCCCGCGGCGTTGCTCGCGTTCTAGACCCTTTAGGGTGCGACTTTTCAAAATTCCTTTCTTAGTGCACCCCTACACTATATACGGATACTATGCTCCAAATTTCATTTCTCTAGGACTTATAGTTTAGGCTGTGGTTGATTCTAAGTCAGCTTCAAAAGAGTTTTATACATATTGATGATGACGGATGGCAGGCAGACAGCCGCCCTTCAGTGTGGCTTTGATTGTGATTAAACACGAAGCCATTTTATTCAATTCGAAACTCACAAGTTGTTTCGAAGTTACGGGAAAAAGCGTGGAAGCAATCGATAAAATGTCATTCAGACCGAAACAGAAAATGAATGATGGTCGGGCACAGCCGCGCCGCCTGGTGGCTGTTATCGAAGTGCAAGTTCATTTATTTGTCGACAGTTTCATTGTTTGGCAGCACTTGTCAAACGACACGACAAATATCCTGGCTCTGGCCCATGAGTGGGCGAGCCGGTGGATTTGATGCGAATAAGTTTTTTTTTTCTCCACCTGTGGGCCTGGACACCAGTTAGGTGTGTTAATACATTGATGGTCTTAGATTGATCAATTTTCTATTCCATCACACATTTTTAAAGGTTACCTACAAAGTTACATGTAATGTACCTGCAGGTAATTATGCTACGCTTGTAATTTGAAACATGAAAATGGCTCTACCTATTTACCGTTCAGTAGATTACATTAAATTCACAACAAACTTTATATTTATTCATCTGGATGCAATGAGCCGCATTTTCATACATTTATTCATGCTCCGATTTATTGGTTCCTGATAATATAATTTTAATATTGCTTTTGCTCTGATACTCAATTATCAACATAAACTGTGACATCGAAACGTATTAATGATGACTATTTGTAAGCAAGAGCCGGAAGATGTAGAGACCACCACTCCTTACGTAAAGACCCAACATCAACCTTTCATGATGGGAGGTTGATGTTGGATGATGAGAGTCTCATCCAATACATTTCTCAGAGTATCAAGTCTAAGTTTACAAAACGCAACTAGGTATATTGTATCACGATAAGCGCCCCTAGGGGGCAAGTTAGGATTCTGTTTTTTAGTAATCCGCGTTCCACATTCAATATTTTCGAGGCTCTAGTACAGAGAAAGTCTTAGTAGCTTGGTCATACTGATACAGATGAGAAAACCTGTAAACACGGGTAAGACACTACAAACGGGCCACTCGTATCAGCCACTGGTGGCAAGTATAACTGTATACTATTTTCATGAGGTACTTGTGAAGATAAGTAGGTGCTTAGTATTCTACTGCGCAGCTAAATGCTTAGTCGTTTGGCTGCTTCGAGGCAGCTTCGTTATTATTAGCTGAACTGTAATAGAGTCCTAAGTAAACCTATTATTGAAACTAATATGAAGGGTTTCTGATATTCTCGTGAACGAAGATAACAAAATAAAGATATTATGTTACGTTCAGCCTTGTCAACATAGGTAGGGTGACCTAGGTGGGCAGGAGCGTCTTTTTCATCAGCGTGCATCAGGGTATACAGAGCCCCGAGTCTGTGAATTTGTTTTGCATTTCGTCTAACTACTTACTTCTATCTACCTACTTACCTTATAATAACTACCTCTTAAATGTTTGTACGCTAATGAGCAGGATCTAGAGATTCCCTTTTCTTTACTTACCACCTTTATTGTACCTACCTAGATTCACAAATTATAAAATGATTTATGATTTATGATTCGACTCCAGTATAGCACACGCAAACGCAGTTTGTTGGGAATTGCACAATTCCCAAATCTCCCGCTAGAGGCGCTTATCAGGGTTTCATACAAAATATCTCGCTTTGTGAATGCGTTTGCGTGTGCTACACTCGAGTCGAAAGTCAAAATAAATGCACAGACTCGGGGCTCAGTATACACTATACCTACCAGTAGTTTTCCCCTGCTGGCAGTCGCTGGGGTGGCTAAGGGGATTATTACACAAAAGTTCCAGAAATCCAGAACGCAGGGGACTCACGCAAGGGAAAACTGGGATGAGTCCAGTCTTCTATATGTTCTATTCGCGAGGGATGGGATTTCTTCTTCTTCTTTTTTAATGGCCTCTGTAAGTTATTTCGTCAATTTTGCTAGTGTCAAGTAAATTCCTTGAAATAGTTGAGTCATCTGTTAGCCATTAATTCGTCATTTTACTGAATATAAGATTATTGACTACGATTCGTTTACGTTTATACCCCACGTGAAATTTCCCAAGCAATTTGGACCTTAAGTTGAGCCTGAAAACACCTAAATCCTATCACTAAAGTAAACATTTAATGTTTACTCTAGTGATAGGATTCATTATTATGATCTTTCTTAGGTTAGAAACTAATCCTACGGGAAAGTTGCGCGTTCAAAATAAATAAATAAGTAGAAAGTACCAAAATAGCAGAAAAAAACACGCGTACTTTTACGTGCGTGAACAATATCTATTACAAGTACCTACCTATTACTTCCACTGCGCTTTCCACATGATCCGTTCAGTGAGGCAGAATCCAGCTTCATTTGTCACGTGGTTTTTCCTTTGTCGCTTAAGGGTGCTTTCCCACCAGAGCTAAGCTAAACTACGTTCATAACGATGAGTTTGACATACTAAAGGATTCCTATTGGTGGATTTCAAACAAATCCTTATCGTAGCTTAGCTAAGCTCTGGTGGAAGGGTACCCTTATAGTCCGTTTGGTTCACAGTCAAGCCTCATCATAAACACAACAATTACAGAATAGTTATCCACCGTGCCAAGCAGCGATTAAAACGTGGAAATGTAATTGTACAGCAATGATTGCAGCTCACAATTCACATGCCATTTTATAGGAGACCTGGTAATGGCTAAATTATTATAGAAATGTAATAAACGGCTGTGATCTCAATCGTGATGGGTTGCAAGACTATCACCGCTTACCTAATGGGAGCCCAATCAGACATCGTATTACGTAACTCACAATAAGTAAATAAAATGTTTTTCATGTAAAACTAAAGTTCTACGGTAGAAAAATTGACGATAAGTTAAATCAAATCAAATAGTTAATTTGCAACTAAGGAGGTACTACTTAGGTAGCATAAAGTTGACAAAATAAAAAAAATAAAAAAAACTGAAGGGTTAATTAGGTCTTATAATGTAGGATTGTGAATAATAACGAAGGTTTTGGGCACTATTTAGCAGTTTCAATTGAAATAAATGCAAATCAATAAATAAGAACATGACAATTGACGCCGGTACAAGCTGGCGACCACAATAGGTACTTACATTTACATCTAGGTGCTCACATACTTCGCTAGTTCTAAAACATACAATACCTATAATAATTATTTAGAGTGCATATTATAAATTTATAAGGTGAAGGTTGTTGTCAATTACGAAATAGGAACCTACGTTGGGTTCGAACCCGAGATAAAGACGGGATGCTACTACTGGACCATTCAGTTTACGGAAACGAGCTAATAGATAAATTATAGTAACAGTTTGCGAACGAGGGTTCATACCTTATTGATAAACATTTGTGATCACATAAGGCGTTTGCACACGAGCCGATAACGATACCTACACGATACAATTATCAGTGGATTGACACAAATATTGATAGACGCGGCGAAACGATTTCAAAGCGTCTAAAAATTATTATGTGTATGTGTCGATTCTGTTGTTACATTCTAAACTAGCCCAATTTGACAGCTCTAAAATTAAAGCCGTCTTTGTCGCTTCAGTTTATTAGAGCGAGACGGCAAATTTTTTTAAGCTGTAAAATTAAGTTGGTTTACAAAAATGGAATAACGGCGCACCTAATTGGTCACTATTTGGATGGGTGACCGCTAGTAGCATTTACATCTGAGCGCTTCCGTGCTTCGAAGGGCACGTTAAACTGTCGGTCCCGGCTCTAGCAGTCATGACGGAGGCCTTAAGGCGGACTAAAAACTCCGTCACCAGAGTTGGACTCATACGAGCTTCTTGCTTATTAGCTCTTCGCCGATATTGCATCGTGTGTCGTGTTGGTAGGATGTAAACAGCCCTTGGCCGGGAGGGGTAGGTTTAATACTGTTACGTGTACATTTATGTACAACTTAGTTTATGTTTTCAGGTCGTGAGTTCGAAACAACGCCATGCTTTCTAGGATCGAACCTCTCCAAACTCAATTCAACAAGGTTTCCTACCCCTTTTCATAGGTAAATAATCCTAATATTCCTACTAATGTTTTCTAATAATATCAATGGTAATGGTGAGGGTTTGTCTGTATTTTTATGGCTCAATAACGCTGTAGCCACTGCTCGAATTTAGATAAAATAGATTAGCTTATTGTTTTTGATCGAATAGTAAGTTTGTAGCTTTAAATAGAACCCAGCGAAGGTAAAACAAGCTTACAAGCATTAACAGCATACTATTATTTTCGTATTCTATTGCCTGTGTTCTAAGTTCAAAATCAAGGAACTCTTTGTTTGTAGAAAAATAGTTTTCAATTCGTCCACAAGCGGCGCTTATTTTGGCTTGATACAAAAACGTCCATACTTTTTGATTCCATTTTCAAAATGAAACCAAAGGAAACTCAGACTACGGGGTCATCGACACAGGCCCCTTTCTTGCAAGTAAAACCACTGGTATGAGTTAGTCTTTATTCTAAGTTGAACGTACTTCGATAAAAATAAAGTTGAATGGATCGGATTTCATTTCGTGACGGGACTGTAAATAAACGTCCCAACGGAATCTAAAGTTACCGTCAATCGACGTGATATATTCCGTGACTTATGTAACATGACATTTTTGCACGACAAAGATTTTCAAAAAATAAAAGTGGTTTTTCTGAATGTGAAAATTCGTGTTAGGTTTTGAAGAGAAAATCCACCATTTTCTTTTCAAAACAAACGACAGCCGACTTGACAAATGACTTGACTTGACTTATATTATTACAATTATATCACTTGACATTGGCAAAATTGTCTGTCGAAATGACGGACAGAGGCCATTCATGAAGAGAAGAAGAAGAAGACAGAACGTCATTTATTCACAAAGAAAATTACAACTAATACAGTATTTACAATATTCATAATATTTACAAAATACACATGAAACAGTTGAGTTATCTACAAACCATTGAAAACGATTTATAGATAGCTCAACTGGTCCAAATCAGTACCAATCGAAAGCGTGCCCAAGACACTAAGCTGGCTGCAAGACTAAAGCACGTGGGCAGTATCGATAAAAATAGTTTTTACATCCCACCATCTCGGAAAGAGTATTTTTTATCTTCAATATCTGAGTGGAAAAGCCGTTTTTATTCTCTAGAGGATAAAAGTAAATTGAATTTAGAACATCGTGTGCACTAAGTTTGTGAATTAAAAAAAAACATTAAACCTATTTACAGCTACCTCTATGGTGCCGAATATATCATACAACTTTTTTTTAATTTGTTAAAAACTCAGACTCGGAACCTTCTTGGTGTTCTTTTTTCAATTTGCTTTTTTTGCATTTAGTCATTTCCTCGCTGAGGTGGAATGAAAAGTTACGTGTTGCACTCGAGTGCAAAGATTTTTCACCTCGTGCTCTTTTGATTCCCTCGCTAACACTCAGGATTCTAACTTTGAATCACTCGCTGCGCTCGTGATGCAATTTTAGAATCCTTCGATTGCTCGGTCATCAAAATTGAACACTCGGTTAAAAAGCAACTTTGCACTCTTGTATAACAAATAACTATTAACACACCAAAAGACTAGGGTCACTGAAAGAAATAAGTATTAGTGCTGAAGAAAAACCTATAAGTAATAAGGTTAAAGTTAAAAATGAACGAGATGTTTTCCGAGTAAGTTTTTATAAGTTTTTACCTAAGTAAATGTTTTGATGACCTCCTTGGCTCGTATACCTCGCAGCAGTGCCAGGCGTTCTTGTCAGCGAAACCTCAACGATAGAGCTATTTTGTCTCAATATACAGGGTCTCGGGTATCTTTACCTATTACAAGGACCAAATGGTATTGGGATAAGTTTTTGGCTTTATTGATTTTATACACTCGAGGTAATGACACTATCTACAAGAAAATGAGGAGCATTCAGGCTTAGGGCACTTATCTCAAAAACATCACAAAAATCATTAGAATGCTCGTGGAGTACCTACCCTCAAGCAATTATAAAGACCTTCTTCTTTTGTTTTTGATTTGTTATAGAAATTCATGGCTTTCTAGATTAATTTTCCACCCTGTATACAAAAGCGTTTGAAAGAGGCTGGCATGTATTATATTTCGTTACGTCAAAATGTTTACCCACCGAGGTTTTTTATTCTGAATCTGCATAATGTTTTGTTTTTACCCAGTGGGCGTTCGAATCGAGCTAGGCATAGCGTCGAGCCACGGAGCTGGGGAAAGAGTTGTTGTGTTATGTTCGCAGCTAGTGGAGTCCCCGCGACTTTGTTCGCGTTATATTTTCCTACCACCTTAAATTCTTCACCTACACTTCACAAAAGAAGCTGAGCAAAATTTTTTTTATTTTTATTTTTTATTTATTTGTTGCTTACATGGTTTATATATTATATAGCTTAGGTCATAATTAGCTAAAAAACAGTCATGTACAGTAATGATACTAAAGTGGATAGCAGTACCTAGTGAATTAATATTATAGATTACCTACTTATTAAAATAATAATAATGTTATGGTAAGGTAAAAATAGGTAGCTATACCCTACTTTATTCTTTGATTGGAACTTTGTCGGGCCACCTGTATCCACCTTGGTGCCCTATGGATTGGATGCGTTCAAGATTGTAAGCCATATGTGATTATAGATGACTAGCCGTCGCCCGCGGCGTTACTCGCGTTCTACCTTTTAGAGTGTGACGTTTCAAAATTCCTTTCTTAGTGCACCCCTACACTATATAAGGATACTACCCTCCAAATTTCATACCTCTAGGACTTATAGTTTAGGCTGTGCGTTGATTCTCAGTCAGCTTCAAAAGAGTTTTATATGTATTGATGATGATTTTACTAAAAGAAAAATAATATAGGGGAAGCGTTGACATTCATAAAATGACATCAAATAGTGTGCAAAATTCACTGCTGTATTGTATTTCAATGTTTACAATGCAGACCAATAAATGGCGCAATGTACGATCTCACAAGAGTATCACCACTTATGCTATACGCGGTATTGATTGATCTTTTTCTTTACTGAACTTGTCTGTGTGTTGTCAGTCAGTCAGTTCCATTACATTTGTATATTTAGAGGGCGAGTGCTTCAGCGCACGGCTGTAATCCCGTGAATAGGCGTGTTTTGTATGGAATGTAACCCGGATGTGATTGGAACCTGAAACTTTAGCGTGACTTATTGGCATAACAACGTACTTGTTCAACGTTTGCAGGCTATACCTCTTTTTGCATAGAATGTTAGTTATGAATTAGTATTGTTTTAACCAACTTCAAAAAATAAGGAGGTTCTCAATTCGGTTATATATTTTTTTTATTTTTTTTGCCTCTGAACTCAGTCATTTATGAACCAATTTTCTTTTTAATCATAAGTTTCATACTTCCAGTCTGCTCCCATGAAATTTGTATGAAAATCGGTTTAGTAGTTTCGCAGTTACAAGTAAGAGTAATTGCAAAAACATGCTACTTAGTTAGATAGTTCAGTGATATTTAGAAATCTAGCCGAGTATTATGAATATAGTGTTTTCGTATAAATTAAAATGATGAATCTTTGATGAGGGCGCCACTGGACAAAGCATCCCTTAAACCCAGTTGTGACATAAATATTCACGTTGACCACCTACTTGAACGTACCCTCATTAAAGAGCTAGGGTAGGTACTGAAGTTATATCCTGCCTACACACTTAGGTATAAGCCTATAAAGAAGAACGTATAATTTTGAATACTAGTAAAAATAATATTGCGAACTCAGACCTCTATCCACTCTGGTAATAGAACCTAGAACTCAAGTGTCATACCTACTTACCTGCCACAGAAGTCACCAATTACAACTCCACGATTTACAATCACGTGTTTACTTAAATAGATTAACCCCATTCCACATTGCAAGCCTCGTGCCCACAATGTCATTTGAAACTGCCGTTCGAGATTCACCCCTAAGCCGAAGGTATAAGATCCTCGCAGAAGGCAAGGTAGCGAGATTAAGAGATCGTACGTTAATTATTTAGGCAGCCCATTCGTCAGTGTTAATCGGAACTTAAAGCCTGTTTAAGTACAAAACGGAGTTTAGGCCTTATTTAGAGAGGATTCAAGAAAGGGCCCACTTACACTCTATCGTTTTTGGAGATCTTCATTACAAAGGCTCCGGTTGCAGGTTCCATTCTGTGCCGGCCCAACTTTTTGCATTAGGTATCTATTTTTTACACAATATAATTGATCTGAAATATCGAAAAATTCAAAGTCAACTTTTATAGTTCTAAAAAACTATAATGCTCTTTTAAATTTCAATTTATTCGGATAAAAATAAAACAAAATAACGGAACCTTTTATACACGTGCATGTGAAAAGTCGCATAAGTAGTTATTTAGGGTATAGACAAAGAAAGGAAAGTCTACAGATAGAGTAACGGGTTCAATTTCCGCTCTAGAGCCAAGTGTTTGATCAGATTGGAAGTGTGTTCCGGGCGAAGTGTTCCTTGCGGGAATATCCGACGACTTGGAAATCAGTTGTCGCGTTTGAAGCACTTTTCAATAGGATTGATATTGAGACTTACTCTATAGATAAGTAACTTTATTTTTACTATTTTAACGAGGTATTTTTTTTACTGTTTAAAACCGCCTTTGTCTGTTCTGTAGATAATATGATCTGTGTATGCCTGTGTGTGTGTATCTGTGACTCTTGTGCACAAGTACGGTAGAGACATCCCTTCAGATTTTTTGAGCACCCACTCCAACCAAATCTTTGTCCAAAGAGTATTATCTAATCAGTGGTATGTCTTATCTAAATATCTCAATAGTAGGTGATCACAAACTTATCAATTTGAACTAGAACCTACATCCAAAGAAGTTTGCTAACTTAACTTTACCATCGGTGTAGATAATAGTCCACACGCCCAAAATATTTTTTTATGGACTCTTAACAATAGTTCCTTCTTTTTTTTTACTAGTACCTAATATAAAATATATTCACAAAGAAAATTACAACTAATACAGTATTTACAAAATACACATGAAAACAGATGAGCTATCTACAAACCGTTGCAAACGATTCATAGATAGCTCAATTGGTTCAAATCAGTACCAATCAGAAGCGTGCCCACTGCCCAAGACACTGGCTGCATTGCCGCGCTGAATAGCAATTCTTCTTCTTACAATCGAAACTGATGAGATAAACGTGGTAAAAACCGTAGGTTTCATAGCCTCAAAGGTAATGTTTTTAATGGTTTGAAACGCTTCGTACAACCGTTTAACCAAGTCATCAGTATGCCAAAACGCGGCCATTTTCAATTGTAATTCAGTCCAGACGCGGGCTCTCTGGTCACGTCGGCGACCACATCTGAAGGATCTTTCAGAATAGGGTTCAGTCCCCAGGGACCTCTGCCCTCTGATTCTACAGCGATTCGGCTGCTTTAGGTCCAAGGTGTTCGACAGAGTTTCATCAATTTATTTTTCGTTTTCTCAGGAAATAAAATTGATAAGTGTAGGTAACTATGTTGGACGAAGATATCATTATAACTGGAAGCCATGATAATAACCTTCCTTTTGACTTCGAAGTCAGGTAAAATGCAGCAAGAACAAACAATTGTTAGAAATCAGATACTTTAGTATATCACCACATCACTTCTTTTCCTCATAATACTAGGCAAACGTGCACAGACGTTTGTCTAAATTAATGTGTAGTGTGAATCAAATTGATTAAAGTAACCCCATTTACCTTGCACTACAAGGGGCATACATTATGTACTACACGCTTACATTCTGACAGTGGAATCAGGTAGGTACTTTAGCTAAGTAGTTCATGAATAAGGTTCCTGGGGTGTATGACCCACTCGGATCGCTCCAGTTCATTTGCGACTGTCTGTGGAGCTTGTAAGAAGCGTGTGTAAGTTGATACGTCAATCGGGGTCATTGTGTCAACTGTGCTCGTGCAGAACTCATCCTTCCTTTCGTATTTAATGTTGTTTGATTTGCTGAATGGTATTTATGTGCTAAGTATAGCCGTAACCCGCCGTGTATGTGGGGATTAGCATGGTGTTTTTACAAACGTTATATATAAGTACCTAGTACCTAGCGGTGCGTATCTGAGTAGGTACCCTTCGCGATGATAGGGCCTATCAAAAATTCCAAAACAAAAACACGTCCTAAAAGCATGCAGAAAAATATTTACACAAAGTTGTTTCTTTGTGTTTCTTATCGAGAGATTAGGTACGTATTGGATAGAGCTTTAAAGTTAAGCTAGACCTTTCAACTTATTAAACTTTAGCCACTTATTAAGTCACAAAAAATTATAGGTTAGAACTTTTTGTTTTTAAAATTGGACACTGTTTGTTTGTATTTGATATTATATTGTAAGTTGGTTTTACTCTTTATTGTCGATAATTTTTCGATAAAAACTGAATCGAAGCTTGTTTAACAAATCTTGTAGAATCAGCTTAATCTCATCAAACCTACTGACTGGTCCTAACAGGCTCATGTGGCCCAGATGGCAACAACCACCTAGTCAATCTTGTCATGGCATATTTCACAGAACCTTTTTGCCAATACTTTAGGGGTGCCCAAGAAAGGTTTTCCAAATAAGTCCCTGCAAAGGTAAAGAACGATGCCTGAGATTTATTTCCTTGTAAATAAACGGAACTACCAAGAAATATTTAATGTATTCCATCAAACATCAAACTGATACATTTTTTATAGAGAAATGGGGAGTAGGAACGGAACATATCGAATTGTTCTATACAAATGGAGAATCAAAGTAAAATCGTTCCTCTTTCCTTCCATGGTATAAAACATTAATATTAGGCACAATAAGAATTTGACCTACTTTTACAAGATTAGTAACGCATATTTACATCAAAGTGAGATTCGACATCCGGTCTCAGTCACCGTATTCATAAACAAACTGAAATTAAAATTCAAAATTTTCATGGTTTTTTGTTAGTTTTTTACCACTGTAGTGTCGTGATTTGCATAGGTTTGTATTTTAGCATAGATTTGTAAAGTTATTTTCAAAATCACAATATTACACTGAGCTATAACATATAACATCTTTGTTTACTGCAGCACACATAATACACACGTCTGAGAAACACAGGCAGTTGTTGTTGTATTGTTTTATTGTTTATATTTTGGTTTTAGTTATTATACTTAGTACTTACGCAATATATGCTTCCTGTTAATGCTGTCAACTTTGATGTTTGTTTCAGTGACAAATAAACGTATTATCTATCTATCACAAAGTACCTACCCTCTGTCTTTATGTATCAATATTTTGTCACTCTTACTAACAAAAAAGCTATTTTTACAAAACTTTCATTTACCGATCTCTTTCATTATTTTGTCAGTACCAAAGAACTGTTACTTACGAGCAGCAGGTTATAAAAATACCGCTGTCATTATTTTGAAGTGAAAACTTCTTTAGCACCGTTGTGGTTTGAAAGTCAATGAAACGAAAAAGCGAGGAAACGAGAAGAGAGATCCCAATTTTCGTACGTATTTTAAGGAGACTGCTGGCCAAGCGGTCTAACGGATAGGATCGAATCGTTGTACGAACGTAGTGCGTGGGTTCAAGTCTCGACTGTCTCGAGCAAACTCGTTCACTTTATGCAACTTTTTTTTTTTTTGTAAAAATATTTTGTGCCTGTAAGTTCTGAACCGTAATCGATGTAGTACATTATTTTTTGAACTGTTAGAACGACCTTTATCTTGAAGCCAAAATTTTTTAAGGTTTCACTTCTATCACGTGTGAATTGTCATGTTTTTTACTTATCGTTCCTTATCGTAGTTTTTGAATAAGGGGATAGGTTGCGGATACCCTTAGATTAGCGCTTTGAAGGCGATCCTTTGTTTCGATAGAAGTGAGCATCATGAATTACTGCTCAGAAGTAATAGATCATTGTTAGAATTGAAATGGTCGAATTGAAAAATACATTCAATGAGCCGTCGTCACTGTTCGGGCCAAATCAGGGTTCCGTCAGAACCCAACAGTGAAAGAACACTAGGGCCCGTATCCTGATTTACTGCTCAAGGATTAATCTGAACTCAAGCATAGATTTGTATGAAAACCTCTACTCAAGTCTATGCTTGATAAACGATTTTTGTATCGGCATATTTACCTTGGTGTCTTTTTCTTTAAAATAAAAAATCAAATCAAGTAAAAATATATGATTTTGTTGGGTGGGATGTCATGACGTCATGATTCACTTGATACAAAAAAAATTGTACCCGAACGTGGTTACAGGGATTAAAAAAAGCACTACAAAGAATCATCGAGTTAGAATCATACAAAGAATATATATATATTTTTTGGAAAAAAAATTCCTACACTGATGCTCAGGTAGGAAAAAATATCCGCTCCATATCTCTTCCCTAAAATAAAGTCACTGATGTGTGATTTACTTTTAAAAAACTTACGCTTGATCACGAGAACCCTAAAGGTGTGAAAATTACAGAATAAAAATGTTTTTCAAGGAAAAATGCTTTCTTACAGAATAGTCCCGGATCATTCTCCGTCATAACATCCAGGACATTTAGTGATCTGTTTTTTTGACAAATTACCAAGCACGAAGGCTCACGACCTTAGAATCGTAAATATATTTCAGGAGATGATATTTCGACTGTGTAGGCTAAAATAATCTAAAGTATCATCATTATATCATGAAGAATCCACTGCTGGGTACACTATATAGAAGTCAAAAAAATTTTTTTTGGGCTTTCTTCTTCCATCGACTTCCCGCGATCTTGACCGTCATCGGTGCATGGGATGTGGTCCTACACTTCGCTTGCCGGTGAGTGGTCACTTCTACGAGCTATTTTTTAAGGCTACGTCAATGAACTTGACTCCTCAACGGATCATTTCGGTTTAGGTATACTTAAACACAAAAAATAATCCATCCTATAAAGATAATGTCTTTTCACAGATTTTCACATCACATTCTTCGCTCTGTAAAACTTTATAAGTACTAAGTACAGTCAGTGACACAAGTAGAATTACAATGTCGTTGAGTGTACTAAGTGAGCGGACCGGAGTCACGGTGGTAGGTTCCATTCCTTTGCGACGCGCATAGCAAATGTAGTTGGAAACATTTGGCAGTACAAAGCACAGTATGCTGCACTAACAGTATTGTAGGAAACTAGTGTTTTTTCGTTAAAATAATACAGAGACATTATTTGAAGTCATTGACGCCGGCTGAAGAATATAGTATGATGGTGAAATTGGGCGTATTCACACTGCTACCGATACGACAGTCACACGATACTGTGATGAAGAGTTAATCTTGTTATTAGTACTAAACGGTTTACGCCGTGTCGTCTACGACAATGATATTTTTGTTCGAGCAACTGACTTTGTCTTACGCAACCAGGATTGTCCCATTTATGAATATGAGTGTAGATTGATTATTCAAATTCTAGTAAATGTCTAGTTGAATACGACATATTGACGACTTCAAAACAAAACAAGTCATGTTCGAAGGTGACTCTAAATATTCTCAGACATTCTTGAAGGCCAAACAATTCTGTTCCTACTGCGCATGAAAATACAAAAAAAAAGTTTATTTGGCTCAAAAAACGTCGACAACAATCATCATCATCATCAATATATATAAAACTCTTTTGAAGCTGACTTAGAATCAACGCACAGCCTAAATTTAAGTCCTAGAGGTATGAAATTTGGAGGGTAGTATCCTTATAGTGTAAGGGTGCACTAAGAAAGGAATTTTGAAACGTCACACTCTAAAGTGTAGAACGCGAGCAACGCCGCGGGCGACGGCTAGTTAACAATAAAACTACTGTAACTGGTTGCAAATCTAGTCATTTAATTCAATTTTTGAAATACTTTTAGCAGTCTTTACCTACTGCTTACAGAGCAGTAATCTGTGGTTAGAGCTCCTGGAAGAATTCCTGTGGGACGGACTAGTTGACATCATTTCCAGGATGCATTTTCAATGGAAACCACTGATAGTGGATACGGAGGTGGCGAGCTGAATGTTTATTTTCAACAAGAACAGAGGGCTAATTCTCTTAATATTTAGTAAAATAGTTTAGGATTTTGTTGGGACTCTATAGGAATCATAGTCGTACATTACATAGTCATAGATATTTAGAAAAGTATCTGATTGAGCTAAGCTACGTACAAAACTGGATATCCTTAACTAGGGTTTGTCCACAATTAGTTGTTTTGTCCATTACTGGTAAAATATGGCCTACGTTTGTCCACAACTGGATTTATCTTGTCCATTCCTGGTAAAATATGACCTACGTTTTTGTGTTGTCATTTTTAATAAGTTTGTTATCATTAATTTCGTTGACATAAATTTATTTTAGCAATTATGTTAAAGTTAGCGCTGTTAACCCTGTAATATGTAATAAAACGTACATTTAACCACATTTAACTGATGATTAATGAAGAATGGGCGATAAAAATAAGTTAACATAAAAATTTACATAAAACAACCATTTACTGAACACGCGTGCGCTTGAAGCCATTGTACCAACTTTAAATTAACTCCACGGTACATATCAATTAGTGAAAAATGATTGATGAAGTTACAAAATAATAATAACATACTTCAGTAGGTATATAGGTACCTACTCATTCAATTGTTGGTAAAAAAAAGCTCTCAGCGTATTAGAATTAGAAAAATTGCTTTGAGCTTTTTGTATTAGTCTTAGCTGGAAAATGCCTGCAAGTGATATTATAATGAATTATGTTAAATTGGAAAGTAGGTAGATAGTTAATTTGATTATAAGGAAAGTGGGAGTTACTAAGGTAGTAGGTAACTTAAAGATAAAAGATGTTCAGCGAAGGCAACCGAATGAACTGTCTGTAGTTTACTAGGTACGGTTAAAACTCACCAGGTCTATCCAGATCGCTGATGAACTCCTCAGTCTCCACGTAGCCCTGGATCCCGGCAGCCAGGAGGAACACCAGCCACATCACCAGCTTTCCACCACCAGCCATCATCACTTCCAGGTTTTTCATCCAAGCCATTCTCACTGACAGTACAAGACATCAAGGCACCACACACGGTTGACACTCCATCTAACCATTCGACAGGCCAAATAATTTTCTACGAATAAATCTAAAGTTAAAAATGAATTCTGAACGGTAAAAGTTATTTAAACTATTTAATATCTTGCACGGAAGAATTTTCAATAACGTCGAAGGAATTTCTGAACGGACAATTTTGGATTTGAATAAAGAGAATACAATGAGAAATCTGTAGAAATTATTTTTATTGAAATGAAACTCTACAATAAAACATAAAAGGTATTATAGGCGCGTACTCGCGAAATAAGACAGTGTTTATTTTTGACAAAAAAAAAACTACAAAACTAAATGGTGCTTAGTATCCTAAACAAAAGTTTAATTAACACAAAGCTTCACTGCCGGTTTATATCCAAAAACCCAAAATATTTTAAACTCTCGCACTTGAACAAAAAGTCAAAATCCATGCACTTCGAAGTACGCTATCACGTGTTGTTCAGTAAACAAATCGCGGGATCGCGGGATCGAGCGACACGTGCGTGCGTTCCGACGCCCCGGGCCGCACTGATCGAAAACCGATAACGAACGAACAAAACATCCCGATTCGGAATATGAAAACGAATGCAATGTCAAGTTGGGTTGATATGAGATATCGAGGTGCATTGGATTTTTATGAATTTTGCACGCGACTGTCGGTTTGGACAAAATTAACATTTATTTTTTTCCACTTCGTTTGATTTTTTGTTTCTTAACTTATTGTAGTGTTAGACTAAATAAAAAGCCTTCTAATGTGAAGACTAAAAAACACCAACCTTAGTTGGGTCAATAGAGCCAACTCTACAATACTCTACATAGCAAAGTGAACCCAACCCAAAGGTAACAGATAGTGGAATTCCGTTTAAAAACCCCGGAAAAAAGCCGAGTGAGTAAGGCTTAGAAAATATTGTCCGTAAAATCCGACAAAATCTGTAAAGAAACAAAGTAAACTGTATTCCATTCGGGGTTTCTGCCGCATATTTAACGTTTTGTAGCTTAAAAAATAGACTAAGCTAAGCTTGGCATTCTGGGACAGGTATTTTGGTACAGATTTTGCGAATATGTATTTTGGCAACATGCATTCAGAGCCCCGATTCTGTGCATTTGTTTTACTTTCGACTCGAGTATAGCACACGCAAACTCACTCGCAAAGCGAGAAATTTTGTTGAGAATTGCACAATTCCCAAAACTCCTACAAGAGGCGCTTATTCGTTATTCATACAAAATTTCTTTCTAAATATCTGAAGTACAGACTTCAGATATTTAAAGGCCGATACACACAAAGCACGAGTGCTCGTCAGGCGCGGGGCATATGGACCCAACCCACGCTCCATCAGCGCACACATTCTGTGTTACCATCCAACTCCGATAATCATCATCATTACCTGTGGTACAACTTAAATCATTGTTTGGTAGGACCCTTATTTTATTACCACGACTGTGGACTTTATTCTCATTTACAGCCTGCGATGCTACATTTTTTTAAGAATTGGATAAAGAATTAGAGATATCCTCTAGGGTCCTCAATTCTTTGCTTTTTTAAGAGCGTGCAGTATTTCAAGCCGTTCTTCTTCTTCAACCTATTGCCACCCAATACTTAGTCAGTCTCTTCTAATGATTCTTCAACCTTCAACCTTTTACAAGCGCTTTCAAGCGCTTGCTTAGTAAAACTTCACCGTTTATCTTAGTTAAGCGACGTTCTGTGCAGTCACTATTTGGATGAGAGACCGTTAGTGGCATTTAAATCAGAGCGCTTTGGTGCTTCGGAGAGCACGTTAAACTGTCGGTCCCGGATCTAGCAGTCGCTAAGCCATGACGGAGGCCTTAAGGCGGCCTAAAAACTTCGTCTCTCTTCGACTCATACGAGCTTGCTTTAACCTTTTACATTTTGACCCATCGAGTCGTGAAAACAAGTTTTCTCTTCAACAAAAGTTTATGAATATAATGATTTTAAAGCATTCTGAAAGCAATATCTTATTTGAAATACATTATTTAAAGCGAGTCGGAACTTCTTCTTTCATTTCAGACTCGTACAATCCCATTTCACAATGATAAGTAAACTCTACCTTATATTCTGGGGTATAAAGATGTTTTCTGCATGGTAAAGTTTTACCGCAAGATGCCAAATTAAGGCGAGATGTGAAAGTGGTATTTATTTATCGCGGGCTATCTCCCACGGCTGTTATTGGGCTGTTCTGTGCGAGGATTTGATGAATGTTACGTCTTTTTGTATTTTTTATTGGTGGTTTAGCTGTAGCACGCGAAGCAGGTGTGAAGTATGCTATTCTTGTTTAGCTAGGTAGGTATATGTACTTGTAAAACTTGTCATTTGTCAATTAAACCAACGAGAGCTACTGCAACCACAAACTGGAAGAACAAATCTTAATCAAATCATCCGACTTTAGTAACTTTGTACTCAAAACATAACATTAGAGGTGGCCCAACGAGCCCACTCATTTGCATAATGGGCTCGTTGGGAATTTTTTTCCTATCAGCCTCACTCGTGGGCCAGCCTTTGGGCTAGATGGGAATAACCCAATTTTTTCGATAAGAGGTATATTCCATTTCTTTCCTTGGAAAAAAAAACAAAAGAAATACAGAGTTTTTTGTCGTGTACTTTTGGTTTCGCACGCGTATTTCTTGTTTGTGTTCATGTTAAGGAAATCATGTACTGTGCGTACTTTATTCGGATTAGTTAACACCTCACAGGCTGCCTAACGAGCCGCGCGCCGCATCAAATACCGTTTAGGACCATTTAGGACCGAGAGTTACCACATACCTTTATTTGCAGGAGCAATAAGCACCGGAAGGGTTAAATTTGAAAATCCTTTGTTGAAAAATAATTCAGATGTAACACAGTACAGCAAAAGAAGAGGTTTGTAAACGACAGTCACGTAGTACTGTGCCTTGATCACGAATAAATGTGACAATTGCAAACGTATCGTAACGCTAGCGTATCCGAGATACACTGCGCGGTGACACTACAACGGTTGGCAGTCGAGCTGGCATTGACGCGCAATACAACTCGAATACGCTAGGTTTACGTAACGTAGCGATTGTGCTTACCCCTCTGATCCTGCACTAGGATTTACTTATTTATGTTACACGTATATCACATAATATGTTTATTAGAATTTATGATAAAAATACTTACTAAACGAGAAATTTCGCCAATAGCAATTTCATTGTGGAGCATAAGGCATTGAAATATCGGGTTAGGCCCGTTTTCACCCAGTCTCGTACACACCCGGTCCGTTCTCCCCCGATTTAGTTTAGGTACTACATATTTTATCGTAAGTTCGTAATTTCTTGGCTCCAGCCCTCGCGAAGGTTTCTCAACTCTGCATTAATGTGTACCAACACCCCATACCCTTCGGAGGGCACGTTAAACTATCTGTCCCGGCTCCAGCAATCGTTAAGCCATGACGGAGGCCTTAAAGCGCCGTAAAACCTCCGTCACCAGAGTTGGCCACTAACTCATACGTGCTTGCTAGCTATACCCTTCAAACAGTAATTCAAACGTCACAACTTGGTGGTAGTACTTCTTTGGGCGAATTCTTTCACGAAGAACTCTAAGTAGTAGTACTTATAGTTCTTTGTACTACGATATACCGCGATTTGTGATAACTTTACAGTGACATCATTCTTACATTGTTTTCATGAATAACTTAAAAATAAGGAAAGACTGAACTTTGTATCTTTATCGGTGTAACTTCACTATTAAATTCAACGACATTTTTAAATAGACACGCTGTGCGTCAGCATCACTAAAAAAAGGCGCTGATTTTTTTTATACATAACAATGCAAAAATGAGAAAAGTACTCATCAAAACTGTCATTAAATAAAATCATTTTATTGCTTGTGAATCTGTACATAATGCTGTTATTAATATTAATAATTATAGAGCACTAGATTCCACCATTTAGGCATACAAACAAACATTCAAGAAAAGTAGATCTACTGGTAGGTATATAATCAGTGTATAAATATAAATTTGAGAAAAAACTAAACAATTTCATAAATAGGAGGCATAGACTCTTCTGTTGCTAGAAAGAGATAGTTACACATTCAGAGATTTGTAATGGTTGTATTAACGAGTAACCGCGACACTGCTCGATGCACGGTTAAGCCGGACAATTACCTTACTGTTTTCTTGCTATTTGTAGATCGCGGGTAACGCATCTACTATAAAAAACATCAAATGAATACTTCGATCGAAAGACTTGTTCGACTGAACATTTCAAAGTTCCCGATATAATATGCTTTTAGCACATTATACTTTGAAAATTCAAAATAAATGTTATGGCGAGACTGCACATTTTGGTTTTGCATGAATAATGCATAGAGGAAACTTGGTTTGGACTCGATAAACTTACCATGTATTTTCAAACTATAAGCTATTATTATTTTTTCAATTTTCTTTAGCTATCCTGTATATTTTAATAAAAGTTATATTTGCGCAATGCAGCTTTTTTAACTTGGAAGCGCTTGTGGCTGGGCTTGGTTGGTCAATCTTCACCGATTATTTAAGTTAAGCGACGTTCTGCGCGGTCACTATTTGGATGGGTGACCGTTAGTGACATTTACATCTGAGCACTTCTGCGCTTCCAAGGACAGGTTAAACTGTCCCGGCTCTAGGAGTCGTTAAGCCAGGACAGAGGCCTTAAGGCGGCTTAAAAACTCCTTCACCAGAGTTCGTCACTAACACGGACGTAGTGTTTTTAACCTGAAGCAGCGGTAGCAAGACCTTATTATCTCACAATGGGAGGTTCGTTGCCTCACAGGGCACTTCCTTAGTGGACGTATTCTGTGAGGTATTATCAAAGGTATTCACTTATTAGTGAGCCATCTACTTGTTTCTTTACTAACTGCCACACTCAGATACTTTTTATAAGTATTACTTAAAAGAAATAGTATTGTGGATCCTCATTTCTCATTGGTAAGCGATGTTAATAAATTAGTCGGTTATCTTTTAACTTACATCTCAGTGTAAGGCTGTATCTCTCCTAAATTAAAATGATTTGCAAGCTGTTAGCAAATGTGACAACCGCTTTAGACTAAACTTGTCTAAAATAGCTTTTCTTCGACATTTCTTAGTAAGTTATTTGAGCGCGGGTCAGCGAGAACACTAGACAGAACAAAGCATATTTCAACTTGAAATATCTACAGTTGATGTTGTTTGGAACAGACAGATAAAGAGGTCATTGAACTCGCTGGTAATAATCTAGAGTTTCTAGAGTTTTATAATGATAGATTGTCTAGGATTGTTATATGACAGGCTGACGGTCTGAGATAAAAATTATTAAATTAAAAAGAGTAACGACTGTAGTTAAAATTACGATATGAAAACCAGAGGCTCGACGCTAAGTGTAATGGAGATAAAAAAAAGTATAATTTTTACTAACGTATTTTTAAATAAATATAAAAGTATTTTTAAAATGACTATACTACAGAACATTATAATACTATACCTATAACTAATCTCAGGCAAGATCAAAGGTATGCAAATAGTGACATATCTAATCTAAGCAAGTTTGTACTATTTCACACATCATCATCAAACTATTAGTCTACTACTGATGCAGGCATCACAGCTCAGTCGGTAGAGCCTTCCGTGTTGTGGGTCGTGGGTTCAATCCCAACTGAGAACAAATATTTGTATGTCACACAATTTTTTGTTTTTTGGCTGGATGTTACTATGTATTAGAAACTATTTACAAAAAATGTTTATAAGTATTTTATCTGAAATCTGATTCCCAATAGTACAAGCTTTACTTAGTTTGGGCCTAGAGGGCGTTGTGTGTAATATCCAACATATATAAAAAAAAACTGGACGTAGTTATCAGCCAGCACGTCCCTGAGCCGATCTTCGGCTCTTGTAGCCTTGGCGTAGCTAGTGCTACGAGGCTCTACGCTCGTAGCACTGCTACGAATGCTATAAACATTTCCATGTTGTGATTTTTCCTTTAAAAAATTTATTTTGACAAATACTCTACTTCAAACTGCAACTACATTTTCCATCAGGTGTGCTCGTAGCCTAGGGGCTTACTCAGCTCTTTATCCTTCATAAAATAATACTACGATTAAATAATAATATTATTTATGGTGGTTTTTATTCCCATTGATCGATAATTTTAGCAAAAATATAGAAAAATATATATATAAATTTTAACTATTCCCAATAGAGTAATAATCTCTATAAATTAACATAATAATATTTGAGACACGGCCTCAATAAAAATATTTGTTAAAAATAAGATTGATATTAATTAACTTCAGAATAAATAAATGTATTTTGTTTTTGTAATAAAAAACAAATTATTTTTAATTTGTTTAGAGGCGGGATGATAAATACTTTTTGTTAACCTTTTGTGTAATGTTGTGGGATTAAGTAATTAACTGGGATTATATTCTCAGAAGCGTGCGACTAAATGTTACTAGGCGAGATACATTTTTTGCAGTTGTTTGTAGATGTCGAGTGCTTTTCTTTTTCTCCTTAAAGTTTCTAAACTATTATTATTGAAAAGGTCTCATTACAATATCTAAGAAGAAATACATTTATTACAAAATGAAAGTTACGTAAAGTATACGCAGAATCCTAAAACAGTTGGTAATATTATATTTGATAACGTAAATGGCAAAATTTAAATTTCAAATGCACAACTCGAAAGCAATAAAGAATGAGGTCACAAGTTACAAAATGTCCGATTATTTTAGAAAATTCAGGCTAACAGAACAATTACAAGTTTTGGGACCACTGGGACAGAATAAACCACAGTTTCTATGCATTGTCCCACTTTGTCTCTATCAGAGCTCTGAGTCTGTGCATTGGGTTTGACTTTCGACTCGAGTGTAGCACACGCAAAAGCATTCGCAAAGCGAGAAATTTTGTTGGGAACTGCACAATTCCTAAATCTCCCGCTAGAGGCGCTTATCCGGGTTTGATACAAAATTTCTCGCTTTGCGAATGCGTTTACGTGAGCTATAATCGAGTCAAAAGTCCAAACAAATGCACAGACTCGGGGCTCTGTGGTATAATAAATATTCTATCAGCAATCTAGTTCTTATTAGTAACTTAGTTTAGGGCTCAACCTGTCCCATGGAGAACTAAGGTACTAAAAAGATGCATAGAAATAACTATATGAAAAAATGTATTGTATGGACATTCCATTAACTACTTCTTCTAGACGGTTTCAAATATTGTGTATAAGTACAAGAAAACGAGGCCAAATTGTGTAAATGCGTCTTTGGCTCTCATTATTGTCTTAGCTACTTACCAGGTTCGTGGTACGTAAAAAAAAATATCGTGATTTTTGAGGAATTTCATGACGAATGTTTTTGATAGTGAATCCTATATATTATGTATTATAGTCGATTTTCGTTTGTGACTTTATTTGGAGTAACACAATACGTTTGGTTGAAGTTCCAGACACTTTTAAAGGAATCGTTAACTTTATCTTGTTATAAGAGGGATAAAAAGTTATTTCCACTGTGTAATGTTTTGGTGTAAACTTTTTACTTTGGATAAAAGGTAATATTTTCTTTGGTTTTAAGACTTAACTTACTTTGGTTATGGGAAAAGTAAAAACCATGGTAAAGCATTTTTCTAAATCATCTATCATCAGTTTACCAGATTTCACAGAGTTTTGAAGGCGATTATTTTAAGTTTTTTTTCAAGTTACTTTTTTTATATTTATTTTCGATACTTACAGAAATATAGATATTGTATATAAAGATAGATGTAACTAGCCGTCACGGTCGGATTAGATTCTTTACGAAAATTTTATCCCAAGACATTTTATTTAAGTATTCGGTTGGATTTACTTTAGTCTGTGATCAGGGTAATTATTTCTTGACGATCTAAAGCAAACGGCCGAAGAGCTTTCCTCCTTGATAGACACGCAGAGTGCTAATTGTCGTTTACGTCGTTTGTACGTGGGGCACTTAGCGTTATTCTCCTTAGCGAATAAGTGCGTGTCATTTTGCACCTGCGAAATAAACCTTATGTATCTTAGTTACGGTTTGACATCGCTTGGCAGTATCTTGAAAATATGGCGTATGGTAGGCGCATTGAAAAAAAAATAGATTGAGTTCTCTTACGTTAGTGATAAGAATCATAATCGCTTGTGTGCAAGTTGCAGATTCATTCACAGTATGTTTTGAGTGAAACTTCTAATAATGTACAGTTATGAAGACAGAGACATCGGTGTTTACGAGAATAGGAATGTTTTGTTGGACAGTCGTGCACACTAGTTTTATAAAGATCTGGTATGTACGTCAAAATGAAAGAAATGGGTGATTTACTGTTACTAAAAAACTACATTATGGATGCGGTATAAATTTAGGTCCATCTATATTTTGTTGATTTACTATACATTCAGGTTGAACTAAAGATATTCTAAGTCTACAAAGACTTTTGACACGACTTTGCACTGGTGTTATACAACTAAATAAACCTTTCTGACAACCAACTGAAGTTAAACTCCATACCAGTTCCTAACAATATTTATGATAATTTGCAATCTGAAACATAAAAATAATACATTATTGTGCGGAATAAATAAAGCCTTTTCGAGAATTATTTACGACATTATTCGCGGGAACTCACCGCTGGCCAACGATATTTCCATTCGCATGAAAGTACATTACCGAGTCTGCGTCCTCACGAAACGTCCGTCAAAGGAAATCGAGCTTTAAGCTTACGTCTTAAGTTTTAAAATCGCTTAAGAGTCACAAGTTTAAATTTCGAGTACTTTTGAGTTTTTGCCGCGTTGTCTAGTTCATTCGAAAAGAGTTTAGTTTGAAAAGAACCGTCTCGTTTATGATTTAAGACTGAACTTTGTTTGTTTACTTACCGCTAATGCAAATAGTGAGAGTAAAGTGAAAGTCGAATACGATACAACTAGTATTTACCCTGTGATATTACGTTAGGTTTTATGTGTTTCCGGTTGAACGGACCGGACCGGAGGTCATTACGCATTTGCCTTTCCGGTTTCAGTGTTCCCGATGTATCGCTCAAATTTTCAAGCTGTAGTGAGTCGGACGTACTTTACCCATTTCCGGATGGTTACCGCTGTGGGTTTCTTTTGTCGGTATCGCGGCTTTTTGTGGCAAAAAATGCCGGTGACCTTATTTACGTGATATGAGATTACACTTTTATTGTACAAACCTCGAGGTAATAAGTGAGATAGTATTTACTATATTTGCTTGTACCCTTTTGCAAATTATAATTTTCAGTGCAAGTTTTAACAAAATAATAATATTCCGTTGAAAACCGTTATTTATTGCGTGTTCTATGTAATTATAGTCAATTTTATTCTAGTTTGTAACTTACTTGTTACTTTCCACTTAACACTTTTCCACACAACTTCACCGCGACCAAAAGCGCTCATCACACATTACAATAATCGATGTCACTTACACCCTTATAAATATTTCAGGCCCAGACATATGCACCCCTTCCGACCCCGTAATGCCTGACCTTAAATCCCCCCTTTGGGGTAATTTCGTGTAACTAATGTGCACTCATCTATATAAGGAGTTGAGTATTGTAATCAATCAATGGAAATATGAATAAGGGATGATTGAGGGAGTTTAAAATTTATAAGGGTTGTTGACGTGTCAATGTACTCGTATGTATTAAGTTTTAAGTCGGCGTATAAAGTTGTAGGCTCGGAAGAACAATAAAGTTGTAGGTATATTCCTAACCAACGACATTGGGTTTGTAGCTCAATGTTCAAAACCTAATATTCCCAGTGAATATTATATTTGTAGAAAAGTACAACTCTTTGTTCAACAATGGTTGGTCTGATTTATATGTAGGCTAATGTGTAGAGGAATCATCTCGAATGGGTCTTACACAGTTTTTTAGCCAGAGAACATTTTGTATGATAAAAAGCTGCAAGTTGAAAATCTAGTAGGATTCGAAAATTCTAAGTAATCTTTGAAGTTTTTTAAACATTTTTTTTAATGCTAAATGTAATGGAACAAGCTGATAGCTCATCTGATGTTAAGTAGTAACTTCTGCCTATAACAATGCATTACCTCACAGAGCAAGTCCAATGAGGACGTGCCCTGTAAGGCAATGCACTGCGTCCATCACTCTGAGACGTAAAGATCTTGAAGATCATAAAATAACAATACTTCGTCTTGATAAAGTTCGACGTCATTTTCGGTAGTTTTTTTCTACCATGACGGTAGTAATATAGCGGTGATAACTTCTCACAGTAACAGGTACCACTTAGAAACGAGCGGAAGCGAAAGAATATAAGAATTCCTTCCGATACGGGCGGACAAATGTTTGCAGCCCGTTAGCGTATCTAGACTAGTCTGCAATACCTACATAGTTGCACGTAACTCTTTTTAAAACTAGTTTGTGATCGAAACGAAACCTTATTGCACAGATTTAAGAATCAATATAGCAAAGCAATTTAAGCAAGAAAGCGCTACAAACGTTTGAGGTGCTACGCGTCGAAGTTAAAGCTTTATTTGCTTGTTATTTTCCGAAGTGAAACTGAAACGTAGCAAGTACATACTGTTATTTTTCTGTGACAGTATACGTATGCACTTTGCAACCACACAGATTTTTCAAATGAAATTTTGTATGAAAACCGGATAAGCGTCTCTAGCAGGAGATTTGAGGATTGTGCAATTCCTAACGAAATTTCTCGCTTTGCGAATGCGTTTGCGTGTGCTATATTCGAGTCGAGAGTCAAAACAAATGCACAGACTCGGGGCTCTGTAGACTACCTGGTTTGCGAGTCTAGTATTTGCGTTGAATAGAATCCACTCGACAGTCCTTACCCTAGAAATTTGCAAGAGTTGTCGAATACGATAGTACTAGTAGGGACATTGTATTTTTATTCACTTGTCGACAGAGACACGCATAACCCGTCGACCCTTTTATCTTTTACAAGCATTTACTCAGCATTGCTTAGCTTATACAATAATAAACAAAAGATTTCTACTTCTTTTTTCCAGCATACTTATCACCTACAACGCATTGACAGTCTTTGCAGCTCAGTTAGTATTAAGCTCTGCCTTCCGTGCTTTAGGTCGTGGGTTCGATCCCCACTGAGAACAAACATTTGAGTGAGGCAAACATAGATGTTTCCTCTATGTCTGGGTGTTACTATGTATTATAAGTACCTATGTATTTACAAAACAAAATTATATAAGTATTATATCAGCCATCTAGTTCCTATAGTACAAACTCTGCTTAGTTTCGGCCTAGAGGGCGTTGTGTGAAATGTCCAAGAATATTTATTTATTATGTCGCATAAAGAATTTATATTATGATAACTTCTCTGGTCGTCTAATGCGTCTGTTACCTAAACGACAAAACGGTTATGACTACGAAATAAGCCAACTTCCCCACTAGATAAAATCAAGCTGCATTATGCAACTTTGTTTACATAATGCAGTTACTCCCCAGCGACTTTAAGAAAAGCGACGATAAAACACTATATTTTATTTTTATTTGCTATAAAGCATTCAGTAAGACTGCGGGCACAGGGTAACATTAGTTGGCTATGTCACTCTATACAGACGTGAACGGTTCTGTTCATTTTCAGCTATTTGACGACGATTTGACTGCCGATATGGATTATTTTTAGTCAAGGATCACATTTAAAGTCACAAGGATCACTTATGAGTATTAAATGAGAAGTAGTGGTGAATTAGTAGTGACCCGCCTGATGTAAGCCGGTAGGTAGGTAATCTCTGCCTCTAACAATGTATTACATCTACTCAATACCATCCTCTCAACAGTTGGCCTTATCGACTGGAAAGACAATGGTCATAACATTACATATGCAGTTGACGAAACCAAGCCCAATAGTGAGTCAGATGGGAAAAAAACCCATCTCGCGCACTCATTTGCATAGTGGCCTCGTTGGTATTTTTTTTCCATCAGCCCCACCAGTGGGCCGGCCGGTGGGCTCGATGGGAATAACCCGTTTCTTATCGATACCTTCTCTTGAGCACTGACATTCTACACGTTTCATAAATAGAACAATGCATTTATACCACCGGGTTCCGGGACCGGGTTCGGAAATTGACTTTTGAATTTGAATGCCAGATGAGTGTGTGACAGGTAAAGTCCAGTAGTGTTTGAACCAACTTTTCTCTTGTAAGCTGCGACTGCGGCTTTTATTGGGGGTTTCGATTGTTTACGAGTCGCATTTGTAGGAATATTGGTGCTTCTCCATCTGGTGTGCTTTACGGCGCACTTCCGGTCTACTCGAATCATACGATTGGTTATTATTTACTAGCTTCCGTATACTTCCGTATAAACCACAATATGGAAAATACTTACACGAAATTGCCCATACCGTGGTGTACTTTGAACACCCTAGCACCAAAAATATGTGAGCTTTGGTCATGTAAAAATACTGCTTTACCAAAAACAATAGTTAGTTAGTTTAGTTTCCATAGTACAAGCTTTGCTTAGTTTGGGACTAGAAGGCGTTGTGTTAAGTGTCCGAGAATATTTATATATTTATATTTATATTTATAATGCTGACGAAAAACAATTCATCTTGGCTTTAGGTATTTCAAAGGAGTAGGTATCTTCTAGGTAACCGTGCTACATCGTCGACCACATCATCGCTTAACATCGGGTGAGATTGTGGTCAAACGGTGGCCTATATTGTATTTAAAAAAATGGATTTTTATAACATATTAAAATACTCAGAGGAAACTTTATACTTGTACTTTAGTTTTATTTCTTTTATCATTGTGTATTTTGCAGTCAAAGTCAAAGTCAAAGTCAAAAAGCTTTTATTCAATAAAATCTCACTGATCACTTTGAATCGTCATTACGTTTTGTATGATTAGGTATGATTACAATTTTTTATTTTTTTTATTTTTATTGGATGAGTTGGAGCTAGTTCGTCCCAAGCTTGTTTGTCTTCTAAATAATCTGATATTTTATAGTATGCTTTTGAAATAAGTCTTTGTTTTATTACGTTTTTGAACTTGCCAATCGACAATTGAGACACATCACTTGGGATTTTGTTAAAGAAGCGTACACATTGCCCTTTGAAAGATTTACTAATTTTTGAGAGCCTAGTGGTGGGAACAGCGAGTTTGTCTTTGTTTCTAGTGTTAACATTATGATTATCACTTTTTTTGTTGAATAGATTTATATTTTTTTTAACATACAATAAGTTTTCATAGATGTACTGGCAAGGTACTGTCATTATATTTATTAGTTATTTATATATATATATTAGTGATTTTTGTAATCAAATTATCTAAGTTACTTTAAAAAAGAGAGGCGCGGCAATGCAGCCGATGTCTTGGGCACGCTTCCGATTGGTACTAATTTGGACCAGTTGAGCTATCTATAAATCGTTTGCAACGGTTTGTAGATGGCTCAACTGTTCCATGTGTATTTTGTGAATATTGTGAATATTGTAAATACTGTATTAGTTGTAATTTTGTTTGTGAATATATTTTTATATGATATAAAAAAAAAGTTAAGCAAGCTAAAACATCCCTTGAAAATCTACTTCAGAATTTGTGGTTTATCTGGTTTTATAAAAATTGTGTAATAACTAGAAACCATTTTATATTCATAGCGTCTAGTAAGGGTGTTGTAAGATTCTAAGTAAGTTGAGCTTCATAATCTAAATACCTACCTATCCAATTATTATTTTTCCCTCTACTTTTCTTTTTGCGTAATCAAACCAATCACGGTGTTCTTACATGCTGCAGAAAAACCATAAATTCTAATGTCTAATAGTCTTATTCATATTGGTCTTCTAAAGTTATGCTTAAAATTAAGTGGCTGCTAAATCTGTTGTCATCTCTCTTCGTTGTCAATGACAGAACTAAAATTTCAGTAGGTCCTGAATTAAAGAGGTTTAAGTGCAAGTATTTAATTTACATGTATATTTTTGATTGTTTAAAACTATTGGAGACTTCGACGTGATATTATAATAAACTTGATAGATTGTGGATACTTAAACTTTTTTTTAAATTTTATTTTTAAAAGAATGGATACTATTGGATACCCAACACCTGTTTACACATCACAAATCAAAGTACATATATAAAAGGAAATAAAACAAGGTGCTCCCATAATTATAGGGTACCACATCATGCGCATAGGAACAAGCAACTTATTACAATAACATAAAGTAGGAAAAATAACAAAGTATTAGTTCACATAAACAAAAGTAAGCTTATCGGTCATGTATAGTAAGTTATAAGTTAGATGTACAATAACTTGCACTTGTTAAATATTTTTTTGGGTGTTGAAAGTTCTTACAAAAGTGTCCAGATTTACACTTCGCCAGCAACACGTCGACAAACACTTCGCCTCCGCGAACTTCCGAAAGGAGCTTCGACATTTTTCGCTCTTTATCAATTTATTTTAAAGCGCTCTCTGAGACGTGACCGGAATAACTTAAACGCATTCCTAAGCTACTCTATTTACACGAATGACTTAGTTTTGACTATCGTCTTTCAATTTTGATATAAATAAAAATAAAAAAGCCTTTTATTTCTTGCTAAAAAGTTAGTAAGTGGTGCTTAAAAAATATAGGTTATATGAAAAAAAAAATTATCTTGTTAAAAGTATTTAGTTAAGTAGGTACCTAGTTATTATTTAATATTAGTTTGGGTTTTATTCTTTATTTGCAAGAACCGTTTCGCAGGTGAATGCCTCCACCTGCGAATTTTGATATATTTTATTCCAAATAAAATTTATTTTTTAAAGATAATTCGTAGATACGAGTAATGTTTAGGTTTAAAAAAAAGTTTAATTTAACAAGAAATTTTATTTTAATTAAATAGATGAAACAAGTACTTTTGTTTAAAATTTTTATCAACATCAAAAACAATTCAAATGACATTCGATGGCCATCTTACCGTAAATAACATAAGCTCTGTTATAAATATACAATCAGGCATTAATAGAACCTTACGCATGATATAAGGAATCTAAGAAGGTATTGGGCCCTTTACACACATAAAATTAAACGAGTTTGCACACAGCGAGTATTTCATAATAAGGAAACGTAACGTAACTATAAAATTTAAACGTGAAATATACGTCATATATTATTATGGTAACCGTGCCAAGCCGGGTTGGTTCTCAGAGAGAGCGAGGAAGTACAGGAGCTGGTAGTATTTTAGGTGTTCCAAAAATATTACGCCCATGGTTTCGTCCAATCATCGCTTGGATGGTGATCACAGAATACAATGTTAGTACCAATGTACATTTTCATGTCTGATAGCGCGGATTGCCTGGGTACACCTGCAGTATATGTTATCCTAGATTTTTTTTATTTTTTTTTATCTTCCAGATCTCCGGTAGGTAGCCTAAGCATTTCCTTCGCTCATACCCAGATGTACTGTCACAGAAGTATGAAATTTATTGCTCAGGTACTAGAATAGTAAATCGCTTGCAGCGCGACCACGCGTCATACAAGCTGTAAAATATAGCACCTGCATCGCTATTCCGGGTGCCGGAATATTGATGTTCCCGTGCTATTGACAACGGGACAATCCGGGACAATACGGGACGGTCGGGACAATCGCGACTTCCCGGGAACTCTTGCGGGACAAGATCTTAGTTGCGGAAAATGAAAACTTTCCACCGTTTGTATCTGGCTTATATTTAGCTTGAAATAAACACCATGACAATATGACAATGACGCAGTGAACGTGCTGAATGAGGTACTTAATAGTATAAGTGTGGCACGTAACTGTGGCAAGTAAATCACTGTTTACGTCACTTATTCCCATAAAAAGTAATGAATAATAAGCTGAACTATTTTGAGCGTTCTCGATCCCCCTTTCCGATCTACACAATGTCATTCCATTCATTCGAGTTTTATTTAATTCTACGAAATAAGAATAAGCGATAAGCAAGGCGTGTGTTCAAGGGCTCTTGTTTCTGCCAAGAACTTTTATATTAGCATCTTGACATTGACCTGCCGTAGTGCCTTTTATAGCCCCTCAAGTAATTTTACACCAACATCTTTGAATCGTAATTTTTTAGGAGTTACCGTGACGCCGTCGGAACGACACGCCCGTCGCACGCCATCCAGTGCTCGAGAAAGTGGAATTTATATTTCTTTGAATGTTTTATGTTAACACCGATATGAAGTGATGAGCTTGAAGTGATTTTACCGATTCTAACTAGCTATTAGTTCTAGCTTTATGCATTGTATAGGCTGCACCAAACGCACACGAGCCGCTCGTGACTGTGACGTAGAGACACTAGTGGCTGACTGCCACGCCGCACATGTGTGGTGGCCACTCGCAAGTAACCACATGCATATAACCAGTGGCACTACAGTGAAATAACATTTACGTATCATTTTGAACAATGACTTATGATTCTTATACTCTATCAATAATAGGTAGCTATTACTTATAAAAACCATAACCCACATAACTCTACAGAAAAAGTAACAAACTCCTCACAAAAACTGTAGACAGTAAACCTTCTTCCCATCAACGACATCGTAAAAATGGTACCCCCATGAGAGCCTCATATAGTACCTTACATAAGAAAATGGAAAATAATATTCCAACTGTTTTAAAACGAATCCAATCCTATTGATAAATCCCAACTGCGAGTAGGTATACACCTGGCCATGTGCAGTGTCCAACCAGACGTAAGCTCATCAATAAGCGGATGTGACGCTAACCAAGCCAGGCAGGCGCACGCCGGAAAATTGGCCCCAATATGACCCACTTTCCGGCCTTGAATTAGGAATATAGATTGATTGGAACCACTTCCGGTTCGTTATAATTTGTGATTGAAGAATAACTGATGAGTCGTTTATTTTCTTGCGGGGAGCGGGGTCAAGGGCAAGCATGGTGGTGACAGGGTAATCCATTTGAGACTGGTTCTTACTACACACTTTTCTTTCAAACTAAAAATAAAATAAAATAAAATTATATATATATATTTTTTTTTTATACAATATAGGCAACCGTTTGACCACAATCTCACCTGATGTTAAGCAATGATGTGGTGATATTGTAGATGCAGTCTTAAAACTCTTGGGTATTTTAACCATAGTAAGGTGCGAGGGGTCGATTAGTAGGTCGTTCTTTTATAGGTTTTTTATTTTTATTTTGTACGTCTGCCTGAACTCAAATCCAATTTTCAATCTTATCAAAGCATTGTTTTATTACGAGAGCCAACGACAACGTGTTGCGGTACTAGAAATTTGAATCTCACGGCGGCGGCGGGACATCCGTAGGTTTGAACTGATGACTCAATAATTTATAAGTTTAAAAAAACTGGAAAATCCGACTTCAATTTGATACGCCTTAAACATCAAATGATGATGATGATAGCAGTTCATTGCGACTGTTCTATTGATCGTAAACACCACAGAAAAGCAAAATACGCAATGTCGTGTACGTGGATGGCTTGTTTTTTCCAGTTACCCTAATTTAACTGCCAAACTACGGAAAAGAAATATAACCAAATTGTGAACCTCCTCCTTTTTGGAAGTCGGTTAACTTATAACAAGAATCCATCTCATGATCATTTCACTAAACCCACACCCGGCTTGATTAATGCCGGTTGGTGTACCTACTACGGGCTGCCGGTGCCTACCTTCAGGTTTTACCATCAGATGATGATGATAATGATGATAAGATGCATTGGAAATTGTCATGAAATGCATAGGAACTGACTTCAATTTGATACGCCTTAATTAGTAATTAACCCTAATTCCTCGCTTTGCGAATGCTTTTGCATATGCTATAAGTCAAAACTAATGCACAGACTCGGGGCTCTGTGCCTTGATCACGAATAAATGTGACAATCGCAAACGTAACGCTAGCGTATACGAGATACACTGCGCGGTGACACTACAACGGTTGGCAGTTGAGCTGGCAGTGACGCGCAATATAACTCGAATACGCTAACGCGGCGACTGCCAGATTAGATTGGTTCGTGATAGAGGTACCTTCTATTGATCGTAAACGTCACAGAAAAGTCACAGGAAAGCAAAATATGCAATGTCGTGTACGTGTATGACGTGTTTTTTCCAGTTATTCTTATTTAATTAATTACTGAACCGATTATGATAAAAATTGTATGGGACCAATCTGGAAGCATACCCTTTCAGGTAAAAATCGGTTTATAAATGACGGAGTTCTGAGATAACAAACATAAAAAAAATTAAAAAAAATGAATCGAGAACCTACCCCTTTTTTGAAGTCGGTTAAAAATGAATAAGTTTGTTCGAGAGTGTATGGTTGCCCCCTAGTTTACTTTACATGCTAAAACAAGAATTTGAACCAATTTGGATGCCAATGCATCTTGAAACAATTTTTTTCCTCTTTCTAGAACGGCTTGGGTCGGACACTTTGGAAATCAAATTCGTTTTTCCTTTCCTTACGCAAATATTTATCTCAGCCACTTGGAGTGCTTTTCTTCTGGGTCATGTTTTATGCAATATTTTTCTTTAGTCCTACATTTTTTGTGGGATTTTCATATCGCTCTAATCGATATAATATTTAAATTGTTTAAACATAATTTGAAATGGAATCTTTTGGAAAATTTTTGAATATATTTTCCAACTTTTATTAGTTGAGTTTTCGGTTGCTAGAATTTGTATGACTACTCACGTACTTTTCTAACCCATCTATGATCGTTAAATATAGAACATACAAGAATAGCAATGTTATTAACCTCTAGGTCTCTAGCTAGTCTGTCAAAGTTTGATATTCCAACACATTTAAATAAAAATAACGATTCCAAAATACATAAATACTTAGGTACAAAAATTTTCATAAAGATTTTGTATTGAATATTCACTTTGGTTCAATAACGTGAATGAAACGTGTGTATCGATGTAACTGAATAGTCTGGAGAGTACCAGCAGCAGGATTAGCATAGACAAGACCGCGCCGTACGCTAAGCATTAGATTGTAACAGTAACTATACGTTTTAGTTATAGCTACTCAAATATTATAGGTAACAACAACGTTATAGGTAACAAATCAGGGTAAAAGTTTCGCTTGCCATGGTGAAATAATGTTCTGAAAACCAAGAAAGAAAATATCTGCTATTTTATATAAATTCTAACTAATATTGATTATACAACATAATGCAACAGATTGTTCACTTGGTTCAGGTTTCTACTCAATATTGAAGTGAAAATACAAAGTTCCTACTTTATATTCCAAGTAAAATTAAATGGGCTATTTTAGTTTGGCACTTATGTAGTTACCCTAACCACAGATCATATAAACTAGTACCCTAACTGATTTACAGCATGTTTTGCGACTAAAAGCCAAATCATTAAATAACAAGACAGTTGAATTATGTTTAACTACTTGTTCCAGCTATTACCTCTCGGCTCGACGTGACTCTTCATTTTCATGTAAAAAAGTCCTAATTTTTTCACGATCTAGCTAGACCCTCTTCGTGTGAATGGGCCTTGTTTTTTCATGATCCAGCAACTCCCCTCATCTAAAGGGTACTCGTCTCGTCATTGGCACGGCAGTTGGCACATCGCAACAATCGCCACATTTGTGTCCTAATGGCGGGAGCAGGCGGCGCGAGCTTATTGACAATAACGCCAGCACATACATACTTACTGACGAGGACAACGCTTGAATATTTTAATCCCACTTCTTCTGCAAGATAAATCTTTAGTACCAGAAAAAAATGCTACTAAGAAATACGCTGTATTTGGGTTATTCTTATTTCAAAGAGACCATGGAAGTGAATCAAAAAAGCTGACACGTAAGTTCTCGCGCCAACTAAGTGCCACACAAATAACATCTACGCAGGTAATACGTTACACTCAGCTACGCTTTTGAGCAATCTCTACGCAGCTTCTACGAAAGCTCTACGCAGCTTCTACGCAATCTCTACGCAGCTTCTACGCAATCTCTACGCAGCATCTACGCAATCTCTACGCAGCTTATACGCAGCATCTACGCAGCCGCTTCGCTACTCATACGTAATCTATACGCAGTTCCGTTAGTGAGCTGCTACACAGTTTTATTGTAACTTCATATTGATTTATGAAATAAATCAGAAGACAAACTTTCTGGACTAAAATTAAAGCCACAGTACAATAAATAATTTCTTAATAAAGTTTATGCAGCTGTTATTTTTTCATTGCTTTTTAAGAACCTTGCCTAAATAAACGATTTCAGTGAATTTCATTACAAAAGCCGTTTTTATTTCAGTTCAAAAGTTCTTCATAACGTGTGAAACGACACGTTGGAATATCTCATAACTTTTAAGTATTATAATCAAGTGGGTTATTTTTAAATTATTGCCGTTGTTGAAATATGGACCTTATTTCAAAAACGGTACAGTTGATTTTGGATAAACAAAAAAACTAAATTGGTTAAATTTTAATTGATTTTGCTGTAGGTGTACAATTATACCATGTATATTACGTGGTATTATACAGTGGTTTTGACAAAGATCATCACCTTCAATCATTCAGGAAATATGCGTAATGCGAGGCCATAGTGGGCAATGGGCACACATTACCCAAGAATAATAAAGGATTTAACCAAGACGGGAACAACTACAACGCAAGAAAGATGGCGGACATTGTCGAAAGCAATATTATGCTCCTAATTTAACAGCCACTCTGATTTTTCGAGTAGTTAATGTATACACAAGATTAAATTCCTCTCGCTAATCAAACACGACACTTTTCAAACGACTATAAATGGACGTTAATTAAATTAAGCTCGATCCAGACTCGTCGAAATGGTTTTCCAGTCCACAGAATACAGGCGTAGTTAGTAATCCGCTTATGAACCGCACACGCGCTTGACATATTTCGCGTCGACGCATCGAGGACACCTGTCGATGGCGCGTGGCGGTGACGGCACGAGCTATTGTGTATTATTGGCTGTTGCATACCGCCATTCATGTTAAGGGCGGTTTCTATCGTTTAAAATAGGAATATTTAAAATTAAAAGTAGCTATTGCATAACACCGTTCAGCTGCGCAAAGATGAATAAATGGACAATATGGCCATACATTTTTAATGTGAATTTTTACTTGCGTTGTCTAAATAATTTTTAAACTAAAATATGGGATCGTGATGTTTTAACTTATCAAGTAACAATTTAGATTTTGCTAATATTGGTCAAATGCTGGTCAAAGCTTTTGAAGGCCAATATTTTAGCACTGCGGTAATGTGTGGTCATTTCACTGTCATCATCATCCATGTTTGGGATAGTATTATACCACAGAGCATGCACTCTTACTAATGCCTTTCTAATTTTCCATGAAACGATCTACATTTTGGTTAATATTGCTTCTAACGTTTGCTAAAGCTAAATTAAAATCTAAATGCACACCGCGATTGCAAAATCAAATGATAATAGTACTCTCGTTTGTTTTAATTTATTTACAAATTGATTCATAAAACACAATTCTGTTGAGTAGATTAATCATAGTATAAAATAAAATAAAATATGGTTTAGAGAGCACTTTTTTATTTATGCTAAGGCTAATCTTTTCTACTGTTCAAAAATTTGCTTTTTATAAATTAACTTTTATGTCCGACTGATGGTAACTTATTATCAAGCAAATGGCAACATTTTGTCACGTGTCACGGAACTGCGGCTTGATACCGCGTCCTACACAACAGGCTGCTGTAATTGCCTTCTTTTGTCGCACATTGTGGACCGCAGTTTAATTCCTTATTGTTCTTCCAATTCTTATCAATTGTACCGTGTTCTGTTGTTTTACTAAACACAGTAGACCAGTTAGATAGGTGCACTACCTAGAAAGCTGGTTTACTTCGTTGGAAAAATTACAAAGAGTCGAATTGAACAAGACGTGACTCAATATACAGTAGATCTCTAAAATATTACCCTGGAGGCCTCAGCTAGCTTCTTCCGGCTACTGATGGTGCTGATGGTAAACTACGTGGATTTTATGTAAAATTTGCGTTCCAGACATATCGGTACAAAGGCTTGGGGCTACGGCCGCAGTAGTCGATAAATATTTATAGCATTGCTGAGTTTACCGCCTTTTCTGCGTATTATTCATCGCAGGTACCTACGCCTAAAGTATACCTATTGGAATTTGCTGATTTTGAGACCGTGGGTTCAAAGAATTATTGAAAGGAAAAATTAAGAAGCAGATATTTAGAAGCTCTCAAATGATAAAAAGTTCAAAGGCACTGTTTATTTATCTAGCTAGTGCTACGTTCCCACTGTCATCTTCTCCCAATTTCTCCTTGCTACTTGCTTTGATTCTCGCTTAACTCTCTGCTCCGCTGCCCGCTCGGCTGCTCGCTTCGCTCACCCGACACCTCACGCTGTCGAGCCGTACAAAAGGCCCCTGGCTGGAACATTGTTCGCAACTTTCGTTCCCTCGCGATGTGCGCTGTGACTGACACCTTTACGCGATTTCCCTAGGGGCTCGCTCTTTTCATTATAACCTGTATTTTGAAGCACGTTAGATTCAAAATACATTATCTAAAATGTCAGACGCTCTACCGGTGCAGCGTTCCGTACCAATCCTATCCTACTAATATTATAAACGCGAAAGTTTGTATGTATGGATGTTTGTTACTCTTTCACGCAAAAACTACTAATCCGATTTGTATGAAACTTGGAATATATATTGTCTGTGACCTGGATTAACACATGGGCTACTTTTTATTCCGGAAAATCAACGGGATCCAGCGGGACGTGAACTCTTCAGATACGTCTATAAGATTTCGCATAGCAAATAGCACTTCTAATCCTGCGCAGACGAAGTCGCGGGCACCAGCTAGTCCGTATATATAAATGAATGGATAGTTGTTTTAATATTGTCTAAAAATGTAACAGAAGGTAGATAACTACTCAAAGAAATCGTTAATCAAGCAAAGATTTAAGTAGAGATTTTCATTCAAAAATATGTGCTCGAGTCCAAATTAGTGCTTGATCAGTTACTCAGAATACGAGTACGGGCCTACCATCACTCAGCCATAATGTCACTTTGACAATTTGTGACTCATCATAAAAGAGAACAAAATATCAATCATATATTTTATTTCTGGGCCCTTTTGTACAATACGGAAAGATATGCATTTTTTGAAAGTCTGACAACGCTGAGCAAAATGAAATTGTGTACGTACGTGTATTTCAAAACAGAGTAGGTACAATTGCAGGTGTGCCATAGTGTGCAGTCTTTATGCAGTATTTGTTCATGAAATTCTGAATTTACTTGCAGTTCCCGCTCTTTAGGAATTCTGCTTTTAGTTTGTGTAGTTTAGGGTCGGAGCTTGGTTGGTTTGTTTATAAATAATATTTTACTTAGTGGTTTAGCTATAACAATATTTACTAGTAAAACAATGCCTTTACTGATAAACGTCTGGTAAAAAATAATAAAGAACACAGTAGGTGCCTGCCTATTAAAATGATATCTGTAAATTATAAAAATGTAGATAAATAATAAGAGAGCTACCTAATAAATATTGGTGTACTTCAAACAATATATCGTAATAGCAACTAGTGAGACATAATATTATGTAGTTTTTAGCCATATTAACCGGACACTTCCATGTTTTGGAAGCACGGTTCTAGCCACGAACTCATACCAAACTTACTTAGTTCAAAAAGTTTATACCTACTGCATTTCAATAAATTTCGAACCCAATATAAGATACAAAGATACATTTCATTTACGAATACGATACGAACGCGAACGTAACAGTCTCATAACATGTACCTAAGAGTACTCAATGGTAAACGAATGTTGAAAAAATGCAATTTCCTGCACTGGCACTGTACGCACCCTCAGCACTAATTTCTAACCCTATCGATTGAGTTTGGTATGCATGCTAGGTATAAAGCGATCACATCAGTGTAGGGAAAGGGAACTCACCTACAGCTCAAAATACAAGCGTCCGGTTAGGCCTCGATGCGTACGACCACTTAAGACCAAGAGAAAATCCTTGAGATGGTAAATAAAGTAGTCGAAGGCACGTCGAAACATGTCTAGTAGTAGTAGTATTTTATAATATCCTAATTCTTCTCCACAGACTAGTATAAAACATCTAAACGTGCATGTTTGGATCTGAACCCACGACTTTTCGATCCAAAAACTTAAGTATCTAGTGTCTTTTACGTTATAATTTTATGGCCAAATAAATAAAATATGTGAAGTAGTTCCTAACTCGCAAGTTCGCCACTTTCTCTAACCCGTCAGAACCCTATTAGGTATGTTTCATTACTCGCCGCAAAATCTAGTGCTCGTCGTACAAGCAGTCTGAATACAAATACAATTTATAAACTGAATTTTAAAATCTAGGTTTTAGATGAAATTTTCGGACTGACTGGTATCTAGTTCCAAATTTTCGGACAGTTTCCAAACTTTTTCGTTATAAAAAAAGAGTTCAAAAAAGCCTGCATGTGTCTATCACATTGCCTTTCTGCTACCTACGCTTGTAGCTTGACATGTGTAACATACTAACTAAAACGATGAAGGAAAACATTGAGAAATCAAATTTGAATTGATTATAGCAAGAGGGCCTTTCAACCTTTCACATTTCATACCAAAATATGGCCATGCCTTTATTGGGCCTGGGAATGTAACGAATACAGATAAATTATACGTAGTTCTGTGGTCTTTCAAATATCTTCAACACTTTTTGAGTAGGAGTATCTAGACCTAGGCCTTGTAAGATTAGTAAATACCAAGATGTTTACTTGGAGGTGTTCCTACTACCTGGCGAACACCTCATGTGTTCTTGACGTTTATTTTGTGTCTGAGATAATTGTGTTTTTTTTTGCTTCATAGTAGGCATAGGCACCTTATGTCATGTGTTCTACCTGATTGTAGCAGTTGTCAATCCAATTTAGTCTTTGAATGCAAAAGTAATAAAGCAGAAAATGTAATGTATCTTATATGCACTGCGTACATTTATGTGTATATGCAATGAATACCAAAAACGTTCTCGCTTCATAATTCGGCTGGTGTAATTCATGAGGAGTAATTCCGGCGTCACCTTTTCAAATTCCCGCGAGGTACGATGCCAAGACAAATGTGCCTCTTCACTATCTATTCAACTCTTGCAAGCGTTTTGTAAGAATGTTCGTTTTATGCATTTTTTTTCAGTTTTCACTGAAACTACGTGAATGTCGTAGTCTAAAATGGGGTACGTTTTCATCTGTTTGTATGTAACTTTTTAGAAGTTTCTATTGTGGAGCCTGTGTAAACAATGATGAGAGCTCTGAACTACATATGAACTAGATTTTGAGTGGTTCAAAAACTACTAAGTACCATAGTAGCCCAGTCGGGTTAGAATTTTAAATTTCATTAATTCCCGGCAGCAAATTTTTAGCTGCAACCATTAAGCTGAAGTGGAGATGGGCAGGACACCTGGCAAGAAGGGAAGACGGGTGATGGACGAAGGCGGTCACAGAATGGTGGCCAAGGGATGCCCGTAGACCAAGAGGCAGACCACCCGCCTGATGGTCAAATGACATCGTAGAACTGGCTGGGAATAACTGGACAAAACTCGCAAGGGACCGAAAAGAATGGCGAAAATAAAAGAAAATAAAGAGGAGGCCTATATTCAGCAGTGGGTGCAAACGCGGGCTGAAATGATGATGATGATGATGATGATGATGATGATGATGATGATGATGATGAACCTTTAAGGGGAGTCACAGGTAGTCTAAATCCCAAATGTAGGCTGTATGTTGATGGTAGGTACCTACAGCAAGTTTGAGGTACAATGCGTAGAAAAAATGCTTTGCAGTTGAAATATTAGTGACGCGCTGTGTATTGCAAATACAGGCGTTCACTAACTAAATTCAAAACTTCTTTATCTCAGAGCTGTCTTTTATGTAAGTACCTACAATGGTTATAATTTGTATAAAAAATGCGTACATACTATACGGAGACCATAAACTAACCAGTGCATTTGTTCATGCTAACTATAATGATAACCACCAATAAAAATAATCCAGTGATATATAATAATGTGAGCCGCGGGCAATGCAGCGATACATAATTCTTTCAAAATATATTCTTAGGTGTACTATACACTAAAGCTATGTTCTAGGTATAGAACCCAAGGTACTGAAAAATTACGATAACTTAGCCGTCACTCCTGCTTTCGACTTAAGAGTTAGTCTTTGTCGTTCATAAGCATACACTGAAGAATATTATATTAGTCAAAATAATAAAATTACTTAAGTATGAAAGTAATAGTGCAACATTCTACCTCCCTGACAATGTGTACCTACATCTCCCCAATCTGGTTAAATGTGTGTATTTCATCAAAACTATAAGCAAGCTTCTTAGTAACATAATTTTTTTTAAATATTGATCATTCTTGTACTTTTAAAGTGAGCATATTTTTGTTGTGCCGCAATGAACAAAATGCTCCATTATTAATAATTCTAGTATTATGTTGCTAGCTGCACTGCACCTATAGGTACATACATTGTGCCGTTTGTTTTGTCATAGCCAAGTAAAGCCGGGTTGGGTCAGCAGGCAAAATTAGAAGCAATTTTTTTTCAATTTTGTTAGGAATTACTGTTTCCAGTAATTCGTTTCCATTGATGCGTGATGTTGCAATTAATTGTTCTGATAGTTTTACGTTAGTATTGTTTTATATTATTGTACATAGTGAAACCAACAGCTGGTATTTTGTACTACAGCATAATATTTAGTGAAGTACATAGGGTATTATATTTTTGCCAAGCGAAACCAAATAATACATGCAGTGAAAAAACGAGAAGAGCTAATTTTTTGGTGAAATAAGCTATTCACCTACTAAAAACTACTTTATTTAACAGTTGAATGAATAAGCGTCATAAATCTGCGAAATGTAGCTGGCATACACTGGATGAAAAGAGCCGAAGACCGGGCTTAGTGACCCGTTGAGAGACCTACGTTCAGCAGTGGACGGATATAAGTTAACTATAGCCGTCGCCCGCGGCGTTGCTCGCGTTCTACCCTTTAGAGTGTGACGTTTCAAAATTCCTTTCTTAGTGCACCCCTACACTATATAAGGATACTACCCTCCAAATTTCATACCTCTAGGACTTATAGTTTAGGCTGTGCGTTAATTCTCTGTCAGCTTCAAAAGAGTTTTATATACAGGGTGTTACCAGACCACTTCCGAAAACGAAAGGGGGAGCTACAGCACACCAAAACCCAACCAAAAAAAAATCAGTTATCCTGAAAAATAATTATAGCCGGAGAAAACAATGTTTAAAGATTTGTATTTATTTCGCCAGCCCGCAATGTACGCATTCACGTAGGTAAGGTCGAGGCGTAGTACTATTATTTATTCTGTGTCGTAAGTGCCTACTAACGTAGGTAGGTACTAACGTAGGTCGCTCGCACGTCGCGTACTTGAATGACCCGCGATGAACTCTCAGCTGTTCATGCTGTAGTAGACGTAATCTGCGTGCTGCGTGTACATTGCTGCTTTATTTATTTTATTTATTTTTTTGCTTTTTTAAATGAGGTAATTAGGTAGATATGTCTTATTATGTTGTACTGTGTGTATGTAACTAGAAAAAAAATTAAAAAGAGATAGTCAAGTCAATTTTTTTTTTCGCGATTTTTTTCGCTTAATGTTTTCAGTATCATGGTCTGATTGGAACCTCCAAGTTTTCGGAAGTGGTCTGGTAACACCCTGTATATTGATGATTGTTGATGATGATGATGAATTAGCCAGCAGGAAGGTTTATTGGACAGTTGCCTCACACAGTGCCCACACTTTTGACAACACAATGCGTTTCCGGTTTGATTAAAACGCGTTTGGAATGAAAAGAGTATCCGATTGATGTGGTTTTGATATTGCTTTTCATGTATATAATCTCGCATTGCGAGCCTTCTACACAAAGTACACAACATTAAATAAGTGTGCTCGATGGGATTTTTTTTACCATCTGGTCTATCAGTTTAAGCCAGCCGGTAGGCTTGATAGTAATAACCCTAACTAAATTATTAATACCACGGTCGATAATGAATATTTTTATGGCTCACACCATAAAATTAATGTAATATGAAGTTTGACTTCATATTTGTTATTATTATTTCTATCATTTAGCTAAAGTTTATATTATGTACGAATAGAATAAATTAATTGTAATTCAATTATGTTATACCAACACAATAGACAATACAGGACACGCACACAACGACATCTTGCCTACAGCCACCTACTGTTACTAAGTGCACAAAAACTGGAAATTTCCTACTAAATAACATTGAGTTGGTAGTAATGGCTGTAAAATGCTAAATGTGACCTCAACTATAAAAAGTATTACAGTTTTTCGGTTATTTTTGCAAATTATAATTTATTTAAGAAAACTAAAATAGTAATAACTTCAATTTGTCTTTCCTTACATCGAGTTATGATGATGATGATAGTTCATTGGAATTGTTCTATAGATCGTAAACACCACCGAAAAGTCACAGGAAAGCCGGAAACGCAAATATGATATTTTTTTTTATTATTCTTATGAAAGGTCTACTAAACTTATTCGGATAAATAAGTGACTTGGTGTCGATTGGTACAAATTATTTGGGGTATACGTGGTAATATGAAATGCTTACGAAGGAGCAAAACTACGTTTAGGCAACGTTTAAAAAATCATAAGATTCACGATGGGTCTACGGTGAGCTTAGGATTCGTGCTTCGGCTCTCCGCATTCACTTAGTAAGTTTAAAAAAGTATGTTTATTGAAAAAACGCCAATACAACGTTTTCAGTGAACCTGGCAGCATGTGCGAGTGTAGAACAAGTAAGCCAAGCAAAGCCGTGTGGCCTGCTAGATTATATCCACCAGATAAGTATATCTGGTATAAGGAGGGTCATGAATCAAGTATTGTAAGTACATTTTTACAAGATTTTTGCAATGCTTGTTTGTGTGTGTTTGTTTGTTTGTCAAGTTCCCGAACATTTTGGTAAAAATTGGTGAAGCCGTTTCCAAGTTATGAGGATTTAGTTAATTTAAAAATTTTGAGATTAGATGAACTTATGAGTCCATACTCTAAGGTCTGATGATGACCAGGAATTATGTACTTTTTCAATAAAAAATGTTTCTGATTCTGAAAAGCATCTAACTTTGATGGTCGGGATTTTTAATTTATTATATAATTAACAACCATAACTTTACAAGTTAGGTAGACCTTTACATTTTAATTATTTACTTTTAAAAATTAACAAAAATTGGTTTCAGAAAAATTTTCCCAGACTACAATTATGGGCCGAACAGAACCCACGATTACGACCCTAACCTGGGGTACGAACTTTACTGGGCTAATGTAGAGTGGGAGTCAAAACCTCCAAAAAGTACAACTGGTGGTGATGTGTGTGGGGAACCGTGCGATATCTTGTACGAAAAGTAAGCACTACCTATCACACTACCAGTTTTACTTATATGACACTAGCTGATATGCGCATACGCCTGTTTAACCTTGGAAATGGTAAAAAGCAAAAACTATAGTGGTTTGGTGTATTTCAGTGTAAGCCGAAACTTTCGACAAAAACATCTGTCACCAGCATACGATGAACCTCGTAGCAAACGGCTGCTTTTGGATAAGGAATCATATCAGGAGAAAAAGCTAAATTGTATAGATTTCATTGAAATTAATTAGTTTCTCCGTATCTTTAATTTTAGTTTATGGCTATTACCTACAGTTTTGTAACTCATTTACCTACTCATTTTTGAAGGAGCGCCCTCTTAACACCAAGATCTTTGCTTACTTTGCTAGTTCGATACAGTTTAGTATATTGTCTTAGACGAATCCAACTCGGAATTTTTGATGTGTTTTAGGTACGGCCCTATATGTGCTAGAAATAAAGAACAGAAGAGCATGACATTTGCGAACTACTGCAAGTTGAGAGAAAAAGACTGCAACAACGAGGAGGGTCAGTAAATCGTATCGCTAGCCCAGAGCTACAATAACACTAGCTGTGTAACCACTGAATTCATTAACAGGGGTTGAAAATAGTACCTCCCGCTAGGTTCAACGCCTATTCGACTAGGGGCTTCTTTGCTTTCATAAACATACACTGAAGAATAGTTTACTTGTTGGTGTTCCGTGGTCGACGCGCGTGAACTGAACTAACATAACTTGTACTATTATATATAATATGCTTCCACTAGCTTGTGTCACTGTAAAGGCCTCTAATGACTTTTTCTTTTTCGTTACACTCTTGGCAGAGCGGTCGTGGTCGTTTTGAAGTACTTTTATCAATGGCTGCGGCACGTCTCACGTAATTTGACTGGTTCTTGGCGAGGGCTTCATTGGACGAGGATTGACTTCTAATTACTGTGATTTGGACAGGTTGGCTGATATCCTATAGAGGAGAATGCGTGAAAGAGATAAGGACATTTCCGACGCGATCCAACCTGCTAGGCACGCGAGCCCTACAATGGCAGAATGATTTTTACAAAAAATATCCCCACCTGAAAACTACACCGAAAAACCAAAACGGTTGATTCAACATTATTTCAACCTTTATTTAGGGTTAATATAGCCCCTACACTAATGATTTGTGACATCTAATACCACGCGTCGGTTGTTTAAACATAATTTTAATGTTAACAATAGTTTTTTAGTGTAAAAAAAGTAAAATAAATAGAGAAATCTATCTCCGGTAGAAAAGTGCTGTTGAATAATGTCATAATTTGGTGTTTGCAAATAATACATTAGGTTCCATAATGCGTTAACCTTCGCTAACTGTGGTTGCCTTTAGTGTATAAGCACTAGCCCGTGATAATAAATGTTCTGTTTGAGTTTCGTTTTAAGTTATGTGTATTATTCTTTGGCAATCCTAATAAATAATTAGTTTCTATTTTGACATTCTATGTTATTATTTTGCTAGTCACAAGACTATCAGTAACAATAACAATATATGTACCTACTGTATTGTTACGGACAGTAATAGGCATTTTTGTAATGTAATGAATGTTTGTTTGAAATTTGATTACCTATTTATTTGAAATTATTTAAGTCTCACAATGTAAGTGTAGGATAACCATTCAACAAAATAATGAGGAAGTTGTAAATGTTGTAACCCTTACATCAGTGGTAAAAATTATAAAATTAGGTAGGTACCTAATTAAAGTAATTGTACGACATTCTACCTCCCTAATGAAGTTCCCGCGGTTCCCACCCCTAACATCTCCCTAATCTGGTTAAATGTGTGTATTTCATCAAAACTATAAGCAAGCTTCTTAGATAGATAATTTTTTGTAAATATTGAACATTCTTGTACTTTTAGAGTGAGCATATTTTTGTTGTGCCGCAATGAACAAAATGCTCCTTTGTTTATAATTCTAGTATTATTATTTGTACTATTATGCCGCAGTAAGTATTACCTAGAACTCAGCTATAACCGTAATAATAATTGTGAACAGTGACGAGGCTGTGCTCCTCTAGTAGGAACTGGCTCCTTACAAAATGCTTCATTTGGTCTTTGCAAATCCGTTTAATTAAATAAAATTAATAGCTATTATTGGTTTCCATTTTGACATTGTATGTTATAATGTTGCTAGCTGCACTGCACCTATAGGTACATACATTGTGCCGTTTGTTTTGTCATAGCCAAGTAAAGCCGGGTTGGGTCAGCAGGCAAAATTAGAAGCAATTTTTTTTTCAATTTTGTTAGGAATTACTGTTTCCAGTAATTCGTTTCCATTGATGCGTGATGTTGCAATTAATTGTTCTGATAGTTTTACGTTAGTATTGTTTTATATTAACCAAGAGCTGCTACTTTGTACTACAACATAAACGAAAATATGATCAAAATTATATTTTTGTCTTTTGACAAGCAAAACAAAATAATGCATGCAGTCATGCAGTGAAAGAAAGAACATATTGACATTATTAGCTTATAGAAGAACCATTTTTCGGTGAAATAAGCTATCCAACTACTGAAAACTACTTTTGTTTTCAGTTGAACTAATAATATGCTTATTGGACTACAAGCATTACCATGTCCAAGGGTAAGTGTTATGATTAGCATAATGATAACTCCGTTAAGAGCTTGCACACTTGGCGGCTATAAATTCAACTGGTAAAGTTAATATACGTGCATTTTTAGAGCTCATCACAGAACTACACAAGCACCGACAACGCCGATGACCCTGGGAAGGCACTACTCACCTGACTGGGGGTATGAACCGTACTGGCCGGGAGGGCATTGGGTGCAGAACACAAACCCTGACCTGAGCACTACACCCAAACCGCCAATGGTGTGCGGGACGGAGTGCCACTACCTGTATCGAGAGTAAGTTTTCTGTTGGTGGTTACTGTTCTTGGATGTATTTTCAATTTTGAATAGGCTTGTACCACACACTGACCTTGAGAGTTTGGCCATAGAGAATAGAGTTCGAAATCGGTACACAATCATGCATGCGGGACGGTTACATACGAACTACGAACTGTTTATTTAAATGAATTTGATAAAAAATTCAACTTTCATAAATTTCTTCCAAATCAAAAGATAAAGATAAAGATAATTTATTTGCAAAAACATGTGTAAAATATGGATGTTGTAGGTACAAAATTTGGTGACACAACATGTCTTGCCGATTTTGGCGTGCAAATAGAGATGACTCAAAATGTCGAAGTAATCCGAAAAGAGAAATACATATTATAACTAACTACCTATATCTTAGTTAACAGTTAAATTACAAATTAACATAATCAAATAAAAAACGTAAACTAATGCAATTATTTAAAAAAAAAAAACAATTACCTTATCAATATATATAAAATTCTTTTGAAGCTGACAGAGAATCAACGAACAGCCTAAACTATAAGTCCTAGAGGTATGAAATTTGGAGGGTAGTATCCTTATATAGTGTAGGGGTGCACTAAGAAAGGAATTTTAAAAAATCACACTCTTAAGGGTCTCGAACGCGAGCAACGCCGCGGGCGACGGCTAGTAGTATGATGTAGACTTGTCAGTTACTTTCTACTTGCTTTAGTTACCGAGTTTATAGCATCGCCATCCACGGAAAAACAGTACGTTTTCCCCGAACCAAGCCGCCTTAAATGCTCAAACTTTATGCGTTTGATTCGAGGTAAACCTCAAAACGTACTTAGTATGATTTCCAATCCGCAGCATTGGAAAGGTGTGTGGCCGACACGACTCTAATTCCTATTACGATGGCTGCTATTATTGCGATGGCAAAGATCCTGACAGCTATGCCGGAGGGTATAAGACCTTCAATACCTACTGCGAGTTCCTGGACAAGGAGTGCAAGGAACGAAAAAGAGATAATTACTATAACAGTAAGATTTCATTGAGTAACCCACACATTTGCATAATTGGCTCATTGGGATTTTTTTTCCCATCGGCCCCACCAGTGGGCCAGCCGATGGGCTCGATGGGAATAACCCTGTTATATCACTGATTTCAATGACAAATAAACGATATGAAATGTTTTGATTGGATCCGACTGACTGCGATAGAGACTTGAAAAGGGTGTTCCTAGCAAAGGTGAAGCTAAAGTGTTCGAATATCAAGGCGTTTCTCCGAAAGAATGCATGATATAGGCGACTAAAACCAGATATGTACATTCTCCAAATACAATAAAAAGGTATGTTGCAATGACTTACCTGGTCTACTTACTTACAGGTTATTTTTTTGTGCACATGGGCGAATGCGAGAAAGACCAGGACCTGACCTTCAAACCCATGAGTGGGGACCAGTCCATCACACGTATGAAAGTGTACCTCAGCTCGTTGGCCGAGAGGTTCGAAAAACTGCAAAGAACACCCTGTGAAGACCCTCAGACCTTCACTTGGCCTACTAAAGATTAAAGTTTTCACAGTTGTTTCACTAAATGCGCCACTTGGTATCCGAAGTGACTCGGCACGGGGAATATTATAACGTCCCAGCTTATTACGATGAGGAGTCGCGTCTGCTTGAATAACGTCATTCCAAAGCCTCTACTTTGGTAGGCTATACCATAATCATAATATAGCGCACTATATTACACACTAAACAAAAAATTACTTACTGCGCTTTGAAAACAGTAGGTACAACACAATTTTTTTATTTTGTAAATAGGTTTTATCTGCATTTTTATGTATGAAAACGGTATCTTTTGGATCTGTTTTCCGCCATGTCAGCAGTCAGTGGCAGAACCTCGATTTAATATTATTTTGGGAAACAGATATTAAACTAATTTTTTTAAAAGAAATTTTCAAGGAACCTAAATATTAATTTTAATCATGAAATTACAAAATAAAGCTATCAATAGTAAATAATCGTTATGACACACAGAGTAGCAAAAATACGTCCGCACGGTACATAGTCTCGAAAGCAAGTGGACGCGCGTTTTTTTTTTTTTTTTCGAACGGACTAAAATGCTGTTGTAATCGTCTGACGATTGCTGACAGCGTTACCGGACTACAAAAGTGGACGCGCGCCGCCCGCGCCGCGCTATTTATAGTCATGTAGCGTTATCGAAGTGGGAGTTGCCTAATACGGCCGTTCCTGGCATCCTGACGTCCCGTCAGGCCCTTCATCAGGTTCCAGTGTCTTAGTTGTGTCTTAGTTGACCAACAACCTAAATGATTGTAAGATCCGAGTGAATATAATTATTAATTTATTATTAATATATACTATTTTAATTTATTTGATTTCGAGATGTAATTTAATTCAATGAATTTTATTAATGTAATTGAATAATTTAGTAATAACTATGATAATTTATACCTAGCGTATAAAATATATGTATGTACATGACGTGTAATTTGCACCCTCTATTACCAATAAAATGTTTAGGTATCCGTTTATCTGTTTACCAGTATCGGAAGCGATCTGCATGATGGCCCAGGATCGCTGATCTCGTCAGAGTCGAGTATTGAGAGGGATCTGCTCGCTGGATCAGGTTCACCGGTCTCACGAGGTCTCGAAGGTGGACCTGGCTGGTCTGGCTCTGGTCCCGACGAATGCTCGAGCTGATCTACATCATCTGGACAGTCCAAATCATCAGGCGTATCTGAAAACAGTTTCACAATGTTACAATCTTGCAGAGTTCTCACATTTGCAAGATTAGTCATATTAGTATGTGTTAGGTTAGATCTATTCAGAACGAAGGACCGGTCACCTAACATTTAAGCAAAATAAAGTAATTAAGAACGTGTCAGTTTATGATCCTTGTGAACCACAAGCCAACACTCCTCAATTAAGAACATAGACAAGAAAATACCAACACTGAGTACTTACACGGCAGAGGCTCTAAAGTTTGCTTACCACTCAGTGACTCTTCGGCATAGGCTCTTTAAAGTTTGCATACCGAAAAGCTTTCGCAACGTATGAACAAGGCATAGGCTCTTTACAGTTTGCATACCTCACGGTGGCTACCGGCAGAGGCGCTTTAAAGTTTGCGTACCGCGTAGACTTACACACTGCCGGCAGAGGCTCCAAGTTTGCGTACCGCGACAGAGGCGCTTTAAAGTTTGCGTGTCAAGTAGACTTCAGACCCACCTTCAAAAAAGGCATCACATGTTTCAAGGTTCCACTCTCCTCTCCAAGGAACCTAGAACTGAGCAATCACATGAAGGTACCTGATACCAGAAAATGTGTCATCCACTTGAAACACACGAGGAGGTAGCCCTTTTACCATAAACATCAGCAACAAACCGTTCGGCCTTCCTCAATCAGGACTAGGCTTTAACATAAGAGGGTTGTGCTGTAGCACAAAATGTATATGAGCAGAGTTCATCAGTTGCGTACGTGTTTAAAAACTTGTAGCCCGGACACGATGGCAAGACTACGATACCGTGTTTCACGTCGTGGTGTATACGCTCGTGACCTGCTTCGTTCACGGTAAGCGCTGCTACAACTAGAACCATGGCTAGAATGTCGCGTGTGTTGCCGCGGAGTGTACCCTCGCGAAAAACTGCGCGAGCGACGACCTCGCGAATGCCTGCTTTGCGAACGCGGACCCCGCGGGCTCCGCGAGCGTTGCTCACGCGACCGGGATCGAGGCTTTCTATCCATTTCTCCTACTTAGATCCAGAAACATAATCGCAAAACACAATCAACACAGATTAGTAGAACCTCATAATGAGGGTAGGCAGGTAATTTTCGACCCGTACACTGCGGACGTTTTACCAAAGAAAAAAGAAGTAAGGCCATAATTACATCACCACTGAAGCTCTAAAAATTGGCGAACCAATTCTTCTCCCTCACATAACAAATCTTTTCAACTCCATACTTACCACAGGAACATTCCCAAAAGACTTTCTGATTATGTAAATAATTATAAAGTAAATACATTGAGGGATCGCAAGCTTACTTTTACACATATTATGATAGTAATTGTAGATTTGGTTCAACTCAAAATAAGAAGGTCAATATTTAAAGATATTTTCAGGGTTTTAAATAACTCAACTACTGGATATATTTATCTTTACTGCTACTCAGAGTAGCATACTGTACCTAGATACATTTCTATATTTTATTATTTTCGTGATACTGGATTCTTCACTTTTTCACGTTTAAGAGGGCACGACTTATGAATGGGCTTTTATATTTCGGTTTTCAACTTGATTTTGAATTCTATTTAGTATTGGTAAACAAAATCACATTTGGAATGAAGTTATTATTAGGGTACTTACATATTATCTACTAATACCTTTTCAACTACTACCTATCTACCTTCAGGTATTTAGGTAAGGTATTAATCCTAGGAAACTAGCTTAGGTATAACGTTCAGAAACAATAAATATTTAGGCATCTTACATCCGAGAGTAGGAAAAGCAATGCCCCTGAGGTCTGCGGTTCACAATCTTGATTCATTATGGGAAGGCCCGAGCCGACACCCGGCTACGTCCCTGACGTGTACTAACACATTTATTCCAATGGCTCACACTTTATGCCACTACCACAATTAATTGGTTATAATTCCAAAATTTAACAACAATACTCACTATAATTGTAATAATATAAGTCAAATCAAGTCATTTGTCAAGTCGGCTGTCGTTTGTTTTGAAAAGAAAATGGTGGATTTTCTCTTCAAAACCTAACACGAATTTTCACATTCAGAAAAACCACTTTACACACATTTATTCCAATGGCTCACACTTTATGTTACGACCTAAGTATTATTGGTTTAAATTCCACCAAAATTAAACAAAAATACTCACAATAACACAAGAAAAACTATTAAAATAAAAATGCTATAATGTGTTGTTTCAAAAAATGTGAAAACTCGAATTCCCAATCATCATCTCTTTTCGGTGTCATGCAAGTGACAATGACAGAGTATTTTTAAAGCCGCGCTAAACTGACAGGCGATTAACAAAGGGTAAGACTACATTGCACAGCACAAAGTATAAATAAGCAGTCCTTGTGCCATAGCATCGGCCGCAAACTATACCTCTCTAAGTTTTTGGTTTACGCATCGTGATGTATAACTTTAATCATGAAATGGACAGGTGTGATATAAGTAGGTAATTTGTTTCAAAATTGAAAGTGAAGTATACAAATTAACTGGTTTTGATCAATGAAGTAACTTAGAATAAGTTCGAGAAAAACAATTCGAGACAAAGGTCAAAGTGACGGAATCCCTACACACAAGTGACTACCCTGGCAAGGTAAAATCACTCAAAAATAAATCCTAGTTCCCCAGCGACCTTCTGAAGGTAATCGTAGGTCGTACGTCAAGTCTTTATCTGCCCTCGCTGATCGACCGAACCTCACCATTCAACGGGAATTTAACCTCTGAAAGAGCAGGTTTCACTTGATTCGTGGCGATGAGTGCTTGGTCCGCAAAAGAGATTTAAAAAACTGTAGGTGGGTCTGGTTTACGGATTACAATAATGTTTTGAACATCATGAAAAACAAATATGTGCTTGGTTTGATTATTAAGCTACCTTTCAAGCAGTGATGATAGTATTATTTATTCAAAAACTAATGAGTGCTAAATATCCCACTTGTCTTCATCGTTGGTTTAGCATTATTTCCAATAAATGAGAAATTGGTACTTTCCTCTCAAACCTAACTAAACCTAAATTTTGACTGTATGAAGGTGTATGTATTATAGGTATAGGTGCTTATACCTTGTAACATGCAACATTTAGAAAGTAAATGTTTCCGAGATGTAATAATTCCTAGAACAGTGAAATAAATTTTCGAAACGTGCATTATGAAGGGTAATAACACATTCCATTGTGGTAAGAAGTGATGGTATCCATCACTATGATAACAGACCAGCGCCAACGTGTGTTCCATTGTCAGCTAATGACGAGCCTTATGGGGAGGTTCCACCGATAAATGGGGGTATTCTTCTACTTCAGTAATAAGGGAATTTTGTTAGCGTTATGGTGATTATGCAATCTTACATTTTATCATTACTAAATTATAAAGTACCCAACTACTTGAAATAAACGTAGTTACGACACATCGCGTCTTTTTGAACTCAATATGGTATCATATTCTCATTACATACTCGAAGCAATCAGCAATCGATACATTAGAGTACATTAGAGGCGGAATATCACTAATATGACAATGAATAACCTCGTATGCTTGGAAAAAACTGAGACTCAAGTATCCATTTGAGTAGAGATTTTCATACAAAAATTTATGCTTGAGCCCTGATCAGTAATATTCTATACTAGCCGTCGTCCGCGGCGTTGCTCGCGTTCTACCCTTTAGAGTGTGACGTTTCAAAATTCCTTTCTTAGTGCACCCCTACACTATGTAAGGATACTATCCTCCAAATTTCATACCTCTAGGACTTATAGTTTAGGCTGTGCGTTGATTCTCTGTCAGCTTCAAAAGAGTTTTATATAATTATATAGATGATTTAGTAAGATATAGTACATAATAATATGCATGTGTTATTTATTTACACATTTCATAATTGTAAACTTGAACTTTGACTTGATAATTCGCGATAAGTATTCATAACATAATAGCAGAACATGACGAACATACATACTTTGAATAAATAACACTGATAATACTATATTTGAATTCAGTAATTATCGTAACTCGTCTTTCTGTAGACTAAGTCAGAATTATTATCAGATTTATTCAGTCTTATAACTTTTGTACAACATATATCTAGAGAAATGGGTCGCTTAAAAAAAGATCAAAAAGAGTTGTACAAAGCTAACGGCTATATAGTGTTGAAACACGTGGTTCCTCTCGGGGAGTTAGACGCGATGTCGGAGGAGTACGACAAGCTTTTTGCGAGAAAAAACAAAGAGAAGATGGAGAGTTCCTGGGTTGGCAGCGAAGAGAATGATCGTCAGAGTAATAGCCAGTTTACTGTGAGTATTGTTATGATTGATCTATGAATTCATAATATCAAAAGTCTAGTGCACAAGGGTATTAGCATCAATTGAAGACTATTTAAGTGCATAGTGTCGACCACATTTTAGCAGTATTTTTTTTTGCTCTTACCCATGCTCTATTGTGTTCCTAATAGATGGAGTACCTACACTTCCCCAGCCCTTATACCATTCTTGTGTTTACCGTCATAATTTGAGAGCAAACCTAAATATCTAAGCGATTTCAGTATTTTCAAAATGATAGGCATCTGACTATCACGGGTTTCAACATCATCATCATCATCCACGGTTCGACTTTACCCATTGCTGGACATAGGCTAACAAGGGTTTACAACCTTTTATTTTATTGTTCCCAGGTGAAAGGCATTCACAACCTCCAGTTCCATCACGCAATCTTCTCAAAGTTCCTCTTCAACAAGAACCTTCTGGACGCTTTGGAAGATATTATGGAGACGGAGAACATTGTGCTGCATCACACGAAGGCTCACTTGAAACCTCCAGAGAACGGAGCTGCTTATCCCATGCACCAGGTGATTTGACTTTTGTTTTGAATTATCCTGATGACCTGCTAGTTACTTATGGTGGCGCTTACAAACAAGCTTTTTGTTTTGCAGTCACAATGTTTTTTTTTTGTTGGTCACTAAATCGTTCTGGTATGAAATATGCTTCCTGGCTAGGTTTTGATATACCTACTCCTTGAATAACACTTCTACCACAGGACTACCACTACTTCCCGTATGAGAAACACTCTATGGTAGCAGCATTTCTACACCTAGACGCAGCGGACCCTGAAAACGGCGGACTCTTCGTATACCCAGGGTCACATAAACTTGGACCTCTGGAAGACGTCGGTGCTAGAGAAGGGAGCTTCCACTATGTGGATCAGGTTAGAAAACATTCACGAATTCTTACCACTTTCAGCTGTTTCCACTGGATATGCGACACGAAGATCTTATCATCATCAATATATATAAAACTCTTTTGAAGCTGACTGATAATCAACGCACAGCCTAAACCATAAGTCCTAGATGTATGAAATTTGGAGGGTAGTATCCTCATCATGTAGTATAGGGGTGCACTAAGAAAGGAATTTTGAAAAGTCGCACCCTAAAGGGTCTAGAACGCGATCAACGCCGCGGGCGACGGCTAGTCGTTTTGTAAAAATCTTTCAACCATCATCTATAATGTCCATTTCTCATGTGATCTATGATGTAAGATTATTCTGAGGATGTAAGCACTCGCAGTAGGTATATGTAATCTCACATCATGTTGTGTACCATGACATTCCAGTGATAAAAAATAACAAGTTTACAGAAACGAATAAGTACTTTCAAAGGCCTCTTCTTTCCAGTCAAAGTTCCCCCTCACCAACGCCACGCCTGTGGTCGCAGCTCGCGGTGACGTAGTCATATTTTCTTACCTGCTGGTCCACGGCAGCTCCAGCAACCTGTCCTCTCGGCCGCGGCGGATGCTGCTGGCGCAGATGGCAGCCGCTGAAGACACGCCGATTGGGCAGCAGCTGCAACGGCCAGGACAAGGGTGGCTGCTGAGAGGCGTCAATGTGGATAGAGAAGCTAGTATTTCGAAGAGATTTGAAGTTTGAAGAGTGTTTTATTCCCTTCCACCTCCTACTTTTAGCAAACTCTAGGTATAGAATAAATACGTAATAGGTAGCCCGAGGTGCATACGAATTTGACACCAATGCAGTATACGACAGTTAAACCTGTGTAAAATTTAATGCCTTTCTTAGGTATTAAAATTATAAACCTTTAAAATCTGTTTTAAACAAAATAACCTTTTCAGGAGTAGGTAGTGTAGGTACTCTCCGTCGTTCAAGACGAAAGGTTACGTATTTTAAAGTCATTTTCATTTTGTCATTTCGTGGTACTCCACCAAATGACAAAATGAGATTGCCAGACGGTATCCTTATTAGTAATTTGTTGCGATAATTAATCCTGCTTCATTAGAAGGGGGCGTCACCGCATCAAACGCTGCACCGAAAGAGGTGCTCTTGACATAAAACCGCGTTTCTTGAACTAAGGCTTGCCATTCACGTGGCGATAGAAAACTAGCGAGGAACGATAAACAACATGCAATGAGAAAGGATTATGCTCTCGTGTACCTTTTGCGATCTGTGACAGTAGTGCTGGTGACACTATTTGTAATAAATTAATTTATAAATTACGTATAGTAGTTGACCTAAAATCTTCCTTAGACCTTATATTAGACGTCTGTCAATATTATATTTGTACTTTTCAGGTACATAACTTTTGAATTTAGTTGATTACTATTTTCCACTTTTCATAATGAATGTCCCGCTTTTCATCTGTTTGCTAATTACGCTGTGGGCCGCGACGAGAACTAATATTTATGCACATAACTAGCGCGCGCCCCGGGATGCGTCTGCCAACGGAGAGTAATCAAGTTTCAGGATAACTTTAAGAATGGGTTCGAATAGAGGGAAGGCAACTGTAGGTATGCATTTTACTCGTTAAAGCTTCTTCAAACCAAATCAGATTACCATTTTCTAGACCACATTTTGCACCTAATAATTATATTTAGGTATACGTGTAGGTAGGTACTAGGAGACCAAACTAGTGACCAATGACGGCTCAGGTTATTGGTAGGTACCTATACACCATATTCAAATAACAACAAATCGCTCTTTCTAGAACACTATGAAGGTGGTCTATGTCCGGCAGTTGATTTCGACCGGTGAATATGATGATGATGAACCAATTCAAGGACTTATAAGCCGTCCATCCATGATTTGGGCCATTACTTTATGATAGCAGGCTACTGCCTCAGGTTAGGTACATTGTCAAAATATTTGCAAGAGCACTATCCAGTTAGTCACGCAGTACGCAGTGGGTAAGGTTTGTTTTGTAAGAATAGACGCAGGAGATAGCCTCTGCATGTCACCTCGTACAGGTAGCAGGTGGCTCAAAGAGTATTAAGGCTCGGTAATTGGCCAAAGTCTCGAAAAGCTGGTTCCAGTAAGGTTGGAAATAGCAAGGCACACAGCCGTGTCTTGGGACACCAAAGCCGTAATTACTTCCCAGGCACCTCTACTGTTTGCTAGTGACGCTTGGGTTACACTGCCTATAGGCAGTGTAACTACACTGCCTATAGGCAGTGTATTTGCAAGAGTCCGCGTCAACGCACGAAGCGGCCGTGTAACACACATTATAAAATTTTCGGAGTAGCGGCCCAAAACTTATATTCCAATGGAATAACAATGAAAACATTGCGATACCTGGAAAAGGTGAATAAGTTCTAAAGTGTCTCCAACAGTTAAAACCAAATTGTAACACTTATTTATGCAAATAAACATCTTGATACCTATCTTGTATAATAAGGTCTACTTGTCTAGGCTGAGAGGACAGTATAGGTAAATGATAGTCAAAAATAAGTAGGTCTTTTTCTAGAAACAATTCTACTGATGAGACTTAAAGGTATTTAAAACTAATTGGTAATTTTTGTGACTTTTCATACTAAGGTAAGTTATACCTATATAATGTACTAGATAGAAATATAAGGATATCATACACAATAGTGAAATTATTTATTTACCAGCGTTTTTCATAAAACATAGCTATATCGTATCAATATTTGAAGATGAATTTCATGTCGGTAAACAGGAAATAGATTATGTACACTCGTACATAATCTACAACGTGCGCAAACAGAGCATGTTCTGATTCGTCTCCCATCGATAACAAATGTAGGTAAATAAGTACGTATAAATAAGGTGGTATATAGCTATAGGTAGGTAGGTACTCGTAAGTAAAACGCGTAAGGTGTGAGCACGCTGACGAGATAATGACGCTTTCACAGGGTACATTAATCATCGCAGGTCTTGTAGATCGGGCTCTTGAAACTAAACATGGCCTTCATTGATATTAGGTTACCTATTTTCAGTTTGTTTCGTAAGCTATAGATTCTCAAAGTCGACACTCGATACTATACCCAAATAGACCAACGACTGACGACTACATAGTTGAATGAAAATAAACGATGGATTAAAGGAAAAAATTTGTCAAAAATATTAAAATTGACCTCAGCTGCAATAAACCACACAAGACGTCATGTCATGTTGAAATAAGCACATCGGTTTTCACAAAGAGCTCTATTGCCGTTGATATTTACATTATTATCTTATTTTAGGTATAACAAGGTCTTCTGTTGTATGTACCTACTAAAAACTAGCGCTAGTTATGAGGTTACATTTTATATCGTAGAGCCTTGACTACCGGGGTTACCACGTAGCGACCCCGCGGCCGCAATGTCGCACGCACTGAGTGAGACACTTTCACATTTTTCTAGCCTTTTTATGATAAAAAATAGGCCGCCTATTTCTGACGTAGAGTACCTGTCGCCCACGTCACCGATAATAGTATTAAATGTGCCAGCGAGTCTAGCCTCTTTTGAAATATCCTTATCAACCTTCTAGAAATACCAAAATCTAGGCTAAGTTCCAAATACAATCTATTATAAACCTAGATTCACTTATTTATAATTTTGGACGTAAAAAATAAAAATATACATAAATAGTTTTCAATTTATACGTTGACCCAGTCGTTACGACGTATGACATGATTTAGAATAGCTAGATAACGTCCATGGCCTGGAATAGGCAACAAAACGCTCAAAAATAAAAAATTCCACAGAGCCTGAAGACCAAGGCATACAACCAATGTGTCCTGCCTATATTAACATACGGATCCAAAACATTGCCGCTCACACTTGAATACATGATAAAAGTAGCACAACGAGCAATGGAGCGCGCCATGCTCGGTATCTCACTACTCGATCACATACCCAACGTGGAGATACGACGCCGGACCAAAGTTGTAGACGTAGGTATGCGAATCACAAGCTTGTGGAGATGGACAGGGCACGTGGTAAGAAGGAATGATGGAAGATGGACGACAGTGATTACGGAATGGTGGCCAAGGGACGCTCAAAGAGCACGAGGCAGACCACCCGTCCGATGGTCCGATGATATTGTCGCTGTAGTTGAGCAGCAGTGGAGAAGGCTCGCGCAAGTCCGGAGAGACTGGCGTACTAAAGAGGAGGCATATACCCAGCAGTGGGTGCATACAGGCTGAATAGATATATAAATAAAATCTAAATAAAGACAGATCTGCCGTAATTCCATGCCAGTGTCAACAGTGGTTCCGATTGAAGCGTTGTGCAATCATTGAGGCCTCAATGTATGTTATGAATATCTAGAGCTGGCTTATTAGCGGGTCTCCTCTGTCACTTTCTCCAGTGGATTTGGATAATAAGTTACAAGGATATTATACTTAGTTCAGTTTTAGTTTGTCACCTTTCTAAGGTGTAAGTCAGAAACAGCCAAAAATTTGTTAGTCGTAGTTTTTACATAATATTCATTTAGATCGCAAAAAGTTTCAAGGCTCGTATCATCTTAAATTTGAAATTCGAGCAGTTACCTAGATCTTGGTGCTCTATACAAGTAAAATACAAAAAGCCTTTGATATAAAACAGATTGTTCAAGTATTCAGCGCCCTGATTTCATTACCCCGGAGTCGAGTGGAAAGAAATCCTCAATCATCAAATATGTACCGACACATCGAACAGGGATTAAATACATTGCGAATGAGTGGCTTCCTTTAATAATAAAAGGCGTTTACCTTTCTGTGTGGAAGTGTGGTTACGGATCGGAAAAATGTTGAATCCTCATCATGTTTGGTTTTTGGAGCTAATTGGAAGAGTGTAGTATTTACCTTGTGTGTTTGGTCCTCTGGTTAATTCAGAGTTGAAAACTTAATTTTGTGATTCAGCAATATATATTTGTTTTGATAAGCACTTGCGACATTGTGTCCATGACTTGTTTATTTTCATTTGTATTATTGTGTAAGTTTTGTTCATATATTGCATGTCATTTCCTTTTGCGGAACTATTGTCTTTTTTGTCTCAGATATTGTGCATGTTTCTCACGCTACGTATACACTCGCATTGTTCTCTCCAACACTATCTTTTAATTATAATTTCATCAACACAAAAGAGGGTCTCGACAACCTCCTCTCCTCTCCCCATCTCTAATAAATTGCCTTTACACTGTCATAAAGCACGTACCTACATAAGGGGCTTACAGACGAAAAGAGCTGTCATCTTTCATGGAATTCAATAAAAGAACTCTTGATAACGCAAGAACTTGTAAAGTGGCCCTAAGCCGACATCATATTTTTATCAATATACCTAATGTTTTTATAATTAGCAAGTGTTGCTTATATCTGCTGATTTGATAAATTCTTAGATTTCTTACATCGACTATTAAAGTAATCGGAATTATTTGCTAGGAATGTTTGTGTTTTATTGATTTGTTATGTTATATTTATATATTGAATTAAGCTCTTAATTTTTATTTAACATATTTTTTAAGATATATTTTTATTTAAGATATTCTCTGTAATGTCGCACGCCAACCTCCTCATTACACCACCACGTTTGGGTTGGCTGGCAGACAATGCTTTCAGCATTAAGTCCACCCTTTGTGACAAATTTATAATTTTGTGCAAAAAAGTATTAAATAAATACATTTTTCATCCCACCATCTCGGAAAGAGTATTTTTAATCTTCAATATCTGAGTGGAAAAGCCGTTTTTATTCTCTAGAGGATAAAGTAAATTGAATTTAGAACATCGTGTGCACTAAGTTTGTGAATTAAAAAAAACATTAAACCTATTTACTGCTACCTCTATGGTGCCGAATATATCATACAACTTTTTTTTAATTTGTTAAAAACTCAGACTCGGAACCTTCTTGGTGTTCTTTTTTCAATTTGCTTTTTTTGCATTTAGTCATTTCCTCGCTGAGGTGGAATGAAAAGTTACGTGTTGCACTCGAGTGCAAAGATTTTTCACCTCGTGCTCTTTTGATTCCCTCGCTAACACTCAGGATTCTAATTTTGAATCACTCGCTGCGCTCGTGATTCAATTTTAGAATCATTCGATTGCTCGGTCATCAAAATTGAACACGCGGTTAAAAAGCAGCTTTGCACTCTTGTATAACAAATAACTATTAACCACTTTGCCGACAGATAACGCCATTTTAGTTCATCAAATTACTCTGAGTGAGACAATGGTTTTATATTCATTCAGCACACACAATTACGAAAGTTTTCGAACACGATAAAAACGAGGGTTCCATTTCAACATTATTGGTTTCAGATTTAAAACGAACAAAGAAGGCATTTCTGAGTAATCAAGGAAAATTTTCCACCGGTTTCATCGTCTTTTTTGGGATAAATTGATGTCATGTAAAGGCTGGCGTCCACCAGGCCAGACGAGTCGGGCCGCAAAAATACGTCTGTTTATGTTTTGTATTCAATATCACTAGCGAGCAAGGGCATCGATGCGACGCGATCCGTTCTGACACGATCTGCCGCTAATGGACGCCAGCCTTAACATTAGGTTCCAGCGTGACATCGTGTTCATGGGAGTGACAAATGACTACTCTCCGGGTTCTTGCTAATTAGCAAGACGTGATCATTTTGTACGTCGTGTTGCGGCTAAACTGCGAGATAATTGTATTTCATTATTTCGTTTTTATTACAAAGTTGGGAGCGAAATGCATGTCATATTCTTTTTCCATTGTTTTAAGTTTTACATTGCTCTCTAAAGTATTGGCATACCTACCGGTTTAAATCTTTAAAACATTTTTTTTTTATTTATAATTCAGAACTCGGATGTAAATAATAACTACGCATTATCAACAATGCTAGTTATTTTTATTTTATCTACCTACTTACTATTGATGAATAGAATACACAGATACATCATTGACAGAATCTGATTGTAAAATATTGCAGGTAGGTGAATAAAATCAAAATAACGAGGTTAAGTATAGGGTATTAGTAAAACTATATAATTTTAGATGGAACCAAGAAAGATTTTCCAGAGCCCGCATATTTAATCCTGCCGTCATTTACAATCTGTTTCGGATTTAATCTTATTTGTCTTTCGATCGCGCCGAGCGGACTCGTAACGAGGAGTTTCACACCGAGTGCCGGAAGGTGCTGTAAAGGTGTTCCCTCATCTAGAGTTTGTAATTACACTTTGATGTTAGAAAATAAATTGCATAAGTAGGTACCTACCTATCTATCTTTTTTCTTATAACATAGGTAAGTATTATGGTAATTATGTCTGTAATAGCACAGTATGTTATATATTATAACCTACTAAAATTACGAAGGATAGCTCACAGCCGAAGACGGTTGAGGCTTAGTTAATAGTCTCAATTACAACATGCATCGTCTCTAGCCAGCCGAACGAAACCCCTCGCCCCCCCCCCCCCCACTCCCCCATTAGATGTAAGGTTGTATCTCTGAGGAAAAATGATAAAACACTACCGAAACTAAAGTGAAAGCAACAAACGAGGCACTCACACAAAGCGATTCCGAAGTATCGGAACTACTTTTGATGGAAATAGACACAGATACATTTATTTACTTGTATGGCCTGCAAAAGGATGCTGAGCTACACTTAACCCGGATACTGTGAATAGAAATAAGACAGGTTTTACACAAAGGTATTCTTTCAGATGATACGCAGCTTAGTTGTGTGCACTAAAGTTGAACTCTTGCTTTCTACATGAAGAGTATTGTAGAGCCTTACGCTAAGACGTTCTTCCGAAAAAGGCTGACCTGTTTGTCATAATCTTGTGAAACACCCTGATAAAAATTCACACAAGTAAGATTTCTTATAGAGGACCGCCTTAGTCCAATCGCCGTAAGAAATCGCCCACTCTCCTTCCAGTTATGGCAACACATTTGTCAGAGGACTGTACCAGCAATATTCATAGGCTAGAGCCCAGCCACGTGATACATCTTGCTTGCCACAGACCACGATAAATACTGGAAATGGATGTCAGCCTGTTTAGGCATGGGTTGATTTGTGGCGTTCGATGCGACGGTCTAAAAGCTTGTAAATCTATGGATGGAATTGTGATGGGCTGTACTGTATATAATGTGCATGTTGATGGACCATTTGTGAGTAATGGTGTAAGTACTGGCGCGGAAAGTGCTTAGTTAATGTTTGAAATAATAGCAAAGTATTTTTGATACTGACTGTATGCCGGTTTCTTTTTCAACTGGGATAAAGATTATTAAGTATACAAAGCTTGAGCTAAATAAATAAAATCTCCCGTAAACAAGAACCTTTTTATGTAAAGTGTTGAGTAAAAATGGGAATTATTCGTAAAAAGAGCCGTCGCGCGTCGGGTCGGGACGTAATCCGGATTACGAACAAGATTTCCTCAGAAATAATGAGAATCACGCCTACTTGCTTAGGAACGCATCTTCACTAGATTACGTCTCTCTGAGAGATAAAAATTAGCCTTCATTTTATTCTAGGTCACGAAAGGTCGTGGGAACAAATCTACAATCTATTGCCAAGATGCTTATCTCAAAGAACGGCGAACTTCAAACTTAGAAAACCGAAAGATAACGGCTGAGAGGCTTTATGTTCGAGACTTTATAGGTTATCAATTATTTATTTGTAGTCACTTATTTTAAATTTAAATCCAAAAATATTAGTAAAACTACTCCTTCAATTATAGAATCTTCGTGTTCAGAACATTCTTGAAATTCTAGGTCAAAAACAATGATATCTAACTAAATTAATTTCATTAAGTGAGCTTTTTTGAGTTTAGTGAGTGCTAGAGACCAAAATCTAAAAAAGGCACAAGGTGTGTCATCTCAGCGTGAAAACCTTCACACAATGCGTCTACATCTATAACTAATTCCGTCTTACGTAGAGTTCAAAATTGCATAACTTAACCTACTCTATGAAATAGGGACAATTTACAGTTTATTATTACAATGATTTTCCGATACCCAGTGTAAGCTGATACAGCCTACTCTATGATATATACTATAATCTATTACGTATCTGTTTGATACAATGATTTTGCAATTTTTCACATCAATTTCATGGAAAATAAACGACACTACGACACTATTCAATAAACACATAGCTTACACAATAACAGAACAAACACTAACACTAAACAAAAGAACAATAAACAAGACACGTTAGCATAAATACCGCGACTTTGCCCGCATTGTTCACGCATCGGATTCAGGAATGAATCAAAATCCAACATACTTTTGCGACTATCGACAGCCACGCAAGTTCTTTTGCAACTTCTCGCACGCGAGTATAACCCTTATTCGTGACGATATACGGTGCGTAATAGTTTTCTTGATTGGTAAGATAAAATGGGAAGTTATAAACAATTTATACACAGAGCACAAATTGTACGTTTCGATTACAGTAATGGCAGACGACGTGGTTCTGACACTGTTATCTATCGCTTTTGCTAGTTCTACGGGTTCTGAGATTGAAATTGCTTTGAGGTATTTTAAGCACACGACCTACTTTACCTACCTCGGTATCTCTTATTATTTTTTGTTTTATGGGTTTTTGAAGTTATACTTCTAATGCGACTTCCAATTGACAGACAGCGTTTAACGCGTTAAACGTTTAACGCTCCTGCATGGGGAGGGGGCATAGAAAGAGACAGAGCGAGAGTGATCACATACGGAGACCCCCACAAAACGCAAATGGCACTCGAAGTATAACTTCTTCCGCGCGGAGGGACTCCACGCAATGGTTTTTTTTTTTAAGACACGATGTTTATGACAAGAACATCGTGTCTTAAAAAAAAAAATTAAACTGAATATAAATACTTTTTAATCCAGATCGACTGTTTAAACTGATTATAGTAAGCCCGTCACTAGGGTATCAAATTCAATGGACATGCCGTTAATCACTCTGCTTTATTTCAGTGATACACAACGTTTGCAACTGGCATTACAGTTGTGCACATTTCAGCTGGTCTGAAGATGAATTGAACCGTAGTTGGAACTGAGTATAACCTTTGTTTAGTAGAATTAAGCCTCACCAATTTCCTCTATCAAAAAGTTTGATTGTCGTTCCAAATATTCAGACGAACAGTGCGTCTGTCATGTTAACAATCTCTCAAAACCACAAACCTTTGGCCTGAAAACAGTTGGGTGCAAAGCTAATACTCTAGCTAGAGTCGTAATGCCCTGGAGCTATGGTTTGCTGTGTTAACTGTGCCGTTATATACCGGCCGTTTTTCATACCATAATATACCATACGACTGAGCTATGACAGGCGTCATGGCTCAGTCGGTAGTAGCTCTGCCTTCCGTGCTGTGGGTCGTGGGTTCGATCCCCACCGAGAACAAACATTTGTGTGTTGTAAACATAGATAACATGTTCTTTGTCTGGGTGTTTCTATGTATTATAAGTATGTATTTACAAAAAAAAATGTATGTATGTATTCTATCAGCCATCTAGTTTCCATCGTACAAGCTTTGCTTAGTTTGGGACTAGAAGGCGTTGTGTTAAGTGTCCGTGAATATTTATTTATATTTTATACCAACCAAATATGGATCTAGACATCTAAGAAATAAATGAATCGAATTGATACTAATATACGTTAATTTCTTTGGACGTAGCGTCGCTTCGCCCTTCCTCCGTTTCATGTGAGATTTGACATTTTCTTCCCTACTTTCTCTCAGTAGCCGTCAACTCGGAACTCACTGATTTCATACAGCATCTTCTCCCTAGCGCTCACTGTTCTAACATGAGTAGATATCGTTAGTTATATACCAGTCGTCAAATTGATTCACAATGATAAATGTTCAATTTCAACCGCTTCGTTTAAACCAAACTGAGCATAAAAAAGCCACTTTTCATCAGCTTAAACACCTCAATAAATCCTCTTACATCTGGCTCCTTAATTCAGAAGAAACAATTGCATCGCAAGTCTGCACTGCAGCGGATAATGTCTTCCAAACCCACGGCTTAGTTCATCCTCGTTTATTTAAAACTTTAATCTGTTGAAGTAAGAGCTATTATGCAGTGGCAGTTCAGTGCGGTTCGGGATACATGGGGCTGCAATTGTTTCTCTTTTCGGTTTTTATGAAATCCGTTGCGGTATTTTCTTTATTGTTCGCCGTTTTAACTCGAAGAGTGCCAGAGTGTTCACTTCTTTTAGGTGAATTTTATGATGAGACTGCATAGACTATGCCTACCTAGGTAGAAACAATAGTATGTCCGTTCTTCCCTATTTGTGTATTAGTTCTGTACGCCCAGATTTACCCAATTATTAGACGAAAATCTATCTCATTTCTCGCTAACGAGGTTCCCAATGCACTGAATAGGTAATACAAATTTGACCACCCCGGATTCAGAACCGCTCGATACGGCTGACTCACCGACGTACAACGGATAACTGAATTTTAATGAGCGGATGTTGGTCGGTGCTTGCAAAAGCTTCTACTCGTATTTAGGCAGTTTAAATGATGGTCACCACTTTGAGAATATTCTCAACAATTCGGTAATGGCGAGACTATTCATGTAAAACTGACATGGCTTTTGTAGCTAACCTACGTAGGTAATTAGTAATTTTGTTTCGCATTCCTCATTTTAAAACCAGGATTACTGATCACGGCAGTAATTATGCACCCGGAAGTTCCGATCTCGGCACCATCTAGCGGTTTCAGTGCACATTACTGCACTTCGATTAGGACTTCCAGACACGCGAGTTTGAACTAAGTTACTACGAGCCTAAGATCGAGTTTTGTATGGTGAGATAAATTGTTCATTATTGTAGCAGACGGGAATCTCCGAGGAAGTGTCGCTAACAAAGAGATTCGGACTCCTGATATTGTTCACTATTAATAGAAACTGCTGGAAATTGATTGAGAGTCACTGAATAGACACTGAAGTTCGCTTTAGCCAGATTACTGCCGCACTCAGAGAACATAAGTACCTAGGTATTACTTATGCGGTCATTACTCTCGAAGAGATCTCACGTTTATTATCTTGTAACGTACGTTTCTGAGTGCGGTACTTAAGTAATTTTAAAGTTCGGTTATTGGGAATGTTGTAAGATATTTTGATGTGAGAATGTGAAGCACTGAGTATATAATATATAAGCTCAGAATGATGTAGTAATCTGAGCATCAAAGTAGTGTTACTGAGAATTCATGTGATTAGATTCCTCGTCTATATTTAAAAATTTTAGTAGGTACTAGCTGCTCGATCGAGAAACCTATGAAAGCTGTACCTACCTACCTATCAAATATGTTTTTATAGAGCAACACTCAACTGCTGATATAATTATAATGTAGTAGGTACATACTCTAAGTTTTTTATTGAATACCGAAATGTTTAAATGTTTGATTATCTTTTAATTATATATTCGATGTAGGTAATATGTATTCGTTTAATTATGTATCTAGTTAATTTAAGTAACTTAAGTATGCAGTAGTTAATTTACATAAAAAATCCCCAGGGTAACCACTTTGACCAGCCACTTCAATAATTCAAAAAGCGGACGCGTGGGTATATTTTTATTCGCACACGACACTAGAAGCCTTTGAGAACTTTGCGCAGGTGTAAAGGCGCGCGCCCACTTCAGCGGGTGAGGCCCCGTGAATGGCGCGTGCACCACAGGCCACAGCCCGTAACGATGTGCACTAATTATGACGCTGAATGCAAACACTTCAACGTTGTCTTTTAATAAGCATACGAGAAATGCTACGTTTTCACTTTTTGGATGTAGGTCGGACTCTTAACCTGAATTAGTTTTTTTGTCCGACTTGTAAAGATGTCGGAGAAGAGACTGTCAAATTGAAGATGACAAATCGTAAGCCATATATTGTTTATTTAAATCAGTTGAGTAGTTTGTTCTGGCTAGCTCAATGATTTATCTTATCTTAGACCTATGAGTATGTACCTACTAGAAGACTGGGAATGTTACTAGAAAACAGGAAATATCCACTTTGCCTCAAAAGCCTATTTTACATGGAAATCGTTCAAAACCTGTAATATTATGGGCTGCTTTGGTGTTTTGAACACATTTTTGTCGTGACACAAACGTCCAATTAACATAGTAACAGGATAATTTGATAAACAAATTGCATTTATATAATACTGCGAATTACCGCACGATACCTAATACATTTAGGCAATCTCATTTATTTGAATTAAAACATTATTTATGCAGTTGTACACGACTAATTCGACATCACTAGCAACACACTGACCTGTACATCAAACAGTAAACATGCGTTTGTTTGTTTGTACAACAATTCATAGGTATTCTCTAATAATAAATAGCAAATGATCTTTCCTAATGTAAACTGTCTCAAATAAAAACAGCACTACACGAGTGTTATACCAAGAAACAGTGTTAATTACATAATTCTCATTTTCGTAGCGCCACTACGCCTGTCGTAGACATCGCTACGGCGTAGACCGTCTACGAACCAGAATCGTATTATTTTAATCACGTTTAATTAAAATACTCTCCATTTTCAGACTTAACCATTTAGCTTCAAAAATTTATTAAGTTTTAAGACTTTAAAGTTATTTTTGTTGCTCTGTCGTGTAATTTTAAGAGAAGTTCTGGTAAATGTCTCGCTGCTAACACAATATCCATAGGTACGTGTTTCAGTAAATAAGGTGCCTACACAACTCAGCCAATTTCAATAGATAAGAAAAGGCTTTTAATAGGGACCATAATTATACCTAGTGGTACGTCCCACTGCTACGTCGTAGACCTGCTACGTCGTAGCAGTAGGGATTTCGGGAAAAAAAACTGAAATCCCCACTGGTAGGGATTTCTTAGTGGGGATTTCTGGAATATATCACTGAAAAGTTTTATTTAAACTTGCTTTAAACAAGGCAGCTGTTAACTACCTACCTAATGTAAGGCTATCGACGCTAAGACTCATATAGCATTATTCATATGAACCTTGTGGTTTCCTCAGTGCTATAGTACAAAATAAGTTATAATGTATTTTTAAAACAATAAATAAATAAATTTAAAAAAAAAAAAAAAACGTATTATTAGCTTAATTTCACGCTAGCATTTAAGGTTTTCAAGATATTAAAGTTTTTATAGATTACCCGGAATGTTTGCCCTCGAGTGTATTATCTGTAGGCAAACAACTTTACCGAACCTCGCTTTTATTCAATGAATTTTGAATAGTTAGGTTTTAACAACAATTTCTATTCATATTGTGTACTGGAAACTCGATGCTACCCATTATGAGCTGCGCCAACTTCGACCCCATTTCTGAGCATCCATCTTTGGTTCTAGGTTTCTTGATTCTTTGATTCTTGGTAATGTTCTATTTTGATCATAAACTAAAATAAATAAACCTCTACCAGAGGCTGGAGATCTGAAAACACGTCGACCGTACATTGAGGTCTGTCGATTTTCTATTTTAAGATTATTTCTGTGGTTTCTTTTTTGCGTCCATAAGAAGGTCAATGCGGCAATTTAGTTTAGATCCGCCACAACGGCAAGTAGGTAGGTACCCAAACATAGAACAGATTGACTCCTTAATCAAGCAAGCAGATACACCATTTATACCGCGTTAACATTTACATACCTATAGATTATGTACCACGCAGTTACTATGTAAAGATGATAACCATATGCCAAATTTTAGATATCTAAACATAGAAAGCGTGATTAGACTTTAACTAAGGTTTATTTGTGCGGAGTGTTACTGATGAATATGGGGCCGAAGCTTTCTCTCTAGTTTCCTGCCGCAGGCGCGTAGCAAAATTGAGTGCCCTAACTGACGTGTACAATAACAAACTGTGCTGCGGCTCGGAATAATCAGTGCTCTTTGACAAGCTTCCTTCTAACAATTTCATTACCCAACCCTGGTGTTTCGAAAGAAAAGTGAAATAAAGAAATAGGCTTTGGACTGTTGACCCTCTTTTTCATAGAACTGGGTTGTTGATTGAGTAGGCGAAGTCGGAAGGCGTAGCTAGAGGCGTTCTATGACAGTCAAATTACATCCATAGTAGGTACTGTTCCGTTTTGGAGGAAAAATTATGGAAGTTTGATCAACTTTATATTTATCAGAGGCACAAAATAACTAGTCGAGCTTCTCATAGTAATCTTCTAAATATATAAAACTCTTTTGAAGCTGACTGACAATCAACGCACAGCCTCAACTATAAGTCCTAGAGGGATGGGAGGGTAGTATCCTTATATAGTGTAGGGGTGCACTAAGAAAGGAATTTTGAAAAGTCACACTCTAACTAAAGAGTCTAGAGCGCGAGCAACGCCGCGGGCGACGGCTAGTAGATTATATTATCTGTGGTAATAGCGTCTGACTTTACGAACACGTACGCGTGGACGACCACACACGGAGCGCGTCGTTGGGTGACACCCACAGTAAAACCCATACAAAATCAAGCCCGACCCACGCACGCGTTCTATGTGTTTTGGGCTTTAATTCATCTTATCTCATTAAATCTTTTAGAGACAAACAGAATTACTAAATCAATGAAAATAACGCTAAAATTCAAACGAGTATAAAACAAGATTTAGGGATCAAACCTAGATTTAGTTTTCCCAAGTGTTCAGTACTCTATGACCTAAATAAGTAAAGTGAAAGTAGAGTGAATTTCTAAAGATTCTAGTCAGCTTTTAGCGTAAGATGTCAAACGTGGTGGAAGGATTATTTTTATAGAGTTACGGCCAGACTGTGGCGAACAATGATTAGAGCCTGTTTCATTAGCTTGTACTACGAAGGGAAGGCCCTTCGCAGCCTCCAGGGCAGAAAAAAGATAGGGGCTGATTATACCTAAAAGGTTGGTTTCAAGGCTGTGTTGATATCATACTAGTGTCTACGGTTACACTTCATTGGAATAGAAAATTAAAGAAGACACGCCAAACAAGCGCCTTCTAGTTCCAAACTAAGCAAAGCTTGTACGATGGAAACTAGATGACTGATAGAATACATACATACATTATTTTTTTTGTAAATACATACTTATAATATATAGAAACACCCAGACACAGAACAAACATCTATGTTTTTAAAACACATATTTGTTCTCGGTGGGGATCGAACCCACGACCCACAGCACGGAAGGCAGAGCTACTACCAAATAAATCAAAAAATAAATCCATCAAATAAACAAAAAAACCCTACAGCTTTTTTGACATAACATGATCTTCATTTTGAGGGCGTAGGTAAAGCTGTGGTACAGCTAAGGCTGACGCTGTTATTATTGTAAAGTTGAATAATATTAGGGATTTCAACTAAGCTTTATTCAAAGTTCTTGGAAATGTATTTCTGGCACGAGCACTAATAATACATAGGTACGTTAATATTAAGAGCTCTCCCGTTCGATAAGCACCAAATGGAGCTCTCTTGTTACTTTAGGAGGCTATTTTCAGTACCAACGTACTAAAATTTCAAATTATCTTTGCACGGCTATGATACTAGAAATATTACAATAAATAGATACGATTGGCCTCACATTTGGCCAAATTATGCTCCAAAACCACTAGGTCAAACTTTTACACAAAACGATTTCCTCTACGACAAAAATCCATATTTTACTCCAGATCCCGACTGGGGGACAGATCGGGAATCGGGAAATATTGAAAAATACGAAGGCAACTGCATACTTCGCCAGTTATAGGCGATATCCCGCAAACGGACGAAGCGTCCCGGGCACAATATTCTCACATTCCCATATTCAATATCAATCTCCTTCACTCCCTACTGTCGAATTTCAACCTTGGGAGATCCTCTTACGGTTGAAAGTGGCGTGTGTAAGATGTGACACGTTCACAAGGAAGGTGTTCCATAGTGCTCCATCGGTCGGATAATGACACGTGTAGGCGCTTGCTCCCTCTTTGTTGTGATTGAGAGTTCGTGGTTGAACTGAGATGTAACATTCAGTCACGGTGTTTGACAACAACTTACAAAGGAAACATTGGCTTTCAAAAAATACTCAGGTATATTTTTAATGAGGTGTACTACTTATACCGTTATAAAAGAAGTCTTCGTAGTAACAGGTAATGGTGGAATATAAAGTATTTTAAATTGTTTCCTAGGACCAAGAAGAAAATTAAGTCTTCTAACCTAACTAGGTCCGTCCGCCTACTTCTCAGCTAGGGAGAAAAAATAAAACTACATCTGCTGACAAAATTCCATACTAAATACGTTACGCGTTGAATAAGCAAAATGCTGAAACATGTAATCAATTAGTGCGAACCCAAATGTCTCATGAAATACACCCCCTAACCACAAGAGACATAAGTGTGTTGATATTTAAATGTAATAATTTGTAATTAATAAAGACGTAACACGGAAAATAAATTTACATAAGGCTGCGCGGGTCTTACGTAAATAGGCTTTGTTTCGGGCAAATAATAATTACGAGCTAATGGCCTGTTTACACTAAGACAGCTACTGGAATGAGTGACTTGTCGCGTTTGACAAGGTCAATATGGAGATACTCTTGTCTCTTTTTACTTTCCAAGAATAAGAGAAAATCAAATTCACTGCGTATTTTTATGTATCTACTAGGAAACGTACCAGACTGTCCCGATTCGATGGAGCTTTTACTGTTCTGTAGAGAATAATCCCGATCTCGATTCTTCTGGACGAGCAAAGTATAATTTACCTTTCTTACCGCTGAGTCAGTGCTTTTATTTTTAAAAGGCAAGCTCTCCCTTCCTTCGTCCTGTCTCTAGATTCTACATTCCACACAGAAAAGTAATTTCCTCTATATAGACCTTTACTCGCTAGCAGTGGGGCCAAACCCTCACACGCCGCTTATAGGGTTCACGGCGGCAGCTAAGTCGTGCTCATTTAGAACTAAGCTAACTTAAATAAGAACCAACGTAATAAATTATGCGAATTTTAAATCAGTTTGCACATAATTCTGAGGCTTAGCGAAATGTGCTTTGAGAGCGCTCAGTGTACTATAATTGAAACTGCTAAGAGGCTGTCTCATTTTATGATCATCGTTTTACTACATACTACTACTAGATACTTGCCAAAGTAGGTAGGTACCTACGGTAAGAGTATTTAGACGATCAGCAGAATTTATCCTAACCGAACAATTTGGCCGGTACGGTAGAGTCGGTAGAGTTTTTGTAATAAGTTTCAAAACACTACATTTTTCGACTGGCTGTGTGTGTATACCTAAGCACAAGCAAAGACACGGGTCCAAATATAGTTTCTTATAGAATCTAGAAGAACATAGTTTTAGACTTCTATAGACAATTTTTTTTTATATTTTTTGGTACATACATAAGAGTCCCGAATGTTTATGTCACGAGCTTACAGGTAGGTAGGTTAGAACTTTTTCAATAGTTATTTTCGTGTTACTCATTTAAAGTAGCTAGACCATTATTCTCAACAAAAGAAAACAGAATATAATTTAGAAAATAAATTATACCTAACATCAACAAAATCAACTGAAACCATATAAATACACACAAAAATAAATATGAAACGAAATTGGCTCGTACACGGAACGTCCATTACAGAATTATTTCTCTATTTTGTTCAGAAGAAACCGTTTAAATGCAAAGAGCAAACATAAGAATGTTGTTATCTAGACGTGATACTCTTACTGTTCTACATGTTTTTATAATATTTATTTCTTGTACAGGTAAATTATATTTTGATACATATTATTTTTATTAGCATTATTACTGTCTTTAGTTTTATTGTGGTTTGATACGAAATAACGTACCTACTACGTATCCCAACTAAAGGCAATGATACATAGGCCCATAGATTTTCAGAGAGATTATGGAGTTTCTACGATCTATACCAAGCGTCGGTCTATCAAACTAAGTAGTGGGTAAGCCGTAGTGTTTCTACTGGAAGTATTATTTTGTGACTTGTTTTAAAGAAGTGTTTAGAGCTACCTACCTAGTGTACATTTCAGGTGGCAAACTAATAAACTGTAGGTAGGTATCTGTGGGCAATTGTTGTTAGATATTATTTTACAAACGTTAAGAATTCACAAAAGGCTTTCGCTAGCACCTCGCCCGCGGCTCCGATTAGTATTCCGCTCATCCCGGCGTAGAAATAATAAACACGAAAAACAGAAATTACTGTTAGTGTTATGTTAGTGTGGCTCATCATTACAGCTTATTGGGATATGTGGAATAAAACGAGCGCTGAATATCTGACGCGGGTTTGGGAGCACCTTCATACTGTTTTACTTAAAGGAACAGTCAGCCTATGTACATTTTACTGGCACCTTACCTAGTACCTACGAGGTACTTCAACGTAGGTAGGTACTTCTAGTTAGATAACAAAAGATATCATTCACATAAAGGTCAGTGTTAGTGCCTGTTCTAAGGTCTATGGTCTACCTACTTACTAAAAATAGGTTAAGATGGTCTCGGAGCCAGTGGCGGATTAGCCACGTAGCAGATGTAGCAAATGCTACGGGCCCCGCGCACCAACGCTTTCTGACCGTAAAACTTAAAATCTATCTATTTTTTTAAATCATGTACCCACAATACAATACAAAATTACAAAAAAAAATCGCGGCTCGCTTCTCTCGCCCATGATTACATTGTTTTTTTTGTGCGTAAAAGAGCAACGCAGTCATCTCTTCCAGCTAATTGATAAAATATTCTACGCTTATATTTAATGAATTGAGAACCTTCTTTTTTTGAAGTCGGTTAATTCAATCTAGAAAAGTTTGTTTGTACTAGATTTGTTTTATTAAATACCATAAACTTCATAACATAAAGCAATCCAAGGGCCCCTTGATACAAGTTGCTGCGGGCCCCGCGCTGGCTTAACCCGGCACTGCTCGAAGCCAAAAAAAGAGGAATCGAGAACCTTCTTTTTTTTTAATTCATACCTGCAGTAAAGGTGGAGCTTAAAATTTCAATTTGTACTCGACACTCAATTAATAGTGATCTAGCGTCTAGCTCTGGGAACACAACGTGCAAAGTTTGCGACTTCATTACAATCTTGTGCCCTCGTTCATAATCGTTCGATGAGTTTTTTCGAATAAAATTGTTACAAATTTGTCAGGAGGGTATTCCCCCGGTAGCAGACCGCAACAAAGAGCATTACCGGTTTCGACCCATTAAGATAGAGACCCCTTAAAAGGGTCCGTTCATCCCCATCCGTCGCCGACGCTAAGGTTGATGGATGTGGTCTGTACTCGACTATCTGCGATGACCGCTTCTGCCATTTTTTATGATTTACGCTAAGAATAATTTCGGGTGGAGTCTGATTTATTGGAGAAGTCCGTATCGTACCGCTGACGTAGACGTTTAGGACTCTATTTTGTGAGCTCTAAGGTTCACAGTATTTTATAATAATTTAGCATGGGTTCCACTGAAGCGGAAAATCACGGAGCTTTCAAACTTTTCAATATTTAACTCAATACCTAAGTAGGTAGATAGGTACCTAGGTACAAAAGTAATAAATAACGCGGTCTTGGATTCCACAAACGGCTTCGCAAAAACTCTCATAACTCGCTTTACGATCCTTCAGGTAATTTTATAGTTTTGGGTTGAGGCCGTAAAAGATTCGCTTTTCAAACAGAAGAGCTTGTGGTAACGGAATTTAATGGACAAATAAATTCGGCCAAGTGTGAGACTGACTTGCGGAATTATTGCTACCTCACAAACAATTTTATTAAAAATCTACAGGTACCTACAATAAAATAGGGCGCGTTTTCCTCATTGAAAACCAGCCCAACCCAACCGAATGACACCGAAGTCATAGTAGTCCATACCTACTTATTGTACCTAAGTATCTAATATTTCGAGTAGCGACACAGTGAAGTAGCTTAGGAGGAAAATTTAGAAACAGAGGGTTTCATTCTCACAAAAAACACTGCTGTAATTGGCTTTCAAAGTTAATTAGATACCACTCTGTAACCAGGAAATAACTTTATTTGTAATCCTTTTATCCGACTTTAAAATCTCTCTCTGAGAAGTAGATACCTACTTAACTTGTAAAGTACTTATCCACTTAAAAAGTTATGAAAGGGAAATAATTTTTCAGAAGTCAAATGAAATGGAAATTGTTGAGAAATGGGTGAGGGTGGTACCTACCTGCCGGAAAAGTTTCGGCAAATCGCATTATACGAGACGATTGAGTTAGACAACTTGTGCTATGTACAGTCGACAGCACAAGTGGCAGTCCCGCGCGGACCGCGGTACACTTGACAAAACAAGCGATAAGTTCAGTGAGCGTGGTTTATCGCCGCTGCGCGCAGTCTAATCAGGACCCCTAGACAAGTGTATTGAAAGAATTCGACTGTCTTGAGCTGAAAGAAAGTCAGGTGTCACTGATATTATCGATATTTTTGAATTTGCCTTCTTCTTCTTCTCTTCATTAATGGCCTCTGTCCGTCATTTCGACAGACCATTTAGCCAATGTCAAGTGATATAATTATAATAATATAAGTCAAGTCAAGTCATTAAAACAAACACAAGCCGACTTGACAAATGACTTGACTGATATTATTTCAAAATATCTCACTTGACTCTGGCAATATTGTGTGTCGAAATGACGGACAGAGGCCATAAATAGAAGATGAAGAAGTATCCTGAACCAAGGCGATCTATATTCCGACATCACCCAAGGCAGACTCGCGTTTCTTATGACACTTCTCAATAAACAGTCAAGAAAATTTAATAATGGTTCATTGTCTGGTGGTTAGGTGGGACACCTGAGACCCCGGAATGTGAACTGCAGGCATTAGTGCTAATATGTGGAAACATAGCACTTTGCAGATTTGGATGACATCTAGGTAGATGACTAGCGATTGTCATTTGTTTAGTAGGTACCTATAGGTCAATGCTTGCGATTCCGCTCAGTGCAATCTCTATGCGACACTAATAAGTATTCAAGTCCGATCTCTCCCGAGACGAATAAAACAGCAGCATAACATTTAAAGTCGGAGATTGGCCTGTTATTCCGCTAGATATGACTCCGGGAGTCTCTGATATGAAATCTTACAACACTAATGTTCAACCGAGCATTTTATAGGACCAATAAAATAGCATATTAGATAGGGGGATGCCGCGTGAGATCAATTTCAGATATTAAAGCCGCTTCAAATAGTAAAACTTTTATTTCCCGTGAGTAAGGTGCCGCCTTCGACTTCTATCACCGTGTTACAGCCTCCACTTGGAACGGAAGCGAAATATCCGCTGTGTAGTGCGTCTTTGGTAATGTTGAGGGTAGCCGATAAAGACGCCAATTTCGAAAAACATGATGTTTGAACTTTACTATCTTAGTGGTTACGAAGTTTTCGACGACATTTCTCATAGGTACTTAATGAAACCCATCGCTACCGCATATTAAATCCTAAAAAAGTGTTGTCAAAAATATTGCCGTTTACGAATATAATATATCTTATGGTGCACATTTTTCGAAATAATTGTTTATCCGGTGTTCTCGAACTTTTCTTTCGGTTTACATGATCCTACTGCTCACCTGTTTTCGGTGTGATCTGGTTCTAAGATGAAATGTTTATAGTGCAAACGTAATAGAATTTCTGTGCGATGGATGTGGCGCGACTTTACCACGTTTGTCTTCCTTCTATGTACCTAATGTCCTTGTTACAACTTGCAACACATTTTTATTACTCCTGGGAGTACCTAGCACGTAACTTGTATTAGTATTTCAATAAATGACTTGTCGTGTTATCAATTATAACCTCTACGTAAAATGTGATGACAAATCGTCAATGAAAATAATCACAAATTATTTTTTATTATTTGTATTATGCGCTGAGGTGTCAATAAGTATTAAAAATGTTCAAATTAAACAAACTTTATTTAGGTAGTTCTTACTAAATTAAACAACTAATTATACGAGTAGGTGTTACCTTAAGACTACATGAAGAATTTTATAATTAAAAGGTACTGTGATTTCTTTGCAACATTCAACTTAAACATTGTTTTATTGGCACATCAACATGTTTTGTAATAGTTGCTACTGCTAGCATACATCTTTAGTGAACAAAATGCGTAATGTACACACGGCTATACGTCAAGTTAGATTTCTAACATAACCATAACTATAAGAACTACGCTATATACAAACCAATAGTAAAAAAAAAAAAAAAGGTCCACAAATAATTCTTCTTAGATTGAAGTAACTGTATTATTCACCACTTGAAGTCTTACACTCATGTCACTTCCGGTCTGTGGGACGAACGCGTCATCGGCTGTGGTCTGTGAGACATCAGCTGCGGTCTGTGAGACATCGGCTGCGGTCTGTGAGACATTGGCTGCGGTCTGTGAGACATCGGCTGCGGTCTGTGAGACATTGACTGCGGTCTGTGAGACATTGGCTGCGGTCTGTGAGACATTGGCTGTGGTCTGTGAGACTTGGCTGCGGTCTGTGAGACGCACATCACGTCTCACCGACGTGAGTTGACGGTCCGTTGGACGGAGGACATGCCGTCTACGAAGCGAGTTCGGAACAGCACGTTGGCGTTGTTGAACATTCCATCTTTTAGGGATACTATGATGAACTGAAAAGTAAAGTTTATTTTCAACTCTTACGGCGCGTTAACATCAAGCGGCAGTGGGCAGGGAAGTGGGCAGGGAAGTGGGCAGGGAACTGGGCATGAGCTTGATCTAAACACGATCATGCCTCTGTCCCGGCATGTTCATGCCCTTGCCCTAATAAGAATAAAAGCGATATTATTGTGGCAATACGTCCGGACGTACTCGCGGCAATAATGCCGACAGCGGCATGAGCTGAGTGTAAACGAGGTATTAGAAAAGCCTATTTTTAACTTTCAACTTTCAAAGCGTATCAAATGCATTTATCGATACCACGACGCTAATCGTACGTATCCTGACATTCGAAAGCTTTATTTAGCGAACAGTTTTGTCCAACCAGCAGTGCAAGTACCGTTCTTGTCGATCGCATAATTTGACATTTAGAATCGTGCAAATTCGATAAAAATCCTTTTATCGACAGTTGCGGGTAGGTTACCAACTTAGTCGATCGGTAGACAAATTCGTTAAATATTAACGAATTGGCAATGGTGTATGTTTACTATGTTTTGATTCTGACGAACGAAAGTGATTAACAGTGATATTGACAGTAAACTAGTAAATCATGGCAGCAGTGAACGAATGATTTCGATAAACTCTGACCTTATTTTTGGGAGTACGGATCTTTTGTCGACAAGAGATCCGTACTCCCATGGAACGATACGATTCGATACGTTTATCGACTTTAGCGATCGACAACTAAGCGATCGATAAGAACGGTACTTGCACTGCTGTCGTTTTTTTTTAACAGAACAAGTTTAAATTTTATGAACGCAAAAACCAAAGGTCACAGAGATTTGAACCAGCGCCTTCGTGATCACCAGTCGCAGTCCCCAGCCACTCGACTAACCATCCACAATGTGCTCCGTCGAAATTACCTGTGAGTGTCTGAAGTGTTCCCGCAGCATGATGCCGATGTTCTGCGTGTGGGAGAGATCTAATGCTGCGTCCACTTCATCCAGGATGTATAGAGGAGCTGGCTTGAACAGCAACATGGCCAGGACTAGCGAGAGCGCTACTAAGGAACGTTGGCCGCCTGATAGCTCCCCGAGGGACTCCTTCCAAGTGTCGTTAAAGCCCACGCGAACCTAACGTATAAAAATAAGCATTGTAAGGAGAGTGTTCAATAAAAACTATTTTTGGTGATAAGTATTCGACGTATCTAATAGCATGATGTTTTTTTTTAATATTGGTTCGATGAAGGATGGTGAATTGTCGTGTAAAACAAAAATACGAATAATAAAATTTTGAAACCTATATTAATGGTTGTTATTTTGTATGAACAACTATTATAGCATTTATTTTTCTCTTACTTAAAGGTTTGTCTAGCTTAAGATCTTAGTTAAATTATTGAATAGGTAGTGTATGGATTTCTTAATGACTTGTAGTAGAGTGACCTCAAGTCCGAACTGCTCGGGGCTAGGCTTGCTTTAGTCAATCTTCACCGATTATCTAAGTTAAGCGACGTTCGGCGCGGTCATTACTTGGATGAGTGTCCGTTAGTGGCATTTACATCTGAGTGCTTCCGTGCTTCGGAGGGCACGTTAAACTGTCGGTCCCGGCTCTAGCAGTCGTTAAATCACGACGGAGGCCTTAAGGCGGCCTAAAACCTCCGTCACCAGAGTTGGCCACTAACTCACCCGAGCTTGCTATAGCTTTACCTCGAGTCCGTCGAGTACAGTTTCACCGTCGGGTGGCTTCAGCTCTGCCTGTGCTCCGGGTAACAAGGAACTGAATATGGAGCCGAAGTCGCGGTTCACTTGCGCACACGCCTGGATGAGCGTGTTGCGCTTCTTCTCGTCCAGTTCTTGCATCACTTGCACCAGCTTGCTGCGGTCCGCTGTCACTATCGTCTTCTTGTGGAGCAGGTCTTGGTACTGGAAGACAATTAGATAGTTAGATTGACCTGGCTTGAATTTTGTACCTTCGCTAAGGCTTGAAGGGTATGAGTGTATGTACCTGTTCGTCCTCCTTGCCGAGCAGGGTGTGTGCTCGTGCATTGAGTCCTCTGGCCAGCTTGTCCCTGCGTTCGTCTAGTTGTATGTACCTGTTCGTCCTCCTTGCCGAGCAGGGTGTGTGCTCGTGCATTGAGTCCTCTGGCCAGCTTGTCCCTGCGTTCGTCTAGTTGTATGTACCTGTTCGTCCTCCTTGCCGAGCAGGGTGTGTGCTCGTGCATTGAGTCCTCTGGCCAGCTTGTCCCTGCGTTCGTCTAGTTGTATGTACCTGTTCGTCCTCCTTGCCGAGCAGGGTGTGTGCTCGTGCATTGAGTCCTCTGGCCAGCTTGTCCCTGCGTTCGTCTAGTTGTATGTACCTGTTCGTCCTCCTTGCCGAGCAGGGTGTGTGCTCGTGCATTGAGTCCTCTGGCCAGCTTGTCCCTGCGTTCGTCGAGTTGCTTGAGTCGTTGTCCGGCGAGATGCGCTTGCTTGGCTTCGAAGTCGTACATCCCGCCGGCCGCGCCGAAGAACTGCTTCTCCTGCTGGATCCAAGGGTTCTCCTTCTCCATGCGACGCAGCTGTTAAATACAATAGTTCAGCCAAGACAGTTATACCGCGGAGTAGAAAAGCTATAATTCATAACTCCTGGATGAAGAGCTCTCCTAGCTTCCTGGCCTTGAACTACAGCTCCTACTTAATGGACCAATGAATTAATCAATGAATGAACCCATGAATGAATCAATGAATCAATCAATGAATGAACCAATGAATGCATCAATGAATGCATAAATTAATGAATCAATGTATGAATCAATTTATTTATTTATTTATTTATTTAAGATACAATTTAGGCGTACAGTAATGAATCAATGAATGCAAACGCTTTATTGTACATAAAAACAGCAAAACATGAACTAAAACAAAATATGTTGCATTAAATGTACAATGGGCGGCCTTATCGCTCAATAACGATTTCTTCCAGGCAACCTCACGCAACACGTAACTGACCTGTTCCTCGCGTGCTTTGACCTCAGCCTCCAGCTGTTGGATGCTGTACTCCAGCTCCTTGATGGACAGCTGGTGCTCCTGGCTGGTCTTCTGCAGTGCTTCCTTGCGTTGGATCCGACGCGCCACTTCGCTGTTCCGACCTGATATCTCTTCTTTTTGCTGCTTGATTCGAGCTTGCATCTCTTTTACCGCTTCCTGGATATCATTTTTTTTTTTAAATTTGTAATAAAGCCAGTGAGGAATTTTCTAAATGGAGAGTCTGATGTGAGATTGTTGGCTACAGCACTGCCGTCTCCAAGAGAAGAGGAAGAGTTTCCATGATCAGTCCTTACCAGTGCTGCCGTATGTTCCTCTACAGCATGCTGGAGTGTCTCCTGCAAGGCGTCAGTGGCTTGATGCGTGTCTGCGAGATGGCTCCTGCTGGTGGCTACAGCCTGCTGCAGCTCTGCCGTCTCCAGGCGAAGAGTCTCCAGCTCCTGTTCCCTGTTCTTCCAGGAGGAGCCGTGGAGGTGAGCGTCGCGTTTCGCCTTTTTTAGTGCTTCCTCGGCTTTTTTGAACTCCCTGTTTATAAAATATAGTGATAATGTCCACACTAGATTTAAAGATATACCCAACTGGACTGTTTTGTCTGACGCCTGAATATTTTTGTTAGGATAATAGTTACCTGCTGAATGACAGCCCATACTATATAAAAGAGGACTACCCTCAAAATATATTAGAAAAGAGAAGGGAATTACAGGAGCAAGTCAAAATAGAAAGAGAGAAGGGCAACACAGCCATAATCAAGTACGACAAGCTAGTCATACTTCCCATCACACACAAATACGACTCTTCTACGGCAAACAACAAGAAAAGGACATTGTCAATTTCTCCAGAATATAACAAGCTAAATGAAAACCGCAATATACACACAAACAAGAAAAACAAAGCTCTGTCAGCTCAAACAAAAACCCAAAGATCATCAAGTCTCTCAGAAGGTGTTCTTAAACCAGGGATGCTAAACTTCTTGGTAACCAAAAATACGAACACTACGAAACACATGCAAGATAACACAAGTAAAAACGCATAGCAATTACAGCAACCCTCTCACACAGATAACGAAAAACAACAAAAATTAAACAAACCTTTTCTTCCAAGCCGGCTGGTCACCGTGGAAGAGTACGACCAAAACCCTCCAAAGGAAATACTCTATCAAAACAATCCTAGGAATCCAAACCAGCTTTATATAGCTACCTACAATGTCAAATCACTCTCAACGCATGAGCGCCTAATCGAATTAAACGAAGCACTTACCGACATTAAATACGATGTAATTGGCATTTCCGAAATGAGGCGCCATGGAAACAAAATAGCGGAATATGACGATTCCATACTCTGCCACATAGGAGAAACGCCAGGCCTCTACGGTGTAGGCTTCCTAATAAAAAAAATACCTTAAGCAATATGTGGAAAGCTTTACAGGTCTTACCGAAAGAGTAGCAATGCTAAACTTAAATTTACAAGGGACATGTTTATCTATCATACAAGTATACGCACCTACAGAAGCAGCTAACGAGGAACAGATGAACATCTTCTATACAACAGTCCGCAAGGCCATAGACACAGCACACAAAGATTTTATATTGATGGGAGACTTTAACGCCAAAATAGGCCAACCTAGGCCAGACGAACACTTAATAATGAAACCAAACGGCTTTGGAATAAGAAATGAAAGAGGACAGAGACTCATAGACTTCGCGCTGGAGAACAAACTGTCAATTTTAAATACCTTTTTTAAGAAGAAACTTAAAAGGAGATGGACTTGGCGATCACCAAATAATCAATACAAAAATGAAATAGATTATGTTCTATCCAACCGGCCAGATTTATTCGAGAACATCGAAGTCTTAACCCTAAATTACCCATCAGATCATAGACCAGTAAGGGCTACAATTACGATTAAAACACTCAAGAAAAGCAGGGTCGGATTCACAAATTTCAAAACATGCACTCTCAAAAACGAAAACGAAGTAGAAATTTACAAAGAATGCCTAGTGACCCAACTACAGGAAACACTAAAGGACAACGAAACTGCTAAGGTACAAGCCTACCACGATGCAATTACTAATGCCATCAAAACTAGTATACAAAAAGCTCAACGCTCAAACAACACCTCTGAAACCCATAAAGTTTTACAATTACGCACAACAACTTTAATAAAGAGAAGACGAGAGTTACAAAAGGCTAAAAACAAAACACGATCTATGAAAAACGAACTAGCAGCTCTATATAAACTAGTAAGCAAATACATAAAAGCTGACTACGCAAAATACAGAACCAGCACAATAGAAAAACATTTAAGACAAGCGGGAAGCACGAAAAAAGCCTATAAAGAACTGAAAACAAACAAAACATGGATTGAAAGTCTTAACTTATCTGGGAAAACACTACACAATCGCAGCGACATTATCAACATAGCAACCGAGTTCTACAAAAATTTATATACTGAAAAAGTACACTCGAGCAACGTTAACGACCCAACCAAAACTATGAGCTCCGAGCGAAGCATAAAAACTATAGACGAAAAAGAAATCATTGAAACAATCAAAAAAATAAAATCTGATAAAAGTCCTGGTTCTGACAATATTACAAATGAAGCTATAAAAACCGCCAACACAATACTGGCTCGACCGCTAACAAACCTGTTCAACCTAATAATAAAAGAAGCATGTATACCTTCACAATGGTCAGAATCAAACATCATCTTAATCTATAAGAAGGGAAACCCTGGCGATATTGGAAACTACAGACCTATAAGTCTACTGCCAAGTTTATACAAATTATTTTCTACCATCATAAATCAAAGAATTAGCGAAACGTTAGAAACCCACCAACCTATTGAACAGGCCGGCTTTAGAAAAGGTTTTTCTACAGTGGACCACATACACACACTAGAACTACTTATCGAAAAATACCAAGAACAACAAAGACCTCTATACATAGCATTTATCGATTACCAGAAAGCCTTCGATACAGTATCACATGCTAGCATATGGCAAACCCTTAGAGACCAAGATGTGGAAAACCAGTACATAGAAGTCATCAAAAGTATATACGGCAACAGTACAAGCAGAGTGAAAATGGAAACAACGGGACCAAGTTTCCCCATTCGAAGAGGCGTTCGACAAGGCGACCCACTATCCCCCATAATATTTATTGCTGTGTTGGAATCTATTATTGGAAAGCTGGACTGGAAAGGGCTGGGTATAAACATACAAGGCAAGCGTCTAAACCACTTACGTTTTGCAGACGACCTAGTATTACTGTCAGAAACAAGTACTCAGCTGCAACACATGATTGAATCACTCCATGTAGCTAGCAAAAGGGTAGGACTTGAAATGAACCTTACAAAAACAATGGCAATGACCAATGGCTTAAAAAAGACAGTATCGGTTGGACACGAACCGCTGAAGTACACAGATCAATATATATATCTAGGAAAACAAATAGGTTTTGACAGAAAAAACAATGAGAGGGAGATAGAACGAAGGACACAACTAACGTGGAACAAGTACTGGAGCCTAAAAGAAATATTTAAGAGCAACATGCCGATAGCTGTGAAAACGAAGGTAATGACGTCATGCCTGCTACCATGCTTGACATACGCCTGCCAGACATGGAAATTTACCTCAAAAATAAAAAACAAAATCACCACTTGCCAGCGAGGAATGGAACGCAGCATGCTAAATATAAAGAAGTTACACAAAATTCGTCACACAAAAATTAGTAGCATAACAAAAGCCAAAAACGCCCTTTCCTTCGCTCGAAAACTAAAATGGAAATGGGCTGGCCACGTCGCGCGACTTCAAGACCATAGATGGACAAAAGATGTAACTACTTGGAAGGGCCCAGAAGGCAAACGCTGCAAAGGCAGACCTTACACACGCTGGGAAGACGACTTAAAACGGGTGGCGGGGCCGGAATGGCTCTTTATAGCTGGAAATCGGGACGAATGGCAGTCCTTGGAGGAGGCCTTCACCTGCGAAAGGGTTCTTGCAATTAAAGAATAAACCCAAACTAACATTAAATAATAACTAGGTACTTACCTACTTAACTAAATACTTTAAATAAGATAAATATTACTATTTTTTATATAACATACATTCTTTTTTAAGCACCACTTACTAACTTTTTTGGCAAGAAATAAAAGGCTTTTTTATTTTATTTTATTAATAGTTACCTCTCCCTGTGTCCCTTGATGTCCTTGACCTTGGCCTCCAGTTCCTTGGCCCTGGCTGCAGTTTCCTTCTGCATCACCTTGTCACGTTCCACAGCATCTGACAACTCCCTCACCTGACACAGAAATACTTCTTAAACTATATTCGAACTTCTAATTTAATTCAATCCTTGACAGATAGTGTTGCTGCTTTTTCATGAAAACTGAACTGTGAAGTGAATTTGATGAGCAGCTAATATGACTAATGTGACATCAGATCAAAAACTCTAAAAAAAACTGGTTTTATTATTAAAAATTCAGTTATAGTTTGTGGCAAATGGTTTTGACTTCAATTTATGCAAATACTTAATTGAAGCTTCCTTTTTGCTGTTGTCTGCAGTAGTCATTATAATATTATTGCAAATGCTGTGCATGCCTGTAATTGGCACACATTTTATAGAAAAAGATTTTCAAAAGTGATCATTGTATTGTAAACTATGTGCGCTATTGGTGTTGCCTATTGAATAAATAAATATTTTACGTTAAAACCGCCATTAGTTTTTTCTGTGGCGTGTGATTCCACCAAAAATTACAACTTGATGGATAGTTCAGAGCACAAATAGAATGAGAATAGAAAAGAATGTGACTAGCATAGTATAGTATAGTGTAGTATAGTGCACCTGTGCCTGCAGGGTTTCTATCTCCGCGTGTGTCTGTGCATGCGATGTACTGGCCAGCCGAGCACGCACCACGCCCAACTCGTGGGACATCATGTCGTATCTATTAACAAAACATGTTCCTATTACATGCTCATGTACTGTATGTACACTTCAGCTATTTACACCATCAACATTTCAATGTATTTTTACCACTAAAATTGAGTTTCCTCTTACATGAATTACGTCATATTGCTAGTACATTTCTGGTGTGGCAACATCATATCAACTCTCGAGCAATGAGTGTTACCATCGAGAGAAATGACAGCATAAAATGAAAAAAATAATATTACATCAACGTGTCGATATCAGTATCTTTATAAACACAAGAATTACTTAGAAGTAGCATGATTTAGATCCTGAGATCATGACCTAGGCACCTAAATAATAATAGATAAATGACCTAGGTGAATCTAGGCGTCAATTTCCCGCATCCAAAGGCTAGAAAGACCAATTCTAAGTATAATAATGTTAGTAGACGTACTTTTGTTTGAGTGCGTGGTACTTGTCCGCGGCTTGCTGCATGGAAGCCAGCTCGTCGTTACAATCAGCCAGCTGTTGCTCTGCCATTTGCAACTCTCGTTCTAGTTGCTTTAGCTCTTCTAATTGCACGAGCACCGACCCACCCTGTAACAACGCAACGTATTGTAACTTATGAAGTATGTGATACTAGCGGCTCGTCCCGGCTTCGCATGGGTAATTAACAATAATTACTTAGATAAGGACTTTTTTAGGTAATATTTGGAGTTTTAGTAAGGATCTGTAATTTTCTTCGGAGCCTATTCAATGCAAACAAACAAACAATCAAATTGTTCCTTCTTATCTATTCTAATATTATAAGGAGGAAAGATTTGATTGCTTGGTTGGATTGGGTTTTGTAGTGGTTTTTAGATAGAGGTTCGATGGGGGTCGGTAGCAGTTTAGTTAGGAGGGGTTTTTAGTGGTAGGAGTCGGGACAGCGCGACGGTCGCAAGGTTGGATGGACCGATCTAGGTACATCCGGCCATACCTACTCACATCCGCGCACGAAGTCGGGACTAGACCGCTAGTAATACTAGTAATAGATGGGGGTGGGGTCCATCATTGAACCTCATGTAAGTGGTCATGACCCCGCACTAGCGCCACTACTCCGGCAGCCGGCTCGCTTGCACACGCACTCGCGTCGCGCGCCTGCCGCTAGATTTGCAGGAGCCAACACCTCCCTGCTACCTAGGCCCGCTAGATGTGCTTCGAATGTTGTATATACCTTGACCCGTGCACCCCCGGACAGCGTCCCGGAGGGGTCGAACACGTCTCCGTCGAGTGTGACGGTCCGACGCCTGACGCCGGGATGGAAGCACACCCGCTTGGCCGTCTCCAGGTCCCGACACACTAGTGTGTTCCCGAACACCCACGCCATGGCCGGCTGCAGCGCCCGCTCGTACGATATCAGGTTCAATGCCAGTTGCACGTTGTCGGCGCCGCCACCCTGTATCAATAAAACAACATTCATTGCATGTAGTTAAGCAAGAAACAATCCAATCCACCCTTAAGTCAAAAACAAGCTAACGTTCGTGAGGGCTACCTTTACGTCGATAAACAAGTACTATTATAAAATTGTAAAAAAGCCAAAAACTAAAATTAAAGATACAGATGACCTTAATATGCAGATAAACAATTCTGATTCCGAAAATAAAATTTGTTTGTTTGTTTGTTCGCGGTTCACGCCTAAACGGACTTCGGAATAGTATAATATCAATGAAGCTCTCCATTCGGAAGCCTTCTATTCGGAGTGAAACATAGGCTATATTTTATTGAAATCAAAGACGTGGATTCGTAGATCCAGCTTGAACTCTCTAAACTTAAAGCAGCCATTTGGTACGAGGTTCATCGGATGCTGGTGACAGATATTTAGGTAGAAAGTTTCGCACGCGTACGTAGTCGCGGGTATCAGCTAGTCTACGTGTTTAGAAGTGTTTATAATGTGTTGTTAGCGTGGTCGTTACCACTTCCTGTGCCGTGGCGATGGTTCTGTTGTCGATGACGTGTCCTGAGATCTTGTTGAGCGGTATGATGGTGGTGCGAGTCTGCAGGTTACCGCGCTGCAGCAACAACTTGCTGGTCACCTCCGTGTCTACCACCACGTTGTATAACTGCAACAATTGTCACGAAGGTAAGTAGCTTATGTACTTTTTGATTATATTTATTAATTAATTTTATTTTAATAATTCAAATTATTTTTATGTACGCCCCGTCCATGTTTTGTGTATAAGATCCTGTCCATCCAAAGGTTGCCTGGAAGAGATTGCTTTAAGCAATAAGATCGCCCATTGTACGTACCTCCTAAAACTTGACTGTATTACCAATTATGGTTTTTTTTGGTTATTTTGTTTACATATAAGTGGTGTACAATAAAGAATATTCTATCTTCTAAAGTGCATTTATGAATCAGTAACCAACTCTGGTGATAGAGTTTTTAGACCGCCTTAAGGCCTCCGTCGTGGCCTAACGAGTGCTAGAGCCGGGACAGTTTAACGTGCCTTCCGAAGCACAGAAGTGCTCAGACGTAACGGTCACCCATCCATATAGTGACCGCCCAATACGTCACTTAAGTTAGAGGATCATAATAACTATTAACTTAGGTAATCAGTAAATATTGACTAAGCAAACTACACCACGAGTACTTCAAAAGTTTGATTAACAGGCAGATTATTTTTACAGTTCCAAAAATTAAGCCACTTCTTATCTATGTCTTTAATTATTGGATGCTGTGTAGTACTTGCCCAACACAGTCTATCCACATCATGATCAGCGTGATATCAGAGTGTTGGAACAGATTTAAGCTGTACTGACAGTTCGACCGATGTCACAGTGCGACTGATTTTGATTGTGAATTTTGCTCCACCATGGTGTATTAGGCTCGCTGTATAAATCTTCTGTTTCCTCTTGATCTTGTCTGTAGTTACCATCTATAATCCATCATAGAGTGATATCATCCATGATCCAGTAGCCATGATCACGAGCAAACTAGCACCATAATGAGCTGAGAACTAACCTTGCCTCCGGCTGCTGTCTCCAAAGCCATGCAGTAGATGGGATCGCACACATTGATCAGTCTAGCGACAGTACCTGCAAATAATACACAAACATTACTATTTTCAAAGATAAATTTGCGTTACATTGCGCGTCAATGTTTTAATTTCCGCGCATTATTTGAGAAAAATACTATACAAGCCTTGGCCACAACTAGGCCTCGATGGATTTAATAGGTATGTGGGTCAAGGCACGTTCGCCCATCAACGCCTCTTACGGTGGCCGCTGCAGTAATGTACCATTAGAGGTAGTTAGTTTATACTGACCAGAGACCCTGTTAGTGTCGAAGTTAGGTTGTGGCGGGGTGTAGTGGAAGCGGCACCGCTGTAGTCGGGCCGACCGGCCGTCCACTCGGTCGCGCGCGCCGCGCACCGCGCCGGCCAACGCGCGCGCCTGCTGCTGCAGCGCGCCGTGACGCGACGAGCTGAATGATAATGATGATAGCTCGCTCTGTATCAACAACAAAACGTTACAAAAACTAAAAAGTTAAACAAGACAATATTCTCATCTAAAATTATTATGTACTCATAGGTAGTGATGTTTACAAGATAACTTCACACAAATTATTTGATAGAACCGCTATCCCAAGAGCACACGTTTGCATGGATTGCATTGTGAATGTTTTTTGGTGGAAATGGCCCACAGTTCAATCAATTACCAGCCATTTAATCCTAACATTGGATTTACATGGTTCTAGTAATAATATTATGAGTTCAGAGTTTAAAGGATGTCCCGCAGTTTAATGTACCTCTCGGCATAGACCTCCTCTAACGCTTTCCATTGGGTTCCATCTTGTGCTACCCTTCTCGAGTGTTGTCCAACAGTTACATGTGGCTATCTCTGGTACAGTACATACCTCGAGCCGCTGATGCTGCGTCTCCTTCTGATGGATCTCATCTTGATCCTTCTGATACTGTCGACTGGATGATGCGAACTCCTTCTGCAGCCGCTGCAGCCGGTCCTCAGCTGCCTTCTTCTCCATGCTGGACTGCGTGATGCGGGTCGACGCTTCTGATGCACCTTGCTTGGCAGCTGCAAGAGTCTTATCAATAAATAAATAAAATCCTACTATTATAAACGCGAAAGTTTGTTAGGAAGTATGAAAAACTCTGATTTGGATAAAACTTGGAATATATCGTCCATATCCTGGATTAACACATGGACTACTTTTTATCTCGGAAAATCAACAAGATCAAACAGGACGCGGACAAACTCGCGGGTGGAAGCTAGTATGAAATATTTAAGTTTCCATAATGTCAGGAGAAGGAGAATACCCATGTACAAAACCTACTTTTCAAATGATGTAACCATTAAGTTGTAATATAGAATAGTGTACCCATGAGTTGATCCTGTAGCGACTCGGAAGCACCTTCCAGTCCTGAGCTGACGGCCAGGAACCTCTGCTGTGCCTCGGCCAGCGCTGCGTTGCTCTGCTCGCTCGCCACGCGCACACTCTCGAACGTTGACGACGCCTGCAATAACACTCTACATTTATTCTGTACAACAAGGAACATTTACAATTTAGTATTTCGCATCGACACGCTTCATTTCATTTATTCGAGTCCACTGTAAGACCTAGAAATACGGTGATAGCTTTTTGTATGTTCGCGTTGTTCGAATCACGACAAAGTTTAAATCGGACGCATTTGGTTTTTCATCGCGTTTATTTCAGCCAGTGTATCGTTAACTTGAGATAGGGCATTTGCAGATTTTCTCTTTACGTTAAAAATGAGGAAAATTAACTGAATTCCAGAATTAAAAAACCTACAAAAAGATCTCCTGTTTCGTTGGCTTTGCCTCGGAACACTACATGCGCAACTATTTCCGCCTCGTTTAATTTATTTCATGTGGTCTGTACTTATTTGGAACACACACATTAATCGTATTACGAAATAGGTATGGATGGATTTAAAACACAAGCTAAGCTGGCTTTGAAAATGTTTAAATCTAGACCAAATGCTCATGATTTGATGCACTTACGTCTTTTGTAAGACCTGCAAATAAGAAAGTAATCAAATGTGATTAAAAATCCGTTACTACGTGCTGTCATTATGTTATTATGCGTATGCGTACCTAGGTACCTACACATACACGCGTATGTACCTACTGACTAATCCTTCGCGACTTACATCCAGGAATTCTAATTCCGAACTCTATTTCTTGCAAGACTTACAGTTCACCTAACAACTCACCTCATCGAGCGCCGCCTTCTTAGTGTCAAGTGCAGTGACGTCATCGTGAAGAGCCCGCTCGAGTAATCTGGCACGTTTCTCGTGCATGGCCGCGGCTTCCTTACCGGCCTTCAGTGCGCTGCCGGCCGCTGCCTCGCTGCGCTCTAGAGAGCCTAGTTCTGTTTCCAGTTCTCTGAGGACGTTCGCGTTTTCCTACAAAAGTTTTCCTTTCCTTTACACGTTCAATTAAAAACCTTGGGAACACGGTGTGATATGACATGTGTTTTTATCGCACACCAAGAAAAGAAAAACCATAAAAGAGAAATAAGTTTCAAGTATGAAGTTCAATGGGCGGTCGTATCGCTATACGCGATCTCTTCCAGATAACCTAGCTATACCTACACCAGGTGACAAGAGGTAGGTGACAAGCTATGTCTAAATTCATACATACCTCATCCAATTTCTTGTTGATTTCCACAATCTCCTTGTCGATGCTCTTGGCTTCCTTCTCGTTACTCTTGATGGAGTCCTTCTTGCCCTTGATATCGTCGCGGACCCCTTGGATGTTGGCTTCAATTTCTACTAGTTTCTTCGTGGTCTGGTCGTAGCTGAGGATTTCATTGAGGGGTAAAAAGTCCAAAATTATTGCTTAAGTGCTTCCTAGTGTTAGCTATTGAGGCTACAAGAGCTATCTAGAATAGGTACTAAATATAAAAAGATCTAGGGCCTTATGCTCAGAACGGCAAAAATTTTATATAATAGGGACGACGTCATATCCCGAACTAATATTTTTTTTTTATTGAGGTTACAGCAGTGGATTTCATCAAGCTGATATGATGAAACAAATTAATAATAATATAGTTACATGTAAGCCTTGTGCAGTTTGGAGATGCCGTCTATCTCCCTGACGACCTGCTGGTGCTCTTGAAACTGTGATCTCTCTTCTTGCAACTTCTGCAGCTTTGGAGCTATGTCCTCTTTTATTATCTAAAACAATAGTTAAAACTCTTTAGAAAGATTTCCATGAGCACTGTATCTATGTCGCCAAGCAAACAAAAGCTAGTTTGTTATAAAAGTAAAATTATAAAATAAAATTATTAAATTTATAGTAAAAGCTTCACTTAGTTTGGGAATAGTGTTGTGCGATATATCTAAGAATTTTTTTAATTTTTTTTTATCCTAGTTCACATCATGTTACATGAAGAGTCAAGACATGTCATTATGAGACGCAGGTATGTTTGCGGAGGCACACGTAGATGAGTTCTATGCGATCATCCGTAGTAGAGCAGCATCCCTGGTGCGCCGGGTGCGGGGCAGCGTCAACACCTACCTAAAGCTAATAGAAGACCGACTGGATGTGGACTCAAGTGTTTATGAAGCACTGGGATACGGCGCACACTGCGTGCACACCTGAGTGTTCCTAGTGTTTCTGTGTGTTTTACTTTTGTGCGCCGTTAAACCTAATATGAATGCGTTAAGCTTACTTCTAATATGGCTGTAATACCTACTTATAGTGTGTATGAATGGCTGAAATAAAAACTTTGAATTGGAATTATAAGATATGTAAAAGTTTGTCTTTCACTGATTTCTGTTACTACTTCATGACAAACATCAGTATTTGGATGGGTGATCGTTAGTGGCATTTACATCTTAGCACTTCCGTTCTTTGGATGGCACGTTAAACTGTTGGTCCCGGTTCTAGCAGTCGTTAAGCCATGACGGAGGCCTTAAGGCGGCCCAAACACTGCGTCACCAGAGTTGGCCACTAACTTATATGAGCTTACTTTATAATAGAAAAAGGTAACTGATTGACATTGGCTTTCTTATTAATTTTTTTTTTTTCATAAAAAATCGTCAGATTTACTTCATCAAGCTCCTTTAGTTTGGCATCTTTCTTGGCAATAGTGCTTTGAGCTTGCAGTTTCTTGGTTTCATACATGCTGGTGCCCGCAGCTTCTTCTATCATTGACAAAATCTGAAACAATAACAATATTTTATTATTTTTAAATAAAAATCAGTTTTTTTACTAGGTCTTATCTAATCTAGTCTTTCTTGGGTGCTTGCTTAGTTCAATTCCACAGATGCAAACTTATCTATTTGTTTACAGCATTGTTTAAGTACAATTTTTCAACAAACTTATTCTGTTTCTTTTTATCAATGAAACTTCAATGCACTCAGGATTCCAAAGGGCCTTACTCGGTGCACTCAGGATTTAAAAGGGCCTTACTAGATGCATTCAGGATTCTTACCTCTTGTGGTTTCATGTTCAGGACCTTAGTAATGCGACCCTGCATTATGAGGAAGTGGGGATTGTTCACATTCAGCTGAACGGAGCAGAACAAGTCGTTCACACGCTTGTTTTGGACATTTATTCCATTGATCAGATATTTGTTTTTGCCTCCCATCACAATCTGTAAGACAAAATTAATGTTTGATATTCAAACACTTGAGTGTGGGATCTTATAGCACTATAATAAGAACATTAAAAATGTATGTATTCTATCAGCCATCTAGTTTCCATCGTACAAGCTTTGCTTAGTTTGGGACTAGAAGCAGTTGTGTTAAATGTCAGTGAATATTTATTTATTTATAAATAAGGAACCAAGCACTTTTTTTTTTTAATTTGTTTAGGTTTGAGGTCAGGTAGCATAACAGTTTTAGGAGTCTGCTTTTTAGGTATTGAAGTAGAAGTTTCTTTTTTTATCAAGTAAATCAATATATATAAAACTCTTTTGAAGCTGACAGAGAATCAACTCACAGCCTAAACTATAAGTCCTAGAGGTATGAAATTTGGAGGGTAGTATCCTTATATAGTGTAGGGGTGCACTAAGAAAGGAATTTTGAAACGTCACACTCTAAAGGGTAGAACGCGAGCAACGCCGCGGGCGACGGCTAGTAATTATCTATGTCTATTACACTTTTGACTTGCTTGAATGGTTATAAAAGTTGAGGCCGTCAGGAACTTCTTGTAATCATGGCTTGAATTACATACTTTATGAAATACAATGCTAAATAACTAATTCCTTTATCTTACTTGTCTTGTGATGGTAATTTCATCAGTAGACTCATAGCCGATGGGCGTCTGGTTTTTGTCCCGGTTGTCAAAGGTGATGCTCACAGTCGCCTTCGTGATGCCAGCCTGACCATGCTTGTAGATCAACTCTTGGAGGCTGCTGGCTCTCACCTATACAGAACAAGGATTAGGTAAATATTTAAACTGCAACTATAATTAGAACGTCACATAGACAGACAGACAGACGCAGAGGATGTTCACACTAATGCACTAGCACAATAAATGGAAGAGGTACGTAGGTAACCGGCGCTGACGGCGGCGGCGTGCTTAGTTTATAGACAAGTACGGTATCCCTTGTCTACTTACATTAGACAGATTGGTGATCCCGAGCACAAAGCATATGGAGTCCAAAATATTAGACTTTCCAGTGCCGTTGAGGCCGGTGATAGCGTTGAAGGCCGGATCGAAACCGGTGATCTCCACCCGGTTCCCGTAGGACTTGAAGCCGTCTAGCGTTATCGACTTTATGTACATGTTTCCCGGTAAGAGCTCAACTAGCTTTAAATAGATACTTTTACACAAAATAATAGCACAACCATACAGAACACATTAAAGAAGCGCGAAAACAGAGAGAAAATAACAACAATCGAAATCGACCGTTGTGTTTTTGACCGTTTGTCTTTGACAATGGCATGACTTTTTGATTGATTGGTTTAACTTGACATTGACATGTGTGACTGTAGAAAAATATGTTTTTCTCAGTGCTGCCCACTTATCATCTCTATAGCTAGATCTAGAATTCTAGATATTAAGATAATTATACCTGATGCATGATTATAAAGATGTGATATTGTGTTTCTTTTGCGTTCCATTATCCTCATAGGAACCATAAACATAAACGATAAAACTTAAAAGGAGTGTACCTACCTACTAATGTACCGTGAACTAGGTAGGTACCAACTACCTATATGTAATAACTTTTATTTTCAGACTTAGAAGTACACGTACATAATATCAAACACAAAATACAAAAGAAATACTTATATACTAAAAGAAACAAGAATAAAATTAAAATAAAACCCAATAAATAACAAGCTTTAGGTACCTTATGTTTTAGATGAAAATAAATATATTATTTGAAGTCATTATGTTGAAGTGTACGTTGACGACAGTGTTTGCATGATTTTCTGGCTACTAAAAGTTTATACTGCCGTTTTAGATACATAAAGCAGTATTTAATTAACATAAGCTGGCAGCACTTTTTTTTTTGAATGTCATGTGACGACCGACTGACTGATTGATTCGATCAAACTTGGATCAAACGATTCGATTCGATTTGCTTGCTTGCTGTTTTCAGTTTTTAATTTTTTTCTATTTTTCGGATTTTATTTAAAAAAAATAACAATAATTCTTCTGTCTGTCCTAAAATATTTTTTTGAAGTCTTCTAAAATGGATTTCAACAATACCGGTGCCATGAGGAGTCCTTTTTCACCAAGAGTGAGACAATCGTTAGCTGGAAGAAGACCTATCGGATTGTCCTCCGCGAAGAAAAATCAAAGGTTCGCAGAAGTTGAGGTTAACTACCTAAATGAAAAATGGCTTTTGAATTACAAAATCATTAATGCGTTACATTGTTATTTATTTACAGCAAGTATAATCAGAATGTCGAAGACCTGGGTGGTGATGTTATCTACAAGACCCCCCTCATTACACTGGAAACATACGGAGCCCCATTGCCTGTTATGGTCACAGAGGCACTTACATTCGGTTAGTATTCAATACTCCAGACTCCTTTGATAATAGATGGTTTTTCTATAAGTAATAAACCTTGTTGCTCAGGCAGTGGTGATGTCAGCGTCAGAATGTCTCCATGTGGTTGGTGCTGGGTGGTGACTGGACGGCGGGTACTAGCCTGGCCTCGAGCAGCCAGCTCGGACTCCTCAGGTCCATCATCTGCCAGAGAGCTCACACTGCCGCAGACAGATCTTGCTCACAAAGCTGATCTGGTGATGCTGTTTTATGAAGATGGTGCTCAGGTATCTTCCTCATATACAATATGTTATACTGAGATTTTCAACAGCTCTGAAACTAAAAATAAACACACGCTGAAACTTCATTGCCTACAGCTGTGACACTTCCATTTCTAACTTACTAGTAGTTCGCCCCGAACTGAGATCGTCAACTGACAAAGCATTTTTGTCCAAGTTGTCACTAAGATCTTGTTCGCTTCGCTTACTCGATCAATTATTTCAGATGCCATCTTGCATAGGAGTATCCCCGGAAGGCACAGTACGGTACTGGGCCAGTGTGGGACAAGAAGGAGCCTACGTGGATGTGAGCTGTGAGCTAGCAGGACAGGAGTGTGAGCGGATAGCTGGCACTCGCGCGCAGGCACCATTAGTGCTTGCTACCACTACATGTACTCTTGTATTGTTGACCCCCACCACTGTAGGTAAGTGTCCATTTACTGTGTTTAAAAATTTAATTAGTTTAAATAAGACAAGTGATAAGAAATTGATTGAACTGTTTTTTATAATAGGCAACAAATGTACCTTTTTTGAATGAAAAAAGTGAATGTGTTGGAAAGTTTTATTTATTGAGACTGTCATTAAAAGTTAACAGATTTTAGTAACTTTTAAACATAGTAGATGTGTTTTTCTGCTTGCAGATGGTAGAGCAACAGTAACCTGCAGAACATTGCGGCCGCCTAGTGGCTGGCTTGGTGGGATTGGAAGAAGAGTGTCATTGATGTTCTTTGGATCTATGCCTGCTCATGTTGACACTGTAAGCAATGTTTATTACTTCACTGTCAATACCCCAAGTGTGTGACTAAATGAGGCGATATCATGGAACATGGTTAGGTGCCAAATGCAAGAATACACAAAGACTAGTACACAAAGATTTGTTCAGTTCCTGAAACCAAATGTCATTTGATAGGGATCTATTGTTACAGTCCATCTATTTGCAACAGCAAGTTGTTGCAAGTAAAGTTGTAAAGCAAGGTACTCAGAAGTCTGTTCGTGGAGGATGATATAGAATTACACAGTCAGATGAATGGGTCGCGCAACTTCGTTACATGGACAACAGCTGACGCCGTGTTTGTTTTCGCAGAAGCTAGTAGGCGTGGTAGTGCTGGGCGATGGAGGCCTGGAACAGGACACGACGGGCTGCGTGGCGCTGGTGGCGGGCGGCGGCGCCGGCCCGCTGCTGCAAGCCTGGCGCGGGGCCGAGCTCTACGAACACAGCCTGCGACGACCTCTCGCCGAGGCACATGCACGCCACTTGTATCCACACGGTCAGTTACACTAACGTGTGTCAATGCAGTTATATACACATGACAATTGTTACATAGCATTATCAAGAGTTACACAGTACAATCAGATCCATAGTCTTTACTGCTCAAGCACAGATTTTTTTATGGAAAACTTTACTCAAATCTATGCTTAAGTAATGATTTCTGTATCGGCATCCGGACCTTAGACTCGGAAAGGGCGCTCCTGCCAAGGATGTATATTTACTCTAACCATTCTAACCATCTAGAGTAGGTAGCTTATTGAACACCCAGGTATTTATTTGTGAGTTTTACTAGATATAGTTCACATTAACACAATATATCTACTTTTATCCATCAGGAGACCTGAACAGCTTAGAGATATTAGCTCTGGACGTCCGAGCGAGTGGGGACAACGGACTGCTACTGCTCATAGCCACCGTGAATGTGGCGCGCTCGCCTGAAATGAGATACTCTATTGGTAAGTATTATAGTCCCTTCTATTTCATGCACTCTGCACAAGATTGCTGGTTTCAGAGATCAAATTGTTTTGTGTCCTAGTACTACTAATCCTACCTACTTACGTATGTATGTTTGTTACTCTTTCACGCATAACTACTGATTCGATTTGGATGAAACTTGTAATATATATTGTCCGTTACCTGGATTAACACATAGGCTACTTTTTATGCCGGAAAATCAACGGGAAACAATATTAACAAAATATCACTAGCACATTTTTGCATCTCTATATGGTTGCAACAGGCATATAAATGTAAATGTGTCGTCTCCAGCCCACATATCCGTGGAGGATCTGAGTGGTCCCCGCGTGACGTCAGTGCTGGCGCTGCGCAGCTGGCCGCAGGAGCACGAGGACTCGCCTCGCTTCCTGCCGCTGCCGAGCTACGTGCTGCTCTATACTTCCAAGTACATCGCACTTGTATCATGTACGTATGCTTCTTGTAACTAGTTTCATCACGGTTTCTCTTTAGACTCTGGTTTTGGTAATGATTACTCGGTCTTAACATCAGATTTTGTAATGTTGTTGTTTATTAATGATTGTAACAAGTTTGTATTACAATACTTATTATTTGGGAACTGTTGTATAGGAAGCCTACGGAGGTGTTCACTCAAAGACGGTATAATTCACACTGGTTTAATTGACAGCAAGCTTGCTTACTCTGTGGCGCAGCCACATCTACTTAGTGGGAATACCTAGATACGTAACACTTTTCCCCTACATAAAATAAGGGAACAAGGACAAAGCCTACTTATTAAATAACAAATTAAAAGAACTTCCTATAATCAATGATTGGTCTGTTCCTGCGACCACGATCTGGCACAGGTGTAAGGGAGTCATCATCATGTACAGCTGATTTCGGCGTACTGAACTCAGGACTGCCGCTAGCCGCAGAGGAAGGTGAAACAGTACAAGGTGTGGCCGCTTCTGTAGTAGTCATCTCTGATGGACGTGGCGACTCAGAATTCATACGTTCTACTACTGTGACATCAGAGTCTGTATCAATTTGTTCATCTTGAGTTGCTCTGGCAGGAGAGACTGTGGGCGTTGAAGATGGACGTTCTACTGCTGCCACTGCTTGAGACGGTGACACATCAGCCGATTCAATGCTCTTTCTCTCTGATTGCACCTCTTCTTGAGGTAGGGTGACACCCCAAGCATCAGCCTTGCCGTTGCTATTTAAATCATTGCTACCTTTGAAAGCATACAGCTGATTTTTATGTCTTATAATATTTCTACTACTTTCCAGTAATTTAATCTTATACATAACTTTACCAAAATGCCTGACAATGGTACCTTTAGACCAATTGAATTTACTTTTGTTCACAAACTGTTTAAACCACACCGTGTCTCCAATATCAAAATTGTTTGAATTTTTTCCGCCATAATTCTTAACCTGTAAGCACTGTTTTCGGGCGATTAAAGCTGGTAACTCCGTTGACGAGGTAGGACAAGAAACATTCTTCGATATTAAATCTAAACGCGAGCGCAGTTTTCGACCAAAAACTAGCTGAGCTGGAGAGGTTTCAGTAGTGCTATTACTAGAGTTGCGGTAGTCAAAAAGATACTTAGAGAGGCGATTTTGAAAATCATCCTTACAACCGGGCATTAAAATTGCATTTATACCTTTTTTAATAATCTTAACAAAAGATTCTGCTTGACCATTACTCATGGCGTGGTAAACAGGTGAAAAAAGATGAGATATCGCATTTAATTTGCAAAAGTTAGCAAATTCTTGCGATGCAAACGAAGTTCCGTTATCAGTCACGATAGTTTTCGGTATACCGAATCTAGACACAAAATCACTTAGCTTTGTTAATACAGCCTTTGTCGTTATATTATTGTTCATCACATAGCACTCAACCCATTTAGAGTATGCATCTACTATAACTAAAAACATTTTGTTGCACATCGGACCTAAAAAATCCATATGAATCCTATGAAATGCATGAGGAGGGTGTGGCCAAGGTGCAAGCGGCGCTCGTGGTGGAGAAGGTCGTAACTGTGCACAAATGTCACAAGCACCTACTAATTTCTCCAATGCTGCATCTATGCCTGGAAACCAAAACCTAGCCCTAGCTTCTGCTTTCATTTTTACTATTCCAAAATGTGAGCTATGCAGTTCAGTTAGTATTTTTTTACGCAATTTTTCAGGAATGACAACTTTATGCCCTCGTAGTAAAATACCATTTTCAAGTGATATTTGCATTCTGCACAAAAAATACGGTTTTATTAAATCATCAGTTACCTTACACGGCCAACCAGTCTGAACAAAATTACAGACTGCATTTAAAACTGGATCCTTTTCAGTTTCAATTTCTAACTCGCGAGCTGTAACCGGTAAACATCCATCTATAACAAAGTTGACATACGCAGCTGTATCCCTCAACTCTGACGCCTGCCGGCTATAGCAGCCATTGTTCGGAATCGCGCGCGATAAGAAATCAGCTGTATTCGACGCACTGGTTATGAACTCGATGTCATAATTATATGCACTCAAAAATATTGCATACCGCTGCAATCGATTTGCCGATACCTCTGGAATTCCACGGTTTTTACCAAATATTATCGTCAAAGGTTTGTGATCCGTACGTAAGGCAAAAGGTTCCGACCTACCATAAAGATATTGATGATATTTTCTTACACCAAAAATAATGGCTGTAGCCTCTTTTTGTATTTGTGAGTATTTTTTTTCAGCTACGGTTAGGGACCGGGATGCATATGAAACCGGCTGTTCTATACCGTTACTACCTACTTGCGATAATATTGCACCTAGACCAACCGGGGAGGCATCAACAGTTAAAATTATTTTAGCATTGTTATCAAAGTGTGCGAGAACATTGTCGGAAGATAAAATTTTCTTAATACTGTTGAAAGCATCGCTATGCTCACTACCCCAGTGCCACTTGATGTTTTTTTTTAACAAGTCATGCAGTGGACTCAAAAGAGAAGATGCATTCGGAGTAAAATTCCTATAGTAATTTATCAACCCCAAAAAGATTGCAATTCACTTACATTTTTGGGTACGGCTGCCTGCAAAATAGCATCAACTTTTAGAGGATTTTTTTTAATACCATTTTTGTCAATGATATATCCCAGATAGGAAATTTGATTTTGAAAGAAAACACACTTATCCGTTCTCAAAGTCAAACCGGCTTCTTGCAAACGTCCTAATACTTCTTTCAAACGATTCATGTGCTCAATTCTATTTATGCCGGTGACGCATACATCATCCTGAAAAACCAGAACACCCTCCATATTTCCTACTATTGACTCTATCACCCTTTGGAAGATGGAAGGTGCACTGGCCAAACCAAATATTAACCTAGTGTAGTTTAGTAAACCTCGCGGCGTATTTATGCAAGTTATGTTTTGCGAACCTTCATCAATTTTTAACTGATTGTAAGCCATTGATAAGTCTAATTTACTGAATTCCTGCCCACCATGCAGCTTGGTAAATAGTTCTTGTGCAGTTGGAAGAGGATATTTTTCAACAAGTAGCTGTTTGTTTATAGTTACCGAGTAATCAGCGCAAATGCGAATACTACCATCCCGCTTCAAAACAGGCACAATCGGCGACGCATACTCTGAATAAGTAACCGGTTTTAAAATACCTAGCGCTATCAATCTATCCAATTCACTGTTTACTTTATCTCTAATGGCAAATGGCACAGGACGCGACTTAAAAAACACAGGTTTTGCATCTGGTTTTAGGGGTAATTTAATTTCAAATTTATTAAAACAACCTAGTTTGTCTGAAAATACATTCGGATAGGCATCTGTTAGACTTTGCATAACACTATCGACATCCGTCATATTATTGCAATGACCGAAGGAGGATACAAGATCTAAAGAAGGAGGAACTAGGTAGAGTAAAATAATAGACTCATCTCATCAGCTAGGTACTTCTTCCGGGATCAATATATCTTACAATGAAATCACAAGAATCATATAAAAAAAGTCTTGTAAACGAGTCGTTAATTCTATGCCACCAATACGAACATTTGTGTTACTCGTACTCGTGGTTTAGTAAGGGCTGGTCCAGACGTTGCGTTGTAAAGCCGCACGGTTATTTCGCAGCGAGCGGCGGCGGCGTGGGCGACAAGGCGGAGTACGTGGACGTGGGCGCAGAGGGAGATCGTATACTCGGCGGCGAACTGTGCGGTGCGGCACTGCTCTTCTCCGCACGACACGGCACGTTGCGACTCACGCCGCGAACACAGCTGCCGCACGACAGGTAATATACAGCACACGTTATATTTAGCTCTGCTTTTCAAGCAAGTTTTTACTTTTTTTTATGTTGTTTTGGTTATAGATCTGTGTGCGAGAGTCCCATGGGATCACCGTGTCCGTCTGATATGTACGATGGAAACCTATCGCTGTACGAAATAGATCCACATGAGGTAACAATGATTATTCATTCAATTAACACCACGGTCTATTTAGTTTTTATTATCCAGTCCATCCCAAGGTTGTCTGGAAGAGCTCGCTCACAGCGATAACGCCGCCCATTGTATGCGAGTGTTATTTTTAGTTTATTTGTAATTGTTTTATGTGTGGTGTACAATAAAGTGTTTCTATTTATCTACCTACACAGGTGGTAGTATATTTTTTTTAAGTAGGACGAAGAGAAACTGGTCTCCTAGGTCTTACTAGTAGGACAAAATAGTAGGACCACGAGAAAACGGCCGTGGGTACGCGGTATAACGTAATTGATATTGACTTGACTATCTCCAGATAAGTGCAATAACGACGGACGCGTGCGGGAAGCTAAAAACGGCGTTCCTGTTCCACCTGCGGCGTGAGAATGGTGCGTGTCGTGACGTCATCCACCAGCTGTTCCCGCTGGCCCGACGGGACGACCCCGAGCTGGAGGACGATGTGGACAATGTACTGGATCGGACCGTGCTCAACATTGCCATGGAGATGTTGGATGATATGCCCGCTGGCGATCCTAGGTCACTTTAATTAATGTGCTCGCTTGTTGTATTTGGTTTATGTGTGTAATAATATTTATGACTAGCATCCGCCCGCGACTTCGTTCGCGTTCCGTTGGATCCCGTTGATTTTCCGGGATAAAAAGTAGCCCATGTGTTAATCCAGGTCACAGAAAATACATATCCCAAGTTTCATCCAAATTGGTTATGTAGTTTTTGCGTGAAAGAGGAACAAACATCCATATATACAATAATATACATCCTTACAAATTTTCATGTTTATATTAAGTGGATCTGTGTTATGGTCCGTGTGTTGGTTAGTACTGGAAGCTTAGGCTTACTTATGAACTACATTGTAATCAATGCGAACGACACCAAATACGTACTTCCCTCTAGAATTTATAAACATTTAGCTGTTTCGATACTTCGCTTGACAAACACTAGCATTTTATTTGGCCGCTAAACACGCCAGCAATGGATTTTTATACATTTTTATCTGGCTGCTGCTCGCATGTACTTGGCCAGTACTTTATTTTCGATTTATCTTGAAGAAGGTTGTCAAAATAATGCTCTAATTTCCAAGCATGTTTGAGAAAATAGTATGTGTTGTGTAGATGGAAGGGCGGCGCCGGCGCCGCGAGTCGCGTGGCGCTGGGCAGCTCGGCCGCGCTGTGCATCGCGGCACAACTGCAGGACAAGAAGCGAGCCTACACCCTCTACATCGACTTCCTACGGGCCACTAGGCTGTGGCAGCGACTCGGGAAGGTCTCCGAAGGTTAGTACTATACATCAATTCTTCTTCTTCTTTTATTTATAACCTCTGTCCGTCATTCCGACAGACTATTTTACCAGTGTATCAGTGTATATTTGAAATAATATAAGTCAACTAGTCCACTGTCGTTTGTTTTGAAGGCAAAATGGTGGATTTTTCCTTCAGAACTTGGAGATACATTTTAACATTCAGAGAAACCACCTTACATTCATTTATTCCAATGGCTCACACTTTCTGTTACGACCTCAAGTATTATTGGTTAAAATTACACCAAAATTAAACAACAATACTCATAATAACACAAAAAAAACTTAAAATATTGTGCTAATGTTGTTTCAAAAAATGCCAAATCTCCCAACACTTCACTGTTTTGTTGAAATTTTGCAATGACGTTTGTGAAATGTCAATTTGGTTAGAAGTCTTTAAAACTTTTGTATAGTGGTTTCTTGTTTTTAAGGAAGGTGTGAATGTGTGTTATATTATTCCCAGGTGGTGGAGTAGTGAGAACGGAATCGATCCTATGTTCCCTGGCGGAGCAGCTAGCCGCAGCCATCGCATTACGTAACTTGCAACAGGGACCCGATGCACATCTCATCGACGCCGCTATCTATCAGGTGACATTGTCATTTATTTTTAACTGATTTCACAAAAGGAGGAGCTTCTCAATTCGGTTGTATTTATTTCAGTAGGTACCTAGTTTGGCAGTTAAATAAGTGTAACTGGAAAAAATACGTCATGCACGACATTGCGTATTTTGCTTTTCTGCTGTGTTTACGATCAATAGAACAGTCCCAATGAACTGCTATCATCATCATAATTCGATGATGAAGGCGTATCAAATTGAAGTCGGGTTTTTCAGTTTTTTAAACTTATAAATTACTAGTTGTTACCCGCGACTTCGTGTTTGTGACAGTGAATTAAATAAATATAAATTATTTAATGTTAGTAACTTCTTTTTACTTGCATGCATATTTTTTTGTGCCCAACATAGTTAGGGGCTACCTTAGTAGGAAGTTAGTTAGTTAGATAGCATTTATATCATAGCACAATATCAAACTTCGTTTATTCCATACAATCTACAACATATTATGCTCCACGCTGGCACGTGTAAACGTGGATTACGTGACAGGTTTTTAACTCTTATCGCATATGTCAGTGCTTCGATCACGTATAAATGTGACAATCGCAAACGTATCGTAACGCTGGCGTATCCGAGATACACTGCGCGGTGACACTACAACGGTTGGCAGTCGAGCTGACGTTGACGCGCAATATAACTGGAATACGTTGACGCGACGAGTGTCAGATTTGTTAGTGGCAGAGGTAGAGGGATGGTGAATAGGTACGTGTGCAGTAGATAGGTGGTGATGTTGATGTTGCATTGCAGGTGGTGTGCGGTGAGTCAGGCGAGATGGACGGCTCGGTGTTGGAGGCGGAGGTGTCGGCTGCAGTGCGTAGCGGCGCGCTGGCGGCCGGCGACGTGTGCTACCGGCGCGTGACGCGCGTCGCACGCGTGCTGCACAAGCTCTGCGCGCGCGCGCACCACCCCTGCCGAGCACGCACACTCATCAATGTAACTATATCTAACTAGCTGCGCTTAACCGACCTGCGGGCCTAGGAGGCGCATGCAATATATATATCTCATGTCGTTCCGACAAAATGTAACCATTTTGCAACAATGCTTATATTTTGACGGAACGACCCGACAAATATCTCGCGTGCGCATCCTAGGCCCGCTGGTTTGACGGACCTGCTAGGCCACGACGGAGGCCTCGAAACGGCCTGTACGGGGCTGATGCTACCCCGGTACACTACTATGATATGCTATTGGAGAGGGATCGGGTTTGAGTGAAACGACCGCACGATGCTAATGTGAAATCGCAACTAAACTTTATTCAATTAAATTTATAAAACTAAAAGTGCTTGCTATGCTACATTTGATACTGTACGAGTTGGCTCGTACACGGCCTAAGAACACATTCGAGCTAGCTTGCATTGATATTGTACAGTTGTGATGTTACAACCGCGTATAATGTGTTGATATGGTTGCAGAGTGTAATGTCGGAGATGCACAAGACTCGTGCCCAGTGGGTCGGGTCGGCGGGCTGCAGCCCCGTGCTCCTGCAGGGCTCCGCTAACTTGCTGCCGGCGCTAGTGGACCTGCATACTCGGGCTATCGCGTTAGTATACTCATATGTACCAACCATACTCACTCATACCATGCCATATGTACCGTTGATTTTTAAAAATAAAAAGGGAATGAGATAAAAAGTGGCCCATGTGTCACGGACAATACATATATAAGTATTCTAAGTTTCATCCAATCAGTAGTGGTTGCGTGGAAGAGTAACAAATATTATTTCGTTCATTATTCTACCCAAAAATAACGAAATATATAGGTCATGTACAAAGGTGAGCATAATCCTAATGAGAGATTCTCAACCAGCAAACCTTCCATAGATGGAGAGAAGAAATAAATTATGATGGTGGGTGCAAACATCCATGCATCTTTCCAAAGTTTAGTTTGTATGGATGTGTGGATGTATAATATTAGTGTTGTACCAGGCAATGTGCGGAGAAGTGTCCGGAGCCGGGTGCTTGTGCTTGTGCGCAGGACGGCGCCGCCACACTCGCCGGCGTCATACTCACGGAGGCAGCGCCGCTCTCCAACAACTCGCAGACTGTACATCTCTACAACAAGATGAGACGTACCACTATACAACCATTCAGTAAGTACACACACACACACACACACCCTAATGCGTCTACCATTACTTTTATTCTACACTAGCGGACCGTTCCGGCTTCGCACGGGTATTTAACAAAAATTAAAAAAAATTTGGTCGTAAATTTATACCTTGGGTTACGTTATTGGAATTTTAGCAAGAATCCCTAATTTTTTTGAAAATATAACATAATAATAAATATTCACGGACATTTAACACAACGCCTTGTAGTCCCAAACCAAGCAAAGCTTGTACTATGGGAACAAGATGGCTGATAGAATACATATACATTTTTTTTTAATACATACTTATAATACGTAGTAACATAGACACCGAACAAACATCTATGTTTTGCCACACACAAATGTTTGTTCTCGGTGGGGATCGAACCCACGACCCAAACACGGAAGGCAGAGCTAACTACCGACTGAGCCATGACGCCTGTCAAACATATAAATAAATAAATAAATATTCACGGACACTTAACACAACGCCTACTAGTCCCAAACTAAGCAAAGCTTGTACGATGGAAACTAGATGGCTGATAGAATACATACATACATTTTTTTTTTTTTTTTTTTGTAAATACATACTTATAATACATAGAAACACCCAGCACAATATAACACAGCACAAGTCATCCGGGGATAGTGTAGCTTCCCAACGGTGAAAGAATTTTTCAAATCAATCCAGTAGTTTCGAAGCCTATTCAATACAAACATACAATATAGTTTATATATAGATAAAAATGATAATTTCCAGTTGAGGAGGGTCAGATAGAACGCGCTGCAGTATTAGCCGAGAAGTTCAAAGACTTTGAGCTGCTTATAGAGATATGTGTGAACGCAGATGATCTGGAACGACTCTACTCGTACATCGACAAGTACATCAATGAGGTGAGTTGAACGTTGCTCTCTACGTGACATGGTATAGTACACTCTATTGTTAGGTATGGTATCTTATTGTGGGGAAATTCTGATTTGTTAATTTTTTCTAAGTTGGAGATTCACTTATTCATTAGCTTACTAGCTTCCGCTCGCGACTTCGTTCGCGTCCCGTTGGATCCCGTTGATTTTCTGGGATAAAAAGTAGCCTATGTGTTAATCCAGGTCACGGTCAATATGTATTAAAAGTTTCATTAAAATCGGATCAGTACTTTTTGAGCCAATTCGTTACAAACATACTAATTTTTTTTTTAAATTCTATTAACTGATGAAACAAGCAGATGGCCCACCTGATGTTAAGTGGTAACAATTACCTATAGCAATTGATAATAAGTAAGTAATGTATAGATTTGTAATAATGTGTATGTTGATTGGTTGGTAGGGTATGTGCGAGTTATCGTTCGCTTGGCTCGGCGACCGTGGCGGCCGATACACCGGCATCCTGCTGCGCTCGGTCGGCCCGCGGTACTCTGCCAGGTAACAACACATGCTATATTCAATTAATTCATATTCTTGGACATGTCACACAACGCTCTCTACTACCAAACTAAGCAAAGCTTGTACTATGGGATACAATACATTATAATATACTTTTTTTTGTAAATAAATATTTATAATACATAGTAACACCCAGACACCGAACAAACATCTATCTTTTCCTCATACAAATGTTTGTTTTCGGTGGGAGTCGAACCCACGACCACGGAGGCACGGAAGGCAAAGCTACTGCCGACTGAGCCGTGATGGTTACGGCTCAGTCGTAATATTTTATTATTAGTACCTAATACCGCGTTCACACTATGCTATTGCCGCTGCCGGCATTCATGCCGCGGACTTATTGTCACAGCAACATCGCCTTTATTTTCACCGAGGAGCTGGGGCATGAACTTGGCGATGTTGCTGTGGCAATATTTCCGGAATTAATCGCGGCATTCATGCCGGCAGCGGCATGGGCATAGCGTACACGCGCTATTACGCTCTCATTTCGAAAATTACCAGTCATAAGTCTTGGTCTCGCGATCGTAACGCACAACGCAGCGGTATGCAGCATGCAGCGCCGGACATACAGTTGCATGTAAACCTCTAGGATGGTCTTTTGTTGCGTCGCAGTCTGCGTCAGCGGCGAGGAGCAACCGCAGTACTCTGCGTTGTGCCGCACACCGCAGCGTTGTGCGGCACGATCGCGAGGCCGAGGCTTTAGGGATGTACAGCTTTACGAGCGTTTGCAGGTTCTATCGCGTATCAAATGATGTTTATATCGTGGTCATGTACGATAGGTAGGTGTGTTTGTTGGTTATTATAATGTTGTTGTGTATGTGTGTGTTAGGTTCCGTACGTGGGTGATGGTGGGGGAGCGCGTGTGGTTGCGCTGCATGTGCGGGCTGCGCATGCGCCAGCACGCCGCCGCCGCCGGCGCCCTGCTGCACGCCGCCGGCGCCGAGACACTCTCCATCAACAAGTACACTGTCAGTACACCCTGCACTAACCACACTCCTCCCGCGCTACCTCAACTAGTCACATTGCAACCGCTGCTGTCACGTCACATTACTGTCTTATACTTGTCTAAAAAGTAATATAATGATTTCGGCACTTGCAGACAATGGCGTCCCTAGCCAAGCTCTGCCTCATAGCATCCGAGGAAGTGGATTCTCCTCCCTCTCTCCTGTGGCGTAAGGTCGAAAGTCACCTGGCACTGAGCGAGCAACACACTGCACTGCCTCGGGAAATCCGATTACATTATGGATTGGATGCTGAAGATCCCAGGGTTCATCAACCGGAAGAATTAGTGCAGGTAAATAGAGACGCTATTTCTTATAGGATAAGATCGAAAGTTAGTTGGCATTAAATTAACAAGTGTGATAGTCATACCGGTAGCGTGCCCTTACACACTGCGTGGTAATAATAGCTTGGTTGCGGAGCATTGCTGTGTCATCTCGCAATGTAACTTTATTTAAATATTACCTCAGAACTCCGTTATTTATGAACCGACTAACTGGTGCGCGCGACTTCGTGTGCGCAGGATTAGAGGAGCCAAGGTATTTCTGAAAAGCTCGCGTCCCGTTGATTTTCCGGGATAAAAAGTAGCCTTTATGTTAATCCAGGTAACGGATAATGTATATTCCAAGTTTCATCCAAATCGAAACTAATTTTTACGTAAAAGAGTAACAAAGATCCATCCAGTGCATTGCCTTACAGGGCACGTCCTCATTGGACTTGCTCTGTAAGGTAATGCCTTGTTATAGGCAGAAGTTACTACTTAACATCAGGTGAGCTATCAGCTTGTTCCATTTCTTTTATCATTAAAAAAAACATATTCACAATCTTTCGCGTTTATAATATTATTAGGATACCGGTTATTATAGTAACATTTATTGTTGGTATAATGATATAAATGAATATATAAATGTTGGTTGTTGTAGATGTACATAGAGTGCAAGAGCCGGTCCCTCACGGAGTACGACTACAAGAAGGCATTGGACCTCACCGACTACATACCGGACATGGAACGTAGAGATGATCTCCGGTTGAGGGTAACTATATGTATAGTAGTTTTCGCCCGCGACTTTTAACGCATCCCGTTTGATCCTGTTGATTTTCCGGGATAAAAAGCCTGTGGTACTCCAGGTTACGAATTATATATTCCAAGTTTTATACAAATTGGACGAGTAGTTTCAGCGTTATTTATTATTTTATTATACACGGTGTCACACAATTACCCTATAAGCTCGAAATAGGGCTTTTTCATTCACGAAATGCGTAGCTTTTATTTAAAATGTACGTACACACATGAAGTAGCCTTATTTTTAACCAATTTTAAAAAAGGAGGAGGTTCTCAATTTGGTTATATTTCTTTTCAGTAGTTTGGCAGTTAAATAAGAGTAACTGGAAAAAACACGTCATCCACGCACACGACATTGCGTATTTTGCTTTTCTGTGGTGTTTATGATCAATAGAACAGTCCTAATGAACTGCTATCATCATCATCATAATCATCATTTGATGATGAAGGCGTATCAAATTGAAGTCGGTTTTCCCAGTTTTTTAAACTTATAAATTATGTTGATTACCAGCTGGTTTTTGGGTAGGTATTTACATCTGAGCGCTTCCGTGCTTCGGAGGGCACGTTAAACTGTCCCGGCTCTAGCAGTCGTTAAGCCGCGGCGGAGGCCTTAAGGCGGCCTAAAAACTGCGTCAACAGAGTTGGCGACTAACTCATCCTTGGTTGGTTGGTTGTTGGGTATGCGTATTGTTATTGTTATTGTTATTGTAGGTGTGGTGTGCGTGCATCCTGCGCGACGAGTGGTCGGAGTGCAGCATGTCGGCGCCGGACCGCGAGATGAACAACAAGATGTTCTTCCGACTGCTGGATCTAGTACACGTGATGGGTCAGTCGCCATTACTTGTACAACAAAAGCACATGTTTTATTCAATCATACCACGTGACTCATTCATTAACTTCTTGTATTATATTATAGAATAGAAACGTAACCATTACATACAGCAAAGATTATAAAAAAAGAACCTATTGTATGACAAGAAATAAGTCGTCACTCAGCGTAAAGTTATAGTGACGCCGATGCGTACCTCTAGATATTCTAGATACCCTTAATTGTATTCTAAGTGGTTTTATGTACGAGCCCTTCGTAACCAAAGCCAGTTAGCTGGCTAACGTGTACCCATCAATATGAACAAACTGTTTTGAGTCGAGTGCTTGGCAGTTTCACGTAAATTGTCAACCGCCGTCCCATCTCATCCCAATTTATAAACTTAGGACGGTTTTTATGTTCGGCATTGTCTGTAAAAATGGCTAAAACAGCAGTGTTATCCAGGTGGTGACTTGGAGCTGCTGCTACCTCCCCTGGAGGACATCCTGACGGCGCCCGAGCTGGCGGAGCTGGTCTCCGACACTCGGTTCCAGTTCATCATCAAGTACGGGTACGAGTGCATCGACACCACCCGGAATCTATCCATGCAGGAAGGATAACCACCTCAGTTATATTGTATTGTAAGTTAAGTTTTATTCATTACTTGTAAATGATTGTTATGTTATTCTTCTTTAATTATGTAAGGTATTAGTTGAACCAGCACTTAGTAATTTGAACGAAAACAATTAAATTCCTGATAAATCATAGTGAATCACAGAATATTCCTGTAAAAATTGAGAACAGCGATGTAATGTAACCAGAAAGGTCTGAAAAAATACCCGAAAAGTCTGATAAAAATGTCAAAAGGGACTGATGAATATACCAGAAGGGTCTGATGAAAATACCAGAAGGATCTGATGAAAATACTAGAAGGGTCTGATGAAAATTCCAGAAGGGTCTGATGAAAATGCCAGAAGGTACTGATGAAAATGCCACAAGGGTTCTGACGAAAATGACAGAAGGGTTCTGACGAAAATTCCAGAAGGAAATGATGAAAATGCCAGAAAGATTCTGATGAGAATTCCAGAAGTGTGAAGAAAATTCCAGAGAGGGTCTCTAAAAACAAATCCAGAAGGAAATACCTAAAATGACGTTGAAAATTTCAGAAAATGTTATATAAATTATAGAAATTAGAAAGTGTAATAAAATAGTAATGAAAATTCTGGGTCTGATGCCAGAAAGATAAGTCTGATGAAAATACCAGGAAAGTCTGATGAAAACTTCACAAGAACTTATATGAAAATTCCAGTTAAACCTCATCAAAAGGCATAAAAAAACCTATTACAAATATAGCTAAGGTCTGACTGGGAAGTAAAATGTAGTAAATAAGTAGGTAAGTACACAAATGTTTATTGTAATAGCTTTATTCTGTAAAATAATGATTAAAATAAGTTGTAAGGTAAGTAAAAAAAGTATTTTGATAATTCCATCATATGGGTTATCAAAACTTGTGATTATTTGAAATATTATAGTGCAGCTTGAACGCTCTAAGATTTCAAATAAGCACATCACAAATGTACCTTACCATTCGACGGTGACGCCAGACTGATCTAGCTATAAGTTAGTCTAGAACCTATATGTGCCTACAGTATGGTCAACAGATCTAGCCAATCGTGAAGTTAACGCAATGGAAATTTTTAACCAATTTAAAAAAAAAGGTGGTTCTCAATTCGGTTGTATTTTTTTTAATAGATTGTGGTCAAACGGTTGCCTATATTGTATAAAAAAAATGTTTGTTACCTCATAACTCCGTCATTTAAGAACCGATTTGAAATTTGATTTAACTGAAAGGGTCCAGATTGGTCCTATAAAGTTTTTTATCAAAATCGGTTCAGTAGTTTGTCAGTTAAATAAGAATAAATGAAAAAAAAACACTTCATTGACGTGCACGACATTACATATTTTGCTTTCCTGTGATGCTTACGATCAATAGAACAGTCTCAATGAATCATCATTATCATCATCATCATCATTTAATGATGAAGACATGAAATTGAAGTCGGTTCTTAAACTTTTAAAACTTTAAATTATTCAACAAACATGTCTTTGTACATCATTATCATCTAACATCACGATTGTCTAGACTAGCCGACCGCACTGTATGTATGCATGTATAATATATATCTAGGTACGCGCGCTCGACACATTGACTGATGTATTATAACTTGTAAATATTATTACGCAGAGCCTGACCACGCTGAAATTGAAAAACCTATAATTGAAAGTACAGGATGCACTTTGAAAACGTTTTGACAACATTATGTACAACAAAAGTTACTGAAGTAACAATGTACGAATCTCTAAGAGTTGCCAATTCGCCTGTTTATTCCTTCGTAGACTTAACGTGGTCTAACTCTACTTCTCACCTGTGACTTTGATCGCTTATTATATTTTTACAATGTCATTTAGAGTCTGGACATTATAAACGATAATTATGTAACTAGTATTGAGTTTTGTTTATCAGTTTGTTGTCATACGGAAAAACGATTCATTGGTAGACTCAGACACGAAGTACATACTGTTGAAGAAAGTACTTGTTCTAGAAGTTTACAGTACAAGTACATTCGGGTAAATACGTCTTGGCGATATATTCATGTTTTTCCTAATATACAAGTCAATAGTGTTCGACAAACAACTGAAAAATAAGCGTGAGGTATATTTTGCGTTACTTTACTATCAAAATGCTTTAAGCTCTATGTTTTATTTGCAATCCGTGATATTTCGGATTTAAATAATCAAGATTAAAGACTTAGGGAGTCTCGACTGTATCTATTATTGAATGACGACTGAAAATACGACTCCATTTTGAACCATAGATAAGGTAGAACGCGTGTACTCTAGATATTATGCCAGAGGAACAATATCCGCAGAGCAATGAATTGATCTGTATTACCAATTCTGAGATTATTCAAACCGAAATAGGTACTTAGTCGCTAAGGGGATTATTGGACAAAAGTTCAAAGTACTGACGCAGGGGAAAACTAGAATGAGCCTAGTCAACTATTGTTTGAAAATAATGAACTATTGCTATCGGTAAAGAATATCAAATGCGTCACAATAGGCCCGATTCTATTGGTACATTTTTCTAAACTAATTTGACAACACTAAATTGATAGCTGTCTTTGTCGTTTCAGTTTTGGGATGGCAACATTTTTAGTGCTTTAAATTAGATTCGTTTAAAAAATTGAAACAACAGAATCGAGGACGAAATGAACGCAGAAAAAGACTTTTCGTATATTTTTCCTCTCAGTAAATTAGAATTAATATAAGTTAGGCAAGAAGTAGGCACTGATAGGTAGAACACCAGACAATGTATAACTAAATTAACCTCGGTGTTATTATTTTGTAATTTAGGTAATGGATCAACAACAAGCAAACCCGATTATAAAATCTTTGTAAGTATTTTATTTATGAGAATAGTTCGGAACGCTTTATAAACTAAATAATATAAGTAACCGTGTTTAAAAATACCACAATATGGTCGTATTGTTTTGAAATATGCAGATTTAAGATGTCGTAAACAGTTTTGTATCAATCTGATGCACTACCTTAAGTTAGATGGCAGTTCAAATGTAACAACAAAATGTAAGTCTATTTTAAAAAGTTATTATTGTTATCTAAAGTTACCAGTTATAGCACTAAAGTGATTTAGTTAAACTAACTAAAACAGGTTGTAATAAGGCCCGATTGCAATATGAATAACTTTTCATATATAGGACAATCTATGTTAGCGCGTAAAAAAAAACAACAAAAACAAACAAAGGGTTTGGGGCAAATTGGATGGAGCTCAGGTCCCACATTTTTTTTAAACTTGCAATGATGGAGCTTTGTTTGTTACAATACACTTACAACGAAGTTTTAAAAAATGTAACAATATCATTATAAAGCAGCGGGAATCATTAGTTATGAGACAATTTACTTCGAAAAATGCGTCTTTTTAAATGTTGTTTATCATATTTACAGGTGTTTACGTCAATATAATTACTTTATGTTACGGTTTCGTGACTGCAACTGCATAACAGATTATGATAAAACCAACAAAAGTTATAAATAACAAAATTAATCTAAAAAAATGACTAAATGTATGCAAATCTGGACCTGAAATGCCCCAACGCCTTTATGTTACAGCTTATTTTGTGCGCTTCCACGGGTGATTCGATAAAGTAGTTCATATTGATGGCGTATGTAGCGCCATCTAGCTCGCTGCATAAGAACTTTTAGAACTACAGGTGGCACTGTCGCTAATCGACACAGACAAGGCGTAGATCGCGCTAGCGAAATTATCACGGAGTTTGAACATGAATAATACTACCTAATACAATTTATTGGTCTTGGAAACCCGAGACAAAGGTCACTCGTAAAGGACGATGTTCCTGGTTCTCCCCGAAGTTTTCAATTGTGGTCTTGTTACACCCCGTTCTTGTTTAGATAGGTTTAAACTTATAACTAAGTGTAGTATTGCTGTAAAAACGACCTCGCTTTTTGTGTTTTAGATGAATTGAAATCAAAATTTCAGTTATTTATATAAAATTGTAATTTAGAAGTGAGCTAACATTGTAATTGCAATGAAAAATAGTGTTTAGAGATTAGCTATAAGTTTCAATCTCAGTCACAATCGATTTCCACTTTGCTATTTGCGCAAGTAAAAAATGGTTTCTACTAAAGTAGTACCGTAATGACGTTAACTTTTGCAGTTATCTCCGGCTATCTTACTCCCTATACCTGCTATAACTCGATGTAAGCTTGGAATAGTTAAATCTTTTGTCTCTTTCGATCGAATTTGAATCTGCTTGTCAATGCAAGAGACAAACGGTGTAACTAAGCCTACATAGAGTTTAGTAATAGGGTTAGAGTATTGACTAAATAAAATGTTTAGACTGATAAAAAAGTCTGTAGTATATTTAGTCAGTATGTATACATAGAGATGCTTGTTGTAGTTCGCTCAGTCGGGTAAAGACCTAGTACCTACTCGTATCATGTATTTAAATGTATGTACTGAAAAATGAATCTAAATAAAACTAGTTGTCGATTTCATTGTTTGATTTACTTGACCCTCGTTCAATTTAAATGCACGATATCAATTATTTAGCGATTAATTGGTAGTTTGATAAAGTATAATTTAGTTTCAATTGGCCTCGTTTTGTTTGATACTGGTTCTTTTTAGCCACTTTCTGAATATCAGTGACATTTATAATCTCCATTCTTTTCTGGTATTTTTAAATTTCTCCATTCTTTTTTACCTATTAGGTTGGTCAAATGGTAAGGACACAAAGAATAAGGCATTAGTCACCGTTTTCTGCCAGAGCTGGCCACTTTCTCATACGAACCTTTTTTTAATCGCCTAATTTATGGACACTAGTGTTATAAAGTAGACTTCCCTAGCAGTTTCCCACTTGAGTGCCTCTTAGCATGGACTAATTAGGTACGTCGCGTGTCTCAAACCTTATTACGGTCATAGCGGTCTAAGTAAAACCCATTGGCCTGATTCATGCTTCCAGTATTTGTATCAGCGTAGGGATTCCCTTGCAGTTTCCGACTCTCCCTATACATCGCGTGTTGGTATCCCTTATCAGAGTGTCAGTGGTGTGTGTAGCCCGCAAGCCGCAGTGTGCAGCGAGTCGTCGCGCGGCGCATGCGTGCCTCCAGACCCATGGTTTGTTTACTTACATCTACACAACAACGCGAGTACTCGTCACACGCACTTCTTGAACATAAATATGAAACTGTGAATCTAATGTTATACTGTGAAGTGTTACGAAGGATTACTGGATGAAAACTGCTGAAAAATAGGTAAGTTTTGAAAGATTTTAATACATTTTATTGTGTAAAATTAAGTTGGTCGTAAGTTAGCTGAAAATCAGTGTTAGGTATTGTTTTGGTTGAGGAAAACAATGTCAAGGTACAGACAATCTGAGGTCCTTGAGGTTAGAATTCAATATATTTTATTTAATCTGCATTCATTTAATTCCAATTCAAAGTTCATTAGAATACATGTGACGCAGTCGTCTTTGTTGAAAAAAAAAAAATTGATGAACAAGTGATTTTTACGAGAAATACTTACATCGTTATGTAGTGGAAAAGTAAAAAGCTTATGAATAAGATCGCATTTTGCACGGAACGCACTTTGTGATGAATGACTCACACTTGTAGCGGTTCCAATAGCTTTTAGCGCAACACAGACAGAAGGGGATCCTAGTGTCGCGTGCCTTTACTTATTGGTGTCAACAATTTCGCTGGCTTTAATTAGGACAATTCGCTTTAGTTGCTCGATTTTACCGAAACTGGCTAGTAGGCGGTGGATACCTACCTTTTCAGCTCTATCTATCATTCCCAGTCATTTGCTAGAAACTAGTACCTACTTGGCGCCAGTGAAGTAATGAATGGCATTATATTACTGGTCAGTAGAACTATTGTAAGAGGATCCGGCTCGAAAGACCAATAAAATCGATAGTGCTCCCCAAAAAAAGAACAATACCCAGTTTCAGAAATCTAAGGATAAGCTGCAATTAACTGGAAAAGGCGTAGGTAGAGCTGTAATAAGTAAAGGTGATGACCTGCTCAGATTGGCAACACGCAAGCTCTCATAGGTCGAACACCTAGTAAGGATTTACCCACACCATTGCACACATAGTACCTACAGTCACGAAACTACCCAGAATCTGGAACCTTCATTAACCTACTTACACAAAAAATGTTTATAGTGTATCAATAATTCGGCCATTATTACTTCACCACCGACACTTTTACCTCATACAAAATATTCACAAGCTCAAAAAAATATTCGAAGTGGGAATGAACCAGCCATTGTGAGTTACGACAACTCGTGAGAAAGCCATCGATAACCGAGTACATGCAGCTACATACAGCGTACAGTCAACAGCCACCGCTAGAGCGAATTGTGTTGTATCTGAGTGAGGTAGGCACACGCTTTGAATAGTCAAACGCTCTTCAGACTCAGAGAAGTGTCGAACGCCATCTATGGCCTACATATTTGTTTGTAGTAGTTTGTCTTTTGTTTTTCATATCAGCTCCACCGCCTCTACAAAACTACTTCGTGTATCAATTTGTACAGCTTTTAGTACAATTTAACGACAGTTTTCTTATTATTCAAGCGTATTGTGTGCTAATGAGCTATCGCGGCGTCTAGTCTTACTAATGGTTTGATTATACTCAAGTTTTACAACCAGAATCACTTGTACCTACCTACTAATATTCTGTGCCACAACTTACTTTTTGAAGACTACGTTTTTACAATCAAACCTATGTTGGTCGGACGGTACCTACCTATCTTTTTATCATCCGCCGATTTTTATAGACCCGCGAGCACAAATCCAACACGCAGGCAAATCAAATCAACATGTCTTTATTGACTCATCTGGTACCATCAGCATCTTCCATCCAAAACAAGAAACCAAATTCTTCTGTCATGGCCTGTTGGCCATGTCCAGGCACTTTTCATTAAGCAAATGATGCTAATGGTGCAAAGTGTGGTAGAAGTGGCAATTCCCTCATTCCAGTAAACAGGATTTCCTCGTTTACATCAAATCCCCGCGGCAGATCCTCAAATCATGGAAACTTGCCAACATTGGTCTTCATTACTTTGACCCACATATTTCTGGGTGTGCTACGTCACAGGGTGGCTATGCGCTGGCCTCACAATATTAGAGGCACTTGCACTTGTCAATAAGTATCTCCCAATGACCATTAATTCTTTCTGCTTGATAAAATTTTAATGTGATTTGCCACCTGCCTCGGTTAACCCATTGTCGATTCCCTGACTCGCACTCTGATTGCTGGGTATCCTTTCGACTGCAGTAATATATTCGACTCGAGACGTGCGCTGACCAGCTGCTGTTAGGAACACCTGCAGGATGTGTCCAGTTTATCGCATTTAGTAATTTGCATAAAAGCTGTTACAACGTGGACTAAAATAAATCGGTTTACTCGTGTCGCGGTCATTATCTTACCTATATCGATAATATTTCTAAAATACCTAATGTGGTGCGAATACGCTGTAACAAAAGCTTTGCAGTTACATAATGAACTTCAGAACTGCGAGAAAAATAAATAAGAAACATTGAATTTATACATCTATACCACCATGCTCTTTCAGCATTCAATCATTCGCTCTATATAATAGAGTCTCATTGTAAAGACTGGTATTATGCAGACTACAACAACAGTAGGTACAGCTACCAGGTGCTTTTGTTCTGAACTAAAGAGGTATACCTATAGGTATAGAGAAGGCTACACGTGCCGGCAGCTGGCCGGACGCTGCTGTTTGCTTTGACATGTAGAGCGAGCTCCGATAGTGCCGTGTAAATGCTCCGTTGAGAGCTTTTGTGCAAATAAGAGGTGTGTCGGCCGATACGTACCTACCTATCTATAACCTACACCACAGATCATAACTACACCTACCTTCCACAATCTACATTTATAGTAAACCAATAGTTTACTTGGATGTTATCTAGTATTTAATAGTAGTAACTATGCGCCTAGTTCCAGCAAATCTGAACTTGTAAATACCTAAGTAGGTAGGGTAGATAGGTGCCTATACTGAAAATACTTGAACTGAGAGTGAAATGAATAATCGAAGTGATTTATTATAATTTTATCGGAGAGTTCTACGTCGTCGGTTGCGATACTAAAAATATCGTAAGGTTCCAATACTGTATCCAAGCACTTTTTCAGAGGTGCACGTAAAAACCTCCGCATAATTTTAATGTTTCTAATGTAGTAAATAGTTCATGGAAGTGCTTCGAGTCAACAGTGATGGGTTCTTCAGTATTGATAGCGATAAGCATTCTAAACACTGCACATTTGCTTATCATTGGACCAAGTTGAAGGTAGGAACCTAAGTGGCGACTCTAGCCTTGCAATGTTACTTGAAGGTTACGCAACTAACTAGGTAGAATAAAAAAAAATGTGCAAAAGTAAACCGAACATGAACAACCTACCTACGAGCTACGAAAGTATGCTACGCCGTAGATAAACTCTACGCTTAAATATTTTAGAAATATTATTATTATTTTGTAAATCTACATTTTACAGCACCAGACTGCCGACGTTGAGTTGAAGTAGATTGTGATTATAATGACCTACTTGCGAGTTCGCGAGGGTTTCTGCCCCGGCCGGGGACAGGAACCCTTCGATTGGGGTAAGCCAAGGGTCGTTGGCCTCCGTCTCAAGGTCAATGCACGATAACATGCCAGCACGTTATGTTTACTTACCTAAGATATTGCCATGCCTTGTGGATAAAAATCACAAATTAGGTTGGGTAATCTTGTAAGTTTCACAACTACGTGAAGGTAGGTAAGGTACCTAGAGGCCGGTTTTGCATCGACCTAAGTATTTTCGTTACCCACCTAGGGCTTCGTCACGAAAATAAGACGTGAGCCTTGTATTTTAAAGTCAGTTTTAATTTCTCTTTGCTCGGTAAAGATACCAAGTTACCTCCCTATTGAATGTGGGTTCTATCTATTATTGTGTAGAGGTTGTGTGTCATCTAGAAGCTCGTATTATGTTGCAATGACAATAAACGGCAGCTCAATAGCGTAGCTCTGACGACACGCGTCACTGGGTATAGTAATTTACCTACTTTGCAGTAGACTCCATCCAGCAGACATCAAAAGGACTGATGTTAGGTGCTTGGCCAATGATTATTACGGCTACCAAACCATTGAAGCGTGTTTTGGCAAATAGTCAGTCCTAAAACTTCTCTTTCGCCAACAAAACTTCAACCCAAGTGTACTTTCGGCGAATATTTCTTTCGGTTCACCAACCATCGACGATGCAGGTTTTCGGCGAATCGACTACGGGTTTTTTTTGGTTAACCGCACTGGGTCCGAGTACCTACGTACGCCACGCAAATCCTGCAGTGGAGGTGGGTTTTGTTTGTTGAAAGTGCGTCATCAGGCTCTACTGGAGCATGATATCTCTCTACGACTGGAATGGTCGGGGTTCGACCGTGTCTTTCACAACTTGTGAAATATTCCCATTCAGTAAAAGTAACTGGGTTTATTAACTGAGTGGCTTATATTGGGCTTTTGAAATATTTTACTAGATACTTATAAAACAATGAAAAATTGTAATAGCTTTGTATGAAGTTCCAAATTTAACCGGTCAGGCTCGCATATCATTTTTATATCAACAACTTCGAAAATCGATCGGTGTTCCAGATAAAACTATTTTTATGGATCAGTCCTTGAATTTTATTGTGAAACTGATCGTTCAGCACTTATAACAATATCGTGTGGGATAGAAATGATGGCCCATCTCGTAAACTTCAGAGTATTGATAGTTACTTGGAATGAGTCAATGAATAAAGAATAGAAACATAAAAACTATTTTGTTACTTTGTGTACACTCTAGGCTTGGTTACTGCACGCACAATCTTTTAGATAAATAGATATATTCCGTTGTTTAATTCCACCGAAGCGCAAATTTTATCTGCGCGTCACAGCTATCAATGCCCCATCTTTGCTGGTGGTAGGTAAATGTTCAGATTAAGGTCACTTTTTCAGACTATTGTGCTATGACTCATTTAACCTTTTCAAGGATTTATAGTTTTCCTTATTAATATTACTTTGCCTACTTCTTTTTAATTTTTTTTAATTTCATTCGTGACTCTACCCCACCTCAGATCTACATAAAAATATCGTAACCCATCTTTTTTCATGGGTTTGCTAACGTTATTCACATGTGAGTACAACCTCGACACCCAACAGACATACCTCAAACCCGAGACATACCTCATTGTTGCATGTCTTGTGTGACATGCATTCATACAATTTACCAGAAAGTACCTACCTCAGGGTACTTTGCAGTAACGCAGTGTTTATGGTGATGAAGGGTCTGCGTAGTGGATCAACCATGAACTGGCTACGCACAAACAACCCACCTGATAGTCAGTTGTAAAAACTCAGTTTCCCTGTTTCCGTATCGCTGGCACAAGTTTAAAATGAATTTTTAAAGTTTGTCATGTTTCTATGAATTCGAAAATTGCTTTTCCTAGAGTTTGTTGAAAACTAGTTGATTAGTTTCATGTTAGTGCTACTGCTTTTATAGTTTGCTAAATTTCCCAGTTCCGGCCAAATGTTTGTAGTTCTCTATCTCTAGCCAATATATCTCTAGTTACCGGTACGATATCTAGTTAGAGCTACTTAATGCATGTCCTAATTAAAATGCCTTTCTCCTAGTCTACTTGCACTATCACCATGCGGCAGACGACGTTCACGACATGACGACTATCGACCCAATCTTCACGTTCCATTGTTCTCAATACCAGATCACGGCGCGCATACTAACATTACTAACTCCTCATTCGACACAAGTGCACCATGCACCTGTCCTTTCCTTTCCTCGTACGTAATATCTATGCTATTATGACGAGTTTCCGTTGTGGTAGTAGTAACTGGTTGATTGTCTGTGATGACACTTAAGTTGAGTCTAACTACAGCTCAGGAATGCTAAGTGAGAGAGTTACTGGTAAAATAATCATTTGTAACCCGTGCCGGAGCGATGACGAATTTATTGATTTCTAAGTGGGTACCATCAGTACACCTACGAACCATTACCACAACACCATAATATTCATTCCTTATTTTAACGTACGGTCTCGTAATTTTATTAGCTTTCCATAAGTTTGCAAACATAACATCAGACTAAAAAGTCATCAGGATTTTCAGAACAAAAGATTCCCTTTCACAGCGGGAGATATATAGAGCTTTTCTGTTTTCATACTACTAAACCCTGAGACTCTTTCAATTCTACTTTTCTTCTACCCATGCGCCTATGGTCTACAACGCTGACAATATCGCCTAACCTATTGCACTACTGGACGTACCTGTTCTCGTATTGATTTGTGCTTCGTGTCATTTGCAGAGCGATGATAAAACGGTTGGCGCTGTCGATGTGGCTTTTGCTGCTTTGGGCGCAACCGGCGCCAGCGCGGCCAGAGCTCGTCTTCAAGGTGCCTGAGGTGATGGTGAGTCTATAACCCCATACCATCCTGGTTCTCCCGATCCCCTGCCTATCTTGCTAATAACACCACGGTTCTGACAGGTTACTATGTGAGTTTCTGCTATCTGAAACTATGATTGGATAGACGGGTTCAGAAAATAGACCTAAACTACCCACGTAGTCCGGTACCGCTGTAACATCGGCCAAGAGTGGACTTTTACCACATCACATCATGACAGGTCCAGAGTTATATTATCCTGCAATATAAAAAAGACCCTGCGTCTGTTTCTAATGACAATCTGTGTCTTATCAAAATCGGTGCAGCAGTTCAGCCTGACTTTCGCTTAGATAATTTTAAGGGGATGAGTATTGTTCTAGGTTCGTCACGCAGCAGTCCCCAAACCAGTGGGCACAGGTCCTCACCAGAACGCGTCTCGAAATGACTCCGATACCAGCGAGCTGTTCCAAGTGCCCATCGACTACTACATGGAGCATGAGATCTCCACCGCTGACGCGAGGAAGGCAGCGCAGATAATGCAGCTTTCTCAAGGTAAGCAAGAATACTTAGCAATGGAAAAATGATAAAATATTTCAAAACTGAAAAAGTAGAAACTCAGGAATGTGCCAGATCTTTGTTATATGGATCATCCAAAATAACAAAGATCTGAATTGCTTTCTGAGTGCATGCTCTGTTTGGAGAGCCTTATTATTTGAACCACTAGGTAGGTAGATACCTACTGGTCACTGGTCACTTTGAACCACACCTTACATAAAACGCACTACTTTTAAGGAAGCCCTTCAGCCAAACGACACAAACATCTATGGAACAATACCTAATTGAAAGTAGCTCGATGTGAGTCAACATCAACAATTGCTTGAGTCTCCAATTAAACCCCGAGTGACGACATCCGCGAATCAGGATTATCAGACCTACTAAATTAATGTAGGTAACCTTAGATGAAACTATGTCAAGGACGACTTATTGACCTAGGTATTCCAGGATTAATTTGTAGGTTTATACAAAACACCATAAATACTCAAAGGTTTAGTCTAATTGGTATGTCTACTGCCACCTCCATTGTTCAGGTTCAGAATAAACAAAAATCCAGCAAGTAAATGTCCCTGATTATGATTCTTAAGCAATATTGAAATTATAATTTTATCAGAGCCTCCGTTCTTGTTTGTTTGTGATCAAATACACGAGAGCTGAAAATGTTAGCATTTGATTAGCCCACGCGTAATCTGCCTTATTGATTTGCACGGTTGCAATTCCAATGTTTCAATTCAATTAGAGTTCAACTGTGGCAAACCATCTAACACATCTAACCATCTAAACTAACTAATCGCCAGCTCTAATAAAATATACGTAGGGAAAATATAGAAGAACTTGGAAAACTCACCTTTGTACATGACCTATCTTTAAGTTCCCGTTAGTCATTACTTTTTGTGTACAATAAAGAATAAAGAAGAAAGAAAACATAGTGAAAATAATTTACTAGCAATTGTAGTGTCTTTGAATGATTACGCGTGGATCTGTCATGTTGTGCTCAACCATTGTATATGATGAAGCAGCAGTCTACAATTACTGCTTTAATTAGATAAGTACAAGTTACACCGACTTCATAAGCACTTGTCTCGGTGCTCGGTGACAATTAAATGTAGTATCATGAAGATCGTAACCTTAAGGACTCTACGAAAGACAAGTGTCTACCTGCTAGAGGCCCTAATGAATGCTTCAGAGGTAACCACGGTTTTGTAATGACATACTAGGTGTTAATTCGTCCAAGCATACTAGGCAACATACCTACACACACAAGTAATAAGCAGGATAAAACAAGCTGACTTGACATTTTTATGGTGTGGAAATTTGTTACAGTTTTTGTCATCATAAATTAATTCATGTATGTGTCAAATCTCTGTTTAAAATCTGTTATCATGTTCAGCCGTTACTACCTACGATGTATAGTATAGAATCGCTAATCTCACCACCTCGTGTTTCGATCACCAAATCGATTATATACCTACCTATACACAATATAGAGGCTTAGAAAGAAAACTATGGAAACATACATAGAAGTGCAGTATCTCCGTAATAGGCGAGTAATTGCATTAGTTTCAGCAACGGGCTAATGTAGGTAGATAATTAATTGTTGTTATGCGAAGCGACGCTGTGACTTGATCCAATTTCCTATGATTGGCTTTCTGACGTCATCTAGAGCCGGCTTTTAGGGACAATTCCATCAAGTCACAGCGTATCACAGCGCTGTCAGGTGTGTAATATGTACCCATATGACTCCAAATGCCAAGGCCTTAGATCTTAACATATTTTCGTTATATTTAATTAAATCTAACATTTTTTGCTGTATTTTGGACTCGTCTAGGTACAAGTACCTCTACTGTAGAATCTCTCGGTGACTATCACTCTCAGTCACCTCCACATGCCTTCACAATGGCCAGGGTACCTGATGATGTTGTTCAACGACTACAATGGGGCTGGCTGTGCTAATGAAACGTTTGGTAAATCATTGCACTCCACTGTAATATTTATTACCTGCATTATTATAGTTATCTCTGGTAGAGCAAGGCTGCCATACAAATGTATACGTATATCTAAAGCTATGGTCATTTGATACTGTACGCTGGTTTGATTGTTAGGAAGCTGGTACTGTCAAGGAATCTGTATGTATAAGTAGTGTTTCTGTGTACGTTTAAATCTGCGATGAGCAAGTTTTGCTCACTCCCCCACTCACAGGTTTTTTCGAAAGACCTGTGAGTGTCGGAAGCTGTGGTAAGCTTGATCCGTGGTAACAGTCTTCTAATTAATCCAGTATTATTCCATGAAGTCCATATAAACTAAGTAGTTTCGGAAAGACACCTACGCTCTCAAGCTTTAGTTACGCTCTCTCTCTCTCCTATGATTTATCGTCTGCCTATGAATTTTGGTTTATTATCGTACATACCACGGCTGAGTGATGTGACGTCATAAAACCCCTGATTTCATAGCGATGAGTAATTTCCAACATTATATATTTTGCGCTACGTGTAGGCTAGTAAGTGTGTGCTAGTGTGTAGGCTACATTCTGTGGAATTTCAATACCAATTTTTTCTGATATTTGACATGCATGCATCGCCTGAAGGTGAGTGGGACGAACCGGCATTTTGAAAATTACATGTTATTTTTACGAAGAGCCAAGGACATATGGGCGGGGCTGCATCTGTCGAACCGTACGCACCAGAAGGTCTAACATTATCATTTAGGCTGATGACAATGCTGTAATGTTGTTATCCAATTGTTAGAAGGTAGGTAGCATACATAAAACAAAGATGATTTTACCTAGGAGCCTTGCCTATCCATACAATTATACCGTTGGCTATTATTCTATCAGTCAAATTAGTAAAACATGTAGCAGTTACAATCAATGGTTATTAATTGAGTATTAGTGAAATCGACACAGGCGTTTAGTCTTCAAAAGATTGACGATGACGACTGTGTGGTTTTTTTTTACTACTACTAGCTGATGAAACAAGCAGATGGTCCACCTGATGTTAAGTGGTGCATATAAAGTGTGTAAGCAATCCCCAGGCACGGTACACAGGTAACATACACCTAGTTATAGTCTCGTGATCAGTTCTGTTGTCGGTTGGTGTACCACAAAACAACCACGTCAACAACTCAGTATAGATAAATCGCGTTACTCGGTCTGTCTTTCCGTTTCAGTCGACTGGCTTTTAGTTAGACCTTTGATAGTTTTTATCATCGTCTTTGCGCGATCAAGCGTAGCTTTGCTCTCGTGATGACTTTTTTCGATCTGTGCATTTATCTTTAAGTTTTCTTGATTCCTTTTTTTTTACATGAAACAAGGAAACCTGTATAAATGAAAAAGAAGTTTGCAACGTGACACTGAAACCTTCCTACATCAAAGAAAACTACGGAGTACTACGGAGTTCTCTTATAACTCTAGACTCCACAGTTGAGCAACTTCGAAATGAGAAGTGAAACGATGGAATTAATAATCACTTTCTATTCTCATCGGCTCCGTTCAATTAGATTCAAGGTTGAGCACAGGAAGTGCTTGACAAACTGATATTCGTTCAGTAGGTTCTTTAACTAGACAAGTTCATGGCTGCGTTAGCGAATACAAGAGGTGGTACGGTGGTTTTGATGGTGGTACTAATGGACATTTGTCTACATAGTGTTTATCGATCGTGCCTGGAATACAATAAGACTTCTGCCACCAACATCGCATGCAAATGCGTTATTACTGCTAAGATTCAACACTGACTCAAAACCAAGAATGTCTATGAAGTCACTCTTAACGGATAATTCGTTGTCCAATTCATCTGCTCGGCGGCATTTAGCTGCTAAGACAGGCCTACTAGTTATAATATAAAGTTCATCACTAACTTTGGTCTTGTCACTTATTTATGTTTGATTGATTATTTAGGCCTCGGCAATGTTCAATAATTATCGAAGTTTTATTTGACCCTTATGTGTAAACCAACCAAGTCGGTATCACTCTTACAATTGCTGACCTCATGCATAGGCTCTGTCATGTTAGGGATCCGAAGGCATACACTAATCTAGAGCTTTATACCCCTCACTATCATCAACAAAATAATATTAAAGCAGGGATATTGACACTGACCACCACCAAAATAATAATTATATATATAATACCTACCTGAAGTCCTCTTTCTCATTCCAGTGCCAGAAACCCTGCCGGGGTGTGGCAAGTGCTCTCGCTGGGAGCTGGAGTACTGCCAGAGCAGCGTGGTGGGCGACCACTGCTGCTGCGAGCGGCGCTACATGCCGGAGCCGTTCCCCTGGCTGCCGCACTCCTGCCTCATCGGCCCCGCGCGCTGCACGCCGCTGGCGCAGAACTGCGCGAGGTACACCAGGATCAGAGACTGCTGCTGTTATCGGAAACTGGCGGAACAATGTGAGTATAAATCATTAGCGGACCGTCGCAACTTCGCATTTTTAGGTCATTTTTACAGCTTGGGTTACATTATTTAAAGTTTTAGTAAGGATCCCTATTTTTTAAAATGTAAATATCGTATCGTATGTTACCTGGGGATAGTGTGGCTTCCCAAGGGTGATTTTTTTTCAATTCTGTCCAGTAGTTTCGGAGCCAATTCAATGCAAACAAACAATCAAATCTTTCCTCTTTATAATATTAGTAGGTATACTTAGACGCTGTTCAGTCAGTCTCTTTACTATGCTAGCACCTTTTCAAAAATTCAGTACCTAGGTAGTATCTAATGTGGTATTTCCTACATTCCAGGGAAGGGTATCCTCTCAAGTGCGTCGCAGCTGACGCTGAGCGGCATGGTTCTCCTGCTGTTTGTGCTGGTACTCTTCACGCTGTACCTCTGACACGACGCGCCGCGGAGACAAAGGCCGCGCATGCTGTGACCACCTTGTGCAATCAACTGAAGGTCTACATTGCACTGGCAAATATCCCGCTGAGATGAGCATCGTGCAATGAACTGAAAGTCTACATTGCTGTGGTAAATATTACGCTGAGATGAATACCTGGAGCACTGAACTGATGGTTCGTTTTGGACTGGCAAAAATCCTGCTGAGATTCGAGCACTTTGTGCAGTGGACTAAAGGCCAATTTTGCACTGGCAACTATGATCCAGGTATAATTACCACCTTACACTGGTCAATATCCTGCTGTGATGGACACCTTGTGCACTAAACTGAAGGTTCGTTTTGGACTGGCAAATGTCCTGCTGCGATGAGCAACTTCGGCAATAGACTGAAGTTCCTTTTTACACATAACAGGCAAATATTCTTCTATTTCCATCAAAGAGCAGTAGAGAAATCTTGAAGAGTTTGCGTGACATACTGTGAGTGAATAAATGATTCTGGACTTAGTTACCATGTTGTGAATGTCATATACCTACTGTCATAGTATTTCATCAGGATTCATTTTATCTACCCATCTCCCTGTGGATATATTCCAGAAATTCCCACCAAAAAATCGCTACCAGTGGGGATTTCAGTTTTTTTTTTTCAGAAATCCCCACTGCTATGACGTAGCATGTCTACAACGTAGAAGTGCGGATTTCTTGATTTTTTTTTCTAGAAATCCCCACTATGTATGTGATCATATTAAAAGCCTTTCTTTATCGATTGAAATGTGTTTGTATGAAACTGCTTATTACGAACTACTGGCCCTGGAAATTGATGAGAGTGTAAAAGAACAAAGTGGTTTTACAATACGCGAACTATACGTAATGGTGTGATAATGGTAAGTGCTCCCCTTATAGAAGGAAGTGAAATCAGTCGCCTTGTAACTAAATAAATAAATCATAGGTCCACTATAATTCCTTGAGTACCAAATTAAGAGGTCTGAAAGTAATTTGCGAATTTTTAAATAAGGACAAAATTAGTGTACCTAAGTGTTGTTGTTAATGCTTTGTATGTGTAAATACGAATCAAGTTAAGGAAATGCATGTAAAATGTAAGAATTTGTGGAACAATAAAGCCTCGTACTCGTATGTAAATAATTCTATTTGGCATTTATTGACACCAAATATAATGTAAGTGTGAAGACATGAGGACACTTTGAGAATGTGATTCTTTGTAGATTACTGCACAAAAATTACATCATTAGATAACCAAATTTAATGACCAAAAACTACCTTAGGTAAATCGTGTATATACCAAAATCATTTGAAAGTTTTCTTATTTATTTTAAGTTTAAGTACGTACATATAATTTTGACGCCAAAGGTGTTTTTAGTTAGTTACCAATTTAATTGTTGTTTTAGTTTTAATTGGTTTAAGTATACTTAACACATAGTGATATGAAGTACATTGTACATACTTACTTCATTACACTTGCGACCACTACAATTAAATGTTACTTTGTGGTATAATTATCTACTGACTAAAGATTTGTTTACGTTGACTAACGGCATTCCAGCATGAAACTTTTGTGAAAAACTTTTTTGCCCCTCTGTAAAATAAAACTATTTGGTGCCTAGGATTTACCTAAGTAGTATAGTATTATATGATCTGTGCCTAAGTATAGGTGTATATATCGTAGATTTGAAACTAATTGTGTACCTATTAAGTATTTCTATTGGAGATATATTTATGTATACTTATGACTTCTCTTGTATTTGTATCAACCTACTCCATAGAAGTCAACACGAGCTGAATACCGTAGGACTGGTTACTTACCTATCTTACAGTCAATTTTCATTTGAAAGTAAAACTGCTTGCTGAAAATTATGAAAGCGAAAATATTATACTTAGATAAAACCTGTTATTTCTTAGTTTTATTTGTTGTGCTTGGGTAACCTACCTAGGTGGCATCTCTGATCATACGCCCAGAGAAGCAGCGAATAGGTTTTGCTCACACATTTTGTTTATGGGATTACATTTATACATTGAAAAATAATTAAAGAATGCTTTTGAATTATTAACAACCCGAGCTAAATTAGTTTTAATTATACAGAGGAAAGTCACGAAAGGTCACCATAACAGCTGCACCTAGGTACTAACAAGTGAGTAATGTAATTCAGAATTTTGTTCAGTGCAGACTTGAGGCAAAGCATCGCCTATACATTAGCATTATTAGTGCTACTCAAGGCGCACCCCTAAATCCAATCGTATTCCCATTAGTTCCTATTCTACACTTCCACCATGCGTACATTAGACCCAGAAGTTTGGTCCAAGAGCTTACGAAAGGCACCTATGAACCTGTCCAGGCCCATGCGGTTTGGGAAAAGACTAGTGACTCCAGAGTCCAGAGTATTGATGAGTTTCCACGACGCTATGAAAGAGTTTTGGAGAAACTGCTCCGTTTGTGGAGTCAGGTATATAACAGGTGGAAAAAAACGTGCCTGTGGAAGGTGAGTGACCATCTAAACTGTACACCGCCTTACAAAGACCAGGTTAGATATTTTGAGGCATTTCTGCGCCTGTAAAAATAGCGAGAGCAACCACACTCTGTACATAGAGATAAACGTAGATACTGTAAACTAGTATGTTCCCATTAGTTACAGTCATTCCTACTCTGTCTTCATGCTCCTCCTCATTTCCACGGGCCTCTTCGCCGCCACCATGAGTATCTACGAATGGAGCACCACCGAGCCGTCCACGGTGTCTGATATGGACAGCTTACAGAATGTATATGACGTGCCGTTCCCAGCCGTGGGCCTCTGCAACAACAACGTCATCAGCAAGCGTGCGCTGATGGAGTATACAAAGAGCTTGTAAGTTAACTTAAGGAAACTAACCCTCGAATTCAAGCAAAGGCTGAACAGTCCACCAAAGCGTTTTAACCAGAATCCACCTCTATTCAAGTCGATTGATAAAAAGTAACAAAACTCTTAGTTACAAAACTTTAGAAGCATCTAAAACACACTTGATGTCTTAGGTCCCTAACTAATTAATGACTGCTTTTTTCAGGGTCTTAAGAAGTCAATCACGAAATATGACGTACAGGTAAAAAAAAATATCCATCTAAGTAAAATGAATTGAAAATATGAATAAATCTTGTTTTACAAGCAGACTTTCCTGTTAATCTTGTCCAGTGAGACGACAATGGCGCACAGCCTGGCGCAGCTGAGCCATCTGATAACGATGACGAAACCCCAGGACCTCGTGGATATGAACTTCATGAGCTACCTGACAACAATCGATCCCGGGGCTAGAGTGTCCAGTCTTATGCTAAAAGTGAGATCAATTTGACTCAAGCTGGCTATAACTATCATCATGGACTTCATCCATGTATGCTATGATGCTATTCAATGATCAAGATCATTGGTGTTATTAAATTCAAAAGATTCCGTTTGATTTAACAGTTGGCCCCAAAATGTTCGACAATGTTGGTGGGATGCAGTTGGCGTGGCCAGATCCTGCCTTGCCGGGAACTGTTCCAAACCAGGGTAACACCTTTGGGATACTGCTGCGTCTTCAACTCCAGATATCAGTAAGAACCTCACATCTCTTCAACCTTCTTTTGTCCACCTAATTAAATCAATCTTTTCTTTGTAGACTCCAAGACATATATAAGCTACCAAAATTCCAAGATGTGATTGGAGAAAACCACGGATTGACCGTGATGTTGAAACATGATGTTGATGACGTTATTTCCTTCAGACGTCCGAGTTATGATATTGATGTAAATATTCATCCTACTCTTATTCTAAAACCGTGAGTTTTGTGTGAGCTTTCGGTTTTGTTGAGGTTATCGTTCGCACTGCTATTTTACAGGTTTTAATTTTTGATGGCAGCGACTACCCCCTTTTGGAAGGGGGTGGAGCCCGCGTGTACCCTGCGGAAGGTAACACTTCCATGCACATGTCCCTGAGAGCCAGCGCCCACTACCCTGAAGAAGGATCTGATCAAGATATCGACTCACTGGTGATTAACCTGATTGTACCTGTTGGCTGGTTATATTTGTTTGGCATTACTAATGGAATAATCAACCTAAAAATCAGTGCCTAATTTCCAAGACGAACCATTTGAACCTTCTCAAAAAATTGCCATAAAGAATAAATTCTAAGTCATGCTAAGAAACGCATATGGGTAATGTGAGTGTTTGCCAGCGCTGCAGGTCTCGCCGTACATCAGAGGACCCCTCAGAGCGCAGTCACGCGTGGTGCCTGGCGGAGTGCCGGCGCCGCACGGTGGCCGCGCTGTGCGGCTGCCGGCTGCACACGCTGCCGCCGCCACCGCGTGGTCATCGACACAGGCACGTCGAGGAGTGCTCGATCACGGATTTACTTTGCTTGGATAAGCACCGGGGTAGGTTAGAAACTACTAGGTAGTAAGTGACCTACTTAGATGTACAAAAAGTGTTGGAGGATGTCGCGAGAAGCCCACAAGATGAAAAGTACCTAGAGGTAAATATGGTATTAGCCTTTTTGTGATGAGCGATTTTTCTGTTAGTCTGTACCTACTACCTGTGCGGAGTGGTTTATGCATAACCGCATGGTTATGCATTAACCACTCCGCGACCTGAACAGCGAACATCTTTGATTTGAAGATCAACGACTATTTAGTCCGGATTTGTGAATCAGGGTGTTATTGACGCTGGACTAGAAGATATAAAATCAGCTTACTTATCCCACCAGAGAAGTTTCTGTACTATTATCCTCGCGGGCGCGTGCTGCTGGAACACGAGGTACACAATGGCCAGGACTGCCGGCACTGTACGCCGGACTGCGCCAGGATAGTCTACTCGGCTGCTGTCGCCGTGTTGCGACGTAATAGAGACCAACTATTCAGAGATCAGCTGCTGTGAGTTTTACAATCAGCCCAAGTTACCAACCGTAATCGTCCTTTTTTAGCAAAAAAACTGCTGCTAAAATTACTGTAGTCTGATGAACATGGCCTAACATTCTATTACTTTCTGCCTGCAGTGAAAGCCCTCCGCTGCCAAACGTGACCGTCATCAAGCTTTATTACTCCACGGAACATCTCAAGACTTACGTGTTCCACACCAACTCAAGATGGTACGAAAAGTTCGGTAAGACACCCATTTCTAGATACCATTTATTTTTTGCATCACGCTATATTTTACTCTGCAAAATTCTACAAACAACCTACCTAGGTTAGTAGGCTTTATTTCCTAAGCAGTGTGTAGTAACTGTAGGCTCCTTTTATTATCTGTAACAAAGTAAAAGAAACCTTTACCACGATGCCATTGCAAATTGGCAGAGCTAATAACTGAAGTGTATGACCACGACGTGTCACGTGTCACGGTATATAACTAGGTATGATACGTAGGTGCTAAAACTCAGCACGAACCGTTATGAAGGTAGCGAGGGTTAGGTCAGCAAAGGGCCCTGCTGAGAATATGTTGTTGATACGCAGCTGTCCTGCCAAGAGGAGGATATCCCTCCGTTGCTGCAGGGTCGCAGTCCACCACTCGCTCTCGTAAGGCCCGGTGGATACGACTTCACTCTGAAATATCAGAAATACACAGTAGAATAAAGAAAAAGAATTGATAACACCTTAAAACTAAGCTGAAATACCCCCAACAATTGATATGAAATAATGTTGAAACTAAAGGATCAAAGAGAATACCTTGTATAAGACGACATTGCTATGCCAACAGAAAACGAAGAGTTGCGCGATCCCGAAAATCAGGTACTCAGCCATGATCAGCTTCTGAGCCGCGTTCGTTGCAGACTGTCGGAAGAAAGTTTATTTTAAAACACTGGAATTAATATTTTACTGGTTGAGGATTTATCAACAAGTTTTCTAAAAGCTTCAAGAGTTCGAGTAGGTTGTAACAAGGATTTTGTAAAATGTAGACTATTTTCATGACAAAAAGCATTGAAAACAAAAAAAAAACATATTTCAATACAAACACTACATAGACTCACAGTGAGTTGGTATGCGCTGGCACATAGCATCAGGGAGCACATCACCATGTAGAGGAACATCACGGGAGACAGCAGCGAGTTGAACAGCCGAGAGTGTCTGTTGGATGAACCACACCACAAACATTAACCCTTCAAAACTCGGCATCACTTGTAATGCTGTAAGTTTGCTTTGAATCAAAATCTAAGCTAACTACGTACCTATATAATGTAGAGCTAAAAGGTTATAAAGGGTAATAAAAAAGAAGGTAAAAATTATAAAATGTAGTTCCACCTCTAATATTTTGTGAGATTACGAAAGAAACAAACACCCTATATTACAAGCTTGACAGTGTCAAACTGTTTATATAATTTTCCATACAAACTAGTAGTTATAATAAATTAGAAGTAGGTAAAGTTAACCTGTGACATGCTAGTACATAGCCCAAATTAATGGTCCGGCGTAACTAATGTGTATTTTGTGTTTTGGGTAACTCTCTGTACGCAGGAGCTAGTTCGGGGCACGGACCTTCGCCAAGGGGAAAGTATCGATGTTCTGTGAAAACGGGATAATGTTGGACGGCGGTTGGACAATAATAGAGTTAACTTTATATTTTAGGCTGGTATTCGCAGTAAAAACTTGAGACTCAAGAAGTACTATAAGTATCTACTTATTCTTACTTAAATGTAAGTGTTTTAACTAACTGAAAAATCGATCTTAGATTATGCTTGAGCCTGGATTTAAGCTTAGGTTTAACTAGAGCTTTAGTGTCGTGTTTGCATTCTTCTGCAAAAGGTCAGCGGCTTTTTTTCAAAGTAAAAATATTTCAGAAAAACCTTAATTAATCATTCAGTAGAGATGAGATTATTATACTGAAGCGCTCTGTAGAAAAATATTAAAATTGATATTTAAACTGTATTAAGTTTTGTTTTAATTTGGTATCTATTTAAAGGTTTTAACTAGTTTTACACACTTGTTTTATTGCTAACCGTGTATCTTTTGTGTTGAACTCATGTTATTTCTGCTTATAACTTATGAATGTTGCTTTGTTGTCAAACAGTTCGCGTTTAATTAGGGTCAACTTAAAAAAAATAAGATAAGTAGATAAATCTTCTAGGTATACTTACAAATAAAATTATTATTTTGTATTTTTTGAGTACTTTTTCTTTATGCAATATAGGCAACCGTTTGACCACAATCTCACCTGATGTTAAGCGATGATGTGGTCGACGATGTAACTGATCACAATCTTCGTAAAAAAAATATGCATGTTCACACCTTTTTGAAAAATCAATTCCCAACATCAGCTTTACTCATAATGTTACGACAAAATTATCTTCAATTTCAACGTAGTAATGACATGCATGTGATTTTTTCCATACAAACTCTAAAACCTTAGCGGTAAAAAAATTCAATAAAAGGTAAGTAGGTGCTGAGTGTAATAGACTACGTAGGTACCGACTTGGTGAAGTTTCAACTAAATATAAAGTTGGCACAATAACAACATGTTTTATACTCACTTGATCAACTGAACGTGGATATGGTGGAGTTCCTTTACGGCGGCCTCAGACTGCTGATCGCTGATGCCAGCACCACCATGTCCCAGCATCTGCGCGCATCTCACTCGAAGCAGATCCAGCTTCCCTCCGAAAAACACCATGATGACCACCACGCTCGCGTCGTAGGCCGCCATCACGGACGCCCCATACGCACAGAGGAATGTGTGCCAGCCTACTGTGACCCAGCATCCTGGCGAGTGGTTCTTGTCGAACGGCATCCACGAGCTGAAGATGTGGGGAAAACCTTCTGTTCCGTTGTGATAAGCATTCCTCAAACTCGATGACGTCACATACCACATCAGAGGCTGGAACTCCGTAGTCAGAAATGTGAGGAACACTAGCGCCCAGTAGAAGTACGTCACCTGACGGCAGTACTTCGTGTACTTGTTGACGATCTTTTCAATCGGACCGCCGCGGTCGGTCCTCTCAAACTTATCAGCTTCTGTTACATATCTGAATACTTGCTTCCAACTGTCTTGATAGAAAACGAATGAGTTAACTTTAAAGATGCACACCACGCTGAGCATGGAAATCTTCAGGTTAGTCAGAACTAGATCCAAGTTGGACCTGATGACGTACAGCTCCATGTACTGTGTGACGACAAAAAACGATACTATCTCATGGATGACGATGCACAAAGTTCTGGCGACTTTATTTTTTGGGAGAATAAATCCTGTTTTTCTGAGGATCCAGTAGTTTGGTGCCACAAGAGGCCGGTGTGGATCCTCCAAGCCTTCCAGAAATGCTCTTATCATCGTGCAAGATTGAGACACAGTGAAAACTAATTTTCTTGTCAACGTTTTTATATGAGTTCTGTGACAGCCCGGTTCAACCCCTCGGTATAAAAATCTGTGCCAAGTATGGGGAGCTTGAAAGTGTAGATTTAATAATACTTTTTGTGAGCCTTTTCACGTAAATTTTTAAAGGAAACCCCTATGCATCGTTTACTTCGTTGTTTTTTGTTTAAAATTTATAAGGGTTAATTTGTATGCATTAGTAAAATTCCAAAATGTGTTGAATTTTTTGTTTATTCGGTACGAGATCGGTACATTATTTTATAAACCCCAACTGTGTAAAAAGTAAAATTTTCTATCATATTCTACTCTTCGTTATAGAAAACTGAAATAATGCATCAACCTCAAATCCGACTCATCAACCAATGAAACTCCAGTTGCAATAGTGTTTTTATGTTACACGCCAGGTTTCTGACAAGTTTTCATAGAGTTTCTTACCAAAACTACTAAAACTAAATCAATTGATAGTTTTAGAAGGACTAAAATAATATCGACATTGAAGCTTTATCAAAGCTCCTTTCTCATCACTAGCGATTGAGTTGTCACGATAAAATGGATTTTCAACCCCTAATTTAAATGTCTCTATTACGCCCGAGAAATGTGGGCGGAGCCGGCACACGAGACGTTAAAAAATAATAGAGTCATTAGAGGCACGGTACCTCCTGCCATCACTACTGACACCAGGAAAGTGGCATTGTTGTTTTTACCCTACTGCTACCATACAATTACCATTTGAGGGTTACGTAGGTGTATGAAGAGAACCATTTTCCATTTTACCAGAGCTACGAAGTTTGAATAGAGGGATTGCCCTCGAAAGCCAAACTTATTAAATATCTTCTTTTTCATCGTATTCTTCGTTACTCGTGCTCGTCTTGAAACACTTTAGGAGGGCTGTGGCTTCTGTGCCGCTCCGGTATCCTCACGATAACAGTAGCACTTTAAAAGACACAGTCAAAATGTAGATTCGGCCACGACACAGCGGAACTCTGTTCACCGGATCTGTTTCAGCTAGCTCTTGGCAATTTGAATTCAAAATGTGATACCTAAATTGACATTTATCAAATGATAAGGGTAATTTAATGTTTTTATTGCTTTACTGTTCAAACGATGTACTGGTAAATTGACATGCCATACCAATTATTTCTTAGTTTGTCAGCGTATATCCACAAATTATATCCATATCTATGTCATGCCTAGAATACGAGATGTGACGTCATGCGCGGTTCCCACTAATATCCATATTTGACGTCACTGTGGCCAAATTAGTCCGAGAAGTCGAGAAATACTAATTATAAACATGCATTAAGGTCATTGGGGGTGATTGGAAAGTTTTCCTTCGAAGGAGGTGCCGGCTCTACGTAAGGTAGACCCGTATACGTTTACGTGATGAAATATGTCACGGTTATATTATTAGTTATTACTTTATTAGCAGTGGAGAAGACTCGCGCGGGACCGGAGAGACTGGCGTACTAAAGAGGAAGCCTATACCCAGCAGTGGGTGCATACAGGCTGAATAGATAGATAGATAGATAGTTTATTAGTTATTAGTTTATTTTATTGGTTCCAGTCCATTTCGGCAGCGAGTGGGCGCTGATAGTGGGTGCCTCCGTTGTGAGCGCCTCCGAGCTGGTATTCCACTGCAGCCTGCGGTGGCGGCACCACTACCGGCGACGAACACAAGCCTACACATACTAAGTACACGAACACAAACTAACTACTTGGAATAAACTGTAACAAGGAGGAGATGAATTTTATGCTTTCTGCAGAAGAATAAATTGTGCACATTATGGCGCGTTTATATTTCCATACGTACCGAACCATATTGATAAAAGTTACATAACCTCGACTTCAGCATAATATCAATGTCTGTCCAAACATTTTTATTTTGCCTGCGACCTATCTTGCTCGACACAATATGTTATAACAGCTAAAATCACAATACATTGAAATCTTGTGGCTTGTTTAATTTAGCCACATAATAACTTTTGACCATCATTTAAAATGTCAAGTGACATTTAAATGTTTTGGTATGTACTTGATTCTAACAATACGTTTTACGACTTCAATGGTAAACCAATCATAAAATAATAACACAGGTGTATTGTATACGCAGGTGTTTCATAAAATCTCAAATGACCTTATTTATTTTATCTGTCAAAAGCTAACTCGAGTTTTACAGTCGATTGGATTTAGAACGATTTTATTCCTGGTACTCGAAGCAAGCACCCAGTAGATTCAAGTATTGCTAGTACCTAACCTACTGCTAGCCTGCCTAGTCGGCTGATTAACTTACCTAATCCACTGACAGTAGTATGTTGGACCTCTAGGTCATGACCTTGTGTTCAATATCAAAGTTGAACAAACTCTCATTACCCACTCTATTAATTCCATGGACCAACCTTATGTAACGGTATCTTTGGAGATTGCTGACGGTGTGTTTGAATGAAGACTAAGTTAAAGCCGATTTACACAGTCATACTCATGACTCATGAGTATAGTAGAGACGAGACAGGGGCGAGAAACCGGTAGGAATGCGGAACGCTTGCAATCAAGTCGTGCAGTGTACAGAATAATTTACTAATGCAGTGTAACTCTACCGGTACCTTCTGTACTTATGAATGTGTAAATCAGCTCTTAGGTATAGGTACTATAGCTAGTTGAGTTGACAAGGTGTTATCCTGTTACGTCACTGCTACGAGGCTGCTCCGACATGACCTCTACGAACATCTAGTTGTAGACTTGTAGAGGCCAAAAGTACTTACAGGAAAATTAATAATGTCTAGAATCTAAGTCCTGAGCTTCATTAGTTGGTTCCCAGAGTTAAATCATATCATAGTTTTTGTAAAAAGATTTTTTACTTCAAAAGTGTAATCAAATGAACAGACTATTCTAAAATAACCTTCTGAAATGTTTATTGGCTCTATTCGATTCCGCTTATTATTTTACGAATGTAAAAAATATGAATAAAACCCGATTTTAAATGCCTCCAGTATATTTACACGAAAGTTGCTTAATCTAACTAAACCCATCTTATAAAATAACAAAATTCCACCATGTTAGCTAGACTTCTACGGGGTCGTTCGGGATTTCTTCAACTGTTGGGGGACCGGTGTGAGGGGAACCACTATCACCCATAATAATGGATGGGATTACCTGAGAACAAGAAAATCTGATGTAACTAATCCAATAATAACTTTTATTCTTACTAATAACATGATCATGATGATGATCAAGCTCTTGATGACCAAGATAGACCCAAGAACAGTAATTGGATCATCAGTGTAAGTAGTCAAAATATAGAGAGGTAAGTAGTGGTACCTACACATTTATGTATCCTCGCTGACTTAGGGCTTAGAGTTCTCAAAGTGTCGACAATGTTGTTCAGGGTTTCAGTCTGCTGCTGGTTTCGGTTGCTGTGCTACAAACATTGCCAGATGGATCACAAGATAACTGCAGCAGGTCATTTTAAGCTGGCAATGTAATCTCAAGAGCTTAGCTTAGTTTTTTATGCCCAAGTTTAAGATTTGTATAAACCCCCCACAATCTAGCTAAATATCCCAAAGTCACAATAACCCACCCGAATACCTGTTCTCCGAGCATGACCAGGATCTGCGCGACCTTCCTGATGGCCTCGATGTCCTGCGGCGTGGGGATCGGCAGCCGAGGGTCCTGGCTGCGCGGCTCCAGCAGCGAAGAGTGGGAGACTAGTCGTTGACCCAGGTCTGCTAAGGGCCGCGAGTCAGGATCATGTCGCGACTGAAAAAGAGGTATTTGGTTTAACTACAGCAATCCTAGCTACCACGAATGAGAGAAAATCCATTTTGGTTTTGTGGTAGAGCAGGCTTGTATGTGTAGGTACGTGCTGAGGTGGAAGACAGGCTGCATTTCGCTCAAAAACCAGTTCAACAAAAATACAAATACCTAATGCATAGATGGCAACACGTGGATATCTATCTAGTGGAGCCTTCACCAGCCACTTTTGTTTTGTAAAAATAAACACTAGAGACATCTTACTATAGGACTACTCGTCGCAAGCCCCACCGCCATCATCAGCATCAGCCATCGCACACTGTCCGCCATGCTGGAGCCACCTCAGTAGAACTGTTTACTTTGGCACGAAACCTAACTTATATCAATGAAGGTAATGGACCTATTTGACAAATTACTGCTCAATTGGTTAGCATTTACGGTAAATTCTGAATAAAAGGGTCCTCTGAAGTCACATGATTTACCCAATGAAGGCTTTTTCCATTGTTACAAGCCATCACGATCATATTGATCATCGCTGTATGCTTCCCAGCGCTGCACCGACGTAGAGAGTAAGTGCTCCAAATCTGTGCGTTACAGTGATGCTATCTTTGATTTGATATTGCTATTCAAAGATGGCTATAAACTGGAACATTAGTGTCGTGGTCAGTCACATTATAAAGCACTATTTCGCCTTTTATGGACCAAAAACAGTAGCCAACAAGGGCAATGTCAATTTATGTCTTGCGCCTGGGGAAAATATTAAATACCTGCCTGCATGCCTGCGTGTATTTCTGGTTCGTATTATACAGCGGTTTGCACAAGATTCGACGCGCGCCAAGAGAACTTAGTATAGTGGATGCCTGTGCCGTAACATGAATCGATGGTTTCCTAGTCAATAAGAATGGATAAATCGTAACTAATGACTCTTATATCTGACGGTGCGTGTCAGCATATCACAACGATGACGTCATATCCGTTTCCGAATAGTTTTTTCTTGTATGTGAAGTAGAGGTGTCAAAATCGGTTAATTTTTTTTATTAGTTAATGTTATAACGATAAAAAAATATATCGTTATTTTTAATGATTAATTTTATTTGAATAAATATTCGATAAACTCGCTTAGATAAATTTATTTATACGCATGAGTGAATGATTGATATTAGCAGAGAGCGAGCACAGACAATTTTTCATAGACAAAAACATTCACCGTTCACACGAACGGTCCACAGATAAGAAATATAAGGGCATCCTACACAGGTGTACTTTTCATATTTCAATAAAATAAAAACTTTTTCTTGCAGTATTTGCAGGTAGCCAACTTTGCGACGCCACCGCCGCCGCGCCTGTACATTAGAATAGAATAGAATAGAATAATTTTTATTGCCAAAAATCATTCTATTCTATTCTATTCTAATGTACCGGCGCATCGGCGCGCACATTGATCGAAATGGTTCCATATATCCGAACTTATTCTCGGCATTTTTCACATAATACGACTTCGAAACAAACACTTTCTTCCATCTAACGATGGCGCAAAAATGCAAATCGCAAGTCTAAATAAATTTTCGTCTCTTAGGTCTCATTCATTCAATCATTGTCATTCATTCAATTTGCCAAAAATAACAATTGTATTCATGATCCTTGGATAAAAATTATATTGTGTTTTATTATAACCAACTTAAAGCATACAATTGAATGCAGATCAATGTTGTTAAATATACACTAAACGACTTAATTATCGTAAGTAGTGGTTCATTCTATATTGAGCTTTATCTCATAGATAATAGAGTACACAGTCAAAAATGCAGATGAAGCCGGAAATGAAATTAAACGGCCGCTTCCTGGCACATAGCACTACCTTCAGGCCGGTCACTCTAATGAAAATATGAAAATTACTCATTATTTCTAGGAAGCGTAGGTTCAAATTTCAATGCATTAAAATGAAAGAATACCTTCAGGCCGGTCACTCTAATGAAAATATGAAAATTACTCATTATATCTAGGAAGCGTAGGTTCAAATTTCAATGCATTAAAATGAAAGAATAATTTTCGTGGTGAGTTATAAAATTATTCATTATATCTAGCAAGCGTAGGTTCAAATTTCAATGCAGTAAAGAAAGTGAATAATAAAAATATTACCTACATACGTTCACCTTGTGTTGAAGTGAAATAACATGTGTTATTAAAAATATTCGAACACCGCCATTTTTTTTAACGAATGTTATTGTTATTTTTTTTTATTCGTTTTTTTCATTAGTTGAAAGAAATATTAAACACCTATAATGTGAAGCACGCTTTGAGCACGACCTTTTGCATAAAATTAAATGGCAGGGTCGAGGACTTAAAATATTGTCGTTAAGTAGATATTTTAATACGGACGAACTGGGACGAATGAAGTTCACTTCCTACCACTGCTTCCTACATTACTGATTTAATATAAATATTAATTCAAATTCAAATTCAAATTCAAATTCAAATCGTATATTGCACTTATGTTGTTATAGAGATGTTGTACAAAAGGTAGTGTATCAAATTAATAAACATAGTAGGCACACAAAATGCGATATGTTTAGAATTAATTTACAAAAATACCCAGACGTAACCTCGGAAGTGAACCTGACATTTTGATGATGGCCTAATGCATAGGTACCTACCTACCTAGGTATTACCCACGCACGATATAATAAGATTAACGTTGCGTGTCTACGCGAAATAAAACAAACTTCTGATCAAAGTTAAAGTTAACCTTTAAAATCCGTGGACAAAACTTTTTTTTTTTGGTTACCTAACGCGCGGTCTGTGACAACTAAGTACTCTAACTAATAAAAGATACACCTACTTCGTTGTTACGTAGAAGATTTTCTACCAAATTTTATCAAGAGGATGACTGTATAATATGATGTATGTATAGGAGTTACCCAACTTGACCGTCGTCGGTCGCCGGACGGACGTGACCGACAATACAAATAACCAAGCTCGTCACGATTGAACTGAGAAAGCCTTTGAGAATACTCGCCATTGCGTGAAGTATTTTCAAAGTATTTTATTATTTTGATATAAGCTTGGTACCGTAACTATGTACCAAGGAGGTTAATGTAACAATGTAGCTACATAATAGAAATAACAAAATAAATAATTTCTATTTCTACATGGTATAAAATGATACCAAGGTACCATGAACAAATTCTTCACAAAATTATCAAAGTTGTATAGAATAATTCTCCTTTTGTGTAAGAACTCTGAAGAATGTTTCACAAAGAAGGCGTTTCTTTGTTGTAGGTACTTCTTCCGATTGAATGGAAATTTCATTTTATTTTTCACCTGTTAGTTCCTAAGAGCGAAAATACCTTGTACCTGGGTATGCGAACTTAGCGTTGCCACTGGAAATTAAAGTCGGTCTACCTCCACTGCTCTACCAACTAACTACTCCACGTTTCTTCCTATGAATGATGAATGATTCATAATATATAAGTATTTATTTGAATGAAGAGTGATACATAATAAGAACTTAGTGACGAAACATCATAGTGATTAGCAATTATGAATGGTTCAACGTCTTATGGTGACGCTGTAGACTCGGGCCTATTGTAGAGCCATTTATAACGGCTAAGGATAACGGAACCACTCCTAGTATGCGGGTAATGGCGAGACTACACCATAACATATGAATCACACAGTCAAAAGAATACTAAACAAGTACAATGAAATAATCCAGAGGCTTACAACCTGCTACTGCCTTGCTAGGCGGTAGAGAGGTGTAGCAAATCACACTAGCTTTAGTTAGACCGCGAACAGTTAGCGCGGTCACTTTGATGGGTGATGTATTTGTATGTAAGCACTTCTTTCCGTGCTTTATGCAGCTTCGAACATTATATAGTGTTGAAAGTCCTAAACTAAAGTCGTTAGTTGTATTTATAAATGGGCATTTCCTTCAAAAACAACTTTGTAACCAAAACTTGTGTTTTGCAACTCTGCGGAAAATAATGATGTGCTTACGAATAATTTATAGATTTGTATTGTCACATCGTCTTCCTTCCACTAATCTACCACATTATGTCGCACACGACTCTAAAACAATAAAGCATGACTTTAGGAGCACCATGTTTAAGTAATTCCCTTTGTGCTGGGTTCCCAGTAGGTACGTCTATGGTAATACATGACCATAGCCGCAGTTAGCACTTATGGCTGATTTCTTCTGCCACAGACACGACGCGACACAACTACACGATATAACATTATGTACTTAGGTAGAAGCTTTCACACTACGTTGTGAAACAAGAAAGTGTATCAAGCGCTCAAAAATGATGACGTCAAAAACTTAGACGGGGGTTACAAACGCGCGTGGTATAGTTAGTATCTTTCACCGTGTTAGCGACACCGATATTTTAGTTGAAGCCGCTGACATGTCGATCGGTATCGTGTCGGTATAGGGCAGTGTGCAAACTCCTTATACTATAATGTAGTTTGGGCGGGACGGGCTAAATGCCCATTTGTATTGAAGCGGCGGCGGCGATTATTTCAAGGTAAGGCTTTGTCTATTACATGACGATATAAAATTACGTCGGATATTATAAGGCCGAACAAAAGTTTTCCGATTATTAAAGTTTAAAATTATATTATTTAATGGAGTAATTTATTTTTTGCTACATTAGGTACTTAGTTTTGGAAATATAAAGGGAACTAATAGGTGTTTTAATGTTTTTCAGTGACTTTGTACTTTTGTTTTCTATTTATTAGTAAAAACACGAATAGCACGTACCTTCAATCAAAATCAATGACTTGCAAACGCATCGCGTCTTCAATGTCACGTTCAACGACTCAGCATCTAACTGGCACACCCACACCCAGAGACGCGTAGTATATAACGCGTAGTATATTTGCATCTCTTAGCAATAAGGAATGACCTTTAATGCTATCAAGTATTATATTCTGTGGTAATCCTACTAATATAATAAACGCGAAAGTTTGTGAGGATGTATGGATGGATGTTTGTTACTCCTTCACGGAAAAACTACTGATCCGATTTGGATGAAACTTGGAATGTATATTTTCCGTGACGTAGATTAACACATAGGTTACTTTTATCCCGGAAAATCTACGGTATCCAACGGGACGCGAACGAAGTAGCAGGCGGAAGCTAGAGTCTCATATTGTGTTCTAAATGGTTAAAAATCTATAACTATGCTTAGTAAATTCTGAGTGCGGCAGTAAATTCCATCGTGTAGCTACGTCACCAGCAAGGATGTCACTCGAAATGTGGGTTTGTTTATATTTACTGTTATGTAAGCGCGGGCGCAGAGCGGTCGTGATGGCTCGCGGATGCGCACCGACGGTTCCTCTGGCAGTTCCTCTAGTGCTCCTACTCCTGCCGGGTCTGGTGGCTGGAGAGGCGCTGGATGCCCTGGAGGGACTGATCCCCGACTACCTGCTGGGGAACGTCGAGGACCTCGTGAAGGCGGCGTCTGTTGCATGTACGTTGTGATTGTGATGTGATGCTACTTTGTGATAAGTGCAGTTCAATTTGAAAGAATATATTTATATTAAAATCAACTGGTACCTGGTAATAAAATGTAAAGTACCTACTTAGTGTGCAGGTGATCCAAACTTGGTTGTGTAAGTTTATTTTAGGTGTTGAATTAGCGGCGTCTTTGTGAATAAGGGAGTCAGTCGCGGCGTGGCTTTACAGTGTAGCTCTTATAAAAATTGTGTATTGCTAGGTCAATGACCCTGTGCTGTATTTAAATGACTGAGGTTTTCTTTTGCAAAAGGAAACGTAGACTTCGTAGAGCTTCGTAGCACGGTGCTACGAAAAACTTACAAGTATTTTAATTTGTTCCGTTTTGTACGCTTTTTTAATTACAAAGCACATTGATAATTATTCCTAATTATGCTTTTAAAAAACAACAATCTCTATTTAATAGTAAAAAATAAATAATTATGCATATTTTATGCAAACACTACCTTCTAGCGGTGCATCGTGTTCAAACCAAGACAATATCTTTCAATAAATTGAAGTTTTAAATAATGATGATTAATTATTGCTATGTGAATATCTAATTAACTAGGCATATAGAGTATAGGTAAGTGACCGACATGAATTAATGTCCGACCGCCTGTAATGGGACAGTTAGCATGCGAGAGAGACAAGCTCCCAAACAATTACATCAATAATGTATCAATTAGTTATACGCACGTCACAACCACAAAATGTTATTAAAATTTACTTACTCATCAGAATACTTCTTAGACAAGTATACCTACTTATTCGTGGAAATTGAATTAGTAATTTATGTCATTCAAGAGTCGAACCATAATGCGTTCTTTTTTCAAATTCGTCGTCGTGAAAATCATAAAAATGCGTACCGTGTGTTCCAGGTGACATCCTCCCCCTGAACCTGCTGTTCTCCCGTCAGTACACGACGGAGGTCCCTCAGCTGGACGTGGTAGAGGTGACCCGCAGCGCGCGGCGCGTGCACCGCGTGACGCGCGCACACCTCGCGCTGCGTGCTCGCAGCCGCGCACACACCCTCACACTGTACATCCCTGGCTGGTGGAACACGCCCACTGACGAAGCCGCCCAGGCTCTAGCATCAGCCCTCCTCAAGGAACAACCCGTAGTTCTTATACTAGACACCAGACTATCCTTCTGCCGGGGTTACCTCTCCGCAGCGTCCCGAGTCAACGCCGTATCCCACCTTCTCTACCGCTTCATCAGGAACCTCAACAAGTACGGATACCATCCGTCGTCGATCCATCTGATCGGGTTCAGTCTCGGAGCTCACGTGGCCGGGATGACCGGGAAGCTAGTCCAGAAGGGGCTGAACACGAAGCTCGGCAGGATCACCGCCCTGGATCCGGCGAAGCCCTGCTTTCGTCTTTCGGAGTTCAGACTGCAGAAGACCGACGCGTCTTTTGTTCAAGTGGTACACTCCAGTGCTGGGATCCTCGGCATCGAGGAGCCGGTGGGGCATGCCGACGTGTACGTCAACGGAGTAGCTGTCAGCCAGCCGGAATGCCAGCACAGAAGTATAAGCTTCGAGTGCGATCACAACCAGTCTTGGAAGCTGTACGTGTCATCGATCGTCAATCGAAGGTCCATGATGGGTCGTCAGTGCCACAGCTGGGAGGAGGTCACGGACGGAAGGTGCAGCGGAGAGAACACGGTGCTGGGTTACGGATGCAGCAACCATTCTAAAGGCATGTATTTGTACAAATCTAGAAGTTGAACTTGAATAAAATAATCATTAAACGAACTAAGTAGGAAGGAACTATTGAAACCTGTTTGAAACTACGGAGCCTAGGAAGTGAATACTAAGTGAATGCCATTTGCAAATGTTTCGTCTGAAGTTATTTTAAGAATAACTTTGATTACATAACTGTGATACTAGTCGTAATTACTTATTGTTTGCAATTTTATGTAATAAACGGTTTACCGCAAATTGTTTTCTATTACTTTTCTTCACGGATCTAAACCGTAGGAATTTATTTATTTGCAGTAGTGACCTCTGGCGGATCTTGAAGGAACTAAAACCGTCGATATATCGCCTCTACGCGAGCTGCCTCTAGCACACACACCGCTCTATCTTCAATGTTAGTTATGACTTTGATTGACAGAGGGCGCTAGAAGTGGACCCGAACCTTTTATTGTTGTGACGATTGTAGAAGAGAAGTTACCAACATACTTATTTGCCATTCAATAATATTTCATTCATATAATTATGTGTAAACAGCTGAATATATTTGTTGGTCTAAAGTAGCAAGTAGGTACCATGGTATAGGTAGAGCCTAGAGATGGTTAGTAAGGTGAGTTATAAAACAGTGCAAGTATTTTATCCAGTCAAATAACCTTGTAGTAAAAAAAGTTATAAGTAAAATACTTAGGGCTTTTATAAAGCTTTGACGAAAATGTAACCTGAACGAATTTGAATTAATGAAACACCGTTTTTATTATAACACGAAATCATTAGACGGTTTTCATAACTCATGACACCGAAGTATCATCAATTCGTTCCCTTTCCGCCCTTCATCATGTAACCACAAACCTCATTTTTCTGGCAAAGCATTTTTCGCTCTACATTCTTCACCATAAGGTCCAAAGTCTGGATTTGCGGTCGGTCTATAGAAACCGCGAGCTTTGCTTTTACACTTTCAGCTAGGGTATTTCAGACTGTACAGCGCTTTGAATAAGGGTGAATGTGCAGGTTCCGCTGGTGGTCTGGACTTGACGTCTGAGTAATGATGAAGAGGCGTGGCTGCTCCCGCTGCACTCCTCGGGAGTGATGGACACGCATTTTACTGGGAATTATTACCAGTCGGCATTTAGAAACAGATACCGGCAGCGTTTGGGAACAAAAGCTACACAATAAACGTAATTTTAGGGTTTGCTTTAACTGAAATGGCCTTCAGGTTTGTAATCCCACTGTAAAATTAAATGGGATTGTTGTCATTGGGATCTGTACCTAATGCCCAGGCTCAGTAAATATCTTATCAGAAACCTTAGCCGTTGAAATCTTTGAGGTGATAGGTACCTAGACTACCTAGGTAAGGTACCGAGTGGTGTCCTCACAGTAAGTATTTCGAAACTGAAAAATAAACTTGTGATAATAACTGGTTGTGAAAGAGTGAAGGTAATTCTTTTTAGTAGCAGGTTACGAATTTATATGAATGTGGATGAAGGGTTCCTTTAACCCTGGACTGTTATTGCACACCTCTTTCACGAAAATCTCTCACAATACAAAAATAAATTACCTATGGCGTGTCTGTCTGGTCCCATATACCCTCAAGCAAACACGGAGCCGTGGGGTGTAGGGTGGAGTGTCAAGTACCATCGTGGGAACATGCCTGCAGGGACTGTCATTTGGCGTAAGTAACTACTTATACCTATGAATACAAAACAGGAATAACAATGACGCTTCTTTTAATTCACATTTTTTTTATTTTCTCTACATTTAATAACATTTTTATCGTTACAATACAAGTGGTCATCAGATTTCTTTTTTTTGCAATGTCTTGTCTTAACCCTCCAATAGGTAATTTTAACCCTCCATTAGCCGGCAAATAATAAAGCACGATAAACGCCGCCGCGCCGCCGTGTGACTGAAAAGGGCTTCAAGCATGACTTACTGCTCTATAGTAATTTCACCTTCATGACAGCCATCGAATTCAAACATGTCATTGTATGGCTGACATTGCAATACCGCATTCATGATGGAGTTCCACTCAGTATTGTGCCAGGGTTGGAACAAGGGGGGTGAAGGGGGAGGCACGATAAATTGCTTTCCAATGTAAGCCGGATAGTGCGACAGTGACGGATATGAAACATTCGTTATGAGAGTGATTGAGCCGGTTTCGGGTTGATTCGTTTATTTTTCTCGATTGGCTTTGGTATATAATAAAAGCCATGCTATAAACTGGTATTTTCATTGCGGAGTAGCGGAGGACATCAACTGCCATTTCAAGCTAAGCCGAAAGAGAATCCAATAAAACTACACAAGGATACAACATTGACAGAGCAGAACAGCTCACAATTACGTACTTAAGGTCCAACTTGAGTCCAACAGAAAATAGTGTGTACCTGCCAAGTTAACATAGCATTGACTAATTTGTTTTTATGAAATCACAAAAGGGGGCGTAGGAAACGCCCATCTATCATCTACATTGAATATTACAACAACAACCGTAACATAAGATAGAAACGGTCCAGGCCTATTCTTACGATGTCTCTTGCCTGGAGTTATCGACTACATGAAATTGAGTTTTATGAAATCAAATAATATTTCACTTCAAAAGCAACCACAGCCTTCCGTAACATCCGAGACATTTTGACGTCTCGGGCTCTCGGATAACATAGCGGGTGTTCGCAACAATCAGATCTGAAGCCGCTGGGGCCCGAAATATAATATATACACACACATGGAGGGGTTGGCCGAAATTACGCAGAAACTGAGACGCTTAGGTAAAACTACATTATGTACTTACTAAGATTCTTATGAAACAACTATTTACAAAAAAAACATGATTCAGAAACACTAGGTACCGAATTATTACTTACCTAATTATGTTTCTTTCCTAAAACTACATTGAAATCGAGGCATTCGTTTAAATCTACGAGTTCACAGAAAATGACGCAGGTTTTTACGCCCTTATTTTTCACATGAGACTAAAAATGCTCATAAAAAATCTAATAAACATAATCCTCGTATGAACCAACAATAATTTAACCTACCTAGTTAGCAAAACTAAATATGGGGCATCATGGTTGACAAGTTGCCCCCGTCTGCCTGACGCTGTATACAATTGTTAAGAATAGAATACATCAAAAGCCTATTCATTGATTTAGCAGAATAACACGTTCTGTTTGAGCTTGTAGATGGGAGGATATATTATCCTGGTTTTACGGTACTAATACAAGTTTAAATGGAACAGCTCCGATAACAAAATGTATGAGTTTGTATGACGTCGCAGTTATCGCATAGAAAGTCGATCTAAGTTATACAAAGTTTTTATCTGAGCTGAGTCCAAGTTGCAAGTTTATGTGATCGTTTAGCAAGTCAATTGTTGACGATGGGGATAACATAGATGTGGCGTCTTAGGGTCAGCCCTTACTTTAAAGAACCCGTTCACCTTTTATGGTTGTTATAGTACCCTTTAACCGCCACAAATGGCTTGACTTTTTTTTTTAATTTTAGTTGGAAGTGAGATTATAACCAAGTAGGTATGTAGCTACTAAAAACATTTCTATAGTGAGCCCAATGTTAATCTAAAAAGCGATTGCATGCAATTAAAATATAATTCGTATGACAACATTTATGAGAGTTACCAGTTATTTTTAACTGTTTGTCGCGACAGAAACAATTACAGAGATAACGTACTCGTACACAGTTGGCCCTCGTGTTGTTATAGCACTTCCCGCGCGGAAACATTTCAAATTGCCCCTTTTTGTCACACCCTGTACTTACCCCCCTGCACCCTCCTGTACTGTGCCACCCCTCCACGTCTGACGCAGGATAATTAGGTGCCCACTTAATACTGCCATGTGTTTGTAAGCGGTTTTTTTCGTAGATATGAAAATTGAATAATTTTGTTCGAATATTAATTTCATATTCAGAATAATCTAAATTACTAAGAGGCAAATAACCCCATTAGAGGTACCTAACTAATCACAAACATACTATTCTGATTCTGAAGTAATGATTTAAATAAGTAACTATAACTACTTACTGCTGCTAATATGCATGTTGTATTTTTTTTATTTAATTAAAAATTTCCCACCCCAAAACATAAAGCAACTGAAATTCCCCAAAAATATGTATAATTTAAGCTAAAATGTCGGGGCCAGCGCGCCCGCTCTAACTTTTAATTGAACCCACAGTTAGTGCACGTTGCACATCTGCGTTACTTTAACTTTTTACTGAAGGTTGTCGGTTACTGCTGTGGTACTCGCGGCCTGAGCACCGCACAGGGCTTTATTAGGTACTCAATGATAGGGGCATGCGGGGGCTGAATGCCTTATTCGTAAGCTCGTAAACATAAAGTTGTCTAAGAGCCCCAACGCGCCGCAAACACAATTTATTTGTTTCTACGGGCTTTGCGTTATTACAGTAATAAATAGCAAGCTTTGAAATATATCATATTTTTTTTCGGAAAACGAGCGATGCGAAGACCAAGACTTGCGGCTTGGCTAACTTTGGCGTACAACTTCGCCCTTAGCCAAAATGGGATGCCTGAGTACGTCCCTGTAGTGACATTTTGTATACAGGGTGTTACCAGACCACTTCCGAAAACGAAAGGGGGAGCTACAGCACACCAAAACCCAACCAAAAAAAAATCAGTTATCCTGAAAAATAATTATAGCCGGAGAAAACAATGTTTAAAGATTTGTATTTATTTCGCCAGCCCGCAATGTACGCATTCACGTAGGTAAGGTTGAGGCGTAGTACTATTATTTATTCTGTGTCGTAAGTGCCTACTAACGTAGGTAGGTACTAACGTACGTCGCTCGCACGTCGCGTACTTGAATGACCCGCGATGAACTCTCAGCTGTTCATGCTGTAGTAGACGTAATCTGCGTGCTGCGTGTACATTGCTGCTTTATTTATTTTATTTGTTTCTTTGCTTTTTTAAATGAGATAATTAGGTAGATATGTCTTATTATGTTGTACTGTGTGTATGTAACTAGAAAAAAAAAAAAAAAGAGATAGTCAAGTAAATTTTTTTTTTCGCGATTTTTTTCGCTTAATGTTTTCATTATCATGGTCTGATTGGAACCTCCAAGTTTTCGGAAGTGGTCTGGTAACACCCTGTATAAGCAAAATATAAATGAGACTTGTAATTTCGTACTTACAAATAAATTTTACATTGCAACAAAAATAGCACTCATTGTGACTAAAATAAACCTTGTTTTTCGTAATTAACTTACTAGGTTTTTCACGTGTTCTAGATACTTTTTTAACTTTCATCACTTTTGACACTTAGGTAGCCTGCCTACCTAGTAGGTAAGTAATTAGTATTTCTAGTAGCTAGGTTCTAAGTAGGTACATTTGAAAGTTTAGGGTGTCGTGGGAAATCCTATATAGAAAGTAGACTCATACCAAGTAATACCAACTACGAACGTGCTATTGGATAGGTAGGTAGTAGGTACTGCTTGAGCAATATTCCGAAGCCATTCCAATGTCGCAGAGACGCCGAATGGACTCAGGAGACCTAGCACTGGTACCTAGAACTATCTATAGTTAAATAAAATTTACGACGAAATAAAACATTGAAAAGTGTTAATTAGTATTTACTCTGCTCTGTCTGGGCTCAGACTCAGACTCGTAGCGGACTAATTATAGATTGCGACTTGAGTATGTGTTAGAAACTGGTGCTAAGGGCTCTGAAAGTTAGTCGGAAGAGGTCGCTGCTATCGATCTACCAACTACAGAAAAGTCGACGTTCTGATGGAAAAATGTAATAAAATGTCGCGTCCGAGCGTCTTTCGTTGTGATGATGTTCTACTGCGACGTCCTTCACATTTATATTTAAGTTTTTAATAAAAATATTTTAGTTCTAAAACAAATGTCAAGGTTTTCAGGCAGGAGTCACCAAAAGACATTATCATTACATCCTCATTTAAAAAATCTACTTTTAACTTTAGTTTTCATAATTATAGCCTCGATTCCTTCACAACTTTTCACTAGAAGATAAGTCGGATCACAGGTAGACGGTAGATGTGTTCCCTTTTCTCTTTCAAACTTACCATTTTTTGCACAGAAGCAAAAGTTAACAAAACCAAAAATATGATAAGTAGGTACTTAGTTTACTTGTAATCAACCAAATACACGCTCGTTATTGTAATCACCTTGAACCAAACCACAGATCATATAATACTACCAAAGTTTCGTGAGTTCGTATCGTACCCGATGTTCCCGTGACTGCGTGTCCCGTGTCCCTAATGGCACTTTATACTGTTATCCTCATTATCAAATACAAAGTAACACTTTTTGGGACAGTGACACATTCACGAAAGACAAAAAAACCACTGATGATCTTTTAAAACTGCTAAATTACCGACTGAAGCCAGATAAAAGGTTAGTAACAAAGTTAATAGATCGATAGGTTCAATAAAGTACCTACCTACTACCTGCATACCTAGGTAAACATTTCGTGAAATAATAATTAACCTTTGAAAAGCACCAATCATGAACAAAAGCTGTAACCGTAAACGGAGAATGGTCGTAAACCGGAATCAAAATAATAAAATAAAGGTAAATTAGTTAATAACGGGCGAGTTACCTACCCCTGTGTCGGGTGGTATCGGGGTGGAATAGGATTGTGCGTTGTTTGAAATACTTTGGAACAATAGAAGACACTCGAGGAGACCCTTTGAAGGGCCGCTGCTATTTCCTTTGTGGAAATAGAAAAGTACCAACTATCTATCTGTTATCAAGAGGTGCTATGTACCTATTCTACTGAATCTATAGTAAGTAACCTTTACAGAACTTACATTGTGAATACATACCATTTAGGTATACAATACCAAAACAACTCTGATTTCTAATAAAAAGCAAAGTAACGAGTCCATAGAGTTTTATATATTTTTTACAATATTTTTGCGCGCCACAAAAAAATACAAAAAAGTGTTTTTGTATAGCGGCTCCTAATGTTACAATCGATTCGCTGTAGGTTGACTACCCCTGACACATTGTTATTTTTTTTATTTCGTTTGTGGAAGACTACTAACTTTCGTCACATCAAAGGAGTTTTTGTTCTCCCTTTATGTACGAGTATGTATACGCTACGTTTAAACATTTCTCACATTGAAGTTGAAAGTATACCTTTTGAAATAAATATCACGTGTTCAGAATTTTCACGAATGCTTCAGATGTCTCTGTGGTGGTATTTGTATGAAATGAATCATAAATAATACGAATAAAGATGAAAAAAATTAAACCACTGCCAAGGTAATCCACTTTCGGCTATAACATTTTTTACACCGCTATCAGTCAGTTAGTTACAGTATTACCGAATCTAGTCAATGATTGAATCTAGTACTTAAAGTCGCTTTAATTTATGTATGTAGGTACTCTACTAAGCCACTTCCAGGGCCTGGGAGTGCTGTGGACCAGACTCTCTGGCGTCAAACAAACGTGGGCTGGACAGGACAAGTAGGGAGGAGGTCTCTATCAAACAATTGCATGACTTAAATTTCTTAACAAAAAATTTAGTAAAAAGAAATTTATAACATAAAGACGTTTAAAAAAATTGTTGTACGAGGCTTAAATAATTAAAGTAGACAGGCAGTTATTAGTTTGCAGATGAGTTTTGGTCTGTAATGGAAGGGTAAGACGGGGTGAACACTTCCATTAGTCGCTACAGCAAGTAGGTTAAGTTGTATAAGGTTCATGAAACATAAATGGAAGACTAGCACCCGTGCTAAGGTCATTCACCCCCAGTAAGTTCATCACACCTTAATTTCCATTTGCAGGAAGAATTATTTTTAATTAGAATCTTCTTGCCCGCGAATAAAACCTTATAACAGAATTAACGTGGCTTTTTCATTAACTTTCCCTTTGCAGATGCGATTACGTGTGTATATTTACTTACCTACTTTATACCGTGTATGTAGGTACTTTTTAACCCATTCAACTAACTAAAATGCTTATATAAAAGCTTGTATCAAAGCACCCTCATTTATTCTGGGCCCGTTTATAACTACGGTCCGAGTCGACACTTAATCCGTATCAAACGAACTACACAATATGGAACCAAATCCCACTTTATCTCTCAGATTAATATCTTTACTATCTAATAAGTTTTTATACGTCGTTGCTTTGTACATGGTCCCTTACAAACTGGCCCCTGCAGTGTTGCCATGGAAATGCTGCTTTGGGTCTAGTCTCGGCTTCTATACAAAGACGAACACGTTTGAGTATTCATAGTATTCCTTTTCATTAGAATAGTAACAAGAAAATATCAGTTTTATTAATATTTATGAGTTCTGCAGTTTTTTTTTTATTTCTTTGTTATGCACCTGTTTTAATTTCCCGCAACTCAGTTAAAAGCTTTGGTAACGTCTTGTTTAAAATCAATGAAAATGGTCATAAAACTAAGATGCTGTGTAGAGAGCTTTGTCGGAATGTACCTACCGTAGTGTGTATAGAAAGAAACTATAAAGAGGTACCTATCTACTCAGAATTTTAAATTGAACTAAGTAGAGTATCTGGACCGGTTTCAATAGAGCGCCTCAATTTATTAAAATCTCATTTTAACCCTGAGATGAATATTTTTATATCCCTTACAAAGTGACCCCCGCTGAGTGCTGTCATAAAAATGTAGTAATACGAGGAATACGAACGCGATTCCTTCGCTTTATACGTCTCGTTCCATAAAACATGGAAGGAACGACTCTATGAAATATTCTTACAACTCTCTTTTATATAAAGCTACGTGTTTTGTATGAGCTAAAACTAGTTATAAAGATTTCTGTTTGCTGCTTTGTATAACTACAAGGTGACCCGAAAACATTGATCCAGCGATAAACATAGTAGAAGAACAAAATGTTGTTCTATTAGATCACGTTTCATAAAACGTGTCAGTTTTTGCAAACACACGATGTCATTTGCGCAGCCTTCTTAAAATTGCATGAATAATGTAGAAGCCGTCCCCGCATGCTGGTTCAACATCACGCGATTCGACTGAGCTACCGAACCGAACCAATACACCGATGGTAGAGGAAATAGGAGCACGAATACAAATTCAAGACATTATTAGGACTAACCATAAGAAAACTCAGGGCTGTGCTCAGGGTCTTCAAATAGTTCTGAGGCATCACTTCCGATATCCCTTTTCACGTGCAGAATACTGTCAAGAGTGAACACTATTTTGTCATTTTAGGGTTAATTTTTTTTATTGTTAGGTAGGTTGGAGCTGGAGTTTAGCCGAATCGTATAATGTGTAGTCTAGGGTAAAGAGTAGGGTTCGTAATTTGCTTGTCAGATTTTTAGTAAAGTCTATGAGCATATGACGCTCAGTTTGATGCAAGCGTTATAATAGCATGTTGCATACAATGCCCAATATGGCCATAAATAAATCAACGTGCAACTAAAAAATGACGCCATGTTATTTTTGTATGTAAGTTTTTTATCCCTGCAAATGGTATTTTTATATCCTTTACAAAGTAACCCTACACAGCTGTAGTAGGTAACACGATCCGAATGTTATTACAACATTTTACGAACATATCGTGTTGTTTACGAAGCACTTTTCGTAAAACTCTGAAAGAGGATTGCAGACTTTGTTGGTTTCTAATGCATTTCACAAGCTTCTGAAAGTCTCTCGACGTAGCCGGAGAACACAATAGTTCTACATCGTCAGCTATATGGCCTGCCCATTGCCACTTGAATGAACTGAACATATTGGTCCGACTAGTCACATTTTGCATACCACCTTAGCCTAGTTCATAGAGGAGGTTATAGCACGCTTTCCCCTAATAGCAATTAGCGCTGTGAGTGAATCGGAACGTCTGAATAAGTATTGTTCAGTTCGGTCATTAGTGAACCAGCAATCATCTCCGTGAACTCAGTTTAATGAGAATTTACAGGTTGGAAGCCAGAGCTTGTTAGACAGTACCTATACCTTACAAAACAACTTGGTTCAGACAAACAATATTATGTTTATCCATTAGAAGTTAGAAAAATGCCCGTTGCGAGAAAAATGCGAGAATGCCCGTTAAACTTAAGGGGAAAGTATATAAAACCATCATTAGACCTGTCGTACTGTATGGATCAGAATGTTGGGCAATGAAAGGGACGGATGAGAGAAGAGTGCATGCAGCAGAGATGCGAATGTTGAGATGGATGTGTGGAGTGACAAGAATGGATAAAATAAGGAATGAGTATATAAGAGGAAGTTTGAAAGTAGCACCAATAACGGACAAGTTGAGGAGTAATAGGTTAGCGTGGTATGGGCATGTCATGCGGAGGGAAGAAAGCCATATTACGAGAAGAGTGCTAGACATGAATGTGGACGGATGTAGAAGTAGAGGTAGGCCAAAGAAAAGATAGATGGACTGTGTGAAAGAAGATATGAGTAAGAAAGGAGTGAACATCGAGATGACGGCTGATAGAGGAGAGTGGAAGGCGAAGACATGTTGTACCGACCCCACTTAGCGTGGGACAAGGGTAGGAAGATGATGATGTTTACCTAACAGACCTACACATACACAAACCATTACTACTAATTGTACGTAAACTGATGATCGAGCAGGTTTAAAATGTGTTAAGTAGGTTATTGATTATTATTATTTTGCATATTATGCAGTAAAACAATATTAGTAAGAAACTTTTTGAAATAATGCGATTATTGTTTACTTATAATAATTCCCTGTAGTTGAAGACGGATGCTTGCAAGAGAGATTGAAATTTAAGAAAAATCAACAAAGCGTTTTCGTTCATACAAAAATTGTTTCGTGATTGAAAGCAAATACTTCAAAATTATTGCATTAAAAATGGGGGATGTTCGTGAACGCCATAAAAAGTAAAGCCGAGTGCACAAGAGCTCTCGATCCGAGAACGTAATTAAAAAGTCTCATTGTCGAAACAGGTCATTATATGGAGCCCTAAAAACAACAAGAGCACAAAGGCCGGTTAGACGCGGCTTCGGCATGAAGCGGACACCGACTGGCACGGAGCGAGGGGAGAGGCAGCCTTTTACTAATTACAAGCTTTTATTATTTTTTCAACGAATAAAAACTGAAGTTTTCTACCCACAGAACATGGAATAGAAGAAAATTGTGGTATTATCTGTTCTGGCCTCATCGAAACACCGTGCTCGTTGCATCCAACTACCAAGCAGAGAGCAATTCTGTTTGTATGAAATGTGGGTTACAAGAAAGCCATTAAAATCTTACAAGTTCTGCAAAATGTCTTTATTGCGCACGTAATTTGGGCTTATTCCCATCGTCCGATACGACTAACAACTTGCCTACAAAAACACAATTTGAAAGTTTGCCGAGAAGAAAAAGCTTGAAAGTTTTATAAAAAATGTAATTTGATACATTTTTATTTAGTTGGCGACATTCACTACGACTTCACAATAAATTTTTGATAAAACTCGTCTAAAAAAACGATGTTCACTGCAGCGTAAAACTGTATTCTAAGCCTCGGCCTGAGGAGATCGTTATCGTTATGGACAGTGTATTGATTCGGTTTTCTATTACGAGCTGTCATTTGCAGCTGACGTACAAATTACTGGGGTTCGCGTGCATGTGGACTCGGCCTATTATTAAAAGAAATCGAGTAAAATGGGGACAGCGAGAAACTGAATGCGGTGCCAAGCGAACATCACTTAATGAAAACTTGGAACATTTGATTTGGCTAGAAATACGTAGGGTACCTTAATAATACCTACCAGTGGCTATTAACAGTTTTCTACTTTATCTCGATCGATACTAAAGTTCTGCATTTTAGTTAAAAAAAAAAATTGTCTAAACTACATTATTATTCTAGGTCTCAGTATGCAGGTCTCTCGTCCCACTAACTAGTACTTAGGTACCTACTTAATCTATTTTACAGACTCTCTACTACCAGACTCGATAAATTCATCTAATTTCTTTGAAGAATGTGAACATACCGTTAATAATTTGATAATGTACGGCTTTATCGTTACCGAGCTCCTAATAACTAGTTAGGCGAAGGAGCCTCTGCCGGCCATTATGAATACATTCTAGAGAAGGCTGGTATTATCTCAGATCTCCTGACGGTACCCTCGTCATCAGCCACAGGTTACACAACAGTATGTATAATACCAATAATGTTTAAGCAATAGTTCTCAAAGCTCGCCAGATAGTGGAACATTTTTTACTTCAAACTACGCTTCAGTATTTATATCTTTTAATTGCTTTTTGATTGAGATAAAATGTTCTCGTTAAATTCATACATAGTGTAGCTGATAGGAAGGCTGACAGCCGCACTCAGAGCTATCAAACCTGTAAAAATAGACTCTATAGACATTAAAGTTATAGGTAAGGTGTTAAAGTTGAAGTGATAACTCTGAGTGTGGCTGAAAGTGCAAGGTTGTAATCATCAAATGGTGTTTTTGAAACGCATTCATCTTTTTATTCGAGAAGATCATTAAAATACCAAAGTGCACTATCTATTTTGATGATATTTTCGTAAATCTTGTTGCACGTGCACGTGCACGTCTAATGCTCCCGTGCAACAATTATAACGTAACAAAGGCCCGGCGGGCTCCCGGTCTAGTGGAACAATATTTTAGTGAATCCCGCCCGCCCGCGGCAACTAATAATCCGATTAAAGTAAACGCCAGGATTTATTGTACGACTTGAATTATTTCGCGGTGATTATAATTCTTCATGTGGAAGTTTCGATGTTCTGGTTCAGAGAACCAACTATTGAAGCTTGGAGCTTTTCATAATTTTTAGTTGGAAAGAATAAAATACTAAGCAATGATATAACAATGAGACATTTTATCGCTTGTTTGTTCCAATAAAGGTTTTTGATATTCAGTTGAAAATTATGTGATGGTTTTTTTTAGTTTTGTGAATGATTAAGCTAAGCTACGTTACTATTTGAGTAGTGAAGCTCTTCGTAACAAAGAGACAGAGGCTACAAAACATGAATTTAAATTCTCAGAATAACTCATCGTCGCGCACTGAATAGAACCTGTATCCATTCCTTACAAATGTTTTGTAAAAGTTGTTCAATAGCTAAGGGAATAAAAATCGCTAAAAAGTACATACACCTAGTGAATAGATCGAGAATAAGTAGCGATTTAGCGACGCAGTCCGCCCGAAACGTACTTACAAAGGGCTTGTGCAAAAAATCGGCCAAGGCAGGTTCTGCAATCGTCCATCTAGGGTTCCGTACCTGACTTCGCTCGCCTGAGAGGAACGCCGAGCAAACAGCCGGGAGCTATTGAAAATGTAATTTCCCAGGCGATGTTTCTCTTGCAATATGTAATATCCGCACGTCGTGATATTCCTGACGTTTTCTATAATAAAACGTGCGTGATTGCCGCCTTTCTTCGATTCGTTCTCCATCATTCCCCGAGGAAATGAACATCAAGATTGCATGCTTTTTCAAACTCATTAGAATCGCAAATGTTTGCTAGTTCCAAACCAGAAAAGAGAAAGGTCTTCGATTAGAAATAAGATTATTTTACAAAAAAAAATGACTACTTATATATCCTATAGCGATGTCTAGATATTAAGTAGGAAAGGAAAAAATCTCATCAAAAGACGTAATATCCAAACCGTATACCTAAGTTTTTTTTTTATCACGTAGGATCCCTAGAAATATAAAAAAACCCATACAAAAAGGTTTCTTTAATGTCGTGGCGTCGCGTCGCACGGGGGGCGGCGGCGGGAGCCCCGTTATTGAACGTCGCTTGTTTGCGAGCCTCTGCCTCTGCCTCTGCCTCTGCCTCTGCCTCTGCCTCTGCCGCTGGCGACACACTGCTGGCTATTCTGTGTCGGTACTTAAAACGACACTTTATAGATCAAGTTCTTTTATTATGATCATAAGTTATGTTAAAAGGTCGGATATCACCGGTTTGCCGGCAGCAGTGATGATGGGCGTGGAAGTTGCAATCTGGCAGAAACTGTATTTTTTACCATCAATAGACAATACTTTGACTTCAATCTGACCTGATGGGAACTGGATGGACTGGATTTGGACTGGAAGTGCTGGAAATGTCTGACTACTCAGACAGATACTCGTATGTCCAGAATTTTTAAGTACCTTTATCTAGTAAGAGATTTAATTTGGAAGTTTAATATCTAGAAATGTCATTGTACCTTGTTGACTGAAATCCAACTCTACAGAACACTTATTTGCATGTTTAAAGGTGCTTTTGACATTGTTGAGGTGAAAATTGATTAGTAAAAAATTTAATTAGTTTAGTTAGGGTTCCGCGATCTACTCGTAAAAAGAAATCCTTTTTAGTTTCGTTATATCCGTTTGTGTGTTTTCTGCTTTTCTTCAGAAAATGAATTAGATTAGATTTTTTAGGAACACTTTAAGCCTTTTAGCCTTGTTTTGCTTTTTTTAAAATGGTTTTTATATAGCTTGATTTCTTTGATACACCTCTTTTTTCATGAGATTACTTATCCAGATTTTGAGTAACTTTCCTATGCGACGTTCAACATCCTTGACTGATTTATATTTTTTACGCAGAAATATCAAATTCTTTTGTTACATTATCCTTTTACTAGAAGGTAAGGTTACTTTTGCTTACCTAGGGGTACTTAACCTACCCTCTTCCGAAATAGCTCAGCAATAAGTTATTTTTTTCTGATTTTATTGTGTTCTGATAATAAAGAGTCTTGAACATAACATTAACACACAGTGAGGGCCTCGGAGGTCAACGAACAATGAGCTATTCTTGTGGAAGTGTTCCAACTCTATTGTTAAAGAGTACAACTATCTGTTATGCTAGATATTGAACTTATTACCTTATTCATTAGGGCCCTGAAGCACATAATAGAAAAACATATAGGTAACACTAACTGTCTGCCCGTGACTTCGTGCGTGCATATAAATAGAAAAAGGATTTTTTAGGTTAATTTTTAAATTATTTTTATTATAGTTTTAGATTACTAATTTATTTATACACAAAGAAAATTACAACTAATACAGTATTTACAATATTTACAAAATACACATGAAACAGTTGAGCTATCTACAAACCGTTGCAAACGATTTATAGATAACTCAATTCTGTGTTGTAAATTCCATAGCACATTATCTCTACTATTATTTAGATTTATAAGTATTTGTTGAATAGCGAACTTCGTACAAGTTTTCTCAATATTCAACGCATAATCTTCTTCAGTAGAGACTACTTTGGTAAGGCTTCTAAGCTTATTCCACTGAGTACGTACTTATGTATCTGTTGTGGCTTTATTCACTGAACTTATACTAACTACCTACCTACTCAGTCTCGGTAGCTTACACACAGAGTTTACACGTAGTACACTAGGTAGGTACCTAACTTATGTATAAAAATATCGAGTAATTTCGTAGAGTCGTTGACTTCACTGTTTCTATGCTAAAATTCCCGTAAAATTCAGAGTAAAATTAGACGAAATACTTTCATTATGAGATACAGATATCTCTGCAGATATGTAAACAGACGTGGTGAGGCACTTTGCTTTGCTTGCACATGCTGTAGGTACTGTGTACACAATGATTGGGAGGAAGATTACGAAGGATTCACATAACACAGCCAAACTGTGCATGTGTGCAATGGAGATAAGTTACAACACATACAAGTTCCACAAATTCTGTGAATACTTACTTACTGTGGTTTACGGCATGCCATCTAAACTCGCACAAAAGTTTAATGTTCCTTACATTTTATTGCAGGCAGTTAGCGAAAATATTTCTGTTTTCCGTGACTCAGTTTTGTGATATATTTCAACGTTTTTTCTGTAGAAATACTAGGTACATTACTCTTTGTGTTCGTTTCGTAAGTAAACCTTTCCAAATTGACTTACAAAGAGACAAAAAACATACTTTCTTTTATTTCTCGATTCCAAAGGCCCATTTCAATAAAAATCTCCCAGCCGCCGTCTTCAGCAAAATCTTACTGAATCTGAAAGCTATTATTTTAACGAGCCCTTATTTTCTCGAATAAACCCTTCGATGGGAATTTCAACCCTTAAATCCGTACCGGTCACAGTTTCAATTAATCACAAGAGGGTAACCACCCTATTGTAATGTAAAACGCTACAAGATACACCAAACACCCGAGACTGTAATTAGAATAAAATTAGGGACACCCTTTTCATACGAATACGATAACGATACTAAGACTTGAAGGTTTCGCAAGGTCTCCTTGTATTCTCAGATGTGAACCAAAAGAGATATAAATTTAGTAAATTCAACTTGAAAACAATTCTGATGAAGACCTTGTTTAATATCAATAGGAAGGTTGTCTGAGAATACCAGCACTAAAGTGTGAGGCTATCCATGAGTATGAGAATCGTCTAGGTCTCACGAGCGACTGTAACATTATGAACATTATTTTGAACCCGCGACCTCGCTACCTCGATCCATCATATTGTTTGTATGAAACAATGACCTCTACAATAGAAGATTTATTATTAAGTACACTATGGATGTTTATAATACGAGTTTCGTCATCCAACTCTCGTTCTTTCTTTGCCATTTTGTTTACATTAGACCCGAATAACTTACTAGGGTTCGAGCTAAAGTTATCTCGTGGGACTAAGAATATTTCCCCTTTCTCCGTCTCCAGAATGCCAACTTTCTCTGCGCTCATCGCGATCGGATAAGTGATTTTGCAATAAAAACATAACAAAAGAAACAGACAACGCTAAATAATATTGACTAAATCGTAAAATAATATCAGCTAGTTTCGTCTCATAAATATATCGGTAGCAGCTTGCACTTGTTATTAGTACGTTAGTGTGGGATCACCGCAGTTTCTCATACCCACGACACTCGCCGATCCAGTAACTACCTACAGCGCGAGGTCTGTGTTATCCTAGATCGCCATCTGGGTTACGCTCACCAGATGACTGTCATTAGCATTAGGTAAACCTATGATTTGCTATGGATACGATACCTAACATGAAGTAAGGACCTACCTACTTTTCGTCTCAACATATTTTGTGCCACATAATTATAGGTAGGTACTTTGTGAGATAATTACTGATGTCTAGTAAAGTCAAGTGAATTACCTACTTAGGTGTGCATAAGTTTTGACTTCTGCTTGTTTTTCTGCTTCTTTCTGCTTTTTGCTGTCTGCTTGTTTTCTTTGTTATTTAATATCTAAAGCGCTCAGATTACTACATTATTCTGAGCTGAAGCGTAGTATCAGTCCGGCGCAATACGCGTAACGGCCGGGCGTCGGGCCTTCGAGGCCAATTCAGCAATTTACGGCCAGTTCTGGTGCTCCACGTCAGGCCTCGTTTAATAGTCTCTTTCCATTCCGTCCATCGTCCCCTTCATAAACATTGCAATAGGTATCGACCGACCTACATCGACTTCCACCTATTTGGCCACGTGGAGGACGGCAGCTGCATACTGAGCCGTTTCCTTTGTAGGCTAGGCACAGTGGGCACTCCGAGTGTGAGCTATTATCTCATTATTCGAAAGAAACTCTCGACAATTTCACATAAAAATCTGAGCGCAATCACATATTCATCTTTCTATTGGCGCCGAACAAAAAGCAGTAATTTTAATGGCTCCCCGAAGGCCGCGAACAAAAGAACACCCCAATTCCGTCGTCGAACCGAATTGCTTGTTTTTTGTGTGGAAGCGGCAGCGGCCTCACAATGGCCCATTACAGTGCAGCCCAGCGCGACACTCCACTCCTAAACAACTTTACGAGTTTTCTTTTACGGTTCGCAATCAAACGCCAAAGGGCATAACTTGGAGCTCGTTAAATTGTTTTCGCAAACTCTTCGCTCGCCGATGAATCGATGGAACACGACAGAGATGAGTTCTCTGTAGACCATTCTATTCTAACTTCAAATTTTGTAGACGTCGAGATCCGGATTAGTGAGCTATATTACCATACTGTGCCGGCGGCGCCGTCCGGAGCTCACCAACGAACGAACGGTTGGGGCATTATCATTTCTTGGGAGACATGTACAATTTATGTGTTTCGCGGGATTATTCCGATTCGGTGCTTGACGCTATTGCTTGAATAACGCTTACATTGCCCATCACTTCATGTCTGGACCTTTTATGGCTGCGCTCTCGTTTCACAAAATACAAAAGCACCTACCTACTGAATTCTAAAAGGACGTCGGGTGCGGGTTCTCCTTTGGACGTAGGTAATAAGTAGGTTAACAAGGAGACGACGCCCACCAAGCCACACTCGGCCGCACTCTTATTGTTACCTAGCCTAGATGAGTTCCATGTATGTGTGCATGCAGTAGGTTGGTATCTTGTTTCCCTCCTACAGCGAATGCGAATAGCCTCAGCAATTGTATTAGCTAGTTTAGCTACCTACTCGCTGCTAATGAGTCTATTCAATGTTTGCTAGTATAATCGTATTACTCATCGCACGAATTTCCAAGTCGGCTAAATATGGCCGGACGCTAAGGTCGAATTTCATTCAAATACCCAGAAAAAACCCCACAAATTCCAAACTAAGCAGATATAGCTAGCTAAATGTCAGCTTTGTTGCACGCCACAGATTGATCCACAGTTAAAGTATGCATCATTATTATTTGATTGATGCTCTTACAACTTCTTACGTATAATAGCATCGATGTATATCTAAGTACTTATAGGTAACTAGAAAAATATAAAATATTGATGTTCAATTACATTTTGATGAAAATGAAACTGACAAAAGCAATTTAATAACATCCCTCAGTGGGGGGCTCGGATCGTGCCCCGCGGCTCTCGTCTAGACCACAAATGAATGCCCGCTACAAACATTCGTCGTGTTTCCATTTATACAGGGGAAATCTACGGTAGCGGACTACACAGAGGCACTGCGACCAAACAGAAACACATACAGGGTGTCAAAAGATATATAACAGTACAGTGAACACTGAACAGTGGATACAGGTATGGATTGTTACACGCCTCTTGTTAGGGTCAAACATGTAATCTTTTTAAATCTTAATCCATCAGTTCAACACCAGTTTTGTTATAAGTACTTATTTTTGTACAGAACACCCGCTATAGCACTATTTGCGGCTTTCAGGCCTGAGCTTTGATGTCTGTCACTGTCACTCGACGGGAAACGTCAGATAATTGAGGGCGCGCGTCGCGTCGGTGCCAGCCCTGCCGCTGTTTGCGGAATGACGTAATGCCTTTGGCGGCACGCGCAGGGCTGCCAAATCGGTGCCTGAGGCACTAATATCCCTAAATGTGTTTTTCGTGTTTAGTGCTGCGGAGCGTGTAGAGGCTCCATTGGGACTTGACTTTAAGCAAGCCAAACAAATCTCTTTTAATACAGTTAACTTGGTAAGTAGACGTGGTTGTACAATAATAAATAAATTAATATCCTTGGACATTAAACACAAGTCTCTAGTCCCAAACTAAGCAGAGCTTGTACTATGGGAACTAGATTGCTCATACAAGTAGAATACTTATATTATACATATTTTTTTGTAAATCATACTTAGATACATAGTAACACCCAGATATGGAACAAACATCTATGATTGCAACACACAAATGTTTGTTCTAGGTGGGGATAATGAGGAATACCTGCCAAGTACTAAACAATAATACTGGATAAAATCTGACTGTGTTAAAGAGATTTACTCAAGCATAGATTTGCCAGCCATCTCTGTGTAACGCATTTCCGAGCCGTCAGATGATAATATCTTCTGATGGTTAGCGTAGAGACAGGCACTAAGCGGCATTATATATTGAGTCACTCATTATTCAAATATTATGAAAATGACAATCTAATAAACAATCTTATTTAGATCTAAGCACGATTGATGAAACATGATTTCTCTGAAATATGAATTTATCGTTATTGAGCAGCACCATTGAACACCGGTATGATCTAACTCAATTTACTGGGAGGCTCTTCAGGGATTTGCTCAAAAATATAAAAAAAACCCTCTATGCTTTTGAACTACTATCTTATAGCACACCTAATCTCGAGAACCACAGGAACATGATTTACTAGGTGGTCATATTTATAAAGAACCGAAATGACACCGAGTTCAGTAAACAGACTGACTGTACCCATTTATATTGTTACCACACTCGTCATCTTCACGATAACGTCATAAAGATGTGCTATGTGTACGTACATACATACCCAGGTATCGCAATCCGTATCGCTCGTCTGTTTATCAGTAGGTATGTATCTGCATGTGACAGACCGCCGCCGACACGAGCGCGTTGCACGCTCCTCACGTTCTCCAAACACGACAGTACACATTCAAATCGAAACATTCAACAATCGATAATGTCTAGACGTGATGTACAAATACTAATCTCATATTTTAGGGTTGCTGTGAAGGTTTAGTTAGAATAGAAACCCTACGTCTATCTCTTAAAAATGTACCCCACAGGCATCGAGTTAGGATCCCACAGGGCGTAATATCAGAATGAGTTTTGTTTTGTCCGAACAATTTGTTCCGAGCTTACTATTATTCTGAGTTTATTGGTACCTGGGTAAAACCACAAATAACTACCTATGTTCGAAAATCACAAAATGGCTATGCTCAATGAGTTTGGACGAAAACTGTTGAAACTCTGTTGTCAGTTTGTTGATGGCAGTTGGGTTTTCTACTATGACGTCATCTCACTAAATGACCCAGAATGTTAGTCTATCGGTCGCTATTTTACGATTATCATAACTCAAACTATCATGACCGTATTCCCCAGGGGTAGAGTCCGAAGTCTCGATTGGCATTATGTCCACTTTTGCTTGGCATTTTGGAGATACCTACGAGTATGTACACTATTTACTTACACAAGAGATGCCAAAACATCTTTCAAGTAAGAGGTTTAATCTGACCCACCAATTTATGAACAGACTGAACAGTGAACAGAGTCTGCCAAACTGTTTCAATGAGCATTTGTCTAGCGCAGCGCCAATAGAGGAGCTTATGCATCGTTAATGAATTCGAGTCGAGGGGCTCGATGAAAACCAAAATTTTAATTCACCCACCAATTAATTTATGATCCCTTGGTGAATAAGAGCGATTCTCCCTTGGCTGATTTTTTATCCCGATTAGTTGCGAATGATTGCGCGTCCGGAGTAGGTACCAGGAGTCCGGGCGCAAATTACGTTTTCAAACACAAAGGTGCGACTTAGCATTCAATGTTCCATGAATCGATATTTCATCTCTTTTGTCCATCCGTAGCTCGACGGGAGAATAAGGGATAGCTTTGAAATATTACTATGTATTCTGAAAAGCCTTGTGCTATCTGAAAGAAAGCTCGTCGGTATAAAACTATGGTGACCATGGATTGGTAATTGTTGGATCTGTCCTATAGATTTTAGGATGAACTAGGATTTCCTAGTTCATCCCAAAATGAAGCAAAAATTCAGAGGTGCCTTATACTTGATGACTTTGTTAACACATTTTGATCCATTACAATTTGTATGCGGTATGAGGGATTGGAACTAATTTAAGCTGTCACCTATTCTATGAAGTTTTGGTGACGCAGATCGGTCAAGCGTGAGCAATCATTAATAACACCAAAAAAACAACAGTATTTTTTCCTGTTAGTTCAAACGATCGCGGTATTTAGAAAACTCAATATTAAAGCATAAGACTTTGTTCTAGAATACATAACATAGCCACTGCGTCCACGGAAGGTTCATTCTATTATATGCGAATGGGTGTTTCCACACTGGCAGATAGATACCAATACCTACAAGTTCTACAACACGATATCAAACAACATTGACATGTCTGTCAGCGGCTCGAACAAATATATCGGTAGGTATCGCCGCCGCCGACACATTGCAGTGTGAAAATGTCTAGTACCTACTCGCAGTAAATGATATGTACCTATGAGAGATTAGCTCTCCGCTGATATCGTCTATGTATCGTGTCGGTGGCAATGTAAAACAGGCTTAGATATCATTGATCAATTTCAAGAATCTGACAGAGTTTATGCAATGAGACGCAGAAGAAATAAATTGTAGAGTCGCTTTCGCAGTTTAAGATAATGCCTTGGAATAGAATAATTATAATTTGACACATTAGTAAAGCTATAAAACAACTCTATAATTTGTTGAATAGTCTGTGCAAGCCTTGAGAGCCAAACCAAGAGTAATCTCACCCCGGCCGGTTACTTAGCATTGTTAGACAACCCAAGTAAATGCATTCAAGTAAATTCTATTAGGAGTGTTATGTAAAACGTTCACATATTTTAATAAATTACAAAGAATTAGCCCCCTTGCTTCAGCTGCGACAAAAGAACCCAGTTCTTTGTTATTTCAGTGCGTTGTCTTCGAAACAGTAGATACGACCTTCTTAACTACATGATTTATAACGGCTAGAGAAACCTTGACCAAGATCCCTTCAATAAGCTAAAAGGGCGTTATCGACTACACTGTTGTCGGTTCGTTTTGACATTTTCGTAAACTTCTTTAGAAGAAAGCTGGTATACAAATAACGTGATTTTTATCATTGCATTTCACACAATATTAAAGCCTGCGTAGTAAGCCAGGGGTATCGTACAATACGGTGGGGTAAATAACACAGTCATTCATTCATTATACATTGGGTAAATTAACATTAATGGTCGCGCTCGGGTTCGTCACCCTTGAACAAAATGGAAAGTCGTTGCTGGCTATAACTGGAATACTGAGTAGAATTGACTCTGTGCCTGTAATTTCCCCAGTAACTGACATGGGGCATAATATGCAGTTACAATGCTCAACGAACTGAATAGTATTTGACTACAGCCAGGCCTTGTACGAGACCCAACTGTACAAAGCTTTCAACCAAGAAAATTATCGACCAAGCTAAAAATTACCCCTTTACTGTACCGTGCGATGCGAGGCTAGTTTAACTACATCTTAGTTTTCCACCCCGACGCCGCCGCCGCCGCCGCCGCCGCCCTGCAGATCTTAAGAGAATTTAGGTGAGAGCTAACCTATTCTATGTAGCTATGTAAGTATAGCCAAACAAATCTGTTTGTTTCCCCCAGAGCAACATCGCAATCTTAATTTAGCGGAACATTATTTCAAAGTGCTCTCTGTTTTGCGATAGTATCAAAACCTGCATTTGCAAGTGTACAACGTAGAGCGAGACTGTTTACCAGATTGTAGCTGTTTCTTTAATCTGAATTCCGCTAAATTTGAAAGTGTTATTTGTAACTTCTTTGATGATTCGTGAAAAAAGTAGCTCTAGATGCTGATGCTGTATAAATCATCTAATTTATATGCAAATCCATAATTAATGATGATTCAACGAGGTATACATTTTGATAGAAGTTCATACAGCTCCACCATGTCATTAGCCTGTGCCTGTACAGTACAAGTAGGTCGAGCCCATCCTATGGCTATGATTGGAGGGCGAATGTTGGACTCTAGAAAGCAGTGGCCGTCATAAAGTCAGTCAGGAGATTTTTTAGGACTTGGTAGCTTCGTGGTTAGAATTGATTGGTACCTTGATTTTGAAACAGAGTCTCTAGTATAGTATGTGCTGTACAAGAACATTATTTATTTTACGCAAACAGTAGTGCACTGCACCGGAAGCGGTGACGGCAAACCGGAAATACTACGCTAGGTACTTACAGAGTTCAAAAATTTGTTTATAAAAGAAATACCACTGAGCGGAATCGATAGTCGACCTTCAATAAATTACAGTCGGCGACTTCAAAGAGATCCTTGATATTTCATAGAAAAAATAGCAATTTACGGATGGTTCGCCAGGAATCGAACCTGGTGTGAAGTGATGTGCTGCTGGTACAGTTAGTTAGACAAGAAACTGAATAGGTTGTGATACTCTGGCTCAAACCACACCTAAAGTAAAAACCTAATAACATTTGAACATTGATATAAATGTTTACGTAAATAGTAGGCCCCCGTGTTAATTGCCAAGTTAAAATCCAGGAATGGATACTGGTTCTGTTCTGAGAATCCGAAATATCATGAGCTGCAAGTTTTAAAGGTGAAAGTGTCATTTAAATGCTATTATATCGCAACCGGTATTCCCTTCTCGGCCAGTTCTTGGCATTATATTGTGCGTCATAGTTTTATCTTAATTGGACTATCCGCAGACCAGAATTCACGCAGTCACCCGCCGCGGCGCGCTGCTGTCGCCGACTGAATTACTTTTATAACAGACGATTCAAAATGTAATTACCTAAGTTACACTGAGGTGGCTTTATGAAATTATTGTGGGAGGCTGTGATTTGAGCCAGTAAGTTTGGGTAGAACTTGTCTTGGATGGGCGTAATGTATCATCTAGTCACTTACTACCAAAACTATATACCTACTTAGGTAGGTATTATAATCATGGATATTTGATATAGAGAGACTGTAAAAGTATCGGGCGTCGACGATGACGCGGATAGTGTGTAATAGGTAACTAATACTACGTACCTAGTACCTACCTCTATGATGTATATATTATTATATTTATTCCGTGACAAGGACGATGTGCAATCGTCTACCTTGTAGGTACTAAATGTAATCGTGTAGATGTCGTATCGGTGGCAATGTAAACACACAGACCTCGTACAGTTTTCTTGTACAAAGAATAAGGCTAAGTGTAAGTTTGTACATAGGTACCTACCTACCTGTGTGTGTAGGCAGTGAAATGGCAGTGCTCGGGCTCGGGCTCGGGCGGAGCATACATCCGGCGGCCGTGCGAGTACGTATACAGCATGTCTGTAACTTCACATGCATTATTTGTGAGTAGGTAGGTTTGTAGCACATTCTCCGGTTATCCGGCCCATTCAATGTTTAGATTCCGATCTACTTCCCTTGAGTTACAACTCATTTCCAATAACTTGTAACTCGGGGAATGTACATTGAATGGGAATAGGTATTTATTTGAATGTGCGTACGGTTCGTTTATAAAAAGTATTTTTTTAAACATGAACTATTTTACTTGGTACTAGGTTATCTCTACCTTCTTTATTAGGAACTTGATGTTTTCTTTATTTTACTCTAGCAGCCTTTTGCCACAAGTACTTGTCAGAACAAGGCACACAATAATAACCATTATTTATTATGAAAGACAATAAATTAAATTAAATTAAATTAAGTGTATTTTGTAAATATTGTAAATAATGTATTAGTTGTAATTTTCTTTGTGAATTTAGTCAATACAATTATAATTATATAATTTAGGACAGGCGTCATGGCTCAGTCGGTAGTAGCTCTGCCTTCCGTGCTGTGGGTCGTGGGTTCGATTCCCACCGAGAACCAACATTTGTGTGTTGTAAACATAGATGTTTGTTCTGTGTCTGGGTGTTTCTATGTATTATAAGTATGTATTTAGAAAAAAAAATTACATATTTATGTATTCTATCAGCCATCTAGTTTCCATCGTACAAGCTTTGCTTAGTTTGGGACTAGAAGGCGTTGTGTTAAGTGTCCGTGAATATTTATTTATTATTATTTATTAATAATAACATACTTCCGATAAATTAAATAAATAATAACTTTGTCTAAAGAATTAGTAAAGATAAAAGAATGTAGAGTAGTAATGAATATAGTAACTAGTATTATAGATCCATCCTAACAATAAGTAGGAGGTACCTAACCTACGTATAATGGTTAGGTAAAAACATTTTGCCTACGTCAGGAAATCTTTTATTTAAATTCTTTGGTCTGACCTCCGCGTTCTCCTTGCCAGAACGAACCCATACTCATACATACTAACTATACGCGCCAACTGTAAGTAGGTACCTAGGTACTTATACAATACCTAATGTAGATAGGCACTTTAGTAATATTCTGCTGCTTATTGGCAGCCTGACGCCTGTGTTGTGTGAGCTCGTGTTATTTGATCACATTTTAATACAAAATATCATTTCCAAAGCTTAACAGCCAATATCAAGTTGCTATAAAATCAATACTTGTTTGAACGTTAATTAAATTTTGATAAAAAGCACGATTCTTGAATAAGCGGATTAAAATGAGCCTGTGGACTTTGAATGGACGGCTTAGAGTTCAAATTCCAAAGGTTATTGTAGGGCTGCAATTTTAACAGAGGATTAAAACGATTTCATTTTAGAGTCTTGGATGACAATGGCTGTGTGCCTGTGTCGTTTTATTGAGAACTAGTGAAATGTTCGCGACTTCACTCCTCATGAGTATAACCACTGTTGAATTCAGCAAGTTCATTGCAAAAAAACAATTTCAACATAAAGTAGGTAGGTACTCTATAAAGATGCTTCCAGAACCTAGGCAAAGCAAGGTGTGTGGGTAAGGCAATGCTGCACTAGATGGGTAGGTAGTAATGTCGTGTTGGTGTTGGTACATAGTTCTATAAGAGACAAGTGGGTCCGATTCTGTTAGTGCATTTTTTAAACTAAACTAATTCGACAGCACGAAAATGATGACTTGTTCTGTCTTTGACATTTCAATTCATGGGAAATGTATGGCAATCATTTTAGTGTTGTCAAATTTGGTTAATTTAGGAAAATGAAACACTAGAATGGGGGCAGTACTTGCAGTAGTATTGTTAGAACTTTTTGAGAAGCGGCGAAATGAAATATTAATTCTTTTCCATGCCGTGGCTTAGCTCAGCATCTGTGTCTCCAGCCCCGGGTCCCGGGTCCCGGGTCCCGGGTCCCGGGTCCCAGGCCACTAAAATTTCGCAATCCCCAAAAAATAAACAAAAATAAGTGGATCCGGATATGAAAGGGTCGATCCGATCTAAGCAACCCCTAGGGCAAACACATCTGAAACTAATCTCAACCGTAAGTAGAATATATTAAGGTTGAGAATAGTGTATTGAAACAGTGATATTAAAAGTAAAAAGTTCAGTAAAGATGTAAAAGCATTGTATAGAATTTCGATCGGATTCAACGCGGATCTTAGATTTTTTATGAATGTGATTATGTCGTGTTTGTAATGCGCAGATGGCATTGTTTCCATTCACATGACTTGTATGGGAGGTGTATGAGTCGACGTGATCACAACTCACATCACAAGGTGGCTGTGACATGTTTCATAAAGGCATGGGAATGTCAGAGTAACATAAGTAACATAACCCGCTCGCAAAAGGCACCTTAACGATACCCTTTTCTGTAGAGTAATATTTATTTAAATTCTTTGGGTAGGTTTAGGTACATTCAATAATTTTTATTTCAGACCACAAATAAATTATAATTAATTTTAGAGGTAACATAAAACTACTTAGCATAAGAAAAACTTAAAACTAAACATACACCTTGCACCACGCAAGGTTATGAATGTAACGTAATAGTTAAGTAACAAAAATCAAAGATGTCCGAAGTTGCCACCTTCTCCCCTATAATTTTTCTTTCTATATTATTTAGATACCTACTATTATGTTGCTTAAATAAAATCTAGTTTAGGTACTTGTACTAATATTCTGTGGTTTAGGTAAATACAGTTATTATTCAATTATCATCAGTTCAATTATTCAATTCAATTATTCAGTTATCATCGTATCATTTTACAAAAGTTTGAATTGAATGCAGTGCCACAGTGCACTATTAATGTATACGCAGTAGCAGTACGCCCATTTAAGGATAAGCGCGCACTAATTGCGGATGCGATTGCGTTATTCAATTCTTTTGTAATAATAATGCGACTGTTAATCAAAATTAACAACAATAATAACTTGCAACTGGAACATTGTTCAATTCGTAACATTATTTTTATATTTCAAAAGTTACGTACCTTGTACTACCTAACCTAACCTACCTAGTAGGTACCTATACTACCTTTACAAAATATTTCGAGGTGCTGCATATTATTTCATTACCTATTTTAGTTTTTTAAACTTGGTATTTTTATACAGGGTGTTACCAGACCACTTCCGAAAACGAAAGGGGGAGCTACAGCACACCAAAACCCAACCAAAAAAAAATCAGTTATCCTGAAAAATTATTATAGCCGGAGAAAACAATGTTTAAAGATTTGTATTTATTTCGCCAGCCCGCAATGTACGCATTCACGTAGGTAAGGTCGAGGCGTAGTACTATTATTTATTCTGTGTCGTAAGTGCCTACTAACGTAGGTAGGTACTAACGTAGGTCGCTCGCACGTCGCGTACTTGAATGACCCGCGATGAACTCTCAGCTGTTCATGCTGTAGTAGACGTAATCTGCGTGCTGCGTGTACATTGCTGCTTTATTTATTTTATTTGTTTTTTTGCTTTTTTAAATGAGATAATTAGGTAGATATGTCTTATTATGTTGTACTGTGTGTATGTAACTAGAAAAAAAATTAAAAAGAGATAGTCAAGTCAATTTTTTTTTTCGCGATTTTTTTCGCTTAATGTTTTCAGTATCATGGTCTGATTGGAACCTCCAAGTTTTCGGAAGTGGTCTGGTAACACCCTGTATACACAAGTCCAAATATTTTACATTTTTGAGAGTCTAATGGGCTATGTTCTAAAAGACGTGACAGGTATGCCAATCAGCACAGCAGCGCACCGCACTGGCGTGGCGGAGTGGCGGCGTGGCGAGCTCGCATGTCACACACAGGCTGTTCAGTCACGCGAGTCAAATTAAATTATACTCGCTTTTATAAAATCCATTGTGTTTCCAAAGGAAGTTTAAAACTCAAAGAAGGGCGCAGAATGCGTCGTATTTCACGATGTAAAATGCATTTAAATGAAGCGTCCCGAGCACGACGCGCCCGCGGCGCTCTGTGTACCTACCTACCTACCTCGCCTCGGCACGGGAGGGAACCACGGGAATTATTAATTTTGCTACAGCTTAAAGACCCGTGTGCTCCGCAAGGAAACTGCTGCTTACTAAGTACCTATTATAATAGCCGATTTTAGTCTTACCTCTTCTCTTTTTACTATCTCGTCTTGTAAACTGACAGACTTTCATATTTTGCCTTGTTGTGGGTAAATCCTAAAATCTTTGAGGGGAACACGGTCAAAATCCAAATTAATTTTTGAGTCAGTTCATCAATATCATCATCAATCAATCATCAATATATATAAAACTCTTTTGAAGCTGACTTAGAATCAACGCACAGCCTAAACTATAAGTCTTAGAGGTATGACATTTGGAGGGTAGATGTAGGGGCGCACTAAGAAAGAAATTTTGAAAAGTCGCACTCTAAAGGGTCTAGAACGCGAGCAACGCCGCGGGCGACGGCTAGTTTCAAAATAATAAGCAACTTAATATGTAGAGCCGAGAATAGCGTACATACAGAACCGAAAAGCTTTATCAGTTAGGTCTGGTTCGGATACCTTATCTGCAACTCACTAAACTTAAAGCTAACAGAATTACTGTAGTGTAGAATATAATTATTATAAGCTTCAAGGTATATGTATGTATGCCAAGCACGTCCTAAATAAATAGTTCAGTTGTGTGTCTGTGTGAGTGTTATTTGATCTCGTGGTCCTCTACTCTAGTGCACGGCGCGGCGCGGCACAGTGCGCGTGTCGGCTTACATCGGATCTGATGCAGCCACGACATCACGACGCATTTCAATGACCTGTCCGCCGACTGGCACTGCTTTTATCTTTGCTGTTGCATGAGGTTTCTTCACGGTGCCTAAGTTTACTAAGTATTTATTTAGAAAGGTCGTACTCGTACGTAATTGTTCTAAACTTCTGAAAGATCCTCGGTCATCCTCTCTACATTTCCATGTCACTCGTCTTCTAGTTTATTTATGAATAACGAAAGCGAGATGACGGCGACACTCGCCCATCGATAGAAACTACTGAGTTTCCTCGTAATCAGCTGTTTGACATTCACAACACACCTTCCCCCGCGATGGCCGTCAGTCGCTTCGTCCGTTGTAAACGTGCGTAGTGCATTCTGCGCAACGCTCACATTGCCGACTACGAGCAGTCCGTCGCCGCTTTAATCGATCCGTCGTCGTTGTCGTCGTCAGCTGGTAAGTCTCGCCGCGCCACCCGTCTCTCCTCAAGCTCAAGGCACCCGATGACATCGACAATTGCGCACAACCACAGCTAGTGCCGTCCCTAGACATAGCCGATCTTGGTCCTTCGACTGAACTCACCGCATTCGACGTCACTAGAGGAGCCAGAGATTTTCTCTTGATCGCAGCGGAAACAAGGAGAAGTAGGAGGCGCGCGCAGCTAGGGCAGCATCGGGCCGCGTCGCGAGTCGTCGGGATCAAATGAAATGAAATGAAATGAACGGCTAGCGGGCGCGGGCAGCGGGGAGCCGGCGCGGCACACGCAGGCGCGCGGGGCGCTCGCTGCTCAGTCTCGCGGCCGCCACCACTCCGCGTGCACGTTCGTCTCGCGGCATTCTGTCCTGTCTCGTGCGATCAGCTGACGGGCACATGCCGTGACCGCGCGCCGACATGACGGGCTACGCCCGGCCCGAGAGCGATTACTCCGCCGCCGACCGCTTCCGGCGGGACGCGCGGCCAGCCTCGCTCGCCCCCAAGGACTACTCGGTGCCTTTACACGTAGACTGCAGTATCGAATACGAGCTTCCCGACTGTGCCAAGCCACCGCAGGGCGTCAAGATCGAGCCGCTGCTGATGATCCACCCCTCGCACTTCCGGAGGCTCGAGAGCCTGCGGCGCGTTCCCTTCGTGAACAATCTGCCGCGAGGGGATGCCGCCGCTGCCGCCGCCGTGACGCCAGGCCGCGCTAGGGCTCCGCGTCCCACTCGGCGCTGCTGTCGGGCAGCACCTGCTCCTCCAGCGCCGCAGCCGCAGCCGCAGCCGGCTCAGCATGCGCGGCAGGTGCGGCCGCACGAGGAGGCAGCACGAGCGCTAGCCTGCTATCGCTTCGAGTCGCACGAGGCGGCAGCAGGCGGTGGCAAGGCTCTGCGTGCGCGCCTGAAGCCGCATCCTTACCTGCCCGCGGAGGCTCTGGACTGTGATATAGCGCGCGCGTTGCCTCCAGCGCACTATGAACGCTTCGACAAGCGCGCGCTGCAGCAGCTGCCGATCTACATGTAGCCGTGCCGGCCGGAGCCGCCGCTCTCTGTGATGTTCTGTCGTGATTAGCTAGACTAGTGATAAGTGTACGGTGTCGGTCGAGTGTCGGCATCGGCGCCGGCCCTCGACCCGAACGAACCTAATACCAAATAGTACCTATGTACGTTGATATTGTTTAGACGTTGATTTATTGTGTTGTCGATTCGGACGATTATGTGTTGTGTTCGCCGAGGAGCGTGCTATCGTTCGTTTCGCGCGGAGGCGCTAGGCGCGGGCCGACGGCAATCACACGCGTGGTCCCAGGTCCCAGCGCTCTCCTAGTGCATACCTACTACCCACCAACGAAAATATTTATTCGCAATCGCAGTAACCGATGCTTTACGGTCTTCGATTCGTTGCGTATTTCTATATAAGATATCATATCGATAATTATATGTTCAAAATGTATTATAATAAATATGTACCTATAGAGTAAAAAATGAAAGTGAGAAAATTTACGAATAAAAAATGTAGGCATAGTTATGTTTTGGAATAGGTGATGAGTTCTAGAGCAGCCCCCAGCGGTTAGTTAGGATCGTATCTCTACTCTCATTTTGTAAGCGGTTATGTTTGTTAAAATTATATATAAAGAGTCCTCTGATGAATAGTCTGATTAACGAATATTCGGCATGTAAAAGTCTTTATAAAACGCTTACTTAGCATATCATAGTATTATATTGTGTCATAGTCCAATGCCAAAAATATAACTATCTTTTTACAAAAATCCCTAACGCATCGTTTTATTTACCTCCAATAGTGATGGATGTGCAATAGTAAGTGTACGGGAAGGAACGCTAGCGCGGCAGTGTGCGTGCGTAGGGAAGCGTCTTGTCGATGAAACCAATGTATCGGATATCGATGTGTAAGTGTGCGCGGATGTCGCCAGTGCCTCTAAGGATTGCCAGCTGTGATATTATGTTTGGATTGCACTCAGTGTTGACGTAAGTATAATTCCCACTATGAAGACTAATCATCTAAAAGTATTGCGATCCTCGAACCGAGTGAAAAGGCCTTATACTAACCTAAAATGATTGGATAAACAATTGATGTTGTCAAGTTAACATAAAATCATTTGTCTTAAACTTCCCTAAAAGCGAGATTCGTTGAAATTGTGTAGCGCATTCATTTTATGGCAAATAAAATAAAGACTATAAAGTACCTACCTACACTAAGATTAGATACATCAAAGTATATTTTGTATAGACTTCAACTATTTATGTCATCGTTTTTAAACTATTATAATAACGCAGTAGCCATTTTAGGAAAATTTTGATGTAAACAAAATACTTATTAGCACATTTAGTGTATTTCAAGAGAAATCTGACATAGCTGATTAAACTTGTCGACGAACTCCACTGTAAAGGTTCAGAATCAGTCGATACTTACAACATTTTGGAATATTAAAATCTTTGTGCAATCAACCATGTTTTAATTAATAATACTAGCATATAAATATTTCTCACATTTGGGCCGCTGGCATATTTTACTTTGTAATAACTAAGTTGGCAATCGAAATGATAAAAAAGCCATTTGATAAAACTATAAATTTATAGTAAATTGGTACTTATTTGCAAGCAAAATGTTCACATTAATGTGACCATAAAATTAATCACGCCATAAATAAACCATTATTACTTTTATCTGTGTCATGAAAATTTTTTAAACCGGTTATCATAATGTAATTTTTAATCATTTATACACTCAAAAACATTAAGCGAAATATATAACGGAACATTATTATGATGACACCACGTATTTCGTTAAGTTGTATAATAAATTAAAATTATTAGTTGGTGCATGTACCATGAAGTAGGTAGGTGTAGGTAAATAACACAATAGTTTTAATTCGACATGATTGAAGTCAGAGCTCGTAATGAGAAAACAAATTAATTAAAATGTATCTAAGTACCTACCTACCTTGTCATTAAAAATGTACATTATTCCAGCCATTGTAATCATAATCTAGTGAAAGGTGTTACAGATAAAAATTAGCACTCAACTTATTAAAATTAGCAATTATTAAAATTATGAAAATTAGCGCAAAATCTTTGACTACCTACTACCTACATATTAACGATGAGATAAATCGTATTTAAACCAAATCCTATAATTAGATAAGATTTACTTTCGGTGGGTGTAGGTACCTTACCTAAGACCTACTTCCACGACATTAAATTATCTTATTTAATCAAAACAGAAACGTTAACAAGACTAGAAATATCAGAGTTTAACTTGAACCATAAGTCTTAAGTCACAAAGACTGTTCTGGTTGTTTTAGAATTGTTTAAATCGCAGGAACAAAGAGGGCCACTGAATATGTAAAATTACAAAACTTTGCCTTTCTAGACGAGTCATTCTCCCATTGTTTCAAATTCAATGACAACACCTCAAAATATAAACCACTAAACAAAAGCACGAGTTCGCTATTCATTCGACATTTTATTTCACGTTTGAAAGGCACTCCCACACAATGAGTCGTGAATAATCCACAATAGCGTTGGGAAACGAATTATACCGAATCGCCATTCAGGGAAATAAGAGTTCAGACGAAACCATCGGAATAAAACGTCGATTGTAATTTATAATGATTCGTTACATTCGTGCGAACCGCGTGCAATTAGCTGAGCCATGGCAGCTCTAATAATAATTAAGCTGTAGATAGATTTAAAGTGCACGCAGAGGTTTTAGTGAGAAACGTGGTCACGTAGTGAGAGGCAAAGTAGCATTAGGCGCAGCCGCACGCAACGGTCGGATTCCTGAGAGAGATCACGCCGCGCGCCTCCGTGTCGACTCCATTATCCGACATCACAGCGAGCGACGGCGTTAAATTAGCATCCATGTAATAAACACGAAATAAACATCGAGACTAATGGATGATTGCCTCGTCGTCGTGCCGTCCCGTCCCGCCGCCATCGCGTCGCGCCGGCTTGCAGCCCTGGCACTAGCACCCCTGGGCTCTAAGCCTCTTCATATTATTACCACCATTACTCCCCAGTTCGACGAATTAAAGCCATATTTATTTTATCTTCGCAGAGACGGTATAAATTCTTTATGTTGTTTTTATTGCTTAGATATTGTGCTCGGGTTCGTGGCGTCCTTATCGTTCGGTCCCGGCCAATGGCGTTTTGTAATCAAAATATAATATTGTAGACTTGTAGTGATGATGGTAAACTTTATACATATTGTGAGTAAAATTTTTGTCACGTGGACACTCGCTTTTTTGTGCTGTGGCCTGAGCTGTAGGTAAGCAAAACTAAATCACCAGTTTTTTGAGTTGTTGAATGAAGTTACTTATATGATTTGGTAAACCTAACTTCCAATTATACAATATCAATGAAGTAGTTAGAGGCTCTACTTTAAAAGGTGCAACCGTAATCACCGACATTCTCACAAAAGCTTAAGATAAGAACGCACCAGACCTACTCATTAAAATGATCGCAAAACATAATGACCACCTTCGTCTCGCTCTGATAGCGACGACGCTGTACGATCACAAGCGCTGTAATTACCTCCTTCCTGGACCATGCGTAGCGTAGTTTCTGATGAACGTCGCTTTTACTGGAAAACAGTCGGGTGAATTCGATTCCCGAAATGCGGTATAATTTATCGACAGTATTATCTCTCGTAAAACGAAATTCCAATTTATGTATGGCCGCCACCCGTCGTCATAAAACATAATATTATCGACATCGGCCCCCTCCCTAGGCGATCACGAAACTAAGCAACCATCGGCCATTTTAAGCGAGGAACTTGACAGGCGGTCCCGCACAGCGCTCCTATTTGCGTCCTGCTCTTTTAGCGACGCCGAGCCTGCAGAGCAACAGAGATAGTAACCGGGAGCGGCACTCTTTCATGTCTCCGGAAAGAGCGCCCAAGATCTCAGATTATTCTACGAATACGCATGTTGCCGAGCCGGTCGAGAACTTTTTGCGTCGATGGATAGTATTATTTGCTTTTCCGAGAGGCTATCCTAGGAAGGAGGCTCACTCAGGAAAGAAGTAGGTATTATTTTCGCCCGCATCGTTATCGGTGGTTTAAATAAATAAATATGATCGGATGATGCATCGTGTTTATATTGTAAGATGTTCGTTACTGGCAACGCATAATACAAGTAAGAGCTATTGTTTATTCTATGGTTCTGTGTGGTCGCATGGCCGCATGGCAGCGACCTACTGCGATCAGCTGATTGGCGCCATGCCTGTGTGCGCAGCCGACGCGCGGGGGCGCGCCGTGTCTACACGTGACACGCACACACGCGCAACAGCTGATAGCCTCCCCCCTCCCACTTCTCTTTAGCCACGATCCGCCCACGCGAAGAACGCGACGCGCCAGCACAGACTAATAATATAAATAAGCACATGAAACAGTAGGTCAATAGAAATGTTGATTTTATTGAGTAACCGTGATTAAGATAACGGGTTTGTGGTTTTGGTGGCTTCAAAGCACGCAGAGGAATAATAAATTGTTAGGAAATAGGTCTTACCAAGAAACGTGTTATGAATTCTTCTAAAGCTGAAAAACTTTTAATAAAATGTAAATAATTAACTTAAATAAAAATATTTATTTTATTTAATAAATTTTAAGAAACTTAAAATATCTTATTTCATAAAATAATATCTTAATATGATTTGTTTATGATGGTACCCACTGGTAGGTAATTTTTAGGATGCAAACCACCTTTTTTGGTCTGGTTTTTTTGTTTTACATTGCAAGTAGGTATATGAAATATGCAGGTAGGATACTGTACTTTCCTTTACAATTAAAATAAACAACAATTAAGTAATTTATTTTTAAAAATACTATGTACCTACATTACATAGGTACCTACTAGTAATAATAATGATTATTAGTGAGTGAGTGAGTGTTATGAATTTGTGAGAATGAAGTCTACTGCAATATTTTACACTGTGGCACAATAAATAAAATTTGACCTTACATTTTGAGAATGGGCCCGATTTCGGTGCATTTTTTAAACTAATTTGACAGCACGAAAATGATACCTGTCTTTGTCGTTTCAGTTTATGAGAAAGGGAGAAACCAATTATAGTGTTGTCAAATTAGGTTAGTTCAGTAAAATGAAACAACAGAATCTAGGGCAATGTAGGTTGAAAACAAAACAACTTTTACTAAGGATTTTTCGTAAAGTAGGTACGTTTATCTATGCTAGTACTCACTATTGAGTATACTACACCTAGTCTAGTCACCTACCTACGTAATATAACTTTTCATGTTGTCTGTAACCGCTTTAGACGGATACGTGAAATCCGTCTGGAATGAAATATTCCGCACTAAATAGTATATTTCTTCAACAAAGTTCTTTTAGTAGAAGTATCTAGTAGGTAAATATGAGACTCGTTCAGTGAGGCTTTCATTCTTATACCTTATTATCAGGTCGATGCTTTCACTAGATACCTCTCTTAATACGGCACAAAAAAAATATTTTCATATCCCTTTTGACCTTTTGACCGTCCTAGTCCCTAATTTTCAGAATATTGTCTTCATATCGGTACAAAATGCACGTATTGTAACAAACTATATCATCCCACCTAAATAATGTATAGGGCTAAGTAGTTACTTATGTGAAAATTGACCCTTGGGCAAAAATACCTATTAGCAAAACGAAGCCTTCGCAAGCACCTTGTCAGAAATACGTTCTAGGCCCTCGATGTACTTATTTGTAAGCAAATACTTATTGAAATGAACTCAATGCAAATCTTATCTATTATGAACTAAGTATTATTATTGTTGCTTATTATAAATAACCGTTCGTAAAGTAATTTCACGGGCGAAAGGATTTTCATTTAATGGTTATTGGACCGTAGATTAAATAATAAGTACAATACTGGGCTACCACCATCGTATCGGATCGAACAAAATATGATTTTTTTAAAACTTATTCTGCCAAAGAGATATAAAATTGAAGTTCTACGGTGTCAGGGCCCCGTACAAACCAGAGTAATATGCTCTTGTTGTACTCGTAAAATAGCCTCTTGAGATTCTGCAAAATTAAATGCTTTTCGAACGTTTTTCATTTGTTTTCAGTGTTTTGTTTATTTATATTCGTTAGGCAATAACTATTGCCTGCCTACCCTGCCTGCCTACTGAGGTACTAGCCAGAACTATTTTCGCGTAATTTTGTAGTGCTCTACAAGGCTCTACCAAAAAATGACTTACCTATAGGTACTTACTTACTTAGCATCATTTTATCACAACGCCTCCTTCCTACTTATTAGTTGATTTATTCAACGATGGATTGTGGTCAGGAGGTCGCATCTAAATGCCTATTTATTCGGCTAAATCTGAAATTAATTCCAAATTAAAGCCTCGCCAATGAATTAACACTTTTATAATGTATTTTTCATGCTTTCGTTTTATTTCTACGAATTAAAATTATCTTTACGATCGTTACAAATCGATACAAACTGGAAAAAACGATTTCTATATATTTTTTTGTTGAAGTAATTGCGTTCGAAATGTAATAGAACTACTAGAAAATGATCTAAGGTTTTGGCAAGAAACGCTTCCTGGCGCATATTACGCGGACCTTATTTGTTACCCGACTATGGCGAAACAAAAAGGAGGGCTATGATTTCACCGGTATACGTATGTTTCTGATGTAAGATTAAAAATCCCAATTTCGTGCATCGTAATGATGAATGTGTTGTGTTGTCTACTAATAGGTATTTGTGACGTAGTTGTATTTATAATTGGATGTCCTCATAGCTCTTAGCAATCGCGGTTGTAAACATCTCTGTCAGTCAACCGTCTTATAACATACGCCATACAATTTATAACAAAACAATACTGTATTGTAAATTATAAATTATACTTCATTGGGTACCTTACCTAGGTATACCTAGCTGACTAGATAAACTTTACAAAGTACCTACGGTTTTGAAACTTTCTAAATAACGGTTTGAAAAAAACATCAAAGTACTGCGGTGGTGTCCGGGTAAAGTCCGGACACTCCGGAGAGGTAAACGCATGGACAGAGTGCAGTGGACGTGCTCTGTGAGAAGCTGCAAGTATTTTATGATTAACTTTGAAAAGTGCACTTTTAATATTATTATTTTAGTGTAGAACGCGACGCTATAAACTGTTGTAGAGTTAGTTTGTTTTTCTCAAACAGGAAACATATTTATCTCTTTACGAAGCATAAAGAAAGGTTATAAGAACTGGTTCCAAACATCCTACGGATTGTACACTAGGTAGGTAGGTAGGTAGGTAGGTAGGTAGGTAGGTAGGTAGGTAGGTAGGTAGTAGGTAGGTAAACATTAGGTAGAAGTGTTTACAAACCAAAGGCGGCGGAAACACAACGGAATGAGTTTTCAGAAACACGCGATAACGGACTGATTGGAAAGTAAAATGCGCGCGCGCAGATGCTACAGTTGAGAAATATACTAATAATTGTATAACCAAACCTGAAGTAGGCATCATGATAATTAATAAACGAGGTATTCCACGAAGAGCACCTGGTTTTAGAGCACCGGTTGCTTCTAACAATCGTTATTAGAAAGTGAATAAAAGTGTAGGTATGGGCTTTGTCATCCAATCTATAGGAAGTTTTCTCTATGATTGGAAAATTAACAACTTTGCATGTTTATATTTTCAGTATGAGCAGAGCACTCTATTATGTACGAGTTGTATTAAATTAACTTTGTTTAAAATATTCGCTATTAGGTTATTATTTTCCGCTCTACATAGTTAAAGTCCATTGAATTTATTGGAAACAAACAAACATGCTAATCATATTATAGAAACGTACATAATTATTATGTGCAAATTAATTTATATTTATTTTCCTACTTCAATATTTCTGAACGTTGTTGTGGGGCTTAATGATTTACCGGAACGGAATGTCAAGATTAACCAGGTACAAACTTACCAAGGTATAAACCTACCTATTTACTTATACTTATGCTTATTTAGGTATAAAGTATTTACAAGCTTTTAAAATAATAACAATATTTTATCAATATTGAGGAGGCTAGAAAACAAGATACTTACCTACCTATGTATGTAAGTAATAATATATGATTAATGATTACGCATGATTTGAGTTTTAGTAACAAACTTGGAAGCCTTTTTATCTGCCTATGGCCACCTATGGCTGAGATACAGCGATTTAGCAAGTTACCAGTCTCACTTGAACTACAAAATCATTCGAAATCTTAGAAATGGAAGCTCACGTTTTACCAATTTCACAAGTTTTCACTGTCGCCTATTCAACCTAGAACAGAAATGGTTTTGAAATATCTAAACAAAGCCCTAGCCCAAACTTACTCCCTTTAGGACCCTTATAACTTTGCAACCCGTCGGCTGATTTACCTCATAATCTTACCAGTAAACTATGGTAGTACCGAACTATCGTTCAACATAGGTACCAAATGCTATGATTGGATAAGCGGCTATGTTCTTTATTTACTTTATTCGAAAGTTCGTTATGCTCTGATAAATATACAACGCCGGTTTGCCCAAGTTGACACTAGATCTTCGCTCGCTTTTCTCGCTCGATCAATTATCTGAGCGTCATAAGATTATTTAAATAGGTAATACCGATGTTATGACCCAACGCTTATTTTGAAACCTCCTTGACACGACGATATCAATCTTATCTCTATTGATATAGAGCTGGTTATCCATCACCGAGACAAGGCAATCCCGTGGAGTGGCTCGAGTAATCTTTATTGATCGGTGGTGTCGCTTCTAGTCGGCTCCATATCTGTGGGAAATAGATCGAGTGAGGTTAACCACCTAAACTGGCTGATTTTTTAAATCTAGATAAAATATAATTCACCCTCTCTCTGTCCTATTTTACTAGTTCTATCTTGGTCAGTCATATTTAGCTACACTCTATTTTTTTACCTTGCCGCTTTCATCTAGGTACATTTCTCTAATACAAACTTGCAATTCTTTACTAATAGGATAAAAATTGGTATGGGCGGTAAGTAAGTAGCTTAGGTATACCTCTTATGGCGGAGTTTTTAGTCCTCTGACAGCAGATAGAGCAAAAAGACCAAAATAGAGCACTCTTTCACCGACGCTCTAACACCTATGTCGAAAGCTACGTTGGTACCAATTACGGAAGGTATAGAGCTGGGATCGAACCTATGACCTCTGTATAGTTCATGCATTTGGCTTTACGCCCACATTTACCGATGTACAGTCTGGTACATACAGTGGTAATGCCGGCCGCCTCCTCTGAATGGCCGCCATGGGCGCTATTGCAATGCGAGCCATCCTCTTGGCTCGCTTCATTGCGACTCGACATTCCGCTCCTGCAGATAAGATTGTACACAGACGTGCAGAACTATGTACGATAGTACATAAGTAGGTAATCTCACTTCGTATTTATATTTTTGAACATTTGTAGTCGATCCTACAAGGCATTTTACAAAAAGCATAAATTTGAATAACATCCGGCATTAGAGCCTTTCAAAACATTGGAACTCTTCAATGCTTATTGGTATCTCTATCAAGACTCGCTGTCGATGCAGAACCTCGAGAGCTACAGACTAGGTAAAATGCGCGATAAATCTCGGGCGACATTTTGAGGCCATTGTCAGCGCAAAAAGAGTGCGGCTTTCGAAATATTTGAATAACGTCTCTTCCAATGATATTTATATGAAATGCTATCGAATAAGCAGCCTGTTATAAGTCAATTCCTGCCAATAAATCAGGCAAACGGGCACAAAGTCCCCCCTCGGTGCGTGCGGTGCAGCTACGTCGGCGGATGTGCGCAGTTTTTGTGAATAGCTACAGGAAGCGAGCGTTCCACCGACACCGCTCTATATCTCTCTCTGGCAGGCATCCACTTCCGGTTATCCTACTCGACTCGTTATCTACCGGTGCATTGTCAACCTGACGCCATCTTGGAAATTGTAGAGCTCGCGTCAGACGGAAGAAAATTTAATGAAAATTCATTCACTTGTACGAGTCTAATTAGTGTGCTAATAGTTAGTAAGTATGTAGGTATTTAAATTCACTTTCTTCCAAAATCTAAGTACTGAGGGATATCTCAGTGGCGCGTCTTGGGAGTGTCGGGAGAGACCTACGTCCAGCAGTGGACTGATAGGTATAGGTTGATGATGGTGATGATGATTAGGGAAATCTGGCAATAACTTATGGTGTATATGTGTAATCTATGATCATCAGCTCAGCTTCATATCACCTTCGGATCCAGACTTACTTTCGGCACGGAAGCTTGTGACCTCACAGCCAAACATTATTGTCGTGTCGTGTCGTGTCGTGTCGTGATGTCACTGACCACTTAGACCATGCACCATTTAGGTTAGTGGTTATTCTATGTGTGTAAATAATGTGTAGGTAGTAGGTACTTAAAAAAACCATAGCTAATTACATATTATTTTGTTAAGTAGGTAGTGGAGGTACCTACCTAACGTTAAGTTGGTAAATAATAACCATTAATTAAGCAAGGAAGAATACAATAATACTTACTTACTCATTTATTTACCAAAGTGGAATAATGAAATAATGTTTAATTACTTATATTAAAATTTTAGGTACCTAGTATTGTGTTTTATTACCCAGACATAATATAATGTATGTACATGTACCTAGGTAATGTAGCTATACATAATATTATGTATTATACTTCTTAGTAATAAAAACATACTTTTATGGAAAGAGATCAATTCAGTACCTAAATAACTACACAATAGGTAAATCTTAACTTTCAGGAACAGACGAAATCAGAGCACTCAATAGGTTTAGGTACTGACAGAATAACGTCGTAATGTTAATGCCCGACTCTAGGTACTAGAGCCCCCATGTCCTTTAATAACCTTTAGCAGAAAACCCCTTTATGTTCACTCTGATAGCGCCCGCGGCTTCACTCGTTCTCTAAATAAAATAAAACAGTCTCGCTCGTGAAGAACCCGCGTGTTACAAAATAAAGCTGAATAATGATTGCTGCTTATTTAAATAAAAAGTCCAAAGATCATTCAAATAAAACTTTATTTCAATCCTTGTACTGATTGTATAAAAGAAAACATTACTTATTGTTGCTGTGATTATACAAGTACCTAAGCCGGATTAATTTTTCTCTCTTTTTCTCCTCTAGAACAATTGCAGTGATAGAGTAATGTAGAGCACTTTACAAACAAACATCCAAACACATTGTAATCTAATATAAGTATTGGCTTGGTACTTATAGGAAGTAGGATATCCTCGTGCTCCATAACGTTTAGTGTTATGGGTTCCAACTTCCATTAGCCATCGGGTAGAGCTAACTATGAGATACACTGTGGCACACCTTATCGCAGAGTGCAATGAACCCTGGCCTTTCAGTATAAACTTATAAGTACGTATGTACTACGCAGGAGTACGCCGGCAAGTACCTACTGCCTATAAAAATATTGAGTGGTTTCGTGTTATCGTAGTTTACAAAAAGCCTTTTATATTTATTACCTAAGTACCAAATTGTATTACGCATCGTATCGCTACGCAAAGGAAAGATGGTTATGTGTTCGTAAAGCTGGTTTAGTGCCTTACCTAGCAAGCAATGTACTTCAATCTAAAACTCTACCTTAATTTCTACGTGAAGTACTTACCATTCTCAAAAACAATATGCTCCAAGAATGTCACGTGTTTAAAACCTTCCGAAGGTAGATTACTTAGGACAGAACCAAACACTTCACGCCATGAGCTGAAATAATACCTACGCCTAAACGTTCGATGAAATTATCGTATTCGAGATACATGAGAGGCGAGACGTTCTTGTGCAAAAACGAAAAGACAGTGACAAACGACGGGTATATTCATCATTTCGTACCTGGAGCGATAATACTAGAGGCAGCCATCAGCCCCATTACCACTGGGTTTAGTGGAACATAGTACTAAATCCAATCACCTAGTCATGCAAACACTGGAATAACTTTTAGCACAGAAGAGAGAATGAGCTTCTGCCAGCACTATGTACTCTATGTCTGCCATCTGCTACATAGTTATTTTCTACGTAGTACAGGCAACCACAAAATGGAGAACGGAAAAATTATAATGAAAATTATATTTACTAAAATTTCAAACACATGTTTTTATGAAAACATTTTGTAAAAAAATATCATTATGCTTGATACTATTTGGTCTGATGGCGCAGCGCGGGCAGGCATGTGGCGGCGGCGGCGGCGGCGGCGTAGGTAATCACGGTGCATTCGACTGTACATCGTTTTTGAAATTGTGCAATAAAGATAGTCCTACATATTATAAACCAGCGTAGGTACAGTCGCGTTCACTCTATGTAGTGGGTAGTTGCCGGTAATGAGGCGCACTCACAAATGTGATTTTAACCGAGTGCGCACGTTAATGCGTTTCCACAGGGAGGGAGTGGAGTCCAGCTCACTCTAATGACGTCATTAGGATCTGATCGACGTCTGTCGACCAATTTCCGTTTATGAGTGAAAGAAATTGTTTTAAAGAGGCCTCTAGTGGTCGCTCGCCAATCAAACTGGAATTACCGTGCTTACCTGAATGACAGAAGATTGGACGTGTCTTCAATTCTATAAGCTTGATGTAAGATAATGTTAAAGTGTGTTTTGTCTCTTTGGGTTTGAATACGACAGAAGTAAGTTATTCAGAGTTGGCCCTATTTGAAGGAAAACTTTATAGTCTGAGGTAAGAATTTTATCATTATTTCAGCCGTAAGGCACCCCTGGACATAGGGGTCCCCCATAAAGTTATAAACAGAACGATATGTACCTACCAGCGGCTACCAAGCACCTTTATGTAGTATTTCCATTTAGTAGGCGTGTATTTTATGCTTCACCTTCCGGGTACGTCGTCTCCTCTCCTCTCGAGAACCTTCTACGCCGTTTCTACAGAATTTTAAATGGTTTTACAGAGGAAACAGCTCAAATAGAGTCCTCTATTACCTTGGATTTTTCTTTTTCAATTTGTATACGCGAGTAAGTTAAGCTGTAGATTTTCAACAGAGTTTATATTCTATTAACAAAAATAGGTGTAATACTTATGATAGTGATAATTTTTATGTAGGTACCTAAAGTAGAGCGTCGTTAGCTTGCTCTTTGTCCCCGGACAATAGATACGTGATTGTGAACGAAGCCGGCGTTGTACTCGTCTCAATGCAAAGGTACCGACCGGCGCGACGTCGTCGCTCGCTTCCGTCTCCAGTTTCAACGACGACAGCTGCCTGCAGCGCTATCTCGGAGGCATAAGTTGCTGCACAACTTAGCTGGTTGTTCAATCTGTTCAGGCTCTGTGACAACGTTTGAGTAGCTAGATGTAACTTTGGTAACCTGGATGTAATCTGGTTTTTGACAGCCCATTAAGATCGTTGATCTTTTCTAAGGAGTCTCTTAGTGGGTTTCTGTTCAAGTTTTCATCGATTTTGTTGTTGATTCTAGCAGCATGGCACATTACATACAGACAGACTGACGACATCGTGAAGGTATATCTGACTAACTAGCTGCTCAGCAACTTGTAACATCAACTGTAACGTTTCCCTGCAATGATCACTATTCAATGCCCGGAATGCTCCCATTGCTAATGCAATCGTGCAACATTCTGAGCAATGTATAGTAATTCAGGTCAGTTACCTTCGCTATAACACGGTGATGTGGTACAATGCTCGCTCCCATTACTGCTGGTGATAAAAGGGGCAGTAAAGCCAGCAGTGTGCGCTTGACAGTTCAGGCTTGAGAGGGTCACAGGGAACAGAGAGGTTTCGCTAATGGAAGTTTAATGTGTTCCATGCCAGTACAAATAACGCGTAGAAGTTTGACTTCAATAACCCGTAACACTACACGAGTCAAGTTGAACCTAGTAGCTAGTACATTATAGTTCAATTCAATCTGAGAGGAATCAACGTATAACGCAAGCCAAATTGCACTTTTACTGCTATCAGATAAAGGTTGTTTTAGATTGAAAGCAGTGTGAAATAGAACTCATACAACAAAGTTGTTGTAGATGTAGGTGGAGCATGCGGGCATCCTGTATGGTTTTAACGGTTTAAGTTTCCACGGAAGCCCGACAACATAGTTCTTTTAAATCCAATTCATATAAGACTCTGTAAGGCCTTGGCGAGAATAGCGGAGTGCCATTTTAGTCGACTGAGAAGGTTTCTCATTCGGAGGGGGACGAACGGGAACGAACAGGATTGTAGACTAATGTGGACAGTTTCTCTTAGTCTTAGCATCATTCAAATGAATATAATACATATATTTACATCTTTTTCTGGCAGTTCCAGATAGAAAGACACCGATTGAAATATTGTCAGTCGCTCTGGAAGTCTATGCAGGTGGCATATTATTAAAAACAATGCAATATACTTCAGTAAAAAATCTAGTCGATCTGATAACCTACGTAGTAAACACAAATATAATATTCCTATCCCACAAATAAATAACACAATATTTTATAAAAGTACATATTATACAGCTATAAAGATATATAACAAATTACCAACTGATCTCAAAGAACTAAATGGAAACTTTTTTAAACTTAGGCTAAGAAGATGGCTTATTAGTAAAGCACATTATACTCTGGAAGAGTACTATAATACGTTATTAGATAGTTAAGATAGTATTATGTGGTTAATACATTGTACGCCCGGAATGGGTAGGCTGTTGAAACTATTATAATGTAAAGATCTCCTGTACACAGTTCTACAATAAATGTTTCTTATTTCTTATTTCTTATTTCATATTCAGCAGTGAACGTCGTACGTGATGATGATGATGGGGATTCAGAAAGCCAAAGGCAATTCAAGAAGTCGATTTTTCACTTGGAAAGTTACACGTTCGTGCACAAAATGACCGCGCGCTCTGAAACATGAGCAATTTTGTAAATTATGTGCTACAGAAATATCCAGAGACTACAGACCTAGGTACCTACACTACCTACTATATATATATATATATATATATATATATATATATATATAAATATAAATATATAGGTAGGTTAGGTACATAGCTTTAGCAATTTCGTGGTGAAAATATCGTGGCACTGCAATTTGACGATGGCGGTTGCGGTTTGTTGCGTCGTGGTGGCGCATGGCGTAAGCTTAGTAATGGAAATGCCTAAATCGAAATACGCTCACGACTTCAATTCCAGCGGTTTCTTTACAGATTTATAGTTTTTTTGTACAGTAAACGAGTGCAAAATAAGTCGAACCAATTCGTCTGCTGGCAATATACGTGCAGTTACCTATGAATAGCTCTACCTGTGGCTCTACCTGTGATGATGCTCATGTAACTGCCGAATATCGGAAAATGATTCAACTCATGCTTAATCATCAATTTTTCGGTAAAAAGTTGCTTATAGTTCAGACTTCAGAACCATAAGGTACCTACATACGAGGTAGAGCTACTCCACACGAAACATTGGCTCATTCGGCTCATTTGAATAACGTTTTGCAAACCCATCTACCTGAATTTCGTGACAGGTGGAAATCTCATCAATAGTAACGCACTGAGCTATAATTCAGAATTATACAGCATCATATCTCATCAAAGACCCCAACTCCATGAAAACGCCATAAACTAAAAGCGGTGATTCCATAGAATTTACACAAAGGAGTCCCTTCCGTACCGACTCACCTTGCGTTACACCGACAATACACACTGCTGCTTATTCTGCGGTCGCAACATCAATTTTAATGTCGACGCTCCATAAACAAAATAACTATAAATAGGGTGGTTTTATTCTCATGTGAATTTACTTTGGTCGCTTGGTTATTAGAAAACATTAACCTCTTGACTTGCTGAGACTATATTACGTACTGTATGGTGTCTGCCGTTCCCTTCCGACATGCTAAAGGTTAACGTGAGTGGAGTTGCTAAATGCAAAAACTCACAATTGACATTAATCTTCCCGCAGATTTTAAATGTTAGTCAAATATTTTGTGGCAGATTGTATAAAATTAATCATGATTCCCCCCCATTCAATATTCTGCCGCTTGTTCCAAGTGCTGTCACAGAACATGCAGCAGTTACTACATAATTAATGGTGCTGACTACACAAGTAATCGAAAATCTGCAGCCCTACAAGGCAAATAGGGCACAGTGAAACCAATATGCAGTAGCTCAACTTCACGTCATTAACGTGAAGCATTCACCAGCTATACTCGTATTGGATTAGCTACGAGTAGATAGGTAGGTTAGGTTACAAGGACTGTGGCATTCGTTTAGTCGAGAACCTCAAATCACTGTCTAAAGAAATAGTTTTTTTTTTAGAAAAATCGTTTCTAGACTGGAATACCTATAGGTACCTACGTTGTAGGAACCTAAGCAAAGAAATGATCTGAAAGAGATAAGCGCTACCCAGCTTATGGACTGTAATTTACCATCAGATTAGATCATCTGGTCCATCCACAGAATAGCAAATTAGTGCAGTAGTTGAGCGGACGTTGTCCGCTGCGGCTACATTTGCAAACAAAGTGGACAAAGCCGCTTTGCGAATTCATACGCTAATTACCCGAGCAACGGACACCTCATTACAGTTTTTGGGACAGAACACACGTTGCGGTAGACCAATTTGTGAAATTATATGTTGCGAAACCATTTGCAAGGAAATAATGAACTTTTCAACACACTTGCTCATAAAGTGGCTCTATGGTCACCGCAATTAGGCACATAATGACACCCATAATCAAACTGTGACTTTTTCATTGCTATAACTCACACTCACAAGTGAGTTATAGATTTTTTTTTAAATTTTATTGGTTGAGTAGCTTTGTTACTAAAAAAGTTTTTATTCAAAAAAAAGATCGTGTTCAATAGAACAAATAAATGAATGTTCCTATTGCTTGCTCATTTCATGCAACTTCTTATTTAAATAGATAATTTTAACTCGTACGTGTTTAATAAATAAAACTTTCACTCAAATATAACTTTTGTTTTCGCTGTAATAAAAGAAAACTTTAAATTCCCCATTTTTACGTGGCAGAATAGGCGCAAACCCTAAGCGCGGAAAATAAATTAAAAAAAAACCTCATCCCTTTAGTCTGTGGCCGATCGCAATGCGCGCGCATAGGAAAACTGATTATTTTTTCCCGCCATAGCGAAACATTTTTCACAACGCGTTTTCACTGTTGAAATTATTGTTATTTTATTCACAAGTGTGTTGAAAAACGTCGTATGATACACGTGTGTATTGGTGATTACCGTTCTCGGCTTTCTTAAGACCCTCGCCTACGGCTCGGGTCTCAATGGCACCTCGGCGGTAATCACCAATGTACCACACTTGTACCATAATGTACTATTAAGTTGTCATTTGGATGGAAATAATAAACTTTATGTTGTCTGATCGTCTATTTCAACTATTCTACGACGAATAAAATTGCAGTAAAACGCTACATTACACGCTCCGCTTATTATTTGACTCTTACATTGTGGGGAGGTATCTAATAGGATCTCTTATTACCTCAATAAAAAATAAGTATTATGTTTCTTGATCTGCCCTCATTCCAGGAACGCCGAGTCATTCTCTATTTTCTTGTCAGATACAATTGGATATGAAGTGGACGCGGATGACTTGTCGTTTACGACACACTCCACTACGCATTGATATAAGATGTTCAATATTTGACTACTTTCAAAGATCTCTAAAGTGTTTGCCAGTTAGTCACAGTCATGGACCTGTCTGGTGCACAGTTTCACTAATGTTTACAGCTTGAACTATTTCGAAACTAAACAAAGTTTTTTTAATATATTTGTACTTCTTTGTTTAGTTCAGCTGTGGCCCGGCATGCGGCAGCGCGCGCTAGTGCGAGGTCGCGAGGCTCTGCTCTGTACGCAATTAAAATAAATGGCAGCGTTTCACGAGTTACAAGAGAATTAGCGCCGAATAATAAACCGAATCGAGTTACAGCGTTATCTATTCATTGTTTTAAATTAATTGTCGGACGTTGCAATGCAATGAATGAAACCCAGCTGTAAATTGTGTTATAAAAACTACTGTGAATAGTTATCGCTTGCATAATCGAAACAAAGACATTTTCTTTGGTACCTACTTACAAATTATATTTAGTACGTACGTTTACTGTGCGGTAGGTAATTGTACTTATTCACTTATTTTCGCAATATCGGTCCCGCATGGGTCACGCGCTCGAAACTTGAGATAGAAATGTCACATTCCAGTAGGTACCAGTTGCAATAGGTTGCATATCGATCAATTGGAATTAAATTCAGCCGCCTTTAGTTTCCATTTTTACAATATTAGTGAAAATAAACAAGTCAGAAAACTACTATAGGTAGGTACTTACTTAATGTTAGTTCTTAGTAATATCAGTTCCATCTACTCGTAGTTCGATTTGGTTGCTCTTGTACGAAGAATTTCCCGCGGGAACTGCGACGTCCATCCAATATTACTCTCTTATTGGAAAAGAAAACATTTCTCTGTGGATCGCCAACGACGAAATAAATTATTTTAGCTCTACCGAGGCTCTACCACAGTTCAGTGCTCAAATGCGCCATCAAATGAAAACCAAGCAAAAGGCCCATTACTTACAATTACAAACCCGATAGCCAGTAATTAGGCGGGCTTATAGATTTCTATGAGAGTTTTGAGGTCCCTCCGAGTAGTGGCCGTCTTTTACTATATCTTCCACAATACATATAGACGAAATAGAGGTTTTTTAATGGCAACCGCATGAGTTAATAGTCCTTCCTTGATCCACGGGAACCCCGTTAGAAGTCTAGGAATAGAGAAGGCTCAAAGTCTATGAGTTTTTTTAGCATTGCAGTAAACGTAACTTACAATGGCATGTAGAGTAGGATTAGTACTCAATTACTTTACTTTTTGTGATACGGAATAACAATGCTGTGAGACATGAGACACGGTGACGGTGACATGGTGAACTCGTTGCAAGAAACTAAATGAAGTTTTGCACTTTGTTACTAACTAATCGATGTAGTTTTCACATCAGATAGTTTGTAATTACCTACGAGTACCCGTCACTATGGAAAGGTTCTCTAGAGATACACTACTGTGCACTACTAAGTGGACCCGGGGGGGCTAGGGGGCTCCAGGCCCCCCAAAAGCTCCAGGTCCACCCGAGGGGGTACTAAGATTTGTCAAGGAGGAAATCTCTAATCTCTATTGACTTATAGCTGGGTACGTTTAACTGCTATTTATAACAAACAAGCTTTGGCCCGCAACTATGTCTGTGTTTCCCTGTAGGGTTCCTACTGTTTCTATAAGGAATACCCTGTATAGTACCTACCCCCTTAGCGGGTCTGCAATCAGAGTATCGAGTCTGAGTGCTCTCGAAAATCGAGGATACAAATCGCAGGTTTTGTGTGCGAAATAATGATTCTCAACTCACCCGCTGTGAACGCATATCGTAAGTTCATAAAAACGTACTCAATTTCGAGAATAAAACCAAATCAAACTCAGAATACGGGCTCAGTGCGCTTCAGTAGAAAATGAAAATGTATTTATTTAGTTTAGCACAGCCGTGAAAACGTACGGAACAGACAAACACATAATTAAGAATACTAGTGCGAATTACAAGGTGTGTGGATGTAGCTGTCCTATCCGCATTTCCACACGTGGAGCCGGAGCATGGAGCATCTGTCCACTATAAGACGCTGTCACTTTGAAATGGCATCGTCGTGTGCATATTGTGCATATTTTCATTTCAAATTGGTTACTTTTGTTGACACTAAATATTCTTGTGAGAGTTTTACCACAAGCGCCAAGCCCATGTTGCCATAAAACTTTGTTAAATAGCTACTTACTTTTTTCCTATCATCTAACTTTTATGCGTCCACATTAGCCTCATTATTGTAAGGACATTTTTCAAAGCATGTACATATTGGAGATGACAATGTGCACAAGGATGAAGTATTGCGTATTGCCATAATGTAGTGGCTGTCAGCCGCCTGATGACGGAACTTGATGAACGGCCAAATAGCTTCAAACTGTTCGTGCGGTTGTATTATGCGCTGTAAACTAGTATTGTGGTTATACCCACTACGTTGTAGCCATTATACCTCAGTGGTAGCACAGTTTCTCAACTCGCTACACTATCGAATGTCGAGAAGACTATGTTACATTCAAAGTCCATTATCCAATATCCAGAAGATTATAAACTCTATCTCTACAGAATACGGTTGAAATCCAGCGTGGTTGCGATAGCACCGTATGTTTTGCACATTACGAAAACATGAACTAGTTCAATACAAGATGTTAGCGTTTGAACAGCGAAGGCAAAATAAACGAAGCAACTTTAAAGACTTTTATTATAAGCAAATAAATACTTTTGTTTTGTTACAAAGTTACTAGACAATTATATTTTAGCAGAAAATATTTCTTTAGTAAATATTTCAAAAGTATACATATTTATAGATGGCGTGCGTGTGGTTAGGGGCTGTGGGTGGTCGAGGGTGGTAGTTACCTACAGCGGGACGTGCCTCGGAGTCAGGGTGGCTCTATTTAACTTCTCTTGTGGAGAAAACTGATAAGTTCGCCAACTCTTAGCAGCAGTTTCTACGGTTATTGGTTACAGTGTTACGTTACGTACGCGTCGGTCTCTGTCACATCGAGTAAAATTTATAAGTAATCATACAAAGGATGAGTTATCTATTCAGTAAAATCATGGTTTTTGAAAGGTAGAAGAATCCAGACAACTCTTTTTACAAAAATATCTAAGTACCTATCAATATTCAATGTGACTGAAATTCACAAAAGGACAATGTATCTGGAAAATACCAAACTGCTTACTAATAGTAGTAGTATTAGTACTATTACGTAGTGGGTGCTATTTCCATTGTAAACTCATCATTCCGTTCTATTCTGGACTGTCCAAGTATTGGCGGATGCCATTTGGATTGCAATTTGCGCCGCCATCAATCATTCCGTTCCGCAAGGCGAGGCGAGGCGAGGCGGGTGACGGTTTTTGTTGTTGCTATCACGACTCTATCTAGAAATTCTAGTCTACAAAATGCAAGAAACCAAAGTTTTTTTTATATGTCAAGTCACCGGATGGTCCATAGAGTTCTTAGGTATGTTTATACAGTTCCACAAAACTTCTCTGGGTTCATCTACTTCGAATACTCACTTACCTACGAAGATACGTACATACGAGATCTATTCAAATATTTGAAGAACTTTGATGTCAGGATTCGCGACGACGATAGAGAAATCTAAATCCCAACGTCATCTCAATACTTTTGACAAGAAATTCGGGCACTTTATTATTCTCCGCGCTAACTTCATCGCCGCCTCCGCCGCCGGTTCGTAGTCGCTAAACTCTCGCCGAAGTCCTACAATAAACGCTGATCAGAATTTAGCAAACTATTTAGTTACAGTGCGTTCTGAAACTTATTCGGTTAGAAAAACTCCATTCAACTTTCCTAAGCTGGGATGGAAATTGTATACAAATGGCAACCTTATGTTTACAGTTTGACGCGCCTACTATTTGTTACGTTTTGGGTGTGATATTGATTGTGTGATAGACGGACGGAAGGCCGAAGACGACGAGACGGCACGCGGCTAAAAGTATTAGGGTTCCTTTGACACCCTTCGAATACGGACCCCTAAAAAGTATGAACAGTTTGATATTCAATCAATGGCTGAACTAATGAAGTTTTCCTGCTTTCCATTGTTCAGTGAAACAGTCGACTGAGTTCCCGATAAGTCTCAATCGGCAATTATGTCAACAGTACAGTCGCGCACAATGCACCTCGACACAATATACAATGGCACAGTCGCGGCCTCAAGCGATTCCATTTTGTTCGATTGTTGTTAAAAATGCTTTGTGTGTTACAAGTAGGTACACAATGTGATGGTGTCTGAACTGTACCCGTACCTATCGGACACTTCTCTGATAATACAAGTTTCATCACGACACGATACAGTTCAAAGATAAGCTCACGATTGTATTCGCAATCTCCAAAAAGAACCAAGCACGAGATGAAACCCCATACTCTAGATAGACTTACTAGTAGATATAGTAAATTAATCCTTTAAAAGATATTTTGAAGTAGGGATGTCGAAAACGTTTTCTTACTTGTTGGTTACGAAATAATTCACTGTGAAGTTCCGAGTAGGTTCCAAACTCTTTGGCTCAAGTAAAGTAGATCCTCTTACACTTCTCAAGGCTTCAACAAAGGCTTTTAAAAAGTTTTTATTAAAGAATTGTGAAAGCGTAGAACCTGCCGCAGTAATGACGGAGCGCGGTGTGCGAGTGCCTTAATTACCACCGTAAAAAAACAGTAACTCAACTTTGATCTCTTATTAAAACGTACATTTACAAAGATAACTGTTTCCCATAAATTATTTGTATGAATTACAAACTTACAATTATTATAAGCATTTTTAAAGAGCAAATGTGAGTACCTGGACGTTTTATTACTCGGGATGACAAACAAGTAAGGCTCAAGAAGTATTAACTATTAACTATTCCATGTGTATTTTGTAAATATTGTAAATACTGTATTAGTTGTAATTTTCTTAATAAAATTGTTTTACTCAAGAAGTGGTTTTATGCAAATGTAGGCAATCCCCGCTCACAAAAAAAGCATTTGAATATTTTATAGCTGTGAATCGTTTGATGAATCGCATATGTAGATTGTGGGTTTTTGTGCATGTAAAATGTAGCAGTGCAGGTAGGAGGAGGTACCTAGTGTCTGACCTACTGGTTCCCAGCGCCGGACCCGGAGCGCTGGACCCCTAAGGGGACGCGAATGGTCCGATTGTTAATTCATCATCGCACGATAGCGAGCACAATGGCGATATCCGCTCAAAGAATGCTTTGTGTTTATTCTGCGGCTTTATCTGCCGCTTTGTGAGAATATTCGCAAATAACTAGCTATTGTGCACGACCATTTCTTTTGAGCATGTGGAAGGTGTCTCGAAAGATCATACGGTTTCACATGCGCCTGATGGAACCGGATCAGATTATCTGAAAAGTAATACTTGGAAATGTAAGTTATGGAAAGACTGTTCTGTTTAGTGTCTGTCATCAATGCTCTTTGGACGAATACCAAGGATGTTCTAAGAAATCAGCTCTATTTCGTCGGAGGTTCTTCGATTTCTTATCGATTGTCAAATAGCCAGGAAATAAAATCAAAAGTAACAAAGTACTAAGTTGTGGTTGAACGACTAAAAAACTACCAATTTGTAATCTACGAGGAAACATCCGCTTCACCTCCCAAATTGAAACGAGGTGATTGTAATCTACACGTACGCTATCTACAGAATAATGTAGTAAGTAACACATCGATGTGATAATGTAGTGGTTACTGAAGTACCATTTAGCATTCGATATGTTACCTCGGCTCCGATCCGAGGCGTGTGGGCCTTGAATATGAGGACAGCATTTGGGCAGAGCAGCTAAAACTGTGAAGAGAAACTGCACATTGATTCTCCTTTCTAAATCATCATTAGAACATCGACCGACTCCATATTCTTTAACCAAATATACACAGTGTAAAGAAGTTTCAAAGACTAGTATCTGTACCGTTTAACGAAATACTAATAGTATGTATTGTATTGTATGTCTGGCTTATTCCAGATAGTCCCTGCGAGTTTATAACTTGTAATTGATCTAGGCGTGTCCTAGCTAACTATGACGTCACTAAGTAACAATGTAAATAAGCCGCTCGCATGTTTGTGGCAACAAAATCAGAATAACGGTTTAAATATTTGTATTGCGGAAACAATAAATAAAACAGGCATTTGGTTCCATTAGTAATTATTTATTTAACTGTTCAAATCGTAACATGTGTCGACTTAACTACGTTATGAATTATTAAATATTTATGAAAGCAACGATAATAAGCGTGGGGTAAATTGTCTCTACCATTATATCCGATCAGATTTCGACTGTCAACAAAAACATGTTCTCTTTTTACAATACCAGATACTAAAGGTTTTATGGCTAAAGGTACTAAAGGCATCAATACTTTGAACAAAGCTAGGTATGTTTATGACTATGAGAATTCGACAAACCATTTATAAAGATGTATCAAATTGACACCTTCCCTCTTAGGAACGGCTCTAAAAGTAAATTATTTGCTCGACAAATACCGCAGGTAAATAATTGCACCAAATTCGGCCATAACCGGCAAAGCACCTTTTAAATTACAGTCGTAAACTTATTTGAGAGCAGCCGAAATGTTTCGGCTAAAGGTCCAATAAAATGTATCTAGATTAACTCTTCAGCACCGCTGCCCCACAAAAGAATTTGAATCTTATTTCTGAACTCACAAAGGTTTTTCCGTAATAACAAGCATGAAAGTAGTTTGTAGGTGCTTTTGTAGAGAATCCTAAAGGTACATTAAAGAAATAGACAAATAGACCTTCACATAAAAGATACGTTATTTACAAGGAACTCTCCAGTGCACGTATACTATTCCACCAACCCCATTATCTTCAATTCAACAGCGTACAAACTTGATTTACTGCATCTGGTTTCAAAAGTAAGCACCCCTTAGGCAACACTGAAAACCAGCGTATGGTTTTTGGCAGCGATACTCAAACCAAATCACTGGGTTGCGGACTATAGTTGAGTCGCCAACAAACAAACATAAATGTTAATGTTTTATTGAGCATTAGTACCTATCTGTTTTGTTTTCTTGCCTTTCCTCGTGACTTTATATACCTACTCACACAGTGTCCAAATAAAATGTAAGTACCTAACCTACATTCGGTCGGACTTATAGCTATTCCTCAAATCTGTTCCACTGATACATCATTGCGTTACAAACATAAAACAGCTTTTGACTGATTTTATTGATTTATAAATATACAATTTGAGCTTACAGCGCACCAAAGCGCCCGTTTACTATCTATTTCATAAAAAGTAGATTGTAAGAGAGGATAATGTGGTAAACTTTATTTTTCAATTCTTATTTCTACTGCAGTTGTGGAACTTACAAACTGTGGGTGGGTAAAGTTGAGGTACTGGATGTTGTACCGTTGCGAGCGAGCGAGCGGCTGGGACCGGACGGGCGGTAATCCTACAGAGACTGCTGTTTAATTACTGGGAGTAATGAAACGTGGCAGGCGGCGGCGGCGGCGGCGGCGGCCGGACGGATCGATGCGTCCACTCGATGCACATAATGATACAGGGTACAGGTATGAACGCACTTTTTTGGTATCTCAAAATCATTGGTGGAATAGACCGATAGGATTTTTATTTTTTTTGTAGGCTGATAGAATTAAAACGATAGAACCGGTTTCGTGTTTAGCATTTATAATACAGTAATGAGTTAGAAATCTGGCTAACCCACCTTGATGAACTTGATTCTAAACGCATTTTTAGATGATTTCATAAGAAGCCCATCTTCCAAATCCAAAAACATAATAAAACATTCAAAAAATCAAGTTTGTAGATACCTAAATTAGAGAGGTAGCTCATCGAGCATCTACGCACGACTTATTTTAACTAACTTCAACTAAGTACCTACTTAGTTTTTTTAAAGTATGTGGTAGGTCTATAACCTCAAGCTTATAACTATTTATAAAAGTGAGGTCGGTATCGTGAGCGCAGCCCTACTTATTGATCATGTTTCCCGTCGTGTCGAATGGCTGATCGATTAACGCTCGATCGAGTCGGAGCGACGCAACTCGAAACATCATCGCATCGTGATAAATTCGTTTTGCCACGCTGTGCGATAACCATTACCAGAACACAAAGTACTTAACTTACCTACCAGGGATTTATGCCACACATTTTATACGTTAGATTTCATAAACCAAATACTAAAATTTCATAAAAGAAAAATATATAATATAGGTAAGTACGTGTAAAATCTCTAGTCAAATCTGCTTTTGTGTCGCATATTACAAACATTGTCCATTTTTAATGTAATGTTTTTGCAAGCGACTGTACCCAACCTACACAAAGATGCATTAGGTACGTGTGTTGCGATTCTGCAGTTTTTATACTATGTCAGATCCGACGTGAGAGGGGATTATGAAACTAAATATTTAAAAGTAAATAATAAATAACTGTGTGTCGCTTGTAGAATTACCCCGACGGGGATCCTTCGCTTTTTGCCTGCGGATTGGGGATAATTAAAAAAAAAGCTTTTGTGTGGATCAGGTTTTTGTATGAATACAGCATTGCAGTTCAAATAGAAATTAAGATGTGGGACTCCCAACCAAAGTGCTTTATATAAATAAAAAGCCTGAACTTTAAAAAATCTTGAAGCGATAAGACCGCCTTATTTGAAGTGTTCCGTTCGTTTTGAAGCCTCGAACATTATAATAAAATGAAGAAGTAGTTCACTGACGTCAGTGGAATGTGCATAATATCTCAGTTAATAATAATGTTCACCTCAGAATATTAATGTCCAGTAGTTTATGAGTAAATTCAATCATAATCAATTCCACCAAAGGTGCTTCGTTTAATAACTAGCGGGAAGAACGAACGGAATGATTAATCCCCTACTTACTTATATTCTCAAAAGTTCCCCAAACTTATTACGAGTTATTTTTTACTGAAATTGTAAAGAGAAATGACAGGCTTTAGTACGAAAGCTGGCATACAGGCATCCCGGCCTTTGTTATTTCAAAGGAATTTTACGCGCAAACAATTTCAAGCTTAAACTTACGTAAATTAGAGTTCATAATGGCGTGCAAACTGTAATGTTTGCGTACAAGGACTGTAACGTCTATCAATCTTCGTGTATAAATGCTTGCTTGAATAACTTTACGTCGGTGAATATGAATGGCGATATCTTACAGAACATGCTCAATTCACGATTCACGTTCCAACTTCCATTCAATGCGGCATTTATAAATAAACTAGGTCTTCTGGACATTGGTATTCTGTGACCCTTTAGCTGGAATTATTTAGTCTGTGGCGATAGGTTTTGGGGCTCGCTCGAGGTGGGTCATCTATTAGTGGTGCGATGTGATGATAGCTAGGAGGGAGCTGGTTTAGTCAAGCATTGAAGGCTAAAAATAAATGTGCCAAGTGTGAGCGAGACAGGTCTGGCTCGGTTCGGTTAGATAAGGCGTAATTCATTTCCAAATCATTAGAGCAATCTTTGTACGTTTAAGACACTTTTGAGAAGGTAACTTTTTACCCTGAAACGAGGTAAAAGATTAACGCATTGAAGATTATTTCCATATTTTCTAGGGAACCCTCTCAAAGTGCAAGCCTCGCTCTTTGTTATATACAGGGTGTTACCAGACCACTTCCGAAAACGAAAGGGGGAGCTACAGCACACCAAAACCCAACCAAAAAAAAATCAGTTATCCTGAAAAATAATTATAGCCAGAGAAAACAATGTTTAAAGATTTGTATTTATTTCGCCAGCCCGCAATGTACGCATTCACGTAGGTAAGGTCGAGGCGTAGTACTATTATTTATTCTGTGTCGTAAGTGCCTACTAACGTAGGTAGGTACTAACGTAGGTCGCTCGCACGTCGCGTACTTGAATGACCCGCGATGAACTCTCAGCTGTTCATGCTGTAGTAGACGTAATCTGCGTGCTGCGTGTACATTGCTGCTTTATTTATTTTATTTGTTTTTTTGCTTCTTTAAATGAGATAATTAGGTAGATATGTCTTATTATGTTGTACTGTGTGTATGTAACTAGAAAAAAAAAAAAAGAGATAGGCAAGTCAATTTCTTTTTTCGCGATTTTTTTCGCTTAATGTTTTCAGTATCATGGTCTGATTGGAACCTCCAAGTTTTCGGAAGTGGTCTGGTAACACCCTGTATATTATTTAAAGTGGCTTCACCCCGACAGGTTCCATTACGTTGCTGTGCGCTGAGGGCGCCGGCCGCTCTGACTCTGACCTGCATGTTACAGCATTTCAGCGCAAATAACTTTAGCACGTCCCAAATTCCATGCAAAGGAAAAGGCAACGGTGACTAGTTTGATGTGGTGAGGTTTAACATTGTGCGAGCACCTTGCTGGACAAAAATATTGATTGGTTCTCTGTGTCGAACAAGCTTTACGTAGGTACCTTACCTACCTACCTACCGTACCTAAACTAAACCATATTGTAAAGTCAAGCAATAAAATGAACACCTTATGTACAATAAGTATTGAGTATTGAGTTGCGAATGTTGCGATGTTAGTGGTAGGGTTGGTTACCTATCGGAAAAGAAAAACAGAAATAAATGTAGAGTTCTCTCTCTCTCTCTCTACATTACATACCTAACCTACATACATCGATAAAAATAATCAAAGCCATTTATGGTTTTGCTCTACAAAGCACAGAATAGGGTAGGTGTGTCACAAAACGAATAGCATTTTTTGCTGGTAAAATATCCTAAACTATAGGTTACAGTAATAGTTCACACTATTGCCACCATTTGCTAATTTGAAACTACTTTGTGGTAATTTAAGTAACTACACGATTTATTTTTTTAAATTACTAGTTACCGGAGCATTAGCACCAGACAATGAGTTATCTTCGAAAGTGCGGTTCATCTTTATCATACTAGCAGCACACAAAATGCAGAAGACTATAACATAGTAGCACGGCTTTATGTTTCACTATGACATTGACATTTGCCAGACAACGTCATGGTCCAAACGAAACGCATAATAAGAAAGTAGAAATACGTCATTTCTACGTTTCACAACTCACAAATAAAAGGACATACGGTGGAGGGCGTTTGCTTTTCTAGTACGTTTTATTTGGTTTTTCAGGTACCTAACTGTCATTCTGCCATAGCATCATTTTAACGTTTCGAAGTTTTAACCTATTTTGGAGATGTGACGCGGCATATGGCCGGTCATAATGCGACTTTAAAGCAACCCTTTGGGTAGCTTCTGAGGATTTTATTGTAGCACTTAAAGTTCGTGCGTGATGTTTCATACTCATTACATGACATCAAACAAAGCCGCGCATCTTCATTGCTTCATCATCTATTACAGTCAGTTGGGTATCAGTACGAATGAGAATCTATACTACTATGTACAAAACTATTCTCAGATTGTCATGTCAAACCTTTCTGATTTTGTAGGGTGTTCTACGTGGCAAAGCATTACACTCCATGTGCCGTGAAACATAGTTCTGTAATTGGAGTGGTGCAGGCCTCGGCGGCTTATTCGGTCTCACAACGATGGCAATCTCAGAGAAACTACGAAAACCACTTAATCACGCTCTCACGTCTGCGCCGCGGGACGAAACGGAACAAAGATGGGACGAGAGCGACAAAAACGGAGATAACAACTCGGCAGTCCATGCACGATGCCTAGAAATGGAACAAAAAGAAGGCATTCATCTTACTTCTACAATCCCTGGAAAGGACGCTTATTTCAATTCCAATCACAATGTGTAGTTTATTATGAATTTCATATTATTTTGAGGAGGACTACCATACGTACGTACCTTCCACACCAGTGCTATGAAATGTGCCGTAGTTTTAAAACAATCAAAGTGAATTTACTATAAAAACCTTCTATAGTTCTTATCGTAGTAGGAGCTATGTAGGTACTATGTGTGCCTATACTTATACTTTCGTAATATGCTGAGTGAGTAGGTGTGCGTGCCTAGTAATGTGCTAGTACGCGGAGTAATGTCAGTGGAAGCGTGCCCGCGCCTCCGTAATCCAATATCAAAGGAATCTCACGAGAGGATCCAGCGATATGCGATGAACGCATCACGGAGCGTGTTCACAGATACTAACCATGTTTTATTTTTATATTTTTATACTTTAGGCATGTTCTTTGGTTACTTTCGTAGAAAAGCTACAAACATTTCTCTCGGCACGTTTTGTGTTTTAAATTCTTATAAGTCATTTAGCTAGGTAGGTACCTGCACTGTTGTCTTTTGGTGGTGTGGTGAGTACACCACACCACCAAAAGACAAAAGACAAAAGGTTGATAGGGTTTATAGTAATAAACCCTATCAAAATATTATTTTATCTCAAAACCCTATCAAATATATTATTTTGTTTTAGCGTACCTAACCGCAAAACACACCAATGGGACTCGTTTATTTGGTCACGGTTGTAACCAAAATAACATTGTTCATCTGTTCGTAATGGATGGTCTATCTACTCTACGTGTAGTTTAGGTGTGTAATGTAATCAATTTACTATCAATAAAAAGAACGTTATAAAAGCGTAGCCGCCGGCGCGATGGACGCGGCATTTATGAATTCTATGTGAGTATTAAATTACTTTTACAACCATTATTAAGATCGTAAATGTTTTGGGATAAATGGCGTCGTTGTCTTGAGCGATCGGTTCGGGATTGGTTACGAACACGCAATGGATTGCTCTCATCAACTCTCATGCAAACTTTTTACGTAAAATACTTAATTATAGATTTCGAATGTGACGAGATTTTTTTGCTGTTACCTACTTCTACAGGTTTTGTAGGTCAGCCTATGTTTTACATTCTAATAAATAACAAGTAAAGTTTTGCTTGATTTTCCAATCGAACTAACTATAACTAATCAGGGAGCTGATTCTCCACAGTAGGTAAAGTACTACGGTCTATCTTATAAAAAGTTAGAGCGAACATAATCTCTTGCTAATCTCTAGATCCCCTTTTTCTTGTTTCATAAACGTATTTTAACGCTAAGTTGTACATTATCAATACTCTAAACTGACGCTTATTTAAAGTCGAGAGGACCCTCCTTTATCGGTACATTATCATGAAAACATGCACAAAAATTTGACTAGAAGAGTTTAAAATGGAAGCTATTGGAGCCATTCAGGCAATTGATCTTATGGACCATATACAACCACCGCCGCGTTGTGGTAAAGTCTATCAACAAAGGGCACAGCCGTTCCTAATGAGAGACGAGGATTTTCGTAGTCGATACCGTTTTTCAAAGGGAACGGCCCACTTCATCATAAACTTGATACGCTCGGACCTACAAAAAGACCGGCGTGGAGCCGGTATAACCCCAGAACTTCAGGTTCTTACAGCAATAAGATGTTGGGGGCGACGCGAGGTAAGTCTTTCTTGGATTCATGAAACTTTGTAAATTGTTGATCGCTTGCTACATTTACCTAATTAGGTCCCACATACATGTTTATCTTCCTACCCATGTTTTAGGTTCAAGAAGATGCCGGTGACCACCACGGGTTGTCTCGCGCAACAGTTTGCCGGATATGTGCAACAGTAGCGCGCGCTTTAGCACGGCATTCGGCGGACTTTATTAAAATGCCGAGCGCTGCGGAAGAGGAAACAGTGATGAGAGAGTTTTCCACGATAAGAAACTTCCCATCCATAATAGGCTGCATCGACTGCACACACATCAGAATAAGGAAAGTGGGGGGAGATGCAGCCGAGTATTACATAAATCGTAAGGGATTTTCATCCCTGAACGTACAGGTAAGAACCCAACTGTAAATTGACTAATATAGTAGGTAGGTACTTACCTAGATATAAACCAGCTGAGAGCTGATGTCATGCTTTACGATTGCATTTTTTATGACAGGTGACATGTGATGCTAAATTAAGGATCCGAGACATTGTGGCCAGATGGCGAGGAAGCACCCACGATGCAAGGATCTTCAACGAATCTGCTCTGAAGCAACGTTTCGAGGGCGGAGAGTTTAGAGGAAGACTACTTGGGGACTCTGGGTACAGGCTGGAGCCATACCTTTTCACGCCTGTACTCAGGCCTCATACCAGAGCTCATGAACGGTACAATGAGGCACACATTTCCACTAGAAACACTGTGGAGCGCTGCTTTGGGGTGTGGAAGCAGCGTTTCCAGTGTCTCTTAGTGGGAATGACGGGAAAGTTGGCAAATGTGAAGACAACCATCGTGGCTCTTGCAGTACTTCACAACATTGCTATCAACCATGGAGAAGTACTGCAAGAGGCAGAGGTACCAATGAATTCGCAGCTTCCAGATTACAGGGTTGAAGATGGAGCAAATGTGCGTAGCCGTGCAATATTAAATGCATTCATCATCAGGCATTTTAATGACTGATGATGAATGCATCTAATATTTCTACTCGTTAAAATGCCTATGGTAACTTTGTAGGTAGGTGCAAAGTACCTACAATTAAATCTATGTGAAAAAATACTCACCACACACCCCCTCTATCCTAACCTGTGTCTCCTAAATATTCTGTACCCCTAGATCACTTCTCCAATAATCCTACAAAGTTTAGAAGTTAGGCTACAATCCTAGCTGGTAGATCATTCCTCGTGCTATAATATAGGTTTAGTTAAGCCTTACTTTTGGTTATATTGTGTAAAATGTTTTAAAACGTAAGTAGGTACCTATGTTTATTAATAAACTTTCAATGTAAAATGTATTGTTTACTTATTTTGTGCCACAATAATAAACATAACCATTAAACAAATTTATAAAATAAAAATAGGAATTATAGGTAGTAGGTTACATTTATATAAATAGGTAAAATAAAACGAAAGCCAATCTAGGTTAAAAATTATTATTTTTTCAGATTGGTTAAAACATATTTTAAAATTTCATTGCCTAAAACTAAATTTTCAAATTTCATTTGTTCGTTTTTCATTTGCATTTCGTGCAGTTCCTTGCGACATTGAATTTCATTCTCAGCTATCATTTCTGCTGTGTTTATTTGCTGAAAAGAATACAAAAAGAATACAATTACAGTACTTGGGTACCTAACCTACTTTACCCTATGTAATTAATTTGCAGTTTTTTCACGCAGCGGAATCATCATGGCCGAATTGGTAATACATTTCAAACAGAACTTACTTTTCTATTTTGTTTAGTTTTCTTGATATTAGTTTTACGTGTAGGTTCACGGTTCTAGAAAAAAAAATACATTGAGTTTCTTTTACAGGCTTTCCGGTGAAAGTACACTAAATTATATTATTATTTTTGATTTAAGTAGTAAGGTAACGGTGTGCCTACCACATCATTATTTTCATTTTGGTATACTGTATGTAGATCATTTTTTAGAGGATCCTGAGTGTAGGGTCCATTTTCTATCCCAAAACTATTCAATGGATCCTGAAAATTACAAATTAAAAATATTTTGTGGATAAATTAAAGTCGATTTTGAAATAGGTAGAAAGGAACTTACATCACCACTATCAAAAATCTCATCGAGCCCACTATTTCCCATCCGGCCCACCAGTGAGCCGGCCGGCGGGCCGGCGGCCGGTGGGCTCGATGGGAATAAGCCATTTATATCATCAACTGTATCCTGAAAAATCAGTAAATTAAGAAAAAAATATAAAACTTGTTGAATCGGATTTAGTAAGAAATATATTAATATGTATAGTACCTGACTTTCTTGCTCTATCACAATGACCTGTAAACAGTTTGATTTATTATGATATTTTTCATTTATTAGTAGGTATATCAGCATACTATACTACTATCATAAGTCATACCCTGTTATCCGAGTCAAACTCGTTGGAGTCAATTTCAAATTCATTTGGTAGCCATGATTGTATGTCATTACTGTCAACTGGTGGTGGAGCTTCAGGTGGAGGCCCACCACCAGTTTTCATAATTTCTCGACGTTGAGCGAATTTTTTTTTTTTTTCCGTCATTTTAATAAGGCACCACTGGCTTTTCAGTTGCTTTAAGGTTCTGGGGGTCCTTGCCATTACATTAAACCTGAAAATATACCTTTATATCTACAGACGGTGGGAATTAAGACGCTTGGGTTAGAAAAGAACTTACAACTAAATGATGGAACAAGCCCATGGGCCCCCACCCGTTGTAAAGTGATATTCAGAATTTCATTTAAACATTGAGTTACATTGCATAACCTCGGCATGTCACAGAATTATTATGTGATGCATTACACTGCGCCAGTCACTCTATTTGCACGTAAGCACCCATACTCTTCAAACTGGAGCACAGCAATGCAAGGAATATTTGGGAATACTACTTGCACAGTCTAGGGTTAGATTTAAGTAGGTAAACCAAACAAACGTTAGAGAAAAAAAAATACAATTAAAAGTATATACCCAACATGCAGATTGGCCCAAGCTGAAATTTTTTTTGCATTTGTGTTTGAGTCTGTGTTTTTATTCTCTATGATGGCCACTCTTTCTTTTATTAGATCTTTGAGTATTATCTAGAGTTAGAAAGCAAACAAAAGCATTAATGTAGGTATGCATGGAGGAATCGAAAAAAGCAGGTAGGTAGGAATAATTTATATTGGTACAAGCATTTAGAATTAGCAATTATACCTAGTAGGTGCCAAATAACACGGCAGTACAGGTCATTCACCCACCTATCGCTCGAATCTCGTTAGTAGGTACTGTTTGTTAACCATACATAAATTGAATTTTGCGACATCGTGGTGAAGGTGGGTGAATAAAGCCACGGATTCACAGGGGTACAAAATATGTCCCACGACATGTATCGGCGACATGTCAAGCGATGCCGGCCGATTTCGACTGACATATATGGCGACAACGCGCGACTTCGATTATTCACTCGATGTAGTTGGGGACACGCGTCGCGCGATGTTGCCAGACATGTTGAGCGAAGTCCGGCAACGTCGCGCTACTTTACCCAACATCGCTGGCGACACGTGTCGCTGGACATTTGTCCCCTAGTGTATCCGTGGCTTGACCTGTACTGCCGTGTTATTTGGCACCTTCTATATTAGCAACAGGCAACTGAGGCAACATGCTCTAATGTGGTAGGTAGTTACTTACTTTATCCTCCTCCAACCAATTCTCACTTCTTTTCTTTGATTGCATTTCGATAATCGTTGTTGTTGTAGGTTACCTATGTAGGCTGGTACGACTTCGCTCCAAAATTATGTCAAACTTGTCAAAGAAAATAATACATTTCTGTCAAAAATAATCATAGACAGGTAGGTTCTGAGGATTTAAAAGCAAACTGAAGCAAGCACACATCATTGAGGTTTTAGTTAACGCATGGTTAGAATTTGATTATGGAACTCCAAACATAGAGTACACCTAAGGCGTACTCGAAGCACTTAGAGGTGCAACAAGTAAACAACAGATTAGCACATAAACCGGAATAGTATATTTCATTACAAGTGCGGAAAGGCTGTCATTGCAAAGAGGGTTGACAGTCGGAACAAGTTGCAATGACGGTTCCGCACGTGTACTGAACGACTATTTTTAATACAGTTGCGAAAAAATTATGCAATTTAATAATAAACTCACAAAGAAAATTTCTGAAAAATGGCGCCAACCGTAGAATATAACCAGAGATTTTTTTTTTCTTCGCCCATTCTAGTAGGCAAAGGGAACTATGCCCATACAGCCAAGTCTTCAGTAGAATTTTTTTATTGATATGAAATGAAAATGAAATTTAATGAGATGAAATGAAATGAAACCTAACCTAACTCATTCAATCAAATCATTAAATCTGATATTGAAACAAATTAGTAGCTTCTTTTTAGCTATATACCTACGTATTTGCATGAATCATAAAAACTTCTATGAATATTTTTAGTAAAACCTTCATGGTTGGTTTTTCTTTTTAATAGACATTATTTTGACAGTTGGGAAAGAGAACGTACGAGTTCGGGAGAGGTAAAAAAAGAGCACGAGTATGTAATAGCCCACATCCCGAACGCCTGTAATACGCTACTTTTTGAACAACTGTATTAAAATAATTTATTAATGCATGTTACGAGTTTAGAATGTTTATCGGTTGAGGGAATATTCTGACAGCGGTCAACCGGCGGCGGTGGCGGGCGAGCGTGCGCAATAAACCTGTTTTGTAAGGCTTGCCATCTAGTTTCCATCGTACCTACAAGCTTTGCTTAGTTTGGGACTAGAAAGCGTTGTGTTAAGTGTCCGTGAATATTTATTTATTTATTTATTTTGCTGATAAAAAAATATAAATATAAATGTGTGCGTCGTATTAATGTAGGTATACCTACATTAGAAAGTGCACATTTTTACCCTTTAAGTTGCAAATGTTAGAAAATATCAAACGTGACTTGATATGCAACAATGGGTATCTTTTGAGTAGGTATACAGCCTTATTTATTTTTCTGAATGACAGATTGACGCTGTGGTTTGACGTTGCTAAGTAAAAGGAAAAACAAATTATTTTCAAGCTGAAGCCAAGAATATTTAATTCTACGTAATAAAACCAAAATGCTGGCCTAAATTGAACAGTGAGTGAGACTGTAGAGTAATTGTGGTTCTTCAGCCAGCCCAAGGGTGGTGTAAACATCACTAGGTACTGGAAGGAGACTACTTTACAAGTTCTGCACTTCAGATTCTGACGAAGCATCAAGCTCCGTCATCAGGATGTCCTCCGTGATCCAGATTCTTGACGAGTGGGCATCAACTGCAGCTCATCTACAAAGTATACAGCAAACAGTGCAAAAATAAAGTAGTTACTTAAGGTAGTCCATTTGTACCACTCGATTCAAGATAAATAAATGATTGGTGTTTTATGACAGCTCATTGTACAATGTCTCGAAAAGAAAAATGCTAGGCAGGGTTTATGCTAGAGGAAAGAATGTAGGCAGATCAGTCGTAACATGTAGGTAGTAGCACCAGGGAACCCGTATGAAAAACGAAAAAAATCTAGGCAGGGCAGGAAAAAGAAACTAGACAGAGCAGGAGTAGGTAGCACCACGGAAGAGGGATTGGGGGGGGGCGGAGCCCCCCCCCATCAAAAGAATAGAAAAGAAAGTAGAGACAGCAGGAGTAGGTAGCACTACTATCATCATGTTTGGTAAAGCCTTTTGTTAAACTAAAGCCCTGTAAAACACAAAAAAAAACGCAGCTCGCGCCGCTCGCCGATATGTGTCTACCATTTCCTCTGCTGTTCTGTGCTCTTATTCACTTGGTTTCAGTTCGGAACACAATTTTATTACGGCTCGCTCCGCTCGCCTACAAGTTCTTAACTGATTTGTTGCGCTAACAAAATAAGATGACTTGAAATGGGTACATACACACTATAAAATACTGTCTACTTCATAGAAAGATTCCACCGATCTCAGTTCTTGGGCTTGATTAAAGGAAAGTGAGGAGTGGGGGGTGTAGTGCTTAACTTCGGAATACAAAACGGCTGTGACTCTTATTGTACCTAATATTGACTTTTCTTTTAGACTGCAGTTCTCCTGCAGGCAAATAGAGCAAATAATACCTATTTATTTAATTCACTGTCACAAAACACAGGCGGACCAAGTCGCGGGTAACAGCTAGTAGTCTATGCATTCCGTCAAAAGCCTAAACCATGTAAACCATAGAAAAAATGCATTATTTGGAAGCAAATTGAAGCAATCACACATGAGTTAGTGCAAGGATAATATTTGATTATGAAACCCGATCGCTAATCGACCGCTAAAGCGTACTCTAACTACCTAAAGCGTGCCTAAACAAAACAATACCTAATTTCTTGTTTTGGCATTTTTTATAAGATAGACCGCTAATCTTTAGCTATAACCGAGAGAGACGATCTCATTTCATCCAATTACTTTATCTCGATCCACTCTGACGTAAAATGGAATTCGATCCGAATACCGCGTTAAAATCCGTTAACCACGAGCAAGAGTCACCTGTCAAAATCAATTATCTGTCATCATCATCAACGGGTCGGGGCGGACGCATCTCTCTTCCACAAAAACGGCTCCTTCGAGATAATTAAGAATAGGGCTGCTGGGGCTCGTCTATCAATAGCTTTGCTGATTATTCACTGATACCAAAAACTGATGCTAAAGTATAATGTAACAATATGGTTAATAAATGAAATGAAGTTTTTTACACCAGTAAAAACTGGTAGGAAAAACATATTGGTAAGTTGGTACCTAAGTAGGTTTGTAAATCAAGTCTAAAGACAAACCATCGAGGCATTTTCTGTGGTTTGAATGCCAATCATCGCATTCGTTTTCAATCAGCGTTCAATCTAAAACACAACGCAATAAGAAACAAAACATACCGCAGCAAATTGCAGGAAAATTGCGGTGAAGCAGCCCTAATTAAGACTAGGCTATTAATTGGGTCTCGGGCCGCTGTCAATGTGAGCGATCGTTTTTTGAAAGCGACCGCAAAAAGGCGATCGACAGATCGATCGGGCGATGGCTTGGAACCGCTTGGAACCGGTGGTGTTGTGACGAACTTACAATGTTGCCGCGGGTTCCGTTCCGGCATTCTTTGATGAAACTTTACCCGATATCCTTATGTTTGTCAGTCCACTCTACCTGCTAGCCAGATGTACAATTTCCCAAACAAGAAGCCATTGTAGGTAATAAATTATGTAAAAATTAATTTTATTCAGTGGAAACATTGTAGAAGCAAAATTTAGTAAAGTCAACACAGAACCCTCGACAGTTCCACTCATCCACGCTTGCCCGCGTTTTTGCAGAAAGCAGTGTAGTGGTGCGGAAACCATCAGAGGCGTGGCTCGCCAAATACGGCACTCGCCAGCGCACGCTGCCAGATATGGATCCATTCCACTGGACTAGGGCTATACGCCTCACGAACCTACACTTTCAGTCAGAGTTAACAGACAAATACCCACTGTAGTCATTGAATGTCGCGCACGTTTCGTATCTTTAGTACTTTTTCATTATACAGTTGGCTACTATCGTAATTTGCCGGATAATCTTTCTTCATCTACTTTTATTTATGGCCTCGGATAATCTTTCATCCTATTGGATAACCTTACAGTGACAGTTAACATTAGCTTAGATAGATTAACCGATGCTACTAACGGATGACCTTAATTATATTTTTTGACGCAACTTCAATCGCTGAAACTGCCAGCTGCGCACAAAAACGTCTATACTCTATACCTCCTACTAGGTATACATTGAACGTAATAAGTAATGGTTATGATAATCACGAGCGCTGCAGCCTGCAATCAGAATCCGCATCGCACAGAGGGTCAGCTGTGTATGGGCATGTATGGGCATCGCCCGCGGCGCCCGTACTTACCCGCACCCCGCATCGAGTCGAGGTAACATTCTTACTTGAAGGCGCATGCCCGCACTCGCACTCGGCTCACAGGAAGACGGCTGATGTCTCGGGGGAGTGTGGGACGTGGCGGACATCCGTGACTGTTTGTTTCTAAGGTATGAAGATCTTACTAGCTTAGTTTACTTAGATTTGTTTTGTTGCAAAGAAATGGGCGTAGATATAAGATAATTTTGACATCATCAATGTGCCATAATTGGTCCATCTACCCTACTTACTTGTTTAATGTCAACAGAATTAGACTGTAAACCAAAGACCAATTCTTCGTACACCTACCTATATTTCTGCCAACAACGCATTTTATCGAGCGTTTTTGACCTTTAATGGCCTCGCGATCTGAATTCTGAATTAGCAACATAGTGTTGTAAGTAAAGAACGTATACTTAGCTACATTGTGTGTGACTCCACGCGGCGGAGTGTGAACTCTTCAATACTCTTCAGACTCCGCGCTGGCCTTTGTTCTTTGCATCAGGCACGTACGAGAAAAAAGAAAATACCTAGTAAAAGAGCTGCGTAGTAATATTATACATCATCGTTTGACAAAAATTCCATTAGGACAGGCTCGCTCGTGAAATATTATTTTACCAAATATTTGGCATATTCAGGGCGAGGTAGGTACCTACTAGGTAGGTAGGCACGAAAAGTTATTTCACTCGAGAGTACCTTACCTACCTACTTCAGGTCTAATTGAAATAACGATGGTCGGAGGGCCACTGGCCGTGTAGCCGGCGCCTAAATAAACACTTCGCGGAATGCTGACCGTTTAATGGGGCCTTTAGCCAAGTAAAAAACATCGAACCTGCAGTCGAAAATTACAAAATTGAAAAATAATGACTTACCTACCCAGTAGGTACCTACCTGGACTTGACGAAAAACTGTTGGAATATGAAACTAAAACAAACTTGCAATAGTTCTTGAAAGTTACAGAAATAGTGATATTAGTCCGGAAACTCCAATGGCACCTTTCCTAATACTTAACCATTAACGAATTAATTATTATTAGTCCATCCGCATGCTACAACGTATTACAAACACCTAAGTACTAAAGTGAACAGTAATAACTAGTAAGTAATGCAGTACCCTGAAGTTGCAGCTGTGACGTCATGTGCAATTATAATTACGCTTTCTTAGTTTTTGTTCGCACATCGCGTCGCGTCGCGTCGCATCGCATCGCTACAATGTAGCTAGCTAGTTACTGCCGCCTGCTGGCTCTGCACACCAATTATGTTATAATCTATGCTGCAGTGTCGGCAAAAACTAATCCTTCTACGGATCTGGTTTTAATGGAGCGAGTAACATTACCCATTCAACAAAATCTCAATATCCAGTAGATCCACTTCTTACAAGTGGACACCCGATTTCTCGAACATTTTAAAGTATCTGCGATTTGCCTGTTGTGCGGATAGCGGAGTTACGTCATTGCTTTGGCAATGTATGAAGCTGACCTTCTGTACATTAGTATACTGTGCCACTACCGTAGAAGCGTAGATGCGCTGTAGTTTGCTCACGCTAGCAGAATACGACCTTCTCGATTTTTTACCGAACTCACATCGTCTTGGACAAAGTCACAGACTTGTTTAGTTGCAGAAACGTACTAAAAGGTGCTCATACCCTCTTTTAATCTCGGTTTATTGCCAGCATTTAGCAGCAATTTTATTCAGATGTTGACTAATATCCGGATCTTAGTCAACGTCTGAATAATATATTCATTATAAATTGACAAAGGGGTGGAACGATGCCTGTTCCCTTCCTTTGTGCAGTAGAACTGTGATTCAACAAGCTGGAAGGTGCGTTATTGTACATATGTCTAGGAGTTCCTCGTATTTTACATTAAACCGAATAGGTAGGTGATGTGTCTGGTCCGGAAACTATTCCATGTTGTGAAGCGCGTCAGCTGACTCACAGTCACAGTCATATTATATAGTTCCACCTTCTCACAATGTCTTGAATGCTTCATTTTTCTGTACAGTTTCACAACTGAAATCTGCCATAATATGCCACGACTGCCACTGGATTTCTGAGTGATTCTAATTCGTGGTAGATCTGCACTGAGGTCCCGCGTTGGGATGTATTGTGCATTGTCCCCCTGCTGACTTCACCCCATCCAACTCAACGTCATGAAGTAACGGAGGAGGACTTTGTGTTGATGGCAGCAATGTTCCAGCATTCCCGATGGTGTTGTGGATGTCGAGGAGTGAGACCCGATCAGCTGCTGCAGTCCCGTTTCGGGTGGCTTCCATCTGAACTGAGAGATATCATAGATAGCATAACCAAGGACCGAGTAAGCACATATAGAAAATCATTGAAGTACTCGTAGATAGGTAGGTACATGTTTTTCCACTACACTAGTGTCGGGGTGTGTCGTCCACTGCGTGCGACAGATAAGGCAATATTTACGAGTTCATATCTTGAATACTAATGCCTCTGAGCTATAGATTATCCTCGATGTCGTCCGCTGACAGATGACGGTCATATACTTTATTGTGTTTGCGTCGTCCATCCGCGGGCGGGAGCCGGTGATTTGCTTTTTGTTGAGGAAAACATCACATATTACTCGAGGAAGTTAGGAAAGTTCTCTTATAAAGTCATTTGGTTGCGTCTTTAGATTTATCTGCTACCAGTACGGCGGTTCTTGGCAATAAATAAATAAATAATAAATAAATATTCACGGACACTTAACGCAACGCCTTCTAGACCCAAACTAAGCAAAGCTTGTACAATGGAAGCGAGATGGCTGATAGAATACATAATATAATTATGTACATACATTTTTTGTAAATACATACTTATAATACATAGAAACACCCAGACACAGAACAAACATCTATGTTTTACAACACACAAAGGTTTGTTCTCGGTGGGGATCGAACCCACGACCCACAGCACGGAAGGCAGAGCTACTACCGACTGAGCCATGACGCCTGTCAATCAAGCAATGGAGCTTTTTCGAACATAATTTTGTTCGTGCATCACAACAACCGGCACCAAAGGTTTATTCCCATCGAGTCCACCAACCAGCTCCCCCCGCGGCCCCGCGCCCCCGCGGCCCGCCCCCTTTAGGTCTGTTGGTGGACTGAGTTCTCGATGGAAGCTAAACAGTTAACTTTATGACAGCTAAGTGCAATTAAAAGGTACAAAGTGAAACATTTGCAGCACTTACCTGCATACTCGTTAACCTTTCTCTTGCTTAGACAACTCTTCAAGAAACGGAAAACGGGAGATAGCGGTCGTACGAGCGGAACGTCAGCTTATAGTCATGATGAGGTCTGCTGAAGTCTACAAGATTTCCCGGACGGCCATCTTGAGTGATCTCTATCCACAGCTTTCCAATGATTGATTGTCAAAATTTTCAAAATCATTTATTCCTTTTGATAGGTACAATTTGTACACTGGGAAAAGTCACGTTTTACAAAATAATAAAAAGGAAGGTACATACATTTAAAGTACACACTACTTAGTTATACTACATAGTAAAGTCATCAGCCATAGCTTCGTCAATATTATAGTACGATTTTAACAAAAGAAATGTCCTTATTTTGCTACTATAGTTTTTAAAATCCAGATTTCGAATGTCCAATGTCAATTTATTATAGAAAGTAATGCTTTTACACAGGAAGCTTTTATCTACTTTAGCCAGTCTGCGAGACGGGACAATTATTTTGTTTTTATTGCGTGTATTATAATTATGGATGTCACTCTGTAATATGTGATCGTCAGTATGTAATTTTGCATATATTAATAAATTTTGAAAAATATATTCTCCAGTAAATGTCATAATATTTAATTCCTTAAACCTATGCCTGCATGACCAGACACCATGATTTTTATCTTTTCCATGGCACCTTCTATAGTTCTGGTCTGCTCCTTGCACTTCAACTTGCATAATTTACTAAAAATTAAAATTGTAAGGTGTGTCAAACCATCTTCGGTCACCAGCCTGTCATATCGCGCGTTTCAGCAATATCACGCTCTTCATTAGACGGCCGCAGCTTTTAGAGAACAAAGCACGTAGTCATGCACTCAAATTTCACGTCCGCTATTTCAATACACAATATGATAACGCATATTGAATTTGTGAATGTTTAATTATTGACGAGCGCCGCGACATTCTTAGTTTGGACTGTAGGCTGCAGGTAATTAGGGTTCAGATTGGGGTGCGGGCTCGATGTGCTTGATGGGACACCTCATTAGCGCGCAGTAACTGCTAGTCGCGTGGATCCAATCAAGTTTTTATCGAGCGGCAGGTGGCGTGGCGTTGCGTGGCGTGGCGTGGCGTGGCGTGGCGTGGCGTGGCTTGGCATAGTTTTACTGCCGCAGCCATTACGCTGAATTGTTAGAATTTTATGTGAGGTTTTATTGGCAATCGAGTTGTTTTGTAAAATACATTGAAGGCTGTTTGATAGGACCTCGATTCAATGTTCAATTCTTATTTCAAATGTTAGAGCTTCTCAGAGCAGTAAAACCTGCTTTGAGGTAATGCATTTCTCGTTCAGTGGCGCCCTCTGCGCCCTCATTAGATTTTAATAAAAACTCTGACGCGGCGCTTTTGTAGAGCTGGTAGAGCTACTGCTAGTATGTCACGGGCTACTGGTTGTGTTGAGATACCGACACACACACACACACCCTCTCTCACCCTTACTTGCGAGTTTTTGAAATGGAAACTTTGAAATTGGGGAACGCCCATCAACACCTATGACGTGTAGGTATACCTACGTACATATTATTATTGTGTGTAAATATCGAATAACAATCATAATCAGCTGGCTTCGAGTCTCGCGTGTTGTGCGCAGGCGCAGGATGCGGGCACATTGTGATGTGACCCATGATCCGGAGACGCCGCGAGTCCCGACTGACGTCTTTGAAGTTCTAATCTATTCAATAGGAAGAATGCTCGATCATACGATAAACAGTTAAAGGCTAAAATACATCCTATCAAGTCTCTTATCGGATTTTACAGAATGTATTATTAGTATGAGCTGGAGGACAAGGGTTCTCAAATGGCGACCACAATCCGGAAGGCAAAGATGAATGGCAATGGAATACATTGTTAGGCTTGAGGCCCTAGCTCCCGGGGATCCGTTCTATGATAATGATGATGATGTAGGTCATCGGTCTACATGCATGATTAAACAAAAGGTAATGCTAATGGACTTGGAAACAATGAGAATAATTAAAAAAAAAAAAAACATTTTTTTTTTAAGAATTAACAATTTATATATTTCATTGATTGATAAATATATATTATTACTAGCTTCCGCCCGCGACTTCGTTCGCGTCCCATTGGATCCCGTTAATTTTCCGGGATAAAAAGTAGCCCTATGTTACTTGTAATACTTCTAAGAATATGTGTACAAAGATACATGATGATCGGTTAAGTAGTTTTTTTTTTTTTTTTTTTTTTTTTTTTTTTTTTTAAATAAATATTCACCGACACTTAACACAACGCCTGAAAGCGTAAAGTTTTCGCGTGAAAGCGTAACAAACAAACTTACATTCACATTTATAATATTACAATTAGTAGGATAGTACGTACATCGAATGACAAAAATAATAAAATAATTATGTGTGAAGATCCACGTAACTACTTTGTAGGATCACGCACGACGACGGAGGCATTAAGGCGGCCTAAAAACTCCGTCACCAGAGTTGGCCACTAACTCACACGAACTTACCATCAGAATACTTTATCAGGCTTATAGTGTGATCATGTGATCATGGTGATCACTGGCGCATATTTAAAACGTGAATACCTATGACAAACTAGTAGCCATATTTCAATTGTGTTAGTTTAGAAGTTTAGTTAAATTTAGAATATCGCTAGGGTTGATCAAACATCCCCATAAGTCCATTGTACGCAATAAGGCGGTTGATCCCAGCCTCGCAACAGGCAGCTGTGCCTTAAGCCGACTCGGGCCTGACAACCCTACAGCCCACTGATACCAAAAGCCGATTATAAAATACGTAGCTAGAGGTGTACTATCGAATGTACTTGTAAGTCTTCGCGTGACTTCTTGTTTTTTATTTTTTTGAAAATAATGTTTTCCCTGATACAACCATTTTCTAATGGTTACATAAAAATTGGCCGTGAACTTGGTAACATCTCGTGGCTCTACTGGTTGAGCCAAGCAAGTTGTGTCACGTGACGGGGGATAAACGTGTTAAAAGTGTTTCACGTGATTTACTTATTCCTCGTGTTTTGATTAGCTTTGCGTCGAGTTGGCGACACGACACGTGTTAAGAGTTGTTTTCTTGAAACTTCGATTGTACTGAGGTTCCATGACTTGTGTTTATTTGAAACGTGGTTAAAAGTGTCTGTTGCAATTTCAGTCAGTTTTGATTATGCTTTTTAAGTTTATCTACATGTTTTATTCTTTTGCATTATTTATGACTTTGAATAATTGAATAATTATTCAACTTTATGAATAAGTACCTACCTACGTACGGACCTACCTGCCTCAGTAATTTATTATAATTTAATCACCTTATTAATTATACCTAATATTTATTGGTAGTTAGGTAGGAAGGAAGTGAAGGAACCTACTTAAATGCTTAGATACGAAAGTAAAGTACGTAAGCATAGGTAGGTACTGACTGGGCACCTTCACTCTACCTAACTAAATAAAATTAATTACGTAGACCCGTTTTTGTTGAACCAAGATATATTGTTAACGTGAACTGAGACCAAAAACAATGTAAGTAGGTAAGTACCTACTTACCGATTACCTATATAACTCGTTTAGATAGGGCACCCACATTTATCTGACCGGAGCATGGAGGTATATAAAGTAAAAGGCTATACTTACGTACCTACTTAGTAAAAGCACAGTAAAAGGCACTAACCAACCATTCACCAACCAACGTCTCCGGCAACCAGTTCCGTCCGAGTGCTAAATGAGCCTCATTTTGGGCAGATGTCCCCCCTCCCCTCTTTCCATTCCTCCTCCCCCCTCACACACGTGGGTAATGTGACAGTGACAGATGGCAGCATGCTATCTGCAGACTCTGCTGCAGGCTTGTATAGTATATGTATAACCTTGTTGTTTTGGCAAGAGTACAAACACCTTGCTTTATTATATCTGGGATCTCGATAGTCTCCGAATTAAGTAACGAAGTAGGTACCTATTACAATTCTTTTACATCAGTGACAGTAGAGTCCACACTAATGATGTCATCCTGATAATAATCTCTAAGATCGTCCTAATAGTTTTGGTAGTTATTACGAGGTAAATGTGTGTCTGTCCTTCAGATGGAATCAAGCGATTATAGTCAGTTGGATGTTGAGCTGGCAGTAAGCAAGCTCTTGTGTCGCTGGTGAGTGTGGCCTCCGTCATGGCTTAACGACTGCTAGTATACGCTCCGAATCACAGAAGCCTTCAGATTACATTTTTTTTGCAGTTATTTCACAGATATTTTAAGCTGTCAGTTAGTTTATTAATCCCTTCTAAGGGCCCGTTTTTTGATCCCATAGTCAAATTTGGACCAACTAGGGATCAAAAAACCGGCCCTAAGTTGTCACTTTTGTGTAACCACGCTCTTTGAGTAACAGTCTACGTGAGTCTACGTGCGACATCCTGCCTCCAAGTGTCAGAGGCGACCGACAGTGAAGGATGGTGCAGCGCTGCTATCTGCAGACGCGACGCGAGCGTCTCCTGACTCCTGATTGATGTCTTCATTATGACAAATGCAACCTCCAGCCAGCTGGCTAATCAACATTATTTGACCACTTTACAACTAATTATTATGCTTCTTCTCTGTGGGGTTTCATTAATTAATAGTGCATAAAAAAGTTTCTCTATTTGATGGGTTGATATAAATTGGAAAAGCATTTATTATTGTACGGTTGAATAATTGCTAAAACCGTCGTCCACCGCAACCAATAAGCGGTGTTGTGCTATAAGGGAAGGTTGTCTGGGTTTCACTAAATGAAATTCTTTTAGATCAGTGTAGCACAGAGCTACTATGTAAGATTTTTTGCTAAATAGCGGACGGGCATCGCACCACCGCGCCGATGGAGCGTGGCATCGGCCTCGCATGCACTACTCTGCGCCAGTTCAACTAATGTGCCATAAAAAAACTCTTTTAAAACGTTAGGGTGGCGCTCCACGAGGGGTCTGATAGGTACCTCTTTTAACCAAATTATCCATTCAACTGGAAATACGTGTTCAAATTTAAATTGTTCCAGGGAACATGCCATTAGGCCAGTAATTACAAGACGTACCTACCTACCCCATTGTAAAAACTTGGAGAGTGGAATGTGCCTGTCATTCTAATTCCTCTTGCATCGCTTATAGTTTACGATTCTCAAATCATTTTACAAGGAGTTGATGTTTCTCGAATCGCAGTATAAAACGTTTTAGCCATATTCAAGGTCCAGCCGAAAGCCATTCCTGGCACACCTGGCCACATTTTATATTACAAAAACAAAAACTTAGCCTTACTATTCAAAGGACACAAGGTCGAATCTGCCAAAGCACGTTACAAATGAGTTCACTTTGACTGGAACCAATTTAAATTTTGTACCGTAGCTTTGCATATCATTCGCGTCGCTTCACCGTGTGCACTGAGCCTTACTGAAAACACGACATCCCGCATGTGCGTGCTTTAATATAGATAACTTGGAAACTGTGGTTACAGGCATTCTGAACGAGCGTATTGCCTAACGTCCATTTTCAACTCTAAACTACCGACATTATGACTTAAATTGCTGCAACAAAGTTACTGCATAAGTCGAAGCTAGTTTTCCAAAAGAATGGACTTTATGTCAATGGACTAAGATTTATAATGTTTGTGATTTTCTGAATGCATGCGATGCGTTTTTAGATTTACCCGCAAGTGATAGCCGACGTTTCATGGCGATGGTGGTGTTATCTGCCACCTGTCATGGTACTAGGTACTTAGGTACTATAGCTACCTACCTACCTACTTGCCCAGCCATTGATAATTGAAACAGACATGTCCCCTTTTAAACTTTTTTTTATACATGATACACCGGGTCCGATTCCGCCCATGAATAATAAAAGTAGGTACCCTAGCTATGTAATACTGTAGTAGGTAGTACTGGCAATGTACCTACTACAACCTACTGCGCCGCGGGCGATACAGCGATTATATTTGATGGTTAAACAAACTTACCTTGTGACGTTTGACCATAATTATACAAACCTTGCATCCGAAGAGATTTATAATTAATAAGTAGGTATTTTATTCACTTCGTAGTCCACTCTTTATTGTACTGGGCACAAAGCACAACTTCAGAGCCAAAAAAAAATAAAAAATAACAAAACAATTGACTCGTTAGTACCACATCCGGTCATAGGTGGCACCCTGTCGCACCGACGATGTCGCCTCATTTCTTAAGAGCAAAAAATCTATTTCGCAATGTTACTTATGATGTCAGGGGTATGATTTTGATGTTCAGCAATATTGGGTAAGGGAGGGTTATAAATCTCTTCGGATGCAAGGTTTGTATAATTATGGTCAAACGTCACAAGGTAAGTTTGTTTAACCATCAATTATACTACACCTTGCATCCTCGAGATTTATAATTAATAAGTAGGTATTTTATTCACTTCGTAGGATGTTTAGAGCACATTGCGAAATATAAGTCAAATAAATAATAAGGAAAAAAAAAACAGGTAGGTATGTAGTAGTTACAAAATGTTATTCCTTAGGTATTTATTTAATGAAATAATTTTACTTAAAATCAATAACTAGTAGATCTAGGAATCAAGAGAGCAATCATACACAGCTTCTGCAAAGGATCTTTCATCATAGTTGGAGGGCAAGGGTCTATTGTAATATTTAGCAAATACTAAACTATTGCCCGACCACCCGGCGCATTTTTTTATAAGATCTATTGACAAACCTTGTCGATGAGCTGCCGAGGTAGACGCATGACGAGTACTGTGGGCAGAGAAGACATCTGTATTTACCCCACTTGCACCCATGACGTCCTTTATCCACCTACTGATAGTCGAAGGGCTCGCGTTATGAAAAGGTTTCCTAGTGGTCAGAAAAAGACGCTCGGTATTAGCCGCTGAGCGAAAAGCGGCCGTTGCCTCCAGATATGATGAGAGTGTCCTTGCAGGACAAACTTCTATTCTATTAGGAAAAAAAGGAATTGACAAGTTAGGCATTGGGCGACTTGGCGCCGATGTTTTGATGACATCATTTATCACAATATCTATGCTAGAATCAGAAACTCTGACATTCGATAATCTTACTAGCGATAGTGTCTGAATTCGTTGTCCTGTCGACAATGCGAGTAGAACTGCCGTTTTCTTCGTGATTTGAGGTAATGATAATTCTTCATTGGGAAAAAACGAAGTTATGTAATCAAGAACTATATTAGGGTCCCAAGTAGTTTGGTATCTAGGGAAACTGGGTCTAGATCTAAAAACACCCTTTAAAAAACGAGTAACAGTGTCATTTTCACTAAATTTTTTACCAAAAATTAAAGCTAACGCTGAGCGGCATGTGTTGAGGCTAGAATAACTAGCTCCACCATTGTATTCGTGAGTCATAAACTCTAATAAAGAAGGTAAGTTCAAGAGAAATGGATCTCTTGCCCTAGATTGACAAAATAACCACCACTTCCTCAATGATACATTGTATTGTTTAAGGGAGTTTTCTGACAATGATGAGATTATAATATTAATCGTTTCTGATTGGAGGTTTTGTTGCGTGAAGGCCGACCTGATAACTGGCATGATACCAGGGTAAGTGTCCTCCATCGTGGATGAGGTTCTCTGGAAGGAGATAGTAACAGATGTTCGTTAGGATATAAATATATCGGATCTTGACATGCCAGGGAAAGAAACAGAGGATACCAAGGCTGGCTTTTCCAGTATGGAACGACCATTATACCTGTAGCACCGTCATTTATTATTTTTCGAAGACTCTTTAATATCAAAGAAAAAGGTGGGAAGGCATAAAAGTAATAAGAGCTCCAGTCTATTGTAAAAGCGTCTACATTGAATGCGGAGGGATCTCTTTTCCAAGATATGTATGTACTACATTTAGCGTTTAACCGTGTAGCAAAAAGATCAACCTCTGGTTCTCCAAAATAGTCTACTATTTGATTAAATGCCGTGGAAGACAAATCCCACTCCGTATCTATGTTTGTACGTCGTGATTCCTCGTCAGCTTCTACGTTTTCTTTGGACTTAATATAAGATGCAAAAATGAACAATCGTCTTTCCTCGCACCATTCCCAAATTTTGCGTGTGATGTCATTCAAATGTGTGTACTGAATGCCACCCATTCTATTTATGTAGGAAATAGCTACAGTGTTATCGATACGTACCAGTATTTCAGAATTGTACATATTCCTAGCAAAACATCTAAGGCCTATAAAGGCTGCCTTTAATTCTAATAAGTTAATGTGGCATTGAGATTCTGCTGCATCCCAGAAGCCGTTCGATCGTTCTCCGTTACACATCACACCCCAACCAGACAAGGAAGCGTCTGTAAAAATCTCTAAAGTGTACTGACCACTACGTATTGGATTTTTAGAAGTCATTATGTGTTGTTCCCACCATGAGAAATCTTTTTCCAAGTTTGCATCTAAAATCATTTTACAGTCATAATTATCGTCAGATCCCCTTAAAGCCAAAAATTTGGCCCTTTCAAAAACTTTGGTGTACGTCCAGCCATAAGGGATGGCTGGACACGCTGACGTAAGTACGCCCAAGAACTTAGCAAACTCTCGAATTTTAATGTACTTTTTCTTGGAAATAGCTTGACCAAAATTTAATATCTTGATGCGTTTTTCGATAGGAAGACTAAGTGTCATATCAAACGAATTAAATTCAAAACCTAGAAACTTGCGACACTGACTTGGCAGAAGTTTACTTTTCTCGTCGTTAATTACAAATCCCAAAAAAATTAATAGTTTTAAAGTCTCAGATACACAATTGAGACAATCATCATAAGAGCTTCCTAGGCATAAAAAATCATCTAAGTAATTAACTATAAGTAGACCTTTACTTCTAAGGAAGGCCACAACTGGTTTGAGTAATTTAGTAAAAATGTAAGGTGCTGAAGAAATCCCGAACGGGAGACACTGAAATTCAAAAGTTTGAAGCTCAAATTTAAATCTAAGATATTTCTTAGACGTTTCGTGTATACCTACAAGAAAGTATGCATCTTTCAAGTCAATGCTGGCCATGTAACACAATGGAGATAGCAGTCTAGTGGCTGTACGATAATCCTCCATTTTAAAATGACGTGTGTCAACTAATTTGTTAAGAGATTTAAGATTTAGAATGAATCTAAACTTGTTATCTTTCTTAGGAACCAGAAATATTTTAGATATAAATTGGCCGGAAATGTCATTGCATGGTAATACGGCTCCAATACGCTGTAATTTTTCTATCTCGAGACGTAGGTTGAGTTTTTCCAATTCAGAGAACTTAGCATTGGAAGGTGCTTGCGCTTGAAAAACCGGTTTAAGAAGCGGTATTTTATAGCCTCGAACCACATCTAAAATTACTGGATCGGTAGTAATTGTTTGCCAGTTACGAAGAAAATTCATTAATCTACCAGAGTGAATAGGTACCTCTATTGCTTGGACTGCGGCTGAGGCTTCGGCCGCTGTTCCTTGGATCGGTCCTGGTACTGATGTGACGCAGTCGTAGGTCTCTTCCAGGTCGTGGAGCGGTACGCTGGTTGATTCCTGGTCCCACCCTGTCGGTTCCCACGCTGAACATGACGGGATGGGCCTCTCCAGTTTCCCTGCCGATAGGGCGGTTTCTTGGACGTGGAAGCTTCGGTCGTACCTGCTTTTTTCATTTGGAGGCCTGATCTTTCGGCCGACTGAGAAGCTTTAATTTTATCTGTGAGTTTTTCACCAAAGAGCATTTTGTCTCGCTTGACGTCTTGAACAACGTCCTGGAATTTCTTATCCAGTGTGTATGTAATAAGTTTTCTTCGATTGATCGTGTTTTCAAAATGCAAATCCAATAGAATTTGGTTTGTTTCAGATAACCGTTTGATGATGTCCATCTTATCCATATCCTTTTCAATAAGAGAGGATGTCAAAGCAGTCACAGCTGAAATTCCCAACCCTAGGTAGTTTTGAGCTGCCTCCAGGCGCTTGTCCCGATTTCTGGTAGACTCAATCAGAACTGCCGATATTTCGGGATTCAATTTTGGTGCTTTAACCAATTGAAAGTTTTCGGGTACACAGATCTTTTCGCCAAGAGCCTTCTTTTGATCTTTGTTTAACCCTTCGCACAGAATACGCCCCCAACGTTTAGATATTTCCTCCGGAATCATCGGGCCAAAAACTTCTGGTTTTTCCTTCGATTCACCTAAAGCGTCAAGAATGTCGTCGGGTAGGCCGACGGATTCAGATGTGGGGTTATTTTCAGCTAGCTGACTGGTCGAAGGTACAGGGTCGACGATTGATGCAGATGGAGCCGCCGCCTCAGGTTGGGTAGGTGGTGGCGGAATCTCCGCTATCTGTGGTGCATCATGGTGAACATCTACTGTATGGACCGTGGAGCGAATATTATTGTGAGTGCTCACACCATCAGAGTCCGTTAATTCTACGTCGGGGCTAGCCCGTTCATCGCGTGCGTATGAGGGGCTTTTATCCCTGTAGTCATCGTTGTTGTCTGTAGACAATGCAAGGCAAAGGTCATGATCGCGTCATGACACGGAATTGCTAGAAATATTCTATAAGAGACCGTAATCGCATCACGGTACCAACTAAACATGGCTACAATCGCATTGTAGCACTAGTGCGTGACTATGATCGCATCATAGTACCAAGGCACTCTTGTTTAGGCTAAGAAAATGCATTTTTCATAGTAATGTTGCATTCAAGTCACAATAATAAAAATTAAAAAAAAAAGAATGGTGGGTAGTTGTGAAAAAACAAAGATGTAACTTTTTATAGCGAAAAAAAGTATGAAACCTTTTATCACAAAACACTACGTCTTGTGTTTGTAAAATTATTTAGTAAAATGTGCAATGTAAAAAACACTTACCGGTGTCGTCGTAGTTGCTATCCGAACTTTTGTACCGTCGTAAACATCTTTCCAGTTTACGCAACTTTCGCCTGATACGATTCTTGGACAAACTACGTTTCCTTTTGCCCATTGCACAAATACACTATTTAAACTGTAGTTGAACACTAACAAAATGTTATAACTTTATATTTTTACATATAAAATAAGTATTTCGATGCTTCGATGCTTCGATGCCCGCACAAAAAAAGCGAATGAGGCGACATCGTCGGTGCGACAGGGTGCCACCTATGACCGGATGTGGTACTAACGAGTCAATTGTTTTGTTATTTTTTATTTTTTTTTGGCTCTGAAGTTGTGCTTTGTGCCCAGTACAATAAAGAGTGGACTACGAAGTGAATAAAATACCTACTTATTAATTATAAATCTCGAGGATGCAAGGTGTAGTATAATTTAAACTTATCACAGCACGTCGTTTCATAAACCTGCCTGTATATTCACACACCTACTAACAATTTTTAAAGGCTATTTTAAAACCCTTTTCTAAATTAAAAATCATTTGACTTCGGTGCGCGCGCGTTGGTTACAAACTGAGAACAAGAGGTTATTCAATCCTCTTACCAAACATTTTATCTGAAGCTCTAGTACTTAGATAGTTTTATGTATGCCTTCGACTTATCTCCTGCACGTGGGCTAGCCCGGCATGTAGGTGTAAGTATTAGACCATCTACCTACATGTACTTACGTAGGCGGAGGTAGGTACTAGTCGATAAATCAATGGCTTCAGGGATCAGATTGAGTTTCGAACAGCTTATAAATTACTTAAATAGGAATTAGTATAGAGATTTATGGATTTCAATTAAGATTAACATGGTTATCTTTATGGGTTATGTTTTGCCGGCGGCCGGACATTGTGCGCCTTTCGAAGATTTTGTACAAAACAATAAATACCTAATTTAATTGAATGAGAATGGCACAAGTTTAGTGTCGAGAACCGCGACTATAGACGAACAGAAGTAGAAATAGAGGCTTGTTTTAGTAGGTAGGTACTTTAGATGTTTCAAAACAGTTTACAGGCTTTACGGAATTTCCTGTAAATGGCAATAAAAATGCAAGTCTAGCATCCACTGTTTTACAATTTTATGGAAGCAATTTGTAGCGAATGTAAATACTCGCACAAAATGGCGTATTTTATGAATTTACGGCGCATCACTAAACTGATTGCAGTTTTGTTACGGAAATAAATAAAGAAGAAAGCTATAATAAATTGTGAAGGAAACAAAAGACGAGGCTCTTTACAAATTGAAACTGAACGGTGCCTTTGTAGAGGCCCTTCCGGCTGCGCGCGGCGCCGGCCGAGAGGCGCACTGAAACCGAGTCACGGGTTCGATTACTCTATAATTTGCGAACGGTTAATTCTATTGAAATGGGGTTTCAATGCTTTGAACCTTCCTCGATGATTTGAAAGAAAAGGCAACTTGCAGTCCCTTCATAATTATGGGAACTCTACAAGGTGTCTTTTGGGTAAGTAAATGAAAATGGTTAGGTCCGTATTTACATTTACTGCTAAAGCAATAGATTAAAATCTATTCTTGGATAACGGTGAACGCAAAAGTTTTCTATCAGAATACGAGCCTTAAGCTCCCAACTTCCAAAGTACCATTGAAAGATCTCTCGATAGGTACCTAGAGCTAGACACCTATAACTCAGGTTTGCACGTACCCAAGTTCCAAAAAAATAAAAGCCACTAATGATGGATTCAATCCAAGCCTTTAAAACCCCTCAATAGGGTTCGAGGATCCTCTAATTTACTCTGATTCTTGTGATGACGTCTGTCTGGACCCTCACTAATGCCTTGCTAGGCCCTGCATATAGGTAAGGTCAAACAGACAATGCGCTCACACAAGAGCTCCGATTGAATAGCTGTTCAATAGAACAGTCGTGTCGTGATAGAACACGGACGCAGTGACGTCACAGCGCATGTGGGCCAAGAGGAGTGACGCGGTCATACCATCTAGGACGTTATCTCTTCTGGACTGTTCATATTTACCTACTTAATGGGTTATTCTTAAGCACTTTACATTGTCTCACAATATGGAGTGTGCTTTGGACCATTCTCATAACCAAACCTAAGTAAATATAAGGTTGGTTTCTTCTTTCTTTATATCAAAGCATTTTTTAAGGTGTAACTGTGACACTGTGTATCTTGGTTCAGCTCACATCTTCCGACAAGCCAATGAATCCAGTAGGTGAACCCTTCCAGCATCTCTCGTCTTGAAACTCTGAAAAGCGTGATCAAGTGCCTCGTTGGACGCCTACTGCGTGGTTTAGCTGTGCAAGGTCTCTTCTTAGTACAAGTGGTACAAGTACGGTTCTAAACTAAAATGTCAATCATTACCGAGTCTCGCAATATTGCAAAATAAGAGAGCCTCTTGGTTTTGGAAACTTCCGTTGTAGATTGTTACCGTAGAATGTTACCCCATATATATAAGTCCCGTAACTATCTCCTACGAGTTTATTTCATGTCTAAATATTGTATCTACGGTTACAGTTTGACGACGGACACTTACCAGAAACCAGAAAACCTAAAGTAAATGTGAATTCTTGTTTCGAAACTTCAAAGGCACCTTAGTTTTCATTGTAATTGAAAAGCAAAGATTTTTTTATAAGTAGCACACTAAGTATGTGTACAGAACAGAAGACAATGTCTTGTCTATACAAATCAAAAAACAATTACTCAGATGAATGTGAGTAAAAAGACGCTCTTTTCAGAGGCTTAACTTAATTCGAGCGAGCACTGCACTCACTCGAAGTTGTATTGTGAACACCTTTCTATACGAGGACGCCATATTGCGTCCGATGCCGGATGAATAGCGCTCTAATTGACGCCGTAATTATAGTGTTGTTATCGGATGGTCTTTATATTGGACATTATTATTCTGTGGCACTAATGAGAGGCATTTTGCCGGTTCTATTGTGCCTTGTTACTATACAATTGCTTACAGAAGTTTCGATTTTCTTATTCTTATACGAATTCAATGCGAATAACAGAAGACCAACTCTAGACTGAAATGACTCTGCCTTCGCGACTCTACTTGGAATCCTAATTTGAATAATCTATTGGAAGTGTATAATTATTGTCATTTACCACGTCTTTTGTCCAAGATAGGTACTTCAGCAAAGTCGCTAGTGAAAAAAACTTTTAGAAAATCATTTCATGTCCACTGAAACGTATGGTAAGTGTCGTTCAGTAAACAATATTAATGTGTTCTTTCTTGCAATGGTACCCTCGTACTCGGCGAGGCCCAAATTATGCTGTACCTATCCCAAAATAAATATTGTCACAATAGCGCTTTGATGGTTCTGACGTCGACGTCTGAACGACACGAATAGTAAGCAAACAGACCCCCCCTGAGACGACGATTCTCACTCCAACAGACCAACAGCAACGCCTCTCCACCACAACACTTTCCTTCACGCCTTTCACTAACTTACATCATACACTGCTGCGTCGGCTCTAAACCTTTCACTCCTCGTGTTTAGTCACCCCGGCAATGTAAACCGCTTCAACTGAAAATCTCGGCATGAAATTACGCAGTTACGACAGGATTGGAGTCCCTAACAACTCGGACACGAATTCGAGTTAGCGTCTGAACTAATATTATTTAACCCTTTGTTACGTGAATATCAACTCTAACACAGTTGCAATAAGATTGTTATCGGGTGCTGGGTATTTTAGCTGGTCTATTTACCTGTGATGTTTGCGCAGGGCGTAGTGTAAAACGTTTTGGGAGTAAACAGGAGGAATTCTATCAGAAATTAGAAGCAATGTGCTCTAGACGCCACGCTGTCGTGGGTTCGATGCTGGACGCGCACTCATGCAATGAACAACAATAAAATTTGTATGTTAATGTCCAAAAGTATGGAAAACTCAAGCAATTATTATATTGCATTTAGTTTAATTATTATTAAGTAACCTACTTATTCCAATTAGTTTCAGAGTAAGTAAGTAGGTACGCAGCCGTCACACTTTGTTCAAATGGAAAGTTTGGAAACCACAAGTTTTTATTCACAATAAAATAAAATAAACGCGAATGTAATTACTGGTTCAACAAATCGTGAACAAAGTCGTTAGAACAAAGCCGCCGCTATTAATTGTATAAATATACTTTAGTTTGGGACATCGTTTATTGCTTTCCATCGACTGGAAGGCCAGCATTAGAATCGTCTCGCTTTACGTGAACTCGTTCGAGTCACACTACGCGTCAACAACAGCTCGACTGCCGAACGTTGCATCGCCGCTACGCAGTGTAACTCGGATACACTACCGTTACGATACGCTATTGCTATTGTCAGATTTACCCCCTTGTTTGGAACACGACATGGAAACAGATTACTGTAGAGTCGTCTACGACAATACAGGTTTCAACATTAGCAACATTGTAATACGAGTGTCGACCGCCGCCGCCACACCGGAGCAAGCAAAGGATGGACAGATATGTACGGACAGTAGTTGCATATTGACAGCGCTGCTAAAATCACCGTCTTTGTATTTATATTTAATAGCTCCTCTCGGCTCGCGGTCGATATTTGTTTATTATACAGATTGAATCCGAATACCCATGTGTCATAACACGATAACATTTCATTCAGAATGGCATTATCGTCATCTATAAAAGAAGAATGAACATTGTCTCGTAATGTCACAATGCGATGCTGATTTTCCACGGCCTATAATTTTGCACCGGTTCTACTTACCTACTATCTAATAGCTACCATCAAGGTTGTAGAGAGCTGCAAATGGTACGTATATATATATAATACATAATGCCCAAATTCAAAAGACTTATTCTGGTATAGTATGACTTCTGCAAGGCCAAAATTAACATTGTTATGCGTTGTCTGTCCTCTGTGCGTCTCTCTGACATTTTGTAGGTGAAAAATCGCATGTTCGTGTAACTACAACGTTTCATACAAATCTAATTACTTACCGCACAGTCCAGCTATCTACCGAGCGAAAAGTTTTTATCCGAAATCACCTTGATTTGGTTCCATTGGGCATACTGGCACGACTTCCGACAGCACAGGAATTTAAGCATATAGACCTTGGTATAAGGTTGATATTGGTGTGAGGTTTTCGGTGAAATGGTGTATTTGCAATGTAAGGCGAAGACCGTCCAATTACCGTAGTGTACAGCTACGTGCCGCCGTGCTCCGTTTGGGCAGTTTCCGAGTTGAGACATTTAGCGCTGCGCCTGTTTAAACAATTTCCAAACCAGTTTCTTTACGTCTGTACCTCCTAGAAATATTTTTTCCTCTCCATTGTACCGTACCGGGTTCGCTGGCTAAGCAATTATCACAGGCATGCAAAACGCTTTGCCTTTGAAGTGCAGCCATGGTCTATTTATAAGGCAGTTACTCCACGGCACTAACTCGAAAGGGTATACGTTCAAAGATGACCACACAATGCACATAAACATAAGCATTCATACGTAACGCGACGAGCCTTCTCGCTTATTAAACAATCTGTTCTTGCTATCGTTCGCTCAAACTAAATTTGATCTTTACAATAGTGTAATCAGATATCCTCGGGTTGGGGGGAGAGCGGCGGGGGAGGGGGGAGGGGTAAACTCGGCATGAAATTAAACGGCTTTGAAGTGTTCAAGAATGGAAATGAACGCGGAGTGAGGCGGCGGCGCTGAGCTGACTGCTGGCGACGATCGGGCCGTACTCCCGCAGACGACGGACAAAGCCGCACACAGATTAACGAACGAGGGGTTGGCTCTGACACTGACGTTTTTTACCCGTCGTCTGTTGAACGGTTAAACGCAGAGAGTAAAAATAAACGTGAAATATTTACGTTAGGTCACTGAAGGACTGCTCTACATTCACCAGTGTGCGAACGTCTGAAGCCAACTAGCTTTAACCAAACCAAGACTTGCTTATGATAAAACTTTGTGTACAAAATATGAATATGATAATAAAGATAGTTAATTTTCTAGGGCAGAGCTGAAAGCAACCATAAAAATAATATCATGCAAATGAAATAACGTCTGCATTTGAATCTTTCTCATTTTTATACGGGTTTGTTTTTTGTCTTCCACATCACGGCATACTAATAGCAAATGCACAGTCATGTTACATGGATATTCAGTGTTCAATCAATGGTGAACACTTTTATAATAAACACACTTGTCGAAATCACGTGACTTTGCTCGACTGACTTTAAAAACTTAAAAGGATCTACTTCTTTTCTCATTTCCAGTTACTTCATGGGTTCAATCAAAATGAGCTGTTAATGACCTTCATAATCATTTCAGCCATAGGACGTGTTTTACTGAATATAAACCTCCTAGATTTCGCAGAGAGGCCAATCTTTATACGGTTCTGTTATTACTAATCTTATCGTCTTTCCATTAGTGAAGGGCCTTTTACTATGCATTTGTGACTGGTGTTGGCAGAACATCTAACCTTCCCCTTCTAAGCATAGGACTCAGATGAAAATGTCACTAGCGCCACGCTGTACTAAGCAGTGAGTGAGACCGACCAGGCTAAGATAGTGATGATGATGTACTATGTAGGTATCGTTGCGTCGCGTCGCGTCGGTAGCACGTGTGGAAACAGATATGGCATTTCTATACACTGATAGTACTTACAGAAGGTAGTAGGTACCTAACTAACAGTCGATAATTGCGGTGTGTAAACGCTTTCACTTTTTAGCAGGCCGTGTGTAAACCCATTTCTTGATGAGCTAAATATTACTGTAAGGAGCGACATTGCAATATCTCGGAAGTCTTAGAATGTTAAGGCTACACAACTAAGGCTTTGAGGTAAGTAGGCCACATTTATAAGGATTAATGGGTAAGATGAGTAGGTAAGTATATACTACACACACACATACAAAGAAGAAAATACTGAAATTGTCGGGATGGTGGAGCACTTCAAAGATACGTACGGCATCAAATGTCACCATTATCTCACTAGTGACTGACTCTAAAGCCTCTTTAAACCAAGGGATCACCAAATAATCCGGCAGAAAGACCCGTGTCTGCCTGCTCCTAGGAGAAACACAAGGGTGCGTGTACAGTGTCTATGACGTAGAATGTATCACGTTAATAAATAGCTCAATTGGCATCTAATCGACGAGCGGCTGGCTCGGCCACTTATGGAAACGAACCGGTGACCTTTGACGTCCTATCTAAATTGGTTTCCGTTAGATAAAATCACATCTAGGACAAGACTGCGACCTCATTCTAAATGGCTGTGCCGCATGCCGTGCGCTCTCAACAACACTTTCACATGTTATTTTTGGAAACATTTTCCATGTTGGCGACCACCTTTTTAAAATGGTTTTTGTGCGCAAATAAAAGAACAATCTTACTCTTAGTAAAGTTACGTGAAAATAGAAGTAGTCTAAAGTAGAGTGAAATTGAGATTCTAGCTTTTTCTCACCACTTCTTTCAAACAAAGAACTCATCCTCTCAACTCTACCCATTGAACCCATAGAAATATCTTCACACATTTGTTTCATCTGTATAGTTTAGTAAAGTTTTTATCATCTGAGTGAATATTTGGGGTCAATATAATTCAACCAGGCCATGGAATGGAATCATGCATCTCGAATGCATACTGCATGTCACTTGGGAGGTATGGCGTAGAAATTTTAGAATCCGAGCAAAGCGGGACTCGTGCATAGCGGAACTAACCCGAAATTCATATTATATGATTGTAACAGTATTGAAAAAAGACATTTTACAAGAGTTTCAAAAGAATGTTCCAGCTGTGCTTGAAATGTAATGAAAAAGTGGTAGAATAGTGTTCCTGACGGCATCGCACTCCGTGACGAGGAGTGCGTGAATAGCCAGGAAATAATGAAAAGGCTGAACTGCGGTCGGTACCAGGAGCAATGCACTACGTCGTACAAGCACAGTATAGGTACGGACTGTTTAACCAGTAGAGGGAAAAATTTATTTATTTATTTAGCACGGGATTAACCAATTACACTAATTAATTAAAGACAGTCAAATTAGGTACACACACATAAGTCATTAGATAATAATAATACAATAAAATTCATTACATTAATTAATAAAAATAAAATTTATAACTTAGTCAATAAAATAAAATGTCATACAAAAATAATTATAATATTATTGCCTCGCAGTATTTTAGGCATTCCGCCATAATTTGCGGCCAGTTGTCGGCGAACACATCACAGTTTGGGTTGGCCTTGAGGAGGTTGTTAAGGGCGGTGAGTGTCCGGGGTATTGGAGAGTTAGCGCGCGCGACTGTTCGACTGGACGGTGGAGCAAACAGTTTGTGCTTCCTGCCTCGTACATAATTATTAGGGACAAAGAGTAGAAGTGACTCATTCAGAAGATCAGGTGCGTCTATTGTACCACGAAAACCTTACAGACATAATACGCAGAGTTCAATAACATGGTACAGATCGATAAGTCAGTGAGATAGCATCTTTTTGTACACCCAAGAAGACTGTTTTACAATGCTCTCCTACCTAGCACTGCTTGTCTGTGTAACATTTTAAAAGCTATCAATACCGATCTCAATTTTCCATTTTTACGGGCTGATTGGTTGCTACAGTAATACAGTTCCTACGTAAGTACTTACTAGGAAAGCAGTAGAACATGACGCACAGCGTATTTGTTCTGCATTACATTGAGCCTGTGTTTATGAAGCCGATTAGAAACGGGTAGAGGTCGAGGCTGCTCTCATGGGAACAGTATTACATAAAGTAGGTAGCGATAATAAACCATAACAGGTGTAGTGCAGTGAGTTGCTTGTATTGTATAGGTACCATTCTGTGGAGTGCAATACAGCGGATCGAACCATTCAATCCTGAGATCGGCGTGAAGTGTTACGGATCGCGGGAACGCAAGCAAGACGTCCCTTCCAGCAATGTGCGACAATTCCCTTCCACTTGCCTCCAACATGATAGTTTAGGGTGGGTTACTGATTCTTTGATGATAATGAATGATGATACGTTTAAGGACACGGTCAATCGGAACAGCAAGAATACACGTTTTCGATTTGGTACTTTTAGCAATAATTGTTCGTCATCATTGAATAGCGTCATTAATTCAAAGGTCAGGCAAAACAGATTGGTGCAAAAACAAAGTTTCGGGACAAAAGAAACGGTTTCTTTTCACCATTGACTGATTCAAGGTGATTTGCCAATAGACCGAGCAAGTACTTGCAAATCGCAATTCGAACCTTTTTGTTAAGCGCTCTGCCAGTAGATACAATACAGCACACGAGTGAGCATTGTCCCATGAGAACTCATCTTATCTACGGGTAACCTGTTTCATTGTTCCGGACTCAAGCGTAATTTTTTGTATGGAAAGGTTTACTCAAATCTATGCTTGAGTAACGATTTCTTTATCAGCATACGGACCTCAGACTAGAGATTCAATATTCTGAGTTTTCACAGGTGCCACCGACACGATGGGCGCTCAGCTAATCTTAACATTTGCGTAACCACTGCCTATATTGCATTGCCTCACTAAAGCACATCCACCTAACGTTGTTTCAGTATAAACGTTAAAAAATGTCAGTCATCAGCGGAAGAGGTTTGTAAGGTTATCAGAGTGGAGTAGAGGCCGCGCCGCCGCCGCCGCCGCCGTCACCGACACTGATTGATGAAACCCAATGATATGGAAATGACGCGGAACGTGAAATATTAGCCGTTTTTAAAAGTAACCTGACGCTGATGGGATCGGCTGATGTTGCTTTTGAAATACTTGTATTACACCTTTTGAAACTGCATCTGACAGTAGACTTCAGCACCCTGGTATATGATGATGATGTGACCTTTTCAAACTAGGGATCCCCACTAACTCACTATAGACGCCTTTGCTGGAAGTCCGCATCGAAACTCAAATACCTACGTAATTTTTTTTTTACTAGATTTTCATTTCTCTGCGGTGTAGTATTTAGTTTACTTATCTAAAAAAAACTATAATGAAATTATGATTCGAACTTTGATCCAACTTGAAGTACATATTATACTACTAACCTTTAAGTACTTTACTTACTTAGTTTACAAACCGTAGACGTGCGCAATTTGAATAAAAAACTCAGAGCTCAGAGCCTTCATTGATTACACTCGACTCGTAGGTTGTCTCATTTCATTTCAAATTTTCTAAACTCATAGCCATGAGACATAACATTGATCGGCCAGATATCTTTATTTATATAACATCTTCCTTTGCTGGATATTACGGCTTTTATGTTCCATAAGCTAGATTATATGTTCAGGGTTCCATTAGTGGATGCCTGCCAGCTGTGCCAATAAGCTGATCTGGCGGGTTTTGGCGGACACGCACGATCGAGCCCGAAGCCACTTCCACGTATTTTTTTCCGTCCATTAAGTACTTCAAAGCGATCGCCTGACAGCCTCAGCCCTATTTTTTACCGCATCCATTTTCGGAACTATCGGTAACCGAATCTACATAAGATAAATCTATCTGATAGCAGTTGAACTCGTAAAAGATTAAGTACCTAGGTATTGTGTCCTCGGGCCAGTGGTCAGTCCACGTTACCTAGATTTTCTTGACAGGTAGGTACTATGTCATAAAAATTCATGGCTGGTGTAGTGGAAAAAGGACAAAAGTGGTATTTCGAAGCCTAGGTTTCGAACTCCTAAGGTTAAAGGTTTCGAGTATATAAGCTTCCTATTTAAGCTTATATACTCGTAAGTACAAGGATAACACCGTCCTCTAACGATTAGTTAGCACAGACTTCGTGCTGGCAGAAACGCAGAAAATTACTTCTTGTCTTGTTGGGTTACTTCCACGAATGCGATGACCATAAATATAACAACCACGGAGTTACACTACTATAGTTTGGGCTAGTTATTATTGTTGTGGTGACAGTAAAAAGCGTAAGATCGATCTAGTAGATCCGAGGAGGACGCAAAAACGAAGGATGTTGGCGCAATCCGTCGACATTGGAGCCTCTGAGTGCTGAGAGAACTTACCAATAACAAACCACCATCATGGATAAAATCGCAAACTTGGGAGAATGCTTAGTTAGAATCGTTCCATCTGGAAATGCATGGAAGAGACCTATGTGGACTTCTACAGGCTGTCATGCAGGATGATGATGATAAACCAACAGAATATAGTAAGCTTTGTCCGAGTTACCGAAACTAAGTAATATCCGCTTCAAGGCTCCCCACATGGTAGTGTAGTGCGATATCGCGTGCGATATTCACATTGTTTTGTAATACGCGTGCATTTCTGCGTTATTGCATTCTATAGTATATACCTACCTACCTACATAGTTATAATCGCATGTGTTCTGCTCAACATAAACGGAGGTACGGAATTCATACCTACTCAAAGACAAATGCACCCAACAGCAGAAGAATAATGTGATGCAAAAGGGGGGAAGAGTTGACTCTTTGGTAGATAGGTACTATGCTTATCGTGTCTTTTTGCCGACAGCGCAGGAGATGCACAAAGTGCTTGATCAACAAAATGTTATGATTGTTAATACGACGGTAGTTAGGTAGTAGGTACCTCCTAGGTACGCGCAAGGGCATTCATCGCTCCAGGCTGTTCTCAGGAATGCAAGAGTCACAAAAAGTGTGCGTGTTATAAGCTTAACTTACTTAACTTACTTAACTTACCTACCGTATAGGTAGGTACGGTACTGACTGACTGACTGACGTACCTATAAAGAAGTGAGCTTTAGAGTCATCTATAACTTGCGACATAATTATTTATTGTTATTTGCGGGCGAGCACTCCCTCATTCCTTCCGTTCTGTCCTTAGGCAGTAGAGATAGGATCAGTGATGACGTCACGCTCCCGATGCATGACGCCGCATATCTTGTCGTTCCCTAGTTTCCCGAGACAGCCGCGGCCGCCGTCCGGGCGCGCCTTACATAACGCAGCGGAGAGCAACTTCATAGGTATGTGCTAGTCTTATGTCCGGTTAATAAACCCTACGAGCATCCGTAAGTTACTCATTAAATCACACTTTATTATCATTCGAAGGCCGAATATTTTTCCAATCCTAAAAGTTCTGAATGATTACTGCAGTAACTTAGGTACTGCTAAATTAGGCAAAAATCGTCATTTTGCAACGCCATCTTATCCAGTTTGTATTTTTGCAGTGAAATTATCAGTTTGATCAGTGTCGCCGCCCACAGCAAGCCAACAATTTGTTTATAAATACAAGGTAACTGACGAGCCTTCCGCCTAAACCGCTCTAGTTACAACCCTTTTGTTATCGCACTTATCACAATCAATCAGCTGATTCGATCTATTAAATGCAAAGCCCTCTAAACTGCAACCCTTTTCAACTGTCAGCCCCTCCCTTCCTCTCCCCTCCCCCCAGACATCACAGAGGTCGTAAGCGGCGCAATTCGGCAGCAAGTCTCCCGGAACGATGGATTGCTGTCATATCTCACGGGGTTTACGTGACCAAAGAAGGGAAAGACATTCCTTATAACTACGAGTGTACCTACTGTGCGATATCGAACCGAAACAGGCTGCGTTATTTGTATTACTTCTGCAAATTTTTTCTTTGTTTGTTTTTCCTTTAGAAATAAACCTTTTATTTATTTTCTTACAGTGTGAAACTCCCGCTACCTACGGAGATTTTTAGTACCTTCACAAAAAGTTGTCATCCTTTTTGCGCTCGTGGTGTAGGCAGTGCGTTGCGTACGTTGCGTTGTGTTGTGCGTCACCCAGTCACGTAACCATTAAAATATTTAGATGCCATGCCGTCGTTAACTCTAGAAGTGGAGCCATCGGTATGAACGTTTAGGAATTCAAGGCATGTAATGGAACCACAATCAGAGAGCCGTAACAAGTACGAATGGGCGCGATATCTCAGGGTTCCACCGAGTAACACGAGGCTTCGGTTCCGCTCTCTCGCCCGATTCGTCATCTCCGCGGGGAACCCTACACTACACTACAGTACACTACACTACACAGCCTGTTATACATATCGACAAATAACTCGCACAACACAGATGAATGTAGCGATGTCGTATTCCAATTTTAAAATTCCTCCTGCTTCTTGTGCATGGGTGTGGCCTTCTTTGCCCAGCAGCTCTAAACACTGCTAATAAAAACCCTGAATAAGAAAGGCTATTATACGTAGCCCCATCGATATGAACCATGAAGATAACGAGCTGCCGGCATCAGCAACGTGTCAATTATCTATCGATTGTCTCTTTTGTATCGATGCTTCTAAAACTTTCTAATCTGACATTTTGCAACGTACAGCAGACCTCCGCGCAAAAAGTGGACATTTGTGTCACTCAATCAAATGGAATGGACTTTTCTTCAAATAGATTTTTGGTTGATTCAGCTTTTGCACAGCCGTCGCCGGCATCGTCTCATTCACGTCATGTATACACGACAGCAAAATCAGTTGCTGAAACCAAAATATCTGTGTGATGATAGCATCTTAGTATAGTTACTATCAAATGATATCGTGTCGTGTCGCGTCGTCGGTATCGGCAGCTGTGTGAAAAGGGAAACAGCCATGCTTGCATAACACCATAGCGACTAGATTACAGTAGACTAGCTGTCACTAATGCTGGGGGTGTTCTGTTCAGTGAAGGTTCTGTTGTGTTCAGTTCACTGTACAATAGGTACATAGGTAGAGGTAGGTAGGTATACGTATCAGATCAGCGCTCGCAGACTGTAATTAATTAGGTCCATTGCCTTCGATCGCCCACTCTAATGCTATGCTTTAGACGTGAGGTGGTTCCAACGTACCTACATTTAGAATGGATAGATGATTTCACATCGCCATGTACGATATTTTTATTGGAGCCACTGACATGGCGATATCGTGATCGTGTCAGTGTTGCGTTGGCACGCGAACCTCCATTAGACGCATTTAAAACAAATTCGATAGCTCCACTGTCGTGAGTTGGTGGAAATAAACGCACTATAGATAGATAGGTAGGTACTTATCGATGTATTTATTGGACACCACGAAAAGAAGAAAAACAATAAAGAGAAATAAGTTTGAATTATGAGGTACAATGGGCGGTTTTATCGCTATAAACGATCTCTTCCAGACAACCTTCGGATATACAGAATCATGTCGATTAGGTAAAAAAGGGTAGGTATACTACCAGCAAATAGTTGTACCTAATACATAGGAAATAACAAAGCTACGTGGTGGGTCCTCGTATGTTTGTTTTCCATCAATCATGGCATACCGGAGCCGCGCCTTGCCATACATACATACTATGTAGGTATATATATATGTATATATATAGGTAGGTAGGTAATAGCACACACCATGCCATGTCGGTGCTGGCATGTTGTGGGAACGACGTATTCGCATGCTGTTCTACTGTTTATGTTACTTTGCAGGGTTCTGTTGGCAGTTACACGTACAACAGCTTTTAGTTAAATAACGTTCATTTAAAAATAGCACAGAGAATGCAAAACATTTTTGTTTTGTTGCTGTTGTTGCCAGCAATCAATGTTGCTGATCCATTGTGGTGAGTGGCCAGTGTGGCCACTATTGCCATGACATAACGCTGGCCATTAGTGGCGGTGGCTAGTAGACAATAAGCAGGAGCCAACTGAATTTCGTCGTAAAAAACTAATCGAATTAGAGTAATAAAGTGCTAAAAATATAAGTAGGTAAGTAAAAAAGAAGTAGTTTTACATTCAGCGCTCTGTAACCTTTTCAAAGGTCTTCAGGAAGAAGTGAGTCAGTGGATCGCACTAAAATGAAACTGTAATGTAATATGTCTCTTTTTATTTTGTTTTAATCTAGCGAGAGGAGGAACTCACCTCCTTTTGGCAACTCCCTCTTGGCCGTTCCAACTTGTTTCTCGCTAAAGGAAGTTGAGTAGATACTCGAGCTGGCACAGATTAAATAATAATGTACTGCTCGACTGATAACATGGCACATGACTGGTAAGAAACTTTTGCTTCGTCTGATGGGACTCGGAGTCTGGTGCTCGACGTTTTTCAAATATTTGATTGATTTCGCACATTGTTGGCATCAAGGCGTCAGCGCAGCACGAAATAGTTATTTTATAATAGTTGCCTCAAGTTGATGGACGCGGGGCAGTGCATCGTAGGGCACGTTTCTATCATGCATTAGTCATGCACGATAGAAACGAGGCAATGTTTTGCTATAGGTGATGGTTAACACTTAACATCGTGGGCCATCTGCTTGTTTCATCAGCTAGTAGTATAAATAAAATTAAAAAATAAATCTGTGTGCACTAGCATCCCACCCAATTAGAATTGACTCTACGGAGAGCATGCGGCCAGTGCACTGGCATATTAGGTTGTGTTGTATTGTGCCAGATGAACAGCCGGCGAGTGTAGTGTCGAACTCGATACACGCGAGAGATGATACAATGGGTCGCGGTCACTCACCACACACAGCACGCCACAGCACAGCTCACTGAGGACTCGACATTCCTGTGGGATCGCCATTTTATTACCACTTACGAATATTATTATTAGTGGGAATATAAAACCATAGAAATTGGTACAGTCGCCGACGATATTTTCAAACTAAAAAAAATTAAGGTACCTAAGTTTAAGAATATTGTGAGAGCAGTTAAAGGTAACCTTTATAACTTTCCAGCAAAGTTTTGTCATAAGTACCTACAGTTGCGAATGTTAGTTTGAACCTTATTAGCTCCGACTACCATAATTTTGGAAAATACCTACCTACCTACTTACTTACTTTTAAAATACTAAATAATGTAACTACAAAGAGTTGTTAAATTGAAAAAACCACCTTGTCGAATGCGATGATTCATTTAACATTGTTCGAGTGCTAAATGCTAATCTAAATACACTGCCTGCCTATACATACATACATACACTTACATACATACCTACTAACTTTGTGTTTTCCCCATTACCTAGAGATGATCATCAAACTATTAACCAACAGAATAACCTATCGTCCTGTCATCACGCCTCATCATCACGCCTCATCATCACGCCTCATATAATAACTGTTAGAGATTACTTTACGACATCTATTTACTATTTTGCCAATTCGCCATACATTCAGTAGGTACCTACACGCAACTCAACTCCGTTCCCACGTGCACACAGAATCATACGTAGCTACTACTAAACTAATACAACTTTTAGTCATGGAATATGTAATAGTTAGTACAGCTACGGTAAAGTATGGTGATGTCGTTTGCATCGCATCGCAACAGACAGGTGGACGACGCATGGCGATGGCACTCCTGGGACGCGATAAAGTTATTTTTATCGCCATGAGAAATTACTTTTTACTTGGAATAGCTTTTATTAGAGGCTACAAAAAATCTGTCGGATGAAATATGAGTGTAATATGATGGTGGAGCCGGCGATAACCGCTCAGCTAACACTGTGAACGGTTATTCTCTTAGGAATCTCTTCGTTCTCTAAGTACATACCTACCTATGCTTAGCAATAACTTTGTCTTCTTCTTCTCTTCAGTAATGGCCTGTGTCCGTCATTTCGACAGACAATTTTGCCAATGTCAAGTGATAAAATTGTAATAAATAAGTCAAGTCTAGTCATTTGTCAAGTCGGCTGTCGTTTGTTTTGAAAAGAAAATGGTGGATTTTCTCTTCAAAACCTAACACGAATTTTCACATTCAGAAAAACCACTTTACACACATTTATTCCAATGGCTCACACTTTATGTTACGACCCAAGTATTATTAGTTAAAATTCCACCAAAATTAAACAACAATACTCACAATAACACAAGAAAAACTATTAAAATAAAAGTGCTATGTGTCGTTTCAAAAAATGTCAAAACTCGTGTCCATAACTTTGTCTACGAATAGAAATGGAACTGACAGTCAACTTCCAAAGACATTTTAGAGCCTTATCATGTAACATCACAATATGACAGTGGCGCGCGCGATTCCGATTCGTTCGAAAACCAAAGCACAAACTTCATAATCCATATGTTACCTAAGCCGAAAATATGAACTTGGTAGAGTCGTTGGAAGATTTTTAAGCATAAACTTGGTAGAGTCGTTGCTAGCTTCGTAAGCACTTCATAGTGGGGATTTCTGGAATAATCGTAACAATGCACGAGTCGGATTAAATCTGCACACAATGACATAGACAACGAGCTTTAACAGGTAGGTTAGGTATTCGGTAGGTACCTACTTTGCTTTTTTGTAGCTTTTTTACCTTTAAATATGTATGAACAAAGAACCCTAAAACATGCATTTGATAGCCCGAGGTGGAGAACAATGATCTTTCTCCGATGTTATCTTATCCTTTACTGGCTGGCCCGAGCTGGCCCGGGGCGAGTGCGGGGGGCGAGGGGCGAGGGGCGAGTTTATTATTTCCTTCAGATGTTGCAGCGAAGGCAGATGGTGCCTGCTGGTGAATGCTTTTGCCAATGCAATGCAACTGACAGGGATATAGTAATAATGTAGCTAGCTAGCTTTCGAATAACAAAAGTATAGGAGACTTTGTGACAGTAATAGCTTTATATTCGGCAAAACAAAAAATATTATTATTTCAAATTGAGAAAATAATGCATCATGTTCTTTTTAATGATCTCTTGGACACAGAATTAAATTATGTTTGTCACAGAACACAATTTGTTCTGTGCATTGATCTGTGATGTTTGCCGTATAGAGGGGGTTTCTTTTCTCTTTACTGTAAAATTATAGCGGCAAGTGTACAGTTGCGACATAAAGTATCTCACGTAAAACTGCCTACAGCGTGTCGTGTCATAGTGTCGGATGCATGTCGGGTATAGTGACGTCATTAAGCGTGATTAATTTAGGGTTGTCACTGTAACGGTTCACGTTCCTCGTCATATTAATCATGACGTGTCATCTTCAATAATAGACATAATTATAGACGTAGACAAAAACGATTTCGATATAAAATAATGTATTAAAATGCTTATGGTTGGTATCGTGGTGGGAGTTGTAATGCTCTAACTCGTAGGCAGAGGCAGGTAAGTACAATTTTTTTTTCTTGCATGGTTCACTTTTGGCACAAATACGTAAGTAAATTGTATTCTGAACGTTATGGCTCACAGATTGTCTCAGTCAATTTTATAGATACTTTAGATAGGGAAGGCAATTTGTGAATTGATGCAATGCGGTGCGGTGCGGTGCGGCACGGGAATATCGTTTGAAGTGAATCCATTCGCATGACGCTGGATATTACACCGACGGAGACATTGCTGCTCACTAAAGGTACCTACAAAACAACAATTAAAACTTTCACGCAATGTCGCATGAAAACCAACTCGATTTAATTTTAAAAGGCAGCTTTACTCTCCCGACCGATCGGTTTTCGATAGCGCTCGCTGCTCCTAATTGTAACCGTACGAATAAAATGTGAATGTCTTTTATTTCATAAGCGCTTCAACTCTCTATTTCCAGTAATTATGTACTTTCAATTAGTAATCAGCCTACGTTATGTGCAACATATATATATACATATATAGTAAGGTTGCCATGTCATGTTCCACAAATCGGTTCACATACTTGTTCATAATCGAGATCTGCCAACTGTAATATTGGCAGGCAGATCTAGGCGGTGCGGCGTTACGTGACGTGACGTGACGTGTCTATTCAATTCAATTCAATTCTTGTCTATGGCCTTTGCAGTGTTGCCCGCAATTTCGCCAATGTCACGTCTTATTAGACCTTAGCACGATGGAGAATGACCGGTGGTGAGAAGTAATGATCGGTGGAGAATTATGATCCAAGCAAAATTATAAGAAAAATCAACAAAAAAACACAATTCTAGTTAAAAATACAAAAGAAAAACACAAAAATGAAGAACTTAAACATACTAACATAAAGCTACCTATATCAAGTGTTAAAGTTTTATATGAAACCTACTAATATACTTACACAAAATATTTACAAAGGGGGTAAATGCCAAGGCGAGAATACATTTAAATGAAAATGGACGAGGGATTTCCGTGGGAATGATATGATACAATGACATGCTAAACCTTTGACAATTAAAAAAAATATGATCTACTGTCCCTTCATCTAGACCACACTCACAAAGAGCGTGATCCCTAATCCGAATACGTGTCTATTCCTGCACTTGTTTATTCTTTGTTTGCTATCTATGGGATTGACGTCATGGAATAGGATATGCGCAGAGCCCCCGGGACCGTATTATATATTTGCTGATTCGACGCAGTGAGTAGGTACGCCTGTCGGTACACATTATGCCCCAGGCTTGCACATTGCCTCTATGAATACATAAAATGTATTTACCCAGAGCATGGAACAAAGAAACATTTGCCTGTACGGTTGGTCATAGTTTTTTTGCGTGTGTTACTTTCTCTCATGCATTAAGTGGCTTTTGAGAGGTTTTTGATTTTAACCGTAGTCACAGAATATATCGGGTCGCTAAGGGGATTATTGTACAAAAGTTCCAGAAATCCCCTACGCAGGGGACTCACGCAGGGGCAAACTGGAATGAACCATCTGCTAGTACTACGTTACGTACAGTACAGGCAGACTATCCACTCTTCGCCCTTCCTATGCTCTACCCTACGTAGTGCACTTCGCATATTGCTCCAGTGTGTATTGTTTCTCAACAAAAGTTGCGAGCGACCAGCAGAGCACTATTTATGATATTATCTAACAAATTGAACACAGCGACCGGTTATTGGATATTTCATGATGACATAGCAAGCAGCCCTCCTTAGCCCTACCCACTCCACGCACACACACACACACACACACACCCTCACACCTTATTGCACAAACTACTCTCCGATGAAAAATATTTGTCTAGAGAAAACAAAATGTCGTCTATTCAGCCAGCATGATGATAAGAAGTCGATGGCCTATTTGTATAGGTATGTGTAGAACCCTGCTGTATGTATGTCTATGTATACGTAAAAGTGTATAAGCCTTCTTTGCTTGTCAATAGTATACCCTTCATGAAGTTCGTCGTCTATGACCACAGAATAATAATAACAACCGGTACAGCTGTTTGGTAGTACCTACATGTTAGTACCTACTCTGCAAGTAATTATTCCGTTCTGTCGGACATCCCGTTTTTTGTTTCGCCATTTATTTTGAAAGCTCACAATATCGCACAAGATAATTCCACTTTACTTTTTATTGCATGTACCTAATTAAATTTAAGCGTACGTACCAGTAGGTACCTGACTCTGAACCAATTTAGTAATTTTAGCGAAACTTTAATAAGCCCTCGTAATTATCCCATTCAGTGATTTGGGAGTATCATGATAGGATAAGGCAAGTTGATGGTATCTACCCCCCCCCCCCCCCACCCTGCACTCCCCTCGCCCCCCGCGGCGGGTACTCTACTCACTCGCCCTGTAATTGGCTCGACATAATTGCACTAACACCCGCGCGCGGTGGAGATTTGGATAGCAGCTAGTTCACTCATCGCAAACCATCCCGGATCTAGAGGCGTAGAGCAGAGCAAGAGATCAAAATTAACAAAAGAAATATTAGTTATAGGGAAATATTTTTGGTCGTCTGATGATGGCGGTGACTTAACCCATGGCAACATAATATCCTGGCTATAGGGGGTTTCCATTATAACAGTATAATGTAAGTAGATACAATCTGCATTGCAGTGAGCTGGCTGTTCCCGCGGCCGCCGCTTTGATCGCTAAACACTGTTATCATCTCCGCTCCGAGGTGGCAATTATTTCATAGTTCACCTCGTTAGGCTCGGCACCGCGCGATGGGCATCATCCCGCGACCTGAACCTCTACTCTAACTACTCTACTACCTACACAGTACACACACGTCTTGGACACTTTTGAAAACTTTAGCGAAAGGTTTAATAAAATATGTTTCATTTTGTAGCACGAAATTAAAGCAAATCAACTCCATAACTATCAATTAAAGCCCGTAGAAAATGGTAACGCATTTATAAACTCTACCTAACCTACATATTATAGCACAGGGTGATGCAGCCATATGAACACGCACCCGTGCTGGTCTGCTGGTGTGCTGGTGTGCTGGTGTGCCACAGACAGAAGTTGTAACTCGAACACTTAATCATTTCCCGGCTGACACTGTCCTGTGCCACAGAATAAACGTACAAAGTACATACCAGTTTGTATAATTAAGGTGAATGAGTTGCGGCACCGATATCTTTGCTAATTTGGCATTCGACCACTTTTACTGTCAGTTAATAACCGACGTGCATTCGCAATTAACGAAACATTACCTACCTACTCGGAAATAGTTGTTTAAACCAACCTTACTACTGTTATACAGGCTGTGCCCAAACTAGAACCATACCAATACCGACCGCAAATTATACATTTATTTTTGTTAACAATAAAACCATTTTTAGCCACATCCTGCACGGTCCTAAAGAACCACGGAACCTTTGACTTTTGCAGTGAGAGAGTGGTTGCATGTTGCACACCGCTGCACCGGCACGGAGAGCACACGTCACGTGTCTGTCACATTCGGGAAGCGGAAACTCTGACATTCATCTTACAGATTAATAAGTAGCAAGCTAGGGCTGCCACGGCCACTGCTTATTTGGATACTTTGCTGTGTGTAGGCTTCGTGCCAGCACGCTTTGTCGGAACACTTTATGGTAGAGTTACAGAGTTACAAGTAGGTACTTATTTGAGTAATTTATGGCAATAAAAAGTAATTGTACTTACCAAGGGAACGCGAGTATTACCAAACATTCAAAGTTTCAAAATCACAAGATAAGTACCTACTCGATAAAATATGCAACGTGACAAGTGCCAACCCTAAGCCTGAAACCTCTATTAAATTAAGCGAATTAACAGTTACATAAAACCACGTGGTATGTGATGTGAATCAGATCCGCAGTGAGGCTATTGCATGTTGCATGGCGGAGCTGCTTTCGTTCGGACCCGATTGTCGATAGCCCTGAAATATTAATTGATAATTCATTTGAATTTAGCGTACCTACCTACTTATTTATCACGTTTATTATAAATCACCTACTTATGTATAACTATCCCGCGGCGTTGCTCGCGTTCCAGACCCTTTTGGGTGCGACTTTTCAAAACTCCTTTCTTAGTGCACCCCTACACTATATAAGAATACTACCCTCCTAATTTCATACCTCTAGGACTTTATGGTTTAGGCTGTGTGAGTCCAATCTGTACGCAGACGATCAATATTCTCCATAAGTTTTTTCAGGGCACCCCTAGCACAAGTGTTGGCCACGCCCCTGACTATTTAGTTCTCCTGCGTCCTAGGTTCTAGTTTGTAAGGCTTTCGGCCATGAAGTTCAAACGATGTAGAAAGTACAGTCAATGACAATTAAATATGACGAGTAACGTTAGAGCCAATATGCCAATAACAAACAATATTTAAAGTACAAACAGTAACTCACCAACTGGGACCACTAATGATGGCCCGAATAGCCCCAGTTGACTAAAAAGTAATAACTATTTGAACTTTCTAACGGAGTCTTAAATTGCGGCCCAGATAACAGTGTGTAAAATGTCCAACCTCCGATAAATGGATTTTATTTATTTATTATTAAATTTTAAAAATGTGATCATCTTCCATACTGACTGAGTGTAATACCGCGTGCACACTATGCCCATGCCACTGCCGGCATGTATGCCGCTTAGTGAGAATAAAGGCGATGTTTCTGTGGCAATGAGTCCGCGGCATTGATGCCGCCATACATTCCGGCAGCGGCATGGGCATAGTGTGCACGCGGTATTACACATACTTAGAACGCTTGTCAATGCGTGATGGCCCTCGCTTAGTGCCGGCCGCGGCGCCTACTGTCTTGACCTCCCGAGAAGCCTCACGACTCCACGACACGACGCCTAAGCTCTATTACTAGTAGAGTACTCGCGACTTTGTTCGCTTGTTACTATCACAACCATAAGAGAGTCATCATCAACAACAACATTCAAGCAACTCCCTATTACATTTTCAGAGCGGCTTAACTCGGGAGTAGTAAAAGAGTAGGTACCTATGTCGGAAGCAGGATTGTTATAGCAATTTTAAATTCATGAGTTCTATTTACTTATTCAAAAGACAATGTAATTTCTCGGTTTACTTTTTAGAGGTTGAATTATGTAGGTACCAGATTTCCTATTTAACGTCATGCTTTTAGAGCAGCAGTCAGCCTTTCAATTGCAACAGTGGATGCACAGCTTTGTTACATGCATTGAATTACTGTTGTACTAGCGTAGTACGCTAGTAATAGTACCTCAATGGTTACATGTACTTATTACCTTAGTTTGGCGTCCACTCTAGTCTACCCACATGGATCTTACAATCGTTACATGTTTAGGTACCTACCTACTTATTCCAGCACTTTAGAAAAATATGGATGACTGAGGTCAAAGATTTCATCACAAAAATATCTCCTTATTGAAAGCAACCGCACTTGAACCATGATTACACTCTAACTAGCCTTCACTACAGCTACATCTATTCATATTGTATTCCTAGAGACAGACCCGCCAGCTAAGTAGATAAGTTATCTAACAAGAGCCGAGCTACTCACATTAGGCTCTTTGTTTCCCTCCAGAACGTGTACCTACTTAATTGCCGACTGAAAGAGCCCTAATAAAACGTGAGCACCGACATTTTCTTTATTTCTCTTTACTTTCTTTCAATCAGCAACTGGTCCCACTTAAAATTGGCCCACGTGGGACGAGCTGCAGCCGTTCGAACTAGCTGACAAACATTTCTTGAAATGATGTAGCGGTGATAATTTTTGTTTTATTATTTTACAATAATGTATAATGAAGCCTAGTCGCAGACTTTTAGGAGGTGTAGATTATTTCAGCTAGAAACCTATGGAATGTTTTTCATCAGAAATTGCAATTTGTACGTAATCTCAGGGAACGAGGCTCCAGAAGCCTTCCAACGTAACGAAAGAGCCGTGCGAAGTACTCCTCTAATACCTTTACTTTACACGCTTTGGCACGTGCAACATTAAACGGGATTCCCTGATTCTTACCTAAGGCTGCCGGTGCACTTACGCGGGGTTCTGGCAATCTTCAAATCAGGCCACCTAAATAAGAAGGCACCGAATATAGTTCGCGTCATACTATTAGACTATAATATATTCGTTTATTTATGTGTTCTTTATTATGTATATTGAGTTAATTTCTTTTATTTCCAAATATTGTTACTCAGCAGATCGAAAGATATTGGATATCGAGCTTATCGAAGTTATCTTTTTCTTGATTTACTAAATATAAGTAAGTAAGTGTATTAAACTTAATCGAGTTGAAAATGGCGTTTAACGTTTAACATCCTCTTCAGTGTCATATCAACCTTTTCAGTGCTGTATTGTATGGTATGACGTATGACGTACCTACAAACAAATAAACTGTCTCCTAAACTAACTTCAGCGCTTCAATTTATTTTATTTATCTTCTCTCGGTTGGAAACTCTAATTAAAATATGATTCGAATTGATTTCGCATAAAGGTTGCCCTAGTTGTGTGAAGGATGGTGTCACCGCGCTTGCCGGCCGTCGCTCTCTGATCGTTGGCCGAGGCCACGCTGTTTTTGTTTACTTGCTCGTTGGGCCAATGTTGTTTTTCAATAAGTGGTAATTTTGTAACAAACATTTACTACACATAAATAGGTCGATAGATATAGTTAGTTAGAGGGAGGAGAAGAAGCTCAACGATAGGCTCTATTGCAAAATCACAGACCTCGGGGTTCACATCGTTCTTTTAATTCATGCGAGAGCGAGAATCAAATGAACACGACGACGTTATCTATTTCTAATCATTTTGTATGATGTCGCGGCGCGGGTGTCACGGCTTCCCAACGGATGGGTATTTCGACATAATTCAGAAAGCGTTTGATTGAATGCGATTCCGAAACACATAGGTACAGCGCCCAATCAGCATAATCACGGACCGGTAGAAATACATTAGGTACCTACCTACCTACCTTCTTACCACAGCGGTGTGATCTAACACGCTAAATATTACAATCTGTAATCGCTAGATCCTGGAATTTTAACCTTTGATCCTAGCCATTCTCAGACCTCAAATTCTGGGATTTGAGCATAAAATTGAGCAGTTCAAAATGTAAGCCAATCACGAATTCTACCAACGATTACAATGAGTAGGTAGTACTTTTTCCGGTATTAACGTCGTAAAAACCAAAAATACCGGCATTACGAAACAGTCCCGGTACCTAGTGCAATCGCTAGATGACGTGAGACGCGATACAGCTACGGACTCAGCCATACTCGTACCCGCCACTCCGTCCGTGCCTAATGTCACAAACGTGTCATGGACTCATGGATCATGTAAGTAAGCCATGTGCTTTCCATTATGGGAGTGCATGACGGCATAGGTAGGTACCTACCTAACGTAGCCCAGAACCGCTGATTGAAGGTCGACTCATGATGACGTTATTTTGGTCATGCCTCGGCCTGCTCTAGAACAAATTAGACTCGTGACCTTTCTTTCATTAGGTACCAGATTATGAGCTTACGGCTCCGAGGCCCGAGGCCCGAGGATCTAAATCCTCAGTAGTTAATCTGGTAAGGCCAGCGACTGGTTCTTTATTGGGCATCCGTACATTCCGTACCTACCGAGGTGAAATGGTAATGATTCGGTAACCCCGAGCCCCGAATAAACGAATCTAGAAGTAAGATGTCAACGACCTCAGTTACTGACCAAAAAATAGAAGCTTCATAAGAAAATAGTTTTGCTAAAGATTCTTGGGTATTTCTTGGTCACTCACTCACACTGGCATAGGTCAGTGATCCGTTGCAGGTTCTATGAATAAAAAGTGGCATTAAAATCTTTTCTAAGAGCGATTTGCTAATTGTAGAAACGCATTGCCAAGTTTGCCAACCAGCGCAGCGCAGTAGGTACTAGTGTGCTGTGTGTGGTGTGACAGGGTGACTGTGTGAGTGTGACGCGGACGGACGACATGGAATAATTTGTCATAGTCCAACCTTGTCACGAGCGTGTTACTTTACTATTGACGCTAAATGTAAGCACTCCATCCGAACGAGGAGGTCACATAATAAATGATTAGGTTTTGTGATTCACATATAAAGGTCACGACCCTCAACCCTGAGGATATCGACGCAAGGAGGAGGAGGTGATTCACATTAAAAAATTAATAACTTTAAGAGAAGCTGCTCAATGGTGATATAGACCTAGGACTACTTATTTACTGTTGTCATTTAAAATGGCTGGTTTTATCTTGCCCGCCGGGTCCTTAAAGATACTATGCCAAAATGCAATGACGGTCCAAAGGAACAAACGACAAAATGTGTAATCCTTAACTACAAAATGAGCAAATTAGTAGGTAGACTTTGTCAATATTCTAAAAATGTCAACAAGGCAACTATAACGCTTCGGCGGTAGGTCACCAATTAGAAGAGAAAACTATAAGCTTCGTAAAAGATTCCTTTATTAATAATCCCGTTATTATTTTTAATTACCTTATTCATACTCTAACAGTGACTCTATAAATTACTCTATAAACTACTTAATAAGTAAGTTAGTTAAGTAGCTAACTAAGTATAAATTATTACTTTGTTCTACAGTACACCTAAGTAATACCAACTCAACAACCAATAAGATAAAAAAGAAAAATAATTATCCGTTACGAATACTCAGTTAACGTAAAAACCAGCCAACTTGTTGGTAGCTATTTCTAATTAACGATGAACCATCACATAATCACCTTCTCAATGAAATATCACTTCACCTTCGGATTGTTTTATCTATGGCTTGGCTTCACCACACTGCTCGGACAATGGCTTCGGTAAATACTTATCAACTGGTTTGAAACATAAGTACCTACTTATTGGAAGTCACTATAGAGGCGGCCACGTCCAAGGTCGAGGCTACACCATGAGGTTTTGTTTAGCTAGACTCTAGCTAGAGGATCTAGAATAAAGAACTAGAAGACCACACAACGTATAATGTACACACAACGTACAACGTACACGACCACACAACGTACAACCTACAAACATGAATTAACGAGTGTTTACTCGTTAGTTCATGTTTTGGCCCAATTGGGCCCAGTTGACAATTTCGCAAAATATTTTTTCTTGGGAAATATATAGGTACGTACGAAGGTAGATATTGTCAACTGGGCCCATCGGCAGCAGGCCCATCAGCCGATTTATAACTTAAGCTGAGCCACAGCTTACAGCGTACTTACATAAAGCCTTGCCAAAGAAACCCCTGAAACGTCCAACAAATCTAACAATATAGAGAAGTAGGTATACTATCGCGACAACTTCCATGGCGATACTACTTACCTACGTATAGGCTGAAAAAGTGATAAAAGTACTGTCAGCATCATTAGAAAGATTAAAAAATATTTAATGACTGTTAGGTATGTGAAAACTAGAAATTTTCCATAAATTTTTTCCAACCTCTATCCTAAAATTAGTATTTAGGTAAAAAAATAATGATTAGGTTAGGTAGGTAGGTGATAAAGTGATCTACTTCTGATGGTGAGTGTACCTACAGGCTGGCTCTCTGTGGGATCAAACTGCAAAGTAACCACAAAGAAGGCCCAACTTGGAGGAATACCTTGTTGTGGGAGTTGCGGTTATAGGCAGACCGTACAGTCTCACACAAAAGTATTCATGCACAATTTTGCTCCGAGTTCACGGTAAATTAATCATTCGGATTAGTTAGACCGGGTGTTATTTGGTTCGAATGTCCAATTATTAGTCGTTAAGAAATCGTGCATTGGTAGTAATTTTAACAATACAACGAAAGCACACGAGTACCTAGGTACCTATTATTAGAGGTAGGTAACAATATAAATAATATGGGCACCAGTATTTTGAGCTTACCATAGAAATGTAATAAAAGTTCTTGTTAATGAATAATTCGTAAAGTAATCGTATCTACTCGTTGTTTTCTAGTAGTTTCCTTCCATTAGCTAGGTAGGTACTTTAAAACTCTAACTAAGTTGGTTGGTAGTAGGAGGTGGTACAGGTACCTACTACATAGTTAACAATCTTCTTTGTTGCTACCTACTCTATAGTATACTCATAGGTACCTAGTCAAATCAAACAACATTCATGAACTTGTAAGTTGTTCAAACACTGAAACTTGTTAATTAGTTTCAACTTTCAACTTTGTCGCTGAATGTGCTACTTTTGAAATAGGTACAAACTGCTTATCATTCTGCGACACTATTTCGTGCATACACTTATTTATACAGAGTTGCGTTTCGTTGCGGTCGGGGATTCGGAACCTCAGGGAATGTACCACGCACGTTGCCAAGTCGAAAGGTTCTTATTGACAGAGTGCTAGAGTTGTTTATGCGTGTACAAGAACTGCCTTAGTTTGGTTATCGAGTAATGGACATGGAGCGGTGCCTAATGCGGCACTGTATCCGCGAACGAACACACTATTTACATAAACATAACGTTCAGTTGTCGCTGTACAAATAATATAACAACGTTGATGACTTACTAACGTTGCGAGAAGTCGTTAAAAGACATTCCGAATAATTCCGATTTCTGCTCATAACTCTACCAATGACTAGGTAGCTAGGTAGGTGTAGGTACCATGTTGATTAGGTACCTATCTCTTAGAGGTATTCAGGAATTGGAATAGAATGCAAGTTTGAATCTGAGAGAGCATATTGTTTACGTAGGTACCTCAGTTACCTACTGTTAGACCGCCGCGCCCGCGCACCGCCTTTTGAACGAGTTGAGCCGTGGTTCTGCGAATCCGTGCTCGTCCGGGATGAAGCCGTCCGCGCGCCCCCGAGCCAAGCCATGGATGGAGTAATAGCGGTCGGCTAGAACCACGATAGCCACCAAAGGGGGTTCGTTCCATGAGAGCGTCACACCAGCAGCTAGTATTTTTACATTTTTGTTTCAAAATTGGCATTTCGGTTCCATTCCACTGACGCCACCGCCTGTTCCTACTTACTACCTACCTGCGTACAGTGCCTTGCCTACCCAATACCGATAAAATAGGTAGGTACCGATAAACTGTAAAAACTCTCATTGAAACGAAAAGTAAACAAAAAATCGATTGTGTGTCGCCAACTTCTGAAAGCCGTCGACTTTTTATGGCTTTTACTCAAACTACACCATATTGGACGTGAAAGTAGAGGCGCTTACCTACCTCGAGGTTCTATCTAAATGGATAATAAATAATAAATAAATATTCACGGACACTGAACACAACGCCTTCTAGTTCCAAACTAAGCAAAGCTTGTACGATGGAAACTAGATGGCTGATAGAATACATACATAATTTTTTTTTTTTTGTTGTAAATACATACTTATAATACATAGTAACACCCAGACTAGATAGACTCAGGATAGATCTACAATGTAGGTACCTATGTATTTAACTCGTATCTTCACATAGTAGGTACCTATATAAATATATACAAAGTTCTGCTTAGTTTGAGCGTAGCTAGATAGCGTTGTGTGAAATGTCTATCCTGCTCATTGAGGAAATATTACTAGCGTATAGAGAAGCTATACCAAACCAAAAACGTGTCGCAACTTGAGGCGAGCAAGCCCCGCCCAAAGACAAGTATTTGCTGCAGCGCTAAAAGGTTAGATGTCGTCTAACCATACTATCAAAACATGCAGCGCTAGATCGCTAATAGAGTATAGTTTTCTCGCGACCAAAACGTCGTAAGCGCCGTGAATTTCGGGGCGCTTACGCGTTTCGTTCAACATAGTGTAACAACATGTCGCTCTCATAGATTTTTTCACCGCAGAAGGGACACTTCATACAGCTTTTGTACATACAAAACTGAATTTTAATGCAGTACCTATGAATATTATATTTCAAAACGTGAAAAAATGTACAGTAAATTAAAATGAATTGTTAAGCGTTTAAAATCATTGGTTTTAAAATCAATTTGTATTTTATACAAAAAGTAGGTACATACCTACATAGGTACCTATTTGCACTAACTAGACCCCACACCTTATCTCACTCTGCCATAGCATTAAAGAAATATAGGTATAGTAAAGCTTTATAATGACGATTTCAAAAGATAGCTACAGTACCTACTACATATTACTGATCAGACAGACGGCATAGGCCGAGTAATATGAGTTCAAAATAATTAGTTAAACCTTAGTCACCAACCCTTAGTAGGTATCCAAAACATCCCATCTGTACGATGCACTTTTCACAATCTATGATTTTCAAACAAAATGTCCGTACAATAGAAAATAATCTACAAAAATTAATTTTGGTTAGTTCTAGTTGATATTCTGTTTACTTACCGATAAAAAGTCACGCCACTATCTCTTTTTTTCACAATCGATTGGTTTTTACACGTTTTTAAAACGCAAGACGGCATTTTGAATTACTTTTTATTCGCATGCGGTCACGATGGTTGTTGGCGAGCGACTAAATGAGTTGTTGCCGGTCGGCAACAACTCATGGCGCAAACTTGTTGTTCGCGGCGTCTGTTCCATACGCTAGTAATATTAATTCAATGATCCTGCTTCCTACTTTTTGTGTTGTACAAATATAAGCAGGAATGACGGAATTATAAGTAAGATTTACCTCAGAGTCAGTATGAAGCTTAGAGTTGCAGCTTTGTATGGAATTTAATATTCTCCGGTATAGACATCTGCTATTGAAAAATAAACCCTAGCACTTTGACAAATAAAGGTGAGTTTAAGATAAAAAGAAGTTCTTTCAGTAGCGTAGGTAATTGCGTTACGAAGTGAGTTCAGTTTAACCCTGCAGTGGTCGCGCGGATTACATATGTAATCCACACATGCAAAATTTTAGATTTTGGAAAAAGTTGCCGGTCATTTCTTTTGATGCTCTAGGTACTTTAAGTTGGATAACTGATGGATGCGCTCCGTGCAGCATGTGCGTCAGTCGTGCGCGGTTGTGTCACAGCAGTGCTGCAAAGTCAGCGGATTACGCCTGTAATCCGCGCGACCAGACACGTAAGTATTTATAACTATATTTTTTTTATTATTTCTGGTTTTTTAGTTTAGTTATGTAAAAATTAAAAGTTATTTTGACTTATTATTGTTGAATTAATATGGTACCATTCGAAATAATAGTGTTTTTATTAGTTTTTTAGCAGCATCATGGACAATAGACATGCATATCAAACCGAAGCGTGGTTAGCTGAGCTTCGTGATTAGAACGACGACCTCTGAAGACCGATCAAGCTCCGACAACGAAGAAAATCATCTTGAGGAACAGAACAATGCCACAGCGTCAGAGCAAGAAGAAATTCCAGGTGTAGTAGTTGAAAACATGATTCTGATTCTGATGGAAACGAGCCAACCCAACAGAGAAGGCGTAATGCGTTTTTATTCTAGAGCAAGTAACACTCACTGGTCGAAAACTGCGCCATTGAATAGAGGTACTGAAGAAGATGGCCTTTGACTATCTTTTATGATCTGCTCAACATAAGCGCCTTCAATGCAATATGCACTTACACAGTGAACAAAAACTACGTATAGATTCGAAGTCGAGACATCTTTATTGTCCTGTTGCTGGCTTGGATGAAACCACTGGTTCTCCGAAGATTGCAAAAAAAATCGTTGTCAAGAAGTATATTCTTCTACTAAAACTTTCTTAGTCTACTACAAGTAGAAAGCCAGGCATCGCTGTCAGGATCATCACGGGCTGGCTCTGTAGGGCCCTGGCGTGACTGCGCCAGAGCGCGCAATAGAAGCCCGCGAAAAGTGTGTAACGCGTGTGGAAAAATAGTTTTCCAAACCATTCTATAATTGTCTGTTTATCATGCTCACAAACCAGTGAATAGAATAAGTTTTTTTATAATAGTTATTTTTTTATGTGGATGTGATCTCAGGTCATGATTTTTAGTGCCAAATAAGCAGAAGATTGTAATTATGTTTATTTTTAAGTACACAAAAGAGGTGTTTAAGTTTGGTTCATTATTTTAAATAGAGAATACATAGATAAAAACATATGAAAATTAATAAACAATAATTTCAAACAATATGACTTATTTTTCTTCATCCAAAAATGGCCTACACATGTAATCCGGGCGACCACTTACGTTACTTTTACTAGCGCGATCACTGTAGGGTTAAAGTAATGTTCGTTCCTCTGGCTATTTGAACATTCTTTAATAATAACTGCTCAGGTTGCGTCCTGATAGTCCTGATAGTCCTGCTAGTCCTGATAGACCTTATAGCAGAACTTTATAAAAATTCTCCAATTACCTATTTAGTAGGTACCAGTCCGTTGGCGCAAAGAAAAAAAACCTACTAGGTAGGTAGGTACACAGTTTCATAATATTTTCAAATGTAGGTAGGTACTGCCGCATACCGCTCGAGTCTCACGTCGAACACACCTGAATACACACACATACTACAACATTGTGAATTTTGTAAACCAACATTTTGCTTGACATCCTATCCTATTCTACGCTTACATTTTAACTTGCGCATACGAATGAAATATACTTATTAATTTTAGGAGTTAGATTTCATTTATAATGTTGGTTAGTGTTTGTTGGCATCCTACCCACTTACTTAACACGCAATGAGAGAAATCATCATGAGGTAAGCCGGAGCTACAATCAGTCAGCTCACTCGTCGCGTCGCGTCGCGTCGTTGTGGGCGGACGGAACAGCTCCTGTTTATTCTCGGTGAAGACAGATGGCGCGACTGATAGCGTGGGACTCGAGGGGCAACTGATAAATGCCAGCGAGGGACATGCTTCTGTCCAACACCTGATTTATAAGTTCCTAATCGGACCGAGTAAGTAATGGCTAAGATTGTCCAATCAGTGTTGGTTCTTCGTCACTTGCGCAAAGTTGCGTGGAAGAAGAGAAAACTAGTTGCCCGTTTGATTCAGATTAGGTAGGTACGGGGGTAAGCCAAGTTTTATAAAGTAACACCTTCCGAACCAAGTCGAAAATGATGCGCTACATATAGTTATTACATAGTAGGTAGTATATTAGTACCTAAGCCTAGGTACCTACCTAGGTGTAAGTGTTGGTAATCATGTTTTAAATGGCGCCGCTGCGCGCTGGACCGACAATGGTCTGCACTAGACTCACACAACACTGCACGAGGTTCCATTCCATTGTCTAAGCATCGATAGCTAAATCTAGCACATAGACATTCCAGCGAAAGTTAAACGTATTCGCAAAGTGCAAGTGCGATGGGAATGGTTTAGTTAGATGGAGGTGGTGCATGCATGCACGCACATGCAGTGCACGCTCGACTTGGATAAAATATTGGACTAGCTAGTAATCAGTTCTTATTCAAGAGACCATCATTAAATAGTCGCCTCTAAATTCAACATACGATGGTTTTGGCTCAATTCTCTAGCTCCGCTCCGTACACTCACCCAGAAAATAAATCCATTTTAGCTTAGGTTATTTTTACATTACCTACCTTAGCCATTGTTTGCGGTTTGCTACGTATCGTGGCAGTAAAGGAAAGTACCTAGGTACCTACCTAAGTATAGTTAGTTAGCAACTTTTCTAGTTTGTATTGTCGTGCAGCGCAATGCCCCAATGCATTAGGTACAGTTCGGGCTCAGGCACCTCAGGGCTGGCCCCTGGCCCGTGGCCCGCGGGACAATGCACACTAACTTACAATTACGTGGTAAATGTAACGACGACCCCATTGACGCTTGCAATCCTTACATTGCACAACAGAATAATAAAAATGTTTATCAGTAGCGCCATGGACTATTCCATGGTAGCGCCAAACATCTGCAATAGCAAAAGAGTGCATTCAAACTCCATTAGTGAATAGTGAATGGCCGCTCGTTAGCCGTGCGTCGTCGTGCACCCGCAATGAGTGCCAGCCATGTGCCAGCCCTGTAGCGCATGGCGCATGGCGTGGGGCGGATACATGCGCGACTGACAACCCTGAATCCGCTTTCAGTAAAAGCAATCATCTGCCAGCCCTGAGCCAAATAACATTAATTTAAATAGCCTGACCTAACATTGTAAGCTGTGCTCATGTCGATTAGATAGTGAAATGGAAACCAGTAAATCGTATAACGTATTACGGGAAAATAAAATGTTGATCTTGTTATTCAGATCTTGCTTGCCATAAATGATGCAGTTAAACTTTTTATTTTTTTGAGTAGGTATAGGTAGGTATATATAATTTGGCAACCCTACTCCAATGTTGTCATGTTTAATGATCGGCTCAACCCTGGCGCGTAACCCCGAGCGCCAAAGAGCGAGCCAGAAGGGGCACAAAAATGTTTGGAACAGAAGCCTTCTATAGCACTAGCATCGCGCCGCGCCGCCGCCGCCGCCGCCGCTGATAGGTTGGTAGGTAGGTCAAGTGTGGTATTGCTAGGCTATGTCAGTACCTAAGTAGGTACTACAGTACCTGGTACAGGTACCGTACCTTTAAATTAAAAATAAAAAAGAATACCTAATGACATTGAACGCTCACATAAAAAAGTAGTACATATTTAATACATATACCTAATGTGTCAGCAAATTGCTTAGCTTGCTGACATAATGCTACTCTAGCACTTGCCTCTACCAAATTGGGTAAGCTTCCTCTAGTCTGCTATTGTAATCTGTGAAGAACAACGAAGGTAACTAATGTAATAGTTGCTTTTCTGTTGGTACATTGTCAGTGCTAGAAGGCAGTATCTACGCGGCGCGGTGTCGTCGTTAGCGTGCGGCCTCTAACTGTGCTAAAAGGCGACAAGCACAAGCACACGACTCACACGACCGACTGTGAACATAACTACTTACTAACTAGCGACTGTAGCGAGCGATACAGCGATACCTAAATCCAACATTTTTATAACAAAGCGAAGTTTCTAAACGAGAAACAAATAAAGTTCGTAGAGTTGAGTGGGTAGGTTCCCTAGTTTACGTACCTACCTACCCACTTACAACATTCTTCACTTTATTAAGAGGAAAATTATGCTTATCGATACCTAGGTACTATTACCTAGGTAGGCAGGCACCCATTGAATTGGCTTAGCAACTTGGCAAGTTTTGAGTTTTATTCACAAAGAATATTACGACTAATATACCTATGAATAGGTAGGTAGCTACCTACAAAAAGAAAAGCAGTTTAATTTTTTTGTTATATGTACTTTTACCTAGGTATCACAGAATGGTAACATCCAGTAAATAAACTTTCGACAAATATCAAAAAAGACGGCAAAAAAAGGACAAGTCTCCAGTGCCAGGGCAAAATAAAAATTAAAAACTTTCGACTGGGCACGACACGATAGGATTGAACGATGTCGCACGCAGTACCTAGTAGCTTACCTTACCTACCTTACCTAACCTACCCCTGTCTGTCAGTAAACACTGTGCACTGTTTGAAATGTAATTGCCTGATCAACGTCTCTGACGAAGAGAAACATGCTGTGCTAAGCCAACCCCTTCCTACAGTGGTCACTGGGCACGGGGCACTGTGGGCGGTAAGATGATGTCTATGAGGAAGAGCTATCGGTGTCGGCGCTCGTCTCGTTACACGAGGGCCGCGGGGGATGGTACTTCTGCTCCGGAGGGTCGTCCTCCTGCAGGTTTATATCGCACGTCTGAGGCGGCCCTTCCAAGAAAATGGCGGTGCATTGCGCCTGTAATATTCAAAGGTGATAGATGAGATACTTCACTTCCCTTCTCAACTTCCAAACCGTTGCGAGTTCTGGAACATGTTTAATTTTGAAAGATAGAACATGTGAGGAGAGCCAGCCAACAGTCGTTTTTCAAATGGATATTGAAGCGGAATGATCAAACATACCTAAATACGAAACACAATATTAACGAACAGAGATGAGATCGATAGGTAGTGTACCTGCACGTCGAGCGCCGTGGCGAGCACGCGGCTGCGAAACAGCAGCTTGTGTCGGGAGTCCAGACTAGCGAGCGTGGGCGCCAGCGAACGGAAGAAACTCTCGTCATCGTCCTGCAGGGGCGAAGCCGTGCGCTTCAGCACGCCCAGCATCGATCGTTCGAATGCTGACATGCTGTCCTCCTCGTCCGTCTCAGAGGCCGCCGCCGCCGCCGCCGCCGCCGCTGCTGTAGACGCGACCGCAACTGCTGCTGCACGGACCGAGGTGTGCTTGATGCGCTTGCTCTTACGAATTTTGTCATCTACCGCCAGCTGGGGAGGTTCAATACATTTATTGCTTTTACGTGGTTTACATTAATTCTACATAGGTTTTGGGTGTAATTAGGTGGTATCTCAATGGCCCTGTATTCATTCAGACGTTTAGGTAGGTAATCTTAAAAAGTGCGTTTGCCGCAATATGCTTGCACGAAAACGGTTCTGTATGGTGAAGTAAATCAGTTTACCTCACATCAGAATGTTTTGTCTCTTCATCATCGGCTATAAACATTCTTGACTAAGCCACTATAAGAATTTCAATGAGACTTACTACTAATTCAACGAGGACACTTGAGGAATCTCAAACGTCGTTTGACTGAAAAAGATAGGAAGGTATCCCCCCCACCCCCACCCCCCTCACAGCTTTCTCGTAAAAATATGACGGTCATGAGTTTGATATTATGATTTCAAAATTTTACGATATTATAAAAGTAATGAAAGATAACGAGATACGTTTACTAGAGCGCACAATAGCTCCATTCGATGACCCTCGGGCCTCGGGTGAATGTCAGCACCAGCACGCAGGTACCTGGTGTTTGCGCACAGGAAGTAGCGGACGCGTGTGTCGCAGCGAGGGCTCGAGGAAAGTGAGCTGCTCCATGAACACGTACTGCGCCTCGGCAGAGCCAGTGCCAGTGCCAGTGCCAGTGCTGGGCCGCACGCGTGCCTTCACGAAGCAATCGCGAGCCGTGCGCCAACGCTGCTGCACTCGCTTCTCTGCAACATGCTCTACAATCAATGGAGGAAAACAAAATAAATCTTATAAGTAATAATCTTATTATAACTACCTAAAGAAGTTATCGCGATAAATGTTTATTTTTTGCTAATCTAAGTAGATCCATCCAAGATGCTGATTTACTAAATGGGCTCACGTCCTGAGTCCTGCCTGTGATCCCAACGCACAACGCAGTAAGTAGGAGGTATAGACATATTTTCACTCATATCTCTTGGTTACCTACTTGATCGTTTAGTAAGGAAGGTGAATTGAATTAATTACGTGATGAGGAGTAGTCGACCTATAGCTGAAATGATGATTTTGAATAGGTCGTCACGTCAGTGTATGTGTATGTATCCATAGTTCATACCTAATTCCTTTTGGTCCTCGTCAGTGTACTGCTCGAAATGGTCGAGCACTTGGTGGCAGACGGCAGTCCAGGCGAGTGCACGCTGCTTCTTGTTCTTGTAGTTGTCGTCTGTCGGTAGCCAGATGTTCGGGCGCGCGCGCACCGCCGCTATAACGTGCTCCGTGTCGATGAATAACCTGCTGCTGCGATCCATTCCGTTCTGAACTCATCCACATCCACATCTAGTCCGTTCCGCTATCGAGATAAGCCACCTTCGTTCGGCTAGACGTGTAAAGGTATCACCATGTATCACCTAGGTGCGTGGACTACCGGAAATCACGCTCTAAAAAGTATGAAACAAGAAAATATTCTCATCTGAAATTGTTATGCTATGACCACGGCTATCCTCTAAATATATACTTGTAGTTCGCCCCGAACTGAGATCTCGTGACAACTTGGACAAAAATGCTTTGTATGTTTGTATGTTTGTTCGACGAGTTCTTTTGAACCGCTTATCCGATCTTCGCAGAATTTGGTAGGTATACGGATAGTACTCTTAAGTTTTAGTGGTTTGTCAAATATAGTGCAAGCAAAGCCACGAGCAACAACTATATTTTTGCAGCTAACATCATAATAGGGGTTAGGTAGGTACATAATTACCCTATAAAAAACTGTGAATCTTAGATTAATAAATAAATAAATAAAGTCCAAAGGGGGCATAATCTGACCGAGCACTTGAGTCCTTGAACGTATGCAAAGGGTCAATAAATAGTAATTGAAATAAATTTCCATACAAAATTACAACTTTTATTATTTTAGTTTGCGACAACCCTAAGCGATTGTTTACTATTTGCGTAGACCCGTACACTTGCACTGCACACGTAGGTAGGTAGCTAGGTACCCTCCTACCGCGTTGCACGTACCTAACTACCTACACTACAGGTATGCTGATTGCTGCGTGTGTGTGTAGTGTAGGTATACCTATTACCCACACACACAGCAATCAGCAATCAGCACCTCGTTTCTTTAATGAAAAACTTCGAAATCTCAAAATTCGTAGAACAAACATTGTTCGTCATCATGACCTATTATAAAATACCTCCCTATCGGACTTATAGGGTAATTATGGTACACCGTGTGTACCTATAATTTTTGAAATGTGCTTGTTAAGCCCATTTGATATGTAGGTTGATATGTATGTACCCCACACGAAAGACGCAAGATTTAAAAAAATATTTTTTCTTTGCCATAGACGGGTAAAAATTATGAAACAAGAGGAGGAAGTATTCTCATCATAGGGGAGGTAGGAGGACCTACCTACTACAACAACTCTCTAACGGTCTAATTACGATAGGTAAAGGGGCTATTACACTAGGTATAGTATACACACGTACCACATAATATTTAGTACCTACAAGTATAGTAGTGGGTAATTACGAGTATATATACCTACTTGAAAACAGCAGCAGCACGCTAACAGCTAATAGTGATGTGACGTGAATTTCTTCAAACTCGAGTTAGGTAGGTACCTATTTGGGTTGAACCGTCTATAACTCGAGTTTAAAAACTCACTCGTCTGACTAAATATTATTTGTATGTTACCTGACAATCAGCAGAGACTGGAGTGGAGAGGCCAGGGGTCACGTGACGTCACAGTAAGCAGCGCGGCGCGGCGGACTCGATGCGTGCGCTCCGCTCCGGGTTGCGGGGAGTACTGCTGCCCGCACCCGCACCCGCGCCCCGCACCCGCGCCCCGCGACTGACGACCGACGCGACGTGACGACGAGAAGGGGAAAAAGATTGATATAAGTACCTACCTACCCCTACATGAAAGACTTCTTAGATCATTTTCATGATCACCAGACTATTGACTCGCTATCTAGGTAATTTCAAAACTAAAATTCTACAGCAGAAAGAAGATCCTTCCGATTTTCGGAAAAGAATCATTTTGAACAATGGTTGAGTTGAGTGAGATCATGTTGAGATACACTTTGCAAACTTTGCCCAACTCTATAATTTTTACTATTAGGTAGGTCAAAGCGTATTTTACCTAGCATAAAACTAAAAATGATTTTGCACTGTACCTACCTATAAACTAAGTACCTACCTATGATAAGATAAGACACCCCACTTCATGTAGTTGTACTATTTTTTTTATTTCACCTTTTGTAGGTGTAAGGGCCAAGGGTTTCGTCCAGTTAGACTTACTTGTACCCTTACAGATGAATGTTGTTTATGTGGCACTCACTGGTATCACGAGCACTAAGCACGGCAAAGTAATAACACACGAACTTCACAGGTAATTAGTTTATTTAAGGGACAACAAGGTAAAGGTTGGCGAATCCTTCCTTGGTGTTTGCGTGTTCCCTGTTCGCGAGTTAAAACCGTACTCAAGTGTATAAATGTAAATGTTAAAAATGCAGCGCGTGCAACCTAAACTAAATTGCCGCGTGCGCAATTGCCAAATGTCGCGGTGAAACCGTACATGTTGGCAACCCCAAAAGAAGATAAAAGTAAGTTAAAGACTACCAAGGAAAGATAAGCCAGTACAAAATAAAGTATGTAAAGTAAATCAAAATGAAGTAAAATATAAAGTTGTATAGTTAGTTAAATCAAAATGAAGTAAAATAAAGTAAAGTAAAATATAAAGTTGTATAGTTAGTTAAGTTAATAATCATCAAAAGTAAACGAAATGTTATCTTTGCCCTTGGTAGGCGATGGTGGGCGCTCGGTCCGGGTCCGTGGCGGCTGCATTGCCGGGGATGCTGCGTGGCCGGGCGCTTTCTGAATGACCCTCTTCGGATTAGGTCGTTGTTGTAGCTCTATATCATTTGGATCTCTAGAGCGCTCTCTACTCTTCGCCAGTAAGTTTGGTAGATGCCTTTTGATCATCCAAATGATGATGAAGATGACAATGATAACAATTGCGAGGATGGTGTAGCAAACTATATATTGGTGGATGTCATGGGTCGTCATCGTTTCGGGGAGGATTTCTCTTTCCTTTTGATACAGAAGTCGTCTGTCAATGTCTTGGATCCCCTCCGCTGGTTCTAGGATGTCCCATGGCATCTTGTGATACGTAAGGTTCACAATGCTGTTTACTGTTGAGTTCAACAGTGAGATGTTGAAGTTAGACTCCATCTTCATGTTGGTGTTGTACTCGTTGCGAGAATAGATGGTGAAATCGTTCGATTGTAACAAGCATCCTTGCTTTAGAGTTACAATGCCTGATGAAGTCATAACATATGAACTGACGTCATTGTCGCATACAGTGCGCAAAGTGCAAGTTCCGCAACAAACTGCCAGCCATGTGTTTGGCGAATTTAACTCTACCCAGGCGTCACTGCATGACGTTCTTCTGACGTCACAGGGAGTGCTCGAACTATGGCTTAGTATTCTTGCTTCGCATGGAGCGTTCTTGCTCTCTAAGCTGTATATTGGCAAGTTTTCGTTACATACTAAGCGATCTTGTTTCATTACAGTGCACAGTTTTATCTCCTTTTCAGATGGTAAGATGTAGGAGTTTTTCTTAAAGTTTACAGCAATATACTGTGACTGTAGTTGTATGATGGCGAATTCTGTCTCGTTCCTCACAGGTATAGGAGTAACTTTGTATAGCAGAAAATCTTCATCGGTTGTTAATGGGATATGGACTTCAAATAGGAAGTAGTTGGAGGTTACTCTAGCCTTCACATAGAGTATCTTGTAGATTTCTTTGATGTCTTCTTTGACGTTCTCTAATGGCAGTGATAATCTTTTTGGAAGGCTTCCAGCTATGCCATTTAGTTGTTCCACCAGGTTAACAGGCGTCAATAAATGTACATCCATATGCCCCTTGTACACGTTGGTTAGCGTGTCAAACAGTAGTTCTTGCATTTCTCTCAAGTTTTTGAGCAGCAGGTAAGTTGCTAGTGATGCAGAATTAAAATAGTTCGAAGCCATGACGATCTCCATATCTGACTCAACCTTTACTAGATTAGAGTTAGTTTCGTTCATGAAGCTGTCAACCATATTGAGTTGTTTGTGAATGTTTTCTTCAGTTTTCTTTAGCACCTTGTTCTCCAGCTCCACGATGGACGTTTGATTTTTCATTAAACCAAGTAGGTAGTTCTGGTTGTTTTGAATATTCTTAATGTCTTGGTGGTATTTGTCGGCGAAGTCTTGATCAAGAACACCGAACAGGCTATTCGCAATGGAGCCAATGCCGTTGACCAGTCCTCTCTTCTTGCGACTGCCCAAATGTTGGTGAGGAGTTAGTAAGATGCTGTTGTAGTGTTGTAAGAGTTCCATTTCATGAGATAATTGTCCAAGTGTCGTTTGACAGTATCTCGGGTCAGTTTTGTAGCAAAGGTTGGTTAAGTTGTGAAAATAGTTTTCTACACGTTGTATACCATCCCAGTAGTTAGTTAAGTTATAATACATAAGAAGTATCCATTCGTCATGAATTGTTTGCATTTTGCCGATCGCATCATAATAAATCGGTCGGTCGGGCTCAAGGCTTGTAATGTGAGCGCTTGAGCGCGTGCCACTGCCGGCGCTATGTACTCCTGTTACTAATGTAAACAATGTTATCAGTAATGTTGTAAATATTTTACTAGCGGTTCTTTTTGTTTTGCGAGTACTTGGAGCTGTTTGGGTTTGTTTAGTCGGCGATGTCTCATCCTTTTCATCTCTCTGTGGTGGAGTCTCCGTTTCTATGGGGAGTGGTGAAAGTTTCACGACGGGGCGCTTAAGTATCCCTGATTGAGTTTTAATTGTTGTTACTCGAACCAGACCGTCGGAACCAGGATGAAGCTCTATGACTCGCCCCATGGCCCATTTTCCGGGAGGCATGTTATCCTCTTTGATCAACACGATGTCACCCTGTTGAATGTTTTTTAGTGGTTTGTTCCATTTACTGCGACTCTGTAGTTGTGTAAGGTATTCGTTGGACCAGCTTTTCCAGAACTGCTGTAACATGTTCTCAGTCAGTTGCCATCGTCGACGAATATCAATGGTTTTGATGTCGCTGTAGTCGGAAAGAGGTAAGGTGAGTATCGGGCTGCCGGTAAGGAAGTGTCCAGGGGTCAGATAGTTGTAAAATTCTTCCGGGTCTTCTGTAAGTGCACATAAGGGCCGGGAGTTCATGCAAGCCTCGATCTTCGTGAGTAGTGTTGTAAACTCCTCGTATGTGAGTTTTTGTTCGCCAAGTACACGTCGTAGGTGGTATTTCAAGGACTTTACTGCTGCTTCCCAGAGACCGCCTGCGCTTGGCCAAGCTGGAGCGTTGAAGTGCCATTCGACTTCCAGTTTTCCGATCTCGGTGAAGAATTCTGGTGATAGAGTTTGTCTGAACTCTTCAAATTCCTTGCGTAACACCTTGGCTGCCCCAATGAAGTTGGTACCGCAGTCGGAGTAGACGTGTTTTGGAGTGCCGCGCCGAGCACACATTCGTTGGAATGCCGCTATGAACGTTTCAGTGCTGAGGTCCGACACGAGTTCAATGTGCACAGCTTTTGTTGCCATGCACACGAAGATTGCAATGTAGCCTTTGGACGTTTTCACACCTCTTCCTTTATTTAGTTTGACATCCACATGACCTGTGAAGTCAACGCCAGAATGTGTAAACGGTCTTGAGAGTTGTGCTCTTTGTTTAGGTAGGTCGCCTAAAAGTTGATAAGTTTCTGTTGGCTTGTGGCGGTGACAGGTGACGCATTGGCGTAGTCTGGTCTTGACTGCTCGGTTGCCCCCGACTATCCAGTAACGCTGTCTTATGTAGGCTAACGTCAGCCGGGCGCCTCCATGTAATACTCTGGAATGAGCTTGTTCTATAAGCAGTTGAGTGAATCTTCCATTTTTTGACAAAATTATCGGATTCTTCATCTCGAAAGGTAAGTTTGAGTTTTTAAGACGACCACCAACACGAATGATATCTTTTTTGTCCAAGTATGGGTTAAGTTTGTACAAAGGACTTTTAATAGACACCGTTTCCCTTTTTAAAAGTTGTCTGTATTCTTGTTCGAATTCTAGGTGCTGAATATGTTTTATTATTAGTTCATTCGCTGCAGTCAGCTCGTTGGTAGTTAGGTAGTTGGTGTCAGCTTTTGAACTATTAAGTGCAGTTGCACTAAAGCGTTGTACCCATGCCGTCACACGTGTTATGTGAGACAATGAACTGTGTTTGTTTACAAGTTCATCAATAAAATGTGTCCCGTGATTTTTCACTAGGGCTGTCACCGTTGGCTCGAGTCCTGTATTCGTTGTATGTAGACACATCGGGACTTCCTGATTTTCTAATGTCTGTATAAAATCAGGTCCTTTCCACCAAAGGTCGAAGGTTAGTAATTTTGTTGCGTACATTCCTCGTGATGCACAATCTGCAGGGTTGAGTTCCGATTTTACGTAGTGCCAGTTTTCAGCCGGTATGACCTGTTTGATCTTGCTCACTCGGTTGGCAACGTATCTCTCCCACCTGGAGATGTCTCCCTGCAGCCAGGCGATTACGACTTGGGAGTCGCTCCAAGCCTGTACCCTGATTGTGTGTCCCTTGAAGGCTTCTAAAGTTTTCTTTGTCAGTTGTGACAGTAGAAGGGCGCCGCAGAGTTCCATTCGAGGCAGTGTAATTTTCTGCGCAAGCGGAGCAACCCTAGTCTTAGCTGCAAGTAAACTTATTGTAGGTATACCTTCGTTGGTAACACGACTGTAGATGACGCACGAATACGCTTTTTCGCTAGCGTCGCAGAAACATAGTAAGTCAATGTTCCCTTGCGTCCATCCTAGCCATCTGTTTAGTTTGATTGTTTTGATTTGTCGAAGTTCATTTTTCAGTTTTAACCATTCTTGTTGTAACTCGGTAGGTAAAGTCTCATCCCAAGTAAGTTTACTTGTCCAAACTCTCTGAAATAGCATTTTGGCTGCCACAGTTATTGGCGCCAACCATCCCAGCGGGTCATATAGTTTTGAGATCTCAGATAGAAGATGGCGTTTAGTTAGTTGTTGCCGAGGTTTTTCTTCTAAGTCCCAATAGAATGTAAATGTGTCACTTTTAGTGTTCCAACCGAGTCCAAGGGTCTTTTTTGTTTCTTCGTGTTTAAAATCAAATATTTGTTCAGTTGAGATTTGATCCTTACTCAAGTTTTGTAGTAAAGACCTATCGTTAGATGACCACTTCCGCAAGTTCATGCCGGCGCTTTGTAGTAGTTTAATGAGTGACGACTGTAATTGTTGCGCTTCGGAGATAGTGTTGTGGCCACTAATTAAATCATCAACATAGAACTCATTTTGTAGTGTTTGAGCAGCATCGGGATATTTGTGTCCATCGTCTATAGCTAGCTGCTTCAATGTTCTCATGGCGAGCCATGGTGCACTCTTCATACCGTAGGTCACGGTACATAAGGCATAATCTCTAAGTCTCTCTGAGGGCGAGTTTCGCCAGATGATTTTTTGTAGCGGTTGTTGTTCATCTGCGATCCAGATACAGCGGTACATTTTTTCTATGTCTGCAGTGTATGCATATCTGTGTGTTCGCCATTTCAGGATAAGAGCTTGAATGTCTTTTTGCATGTTAGGGCCTTTGTCTTGTAAGCTATTAAGACTGTGACCACTTGATGTTTTTTGAGAGGCGTTGAAAACCACTCTAAGTTTGGTTGTAGTTGAATGCTCTCGCAGTACACCATGATGCGGGAGGTAGCACTCTGGTTTTGTTTTTAGTGAGGGTGCTGGTGCCATATGCTGAAGGTCTGTGTACTCCTTTATAAAATCTCTGTACATACGCGCGAGATTAGCGTTTCTTTCCAGTCGTTTCTCAAGCTGTAAAAATTGAGAGACGGCAATAGAACGGGAGTTGCCTATTTTTTCTGTGTAGTTTGGAACGAAGGGCATTTTCACAATGTATTTACCATCTGAGGCTCGCTGTACTGTTTTCACATAGTATTCTTCGCACTGATCGTCTTTAGATATATCCACTTGGCTGTCCTGAGTGATGTCCTCGTGCTCCCAGAACTTACTAATGCTGTTGAAGTCGACTAGAACGGTGTGGCAGTTAAAAGTTTGCATTTTGCCACACAGAATCCAGCCTAAATGTGTTTGTTGTGCAACGGGAGCTTGTTGATTTCCTTTCAGGACTCCATCTAGGATAACATTTGAGTATATGTCGGCTCCAAGTAATAGATCGATAGGACGTGATTTGTTGAAGTCAGGATCAGCGAGCTTTAAGTTCTCTAAGTGTGGCCAGTTTGGCGTATCGAACGATGAGTTTGGTAAGTTATTTGTAAGTTTTTTCAGAATGAGTGCTTCAGTTTCAAAAGCGTAGTTCGAATGTAGTGACTTGCAGCTTAGTTGTAGGCGTCCTTTGCATTCTCCTGAAAGCGCTCCGACTCCAGATATGGTTGCGTTCATCCGTTTTCTAGGCAGTCGAAGTAGTTGAGCGGCTTGCTCAGTAATCAAGTTCACTTGTGAACCTTGATCCAGGAGAGCACGGAGTGTGACGTAAGTACCACTAGAAGATTTTATCTTAAGTTGAACCGTCGTCAAAAGTATCTCCAAGTCCTTAGTAGCAAGATGGTTAGAGCTTTGTTGGAATGAAGATGATGTGGAAGCCGTAGCCTTATAGTTGTGTAACATCGTATGATGTTTCTTTTTGCATTCTTTGCAAGTTTTTTCTGACGAGCATTCCAGGTCGCCGTGACTGTATAGACAATTTTTACATAAATGCAATTTTGAAACAAGGTAGTTGCGCTGTGTTGTATCCATGTCGATGAACTTTGGACATTGCATCAGCACATGTCTTTTTTCGCAATGCGGGCATTGACCAAAAGACGTATGTAAAGTTTTAGTATAATATTTCTTATGCTCGTAGTTATTTTTCTTATAAGATGAATGTGAGTTAGTGGAAGATTGTTGAGTGGAAGCAGCTGGTTGTTTTGGCATTTCTTTCTTTGCCATTTTCATGCCTTCGTAAGCCATGAATTTTCTTTCTAGAAAGAAAAGAAATTGATCTAGATGTGGTAGTTCTCTATGATCTTGCAATTCTTTCATGTAGTCGGTGTATGTGGTGGCGTCTAGTTTCTGCGACATTAGATGCACGATGAGTGGGTCCCAGGTGGCTGTGTCTAATCCGATGTTCGACAATCCGTTCATACACTCCGTGATGACGTCATGCAGCTTCTTCAATGTAGGACTATCAGGTTGGCTGATAACCGGTGAATTGAGCATCGTATTGACAAAAGAGGTGAACTGAAGACGAAGGTTGTCGTAGCGTTGAGACAGTATGTCCCAGCAAGAGTTGTAGTTGTCAGCACTGATGTTGAGATGCTGTACCAATCGCTCAGCCTCACCACGCAACCTTGTCTTGAGATGTTGCATCTTTTGAGCTTTGTTGATCATCGGGTTGTTATGGATGGTTTCTAAGAAAAGATCTTTGAAAGAGATCCACTTTGAGTAGTTGCCGGAAAATTCAGGAACCTCAATCTTCGGTGTTGATTTTTGGTAGTGCATCGTTGACCAAATCTTAGTGTTGATGTTTTTCTTTAGGTCGTCGTACTGATCTTCCATCGACACAAACATGTTGTAGTAGGTGATGTCAGAGCCTTTAAGTATAGCCTCCAACTCCCAGTGAAGTTTGTCGATGACGTCCCACTTAGACTTTAAAATGGAGAGGTGATCTTCTAACTCCCACTTCTCCGTTACAGTTTTCAAATCCACTTTAGACATGGCACGGTCAAGAGCCTTGAAGTTACACTCTTGCCGTGTTAGTAGAGATTTTAGAGGTTCGTCAGCGGCATCATCCATGGTGCTGCTTAGATCAAATCTTATAGCTTTGCGCTCACGTAGTTGAAGCAATAAGCTTTCCATATCATTCTTAGTCTTCAGATATAGTTGCTGAGTTTTGTTGAAAACATCTTCCGTAAAGTAGTTATGAGACTTATCCTCAATAGTCTCGAGGAGGGTCACATGACGTTTCTGAAAATCCCGCCATTGATTTTTGATAGACTGGATACGAATACCTAGATATTCCTCCGTTTTTCTAGTCTTACTGTCTTTCGCAAAGTTAGAACAGAGAGTCTTTATGCTGTTGAAACACTCTTCTTGTACTTTCAGTACTTCCATGTTGATGCAAGTTAAGTTAAGTAATGTATTGAAGTTAAGTGTTTCAGCTCTGGTACGTAGTTGACGGTAACAGAGCCAAAATTTTATGTTAGTTAGCTTCTAGCTCCGACACGTAGTTGACGGTGACAGAGGAGAGCAGGGTTGGTTCACGACGAGAAGGCGACAGAGTTTCCGCGGTCTTCTGATCGATGTAGGTATTCAGCTTCCTGACTTATATGACAATAATACGCGCCTTCTCAGTTTCACTGGTGATTCCCGCTGGTGGGAGGCCAACTCAACCGATTCGCTATCGTCAAAGAAATAATCAAAAAAGCATAAATACCTCGTTTCCTCGTAGGACCAGATGTATCCTTGATGAGGGGGGGCGTTTGAAGGACCAAAATGTAAGGGCCAAGGGTTTCGTCCAGTTAGACTTACTTGTACCCTTACAGATGAATGTTGTTTATGTGGCACTCACTGGTATCACGAGCACTAAGCACGGCAAAGTAATAACACACGAACTTCACAGGTAATTAGTTTATTTAAGGGACAACAAGGTAAAGGTTGGCGAATCCTTCCTTGGTGTTTGCGTGTTCCCTGTTCGCGAGTTAAAACCGTACTCAAGTGTATAAATGTAAATGTTAAAAATGCAGCGCGTGCAACCTAAACTAAATTGCCGCGTGCGCAATTGCCAAATGTCGCGGTGAAACCGTACAGTAGGTAGGTACCTAGCTACCTACTAGTCTATAAACCGGTACCTAGGTAGGTAGGTGCTCTTATTGCGCTGCGCTCCAAAAAGATAAAGTAGATCGTTCCAATAAGAAAATGGCGTTGTAATTATAATTGTAGGCAGTCATTGTAAAATGACTATGATGAAAATATTCTTTTGGCAACAAAGATTTTGTTTATTTGTTTTCGTTAGCGCGATCCGGTTTTTATCATTTTAGCGGTGACATTTAGGTAAGAGTTATTTTTTGATAATCTTAAATAGCATAGAAAACGTTTTTAAAGCTTTGGGTACACAGAGCGTTTAATATGCATGCATGGATGGATGGAATTCATCTTTCAACCCCTACATAAACTAGTTTATGCAGGTAGGTATCGTCCACGGCCTGCGAGTTTGGTACCTAGGTACCTTTTTTATAGCAAATTCTGATACATAATATGATGTACGTATTTGGCTGTAATGTAACACAACGCAACGCAACGCAAAACACTCCGACTGAACGCGTGGGATTGATAGCGATGATGATGAGAGTTTCGGTACGATAAAGCGGGGGTTATAATAGAGTTGAGATTACTGGCACGACTAGAATTTATTTACAAATAAAAACTACATTACTTAATGTAACCTTACCTAACTTACTTAGGTATCTATTATCTAACCTTAACGAATCCTTACGATGTTATTGTAACGGAGAACGCACTGGATATTGGTTTGACTATTAGACTTTGCTTGATAGTTTTTTTTCCAGCTTTAAAATTTTTGTTATTCCACTTCAGGGTCATGAATATTCTTAGTCTAACGAACACCTTCAGCAGATAGTCGAACGGGAAGCAGGAGCACTGGCACGACGACTTCGGCAGCGGGATCACCTTCAGCAGCGAGAATATCTTACTGCCGGGCCGGTCCTCGATGCTCTTCGCGAAACGCTCCGTGAATACCTCGTCTAGTTTCTCGACGTACCCGTACAGGACCTGAGAGGGTAACTTCAACTTGTTGTAGAAAGATGCCTTCTTGTTGTACGCCTCAAAGTGCGGGAAGAGGTCGGTCTGGTCGAGCGTGGGCAGCAGCTTTAACGCGGCGGTCATCTCTTTGCAGCTGTGCTTCTCGGAGCACTTGTACAGCAGGTAGCTGGTGACGTACTTGAGCGTGTGCGTCTCTGGCAGGTCGAGTTGAGGCTCGCTCTCGGAGCCGAGCGCGACCAGCGAGGGCGGTCCTTCCGAGAGCGGCGTTATCATCTTGTTGCTGATGATCTCGTCCGTCTTCAGCAGGATCTCGTAGATGTCGGGCTCGCGCTCGCCTTCGGCTGCGCTCTTCATCATGTTCACGAGATACATCTCGGAGAAGGCACGCATGAACTGGATCGGCAGTGGCTCGGGGCTGTGCCCGCCGGGCTGCTGATGCCGGATCGCGTCGAACAGTTGGTCGAGGCTCTGCCGGCTCAGGCGCCGCGTAAAAATGCTCTGGAAGCCCTCCGTCTTCATGTCTTCGAAGAGCCGCAGCACCGACTGGATCGTAATCTGGAAACTAAGGAAGGTATCGCTCTGGCCGGAGTTGTCTCGTCCGGTGTTGCGATTGGTGGACTGCATGCATGCGAACATGTTCTGGCACTCCTTCAAGGTTTCCTTCTGATCGTCGGTCATTTTGAAACACGCTTGCGTTTTAGCGGACTTGACTTCGGTCGAGTTGAGGATGTCGAACAGCTTGTCCATGGTCAGCAGGAACTTGGCGGTGGCGCGCGCGTTGTCGGTTATCTTCCCGAAATCGATGTACGTCTCGAGCGCCGCGTACACCGACTTACTGAACACCTGCACCGCCAGGAGCACCTTCTTCCTCTCGTTGTTGTTCGGTTCCACGTGAGACTTGGTTATCTTAGGGATCAGCATTACGTTCTTCTCCTTTTGATATTCGTAAAGTTGCTCGATGTAGTACCACGATATTACGTTTCGGTCGAGATGAAAGTTACTAGAGATGAGGTCGTTCCGCAAGCACTTCATCAGATGAGGAACGTCCAAGATATAGTAAATCTTGCGTTCGTCAACGAAGAAGTAAGGCGATGCGACGGTGACGTTCTTTATGGCCTTAGCGTACTTGTCGTAGTTGGATCCCTGGCCGGAGACGAGGGCCTTGACCTCAACGCCGAGCTCGATGAGCTTGCGGATGACGTCATCGAGCCACGAGTCCAGCTCGACGTATTGCTCGGCGCTCGCAAGAAAAGAGTACGCCACCGGCTGCTGCCACTCGACGTACATGCCTTGCAGCTCGATCGCAAACGCGATGCTTGCCAACTCGGGTGACACGACGCCATTAACGCTCTGCAAACCGATCATGTCGTCCGACTTGGGCTCGTAGAAGAGATTCCGCTTGAGCACCATCTCGTCAACGCACAGCGTGCAGTACTTTGCCTCCGGAGGTAGCGACTTGAGCTTCAGCTTGAGGCCGTGCAGCACCTGCGTGTCGAGCCGCGGTGGGATCTGCAGCTTGAGGCGGCGGATGGTGCTCTCGCTGGGCAGCTTCAGCGCCGACTGCAGGCAGCGATACGCGTGTGGACTCGAGTAGTGCAGGTTCAGCGCAAACGTTTTGTATTCAGAGTCGAAGCGATTACCCTTGAACTTGCTCTTTATCTTGTTCTGCCACTCGATCAGCTTCTGAAACCTCCGCGAGATGTCGTCGTCGGGATCGGCGGTCGCGAGCGCGACCTTCTGCTCCACCTCCTTTTCCATCTTTTCGATCTTTTGCTCTAGCCGTTTGCGCTTGGTCTCAGAGAGGTGCAGCTCCTTGCGCAGCTTGCGCTTCAACGGACACTCCTTGAAGTCGGCAACGGAGCCCTTGGAGGTCTGCGTGGACTTGGAGACGAGCATCGGTAGCTCGAAGAGGCAGTCGGGTGAATCGGGCTCCGCCTTGATGAGCACATCGCACAGCACGGCGCGTTCTGCAAGTGGCGGCGCCGGCAGCACGGCCTCCTCGAGCTGGTTCGGCAGCATGCGAGTCGGCGTCGCCTCATCGCGCAGCAGCTTCAGCGTCTTCACATTCATCTGCGAATCTTCGAAGTGTCTCGAACAGACTAGGTAGCTTTTAACGTTCAAATCATCTCTATAGAGTAGATCTTCTCTGCCGATTGTCACTAACCACTCTCGGCGTCTGAAACAAAAACAAACAGAAATAGGTAGGTACATAAAGAAGTAAGATGTACATGTAATTTAGTCATTTATGCTGTACATAACGGACGCAGGTAACGACGTACATAAGCGTACGGGAGTTTTTTCATGATTTTTTTGTAAAATTATCTGTTGCATAACCCACTGTGCGTAACAAACACCCCTTTCCATTTGCATCCCAGCTGAATTGATAGTAGAAATTAAAATTTGGGAGAATGTCAAACAACGAAAATCCAAAAAAAAATATACACAAAAATTTATTCATACATTACAATATTACACACATACTAATTATGCATTACCTAACTGCAAAATATATTTATAAAAAACTTAATAATACAAATTCAATTCGATTATTTTTTTAAAAGGTCATTCAATTTATAAAAGCTCCAATGGTACCTACTAAGGTGAAAATTCCCAAATTTAGTAGGTAAATTGACCCAAGTGAATTTTTATGGCTTGTTTTATCATTTGTAAGACTAGATACCTAGGTAGTTAAGATAAAGTACCTTCATCTATATACCTCAATTTTATGAAATAAACTCAAAATGATCCTCTAAAATAAATAAAATAATTAGGTAAAAACGTATTTTTCATCATTTCTGCTCAGAACTATAATTAACTTAAAATCCGGGTCGTAAATATACCATGTACGTACGTTACGTACGGTTACGGTACGGTACGGCCTTTTGACCGGAAATAAATTTGAGAATAAACGTTACCTACCTCCTAGGTATAAGATAAAAACATCTTAGCATAGCATCAATAGAATATGCTACAAATCTACAAAAGTAAATAATTATACCTACCTAATTAAAATCCAAAATCTTGTGATTTATATAGTCTTTGTCACTGGATATTTTCAATTCCGTGAAAAGTGTGAAAACTCTCAACTCAAACTAGACTAGACTCAGCCAGCAGCCAGCGCCCAGCAGCCTGCTGAAATCTAGTAATAATATATTCTGTGCCTTGTTAGATAGAAGGCAGTGTTGCTTGTAAGTAGGTATATTATTATGTCGCTTACTACATAATAATTAATCTGTGGAGCTCCGCCCATGTCATTTGACGTGCCGGTTCGGTGTTGTTGTCATCCATCTACTTGCTGCTACACTTCTGCTACATACAACACCCGGCATGTTGGCCGCCGAGCCGCGCCGTTCACTTTCATTGATCCGCGACAGACAACACGCTCGGTCGTGCGGCCACAGATTAAACAAGTTATGCAGTACCTACCTAGTACAGTACCTTACCTATTTATGTTGAGTCGATGGCGCGCGGCGAGGAGGTTGTGACCGGTGTGCTGCCGCCGCCGCCACCAAAACAAGCATGACAATGACTCACCGGTCGAGATCCTTCGGAAGCGAAAAGAATGTTAGGTCCGGGATCTTTCTACTAGAATTCAAGCAGCCGTTTACGACGCAGTATCGCCTTCCGGATCTGCGACTCGTCTCCATGGAGGAGCTGAGGTTGCTCCGGCTCGTTTTATGCACCGAAGACTATGTTTTGTTGGCTGACCGTGAAATGGGGACCTACGTCACTGTTCGCGCGCGGCGAGCTACTGACGCACGTGACTCCCGCCGGTAGGCAGCGCGCGGGGGTGGCGGGGGGGCCTTGAGTGAAACAGCCCGGTCGAAGGGGCATTGATCCGCCGCATGCGCGGGAATGAGATAGCACGTGACTGTACGACATAGCTCTCGGCCTAGCTTTCGCCGTAGCTGCACCACTCGCATATTCCCGGACCCTATTGCAATGTCTTGTGATGGTTGGGTGGGTGTGCCCTAGCCCTTGTAGGTAGGAAGAGGTAGGAAGGTACACTAAGTAGGTACCTGCCTACCTAATACCGCGTGCACACTATGCCCATGCCGCTGCCGGCATCCATTAGCTAGATGGCGCATGGCGGCGGCGGCGCCATGCGCCATCTAGCTAACTTAACCTACCAGTCTAATCTGAACTACCTACCTACAAAATCATTGAAACTCTAAGAAATGGTAGCTCACGTTATACTGGGTTTGCCAATTTTATAATTTTTACAACAACTCAAAAACTAATAGACCTAGAATAAAAATAAAAACGGTTTGGAATGTCTAAACAAAACCCTATCATATGACACCCCACTTGATATTATTGTACGACTTTTGTTTTTTACTCCCTTTGGACCCTCATAACTTCACGACCCCTTGACCGATTTACTTCATTTAACAAACCAGTAAAACTTAAGAGTACTACCTATCAGTATACCTACCAAATTTAAAAAAAAATACAAACATACAAAAATACAAAGCATTTTTGCTCACGTTGTCATTAGGTAAGATCCTCGTTCGCTTCGCTCACTCGATCAATAAAACAAACCTACAAATAGGCGTCTTAGTGTTAATATCCTTTTAGCTACCCTTGACCCTTGTATATAATATCATTGTTTATCATCTTTTATTTATATGAATAACATAGAAATTTAACTTTGTACATACATATTCCCTTTTGTATATAGGTAGGTACCTATTTTTCACCTTTGTTTATATTGTTTTTTTTTTTTGTGTATCCCTAATCTTGCTGATCCTTTTTCCTAACCCGCATGTCCGCTTTTTTATAATAATATAATGTTTCCCTAATTTTTTACGCAAAATGGCTAATGCACATCAGCGCGACGCCAACAACAAAAAAAAAAAAAAGATAGGCTTCTGCCATTTTAGTTCGTAGGAATAAGACTGGCCAAAATTAACCTAAAAATTCTGTTCTGTCCTGTCCTGTCTCTGTCACTTCTGTTCTGTCAGTCGATGGTGGTTGGTGTTGTGTTTTTCTTTCGTTTAGTTTAGTATATTTAAAAGTCTCAGCTTTTCGTGTTGTGTGTGCGTCAAAAAGTTTTTGCATTACATAGGTGCCTAAATTTGACGTGTTTGTGCATTGGTTCGGTTACGGCAATAGTTCCACTGAGAAGCGAAGCATCGAATGAGTACACGGTACTTCTATCTGGAGGTTGAGTAAGTGCCTATTTATCGCACACATTGCACAATATTTACTAGTACCTATCTCATTAAAGAGTATATTCATGGTGGATAGGCTAGCATTGTCCTGTCTCCCATGGTGTTCGTAGACCAAATGTCTACTTGCTCGGCGGGCTTGTTCCCGCAACTAGGGGCCCTTGTTATGTGATGATTGGTGAACGACTATGACTTCCCGGTGTTCCGAGATAAAGTGGTCGTGTAGGCGCCTTCAAGCATCCTCTGCACAGGGGACTCTGCAGGTAACAAGCAGCATGTAAAGGTGTTTGTTTAGAGTGAGTGACCCATGAGCTAGAGTTTGCATTCACAGAGTAGCTCGGATATAATGCTGGGAATGCCTCCTTGGACTGTCAGCAATCTGGCATACTTGCCAAGTAGTTTTGGTGTAGTTGTTCAGTTTGAGCGTCGACTTGACTAAAATTGTAAGAGAGTCTTATGCTCTGGTCTGGCTCGCTGCATTTTGAATAATTTTCTAGCCAACGTTTCGGTTAATCTCTTAGTTGTTGTAGCTCTCAAGAGTTACTTCCATTAATCCTCAACCAGGACTTGCTTAGACCAAAATTGATCTAAGATTTTGTATTCAAGGAAAGCTATGAATTCAATACTTTTAATGCTCGATGATGATCAATAGCACAATGGATGGTCATTTATGCTCAGTGAGGTGATCGAATGTGAAATTCCTCAACATAAGCTCCTTCACAAGGAGCCCACTACTATTGGAGTACTACAAATGTTTCAATACTAATGGGAGACCCTTGGAACTGATTGTAAAATATAGCAGCACGCAATATTCAGCCAGTGAACAAGTATCAGACTAGGTAATAGTGAATGATGGCAGGTGTCGGGCGGACAGTGTACTGAGCGTGCGAGAGGCGAGCGCGGCGGCGGCGCGCGCTGTTGGCGGAGAGCGCGCACAGAGCGCGCTGCACGCGGACGTGCTGCGCGCGGACGTGCTGCGCGCGGACGTGCTGCGCGAGGACTCGCACCGCGCCGTGCTGCGCGCGCCGACTGACCGCGTCACCGAGCTGCGCGCCGCGCTCGCGCTCGCGACGCAACTCACCGTCCGAGCCGCGGCACCCGCGCTCATTCTGCTCCTGTGAACCAAACACCACATCTACATTGGTACTTATTACGTTCACTCCATGTTTGTTCCTCTGTGGCTGAACCACAGTTTAGTACTCAGATGCTATAGTTCGAAATAATACCTACCTAAAGTCTACTTTCATCGGAATATATGTATATATATTTAGTACCTCAAGAGATATCCTTTTAATTAACAATTTATGTGGTCCGGCCGCCAGGCAGTGCTCTCTGGCCGCGCCACCTCAAATTAAATGAGAGTATTATGAACTATTAATAAATCAATATCCAGATCAATATCATATTGGCAAACCCAGTATAACATGAGCTACCATTTCTTGGAGTTTCAATGATTTTGTAGTTCAAGTAAGACTGGTACATAGCTATACGGCAATTTCGAAGCGATTTGCAAAGTTTATTACAACCATTGGTCAATAAAAATTGTTTGGGTTTTATTAACCTCCGACCATCACGAGATCTCAGTTCGGGGCCAACTACTAGTTAATCAAAATGAATAGTTTCTTGAGAGAAAAAAGTATCAATGAAGAGTAGAGAAAAGGTACTATTATATAAATTGATTTATGGATAGTTAATATTAAATATTGCAAAATTTACTTCCTGCAGAGTATACCTTCCAGCCGGACCACACCCTACCACCAATAACTCCTAAACTAAAACTAAACCAAACTAATAACTAAAGGGGTTTATTGGACCATATTTGTCATATGCAAGGTACTCTTTAGGTAGTTTTTTTCGGGATATTGATTTATTAATAGTTCATAATACTCTCATTTAATTTGAGGTGGCGCGGCCAGAGAGCACTGCCTGGCGGCCGGACCACATAAATTGTTATTTAAAAGGATATCTCTTGAGGTACTAAATATATATATATATATTCCGATGAAAGTAGACTTTAGGTAGGTATTATTTCGAACTATAGCATCTGAGTACTAAACTGTGGTCCGGCCACAGAGGAACACACTCACTCCATACGTTGCTCAAGTTTGTCTTTCAACATCTTTTGAAGCATCTCATTGACGGACATCGTGGCTCGATCGGTAGCAGCTCTGCCTTCCATGCTGCGGGTCCTGGGTTCGATCCCCACCGAGAACAAACGTTTGCGTGTGGCACATATCATAAGGATGTATTTACAAAAAAAATGTATGTAAGAATTCTATCAGCAATCTAGTTCCCATAGTACAAGCTTTGCTTAGTTTGGGACTAGGGAGCATTATGTATGTCCAAGAATATATATTTATTTATCTACATTAATGGTAGGACATGCGTTAACATTAAACTGCTAGCGCTTGATTGAGTTGGTTTGGAATGTATAATCGCATTAATGACCGTAGCTGTATTGTTTGAAGGTACCATGATGTCGTCTCGGTCGGTGAGCACGTTCGGTGGGAATGGCCAGCACGTGGTGATAGTGGCTAGTGAGACGGAGCTGTCGACTCCGAGCACGGTGCGGCTGCCGGCGCCGGAGCCTGCGGTCGGGCTCATCACGCCGAGTGGAGACATCAACTGGGGCTGTCCGTGTCTCGGCGGCATGGCGACGGGGCCCTGCGGGAATCAGTTCCGAGATGCCTTCTCCTGCTTCCACTACAGGTACAAGGGGCTCAAGCATTCACCCCGAGGCCCAGTTTACTAGCTTTTAATTAATTTGTTATGTTTGATCGAGTGAGCGCCGCGAAGGAAGATCTTATCGTCAACTCTGCAAAACCAGCGTTGTATGTTTGTTCGAGCATAACTTTGAATACTTTTTTTTTTTTTTTTTTTTTCGCTGGCAAAATGCGTGACGCATCCCCCCTCCACTAGAGAATGGCAAGGGGGGTATGTGGGATTCCCCGGGCCCCTTACAAGGCCGGTATACCCACTAAAAACCCAGCGGCGCTCCTGCGTCGTCTTAGTGGGGGGGGACTGGGAAACCGGCAGAGCCTTTACGTCCAGTCCCCCGCCGACGAAGCCCGCCATTACAGCGGGGCCCGCACGCCCCTCCCCTTGCAGGGTGGGGCCTGGGAACGGCAAGCGGCTCGGCCGTTCCCGTCCGCTGGTGGCGAATGTCTGCAATGCGGGGCCGGTGCTCTAATGCGGTCCCGCCATTCGCCACCATGCGTCGCGCGCGGGACAGTTCCGCGTCGTCCCGCGCGCTCTCCCCCGCTCGGGGGCCTAAGGCCCCCGTCGTCCGGGCCACCAAACAAGGGGGCCCGGACCCACCTGGGTAGACCGAAGTCTACCCTGCCTCATCACGCAGTGCCCTCTGCTTATCAGAGGGACACGCGGAGAGGCCCACCGTGCCGGGTTACTGGCCACCATGAAACACGTCCACAGTACTCTGCGGGCGTGTTTCATGGTGTTTCCAGGGTGCACCGCGTGGAGGTTACCCGGCCTAGCACCCCAACTTTGGATACACTGCCGCAACTGGCTCTGGCTCAGGGTACAATACAATATCAATCTGTGTCGGTTCATAAAATGATAACTACAGCACTGTTTGTGTTGCATTGCAGCACGGCCGAGCCCAAAGGCAGCGAGTGCTACGAGAAGTTCAGCGTTATGCAGCAATGTATGCAGGGATACCCCGAGCTCTACGGAAAAGTATGTCTGCCATTACATGTACATGCGGCCAAGGCGGGCCCATACATGTGCATATTGTGCATACCCACCAGGGAACTGTTTCATAATTGTGTATCAAGTTAACTCACTTTCTAAAACAGTCAATGGAATGTTTGATTCATTTCTGTTCTGAATTATTATTATTATTGAGATAATATCCTTGAAAGAGTATCGAGAGATATCTCCCTTGGCTTGACTTATAGTTGACAATCATTTCAATTCTACCCTTTTTACTAGAAGCACTGTAAACATTACTTCTGCAAGTTGACTGTTTCAATTGAAAGCTTTCTTGTACATTGCAGGACGACGACGACGAGCTGGCCGCCGCTATGGAGGAGGCGGCCAACGAACCCACGACCCCCGACACGACCCCCACGCAGAACAAGTAGCTTGTACGTACGTACAGCACATTGTACGAACAATCTGTACAGCACATTGTACCAACAATCTGTACAGCACATTGTACCAACAATCTGTACATGGGTCAACCAACAAATAATGTGACAATCGCAATAGTAACGTAACGCTAGCGCTGAAAAATTAAAAATTGTTACAAGTTAGTGTAAACTGTGTTTTAGTGAATATTTCTTGTTCGTAGTACCTTCGTAGTGTAGTTTGGTTTGAAGTAATAAAATACTTGTCTATTACTTGTCGATTCTTATTGCATCCTGTCTATTCAATTCACCTCAATGTACTTTCCTTAAAAGTAGCGTACCAGTTGCCGGTAATAGAATTAACTGATTCCAATGCGTGAGTTCTACGGTTCTACCAAGAATAAGCTTATCAAATAAGAAATTCGAAAACCAGACCAAAAACTATACCTTAAAATATATTTTTTTGGGTTCTGAATCCCTTATGTGGGCGACTTATGGGGCGACTCTGTCCGTCCGTTTTTTTGTAAGTCAACCATTAAACCATTATGAAATAGTATGAATGGCTGAAATAAAGACTTTGAATTTGAATTAAACAAATGATGTTACCTACTTATTTTTTGTAAGGGATAAACACACTTATCTTAACTGGTTAAGTATGATTTTTTTTTTATTAAATTAGTAGTTTTTTAAAAGATTTTTTAGGTGAGGTTAGAATAGGTTTTTTTTAAGAGGTTAGTCTAGTAAAGGTATTTTTTCTTTTAGAGGATTTGTGAGGTAAGGTACCTATGATTTTTTTTTGCCATCTTGAAATGGCACTATGAAAACAATCTCGTCACTATTGATTTTGCGAAGGTTTAACCTGTTTAAGGCCTATTCTTTTCACCTTTTTCACCTTTACATTAAACATATTTATTTGGTTCCTATATTTGTTCCAGATGAATTTCCTATTAAATTAAATCCTATTTTATATAAAGTATAAGTAGACTAGGTTCTGATATACAAGCATTCCTGGCCTACACTGGTTAGGTTAAGGTTTTTGGCTTTTTTAACTTTAATTCTGGTTTTCAACATTGCTCTTCAAAAAAACTAATCAATGTTTTCTAGAGTTTTTTCTCACTAGGAATCTTATAGGTCTATTTAATTTTTGAAGAACAGTTTAGGTTTTTTTAGCAGGTTTTTTTTAGGTTTTAGGTTAGGCTAGTTCTTTTTTTACTTCCTGATGTCTCTAAAACGACTCGGTGATCCGAGACGTTTTTAAGACATTTAAGAGTTTTTATAATAGTTAAGTTATATAAAAGCAAAATGTCAGGTTAGGTTAGGTTAGGTGTTTTTTTTTTTTTTTTTTTTTTTTTTTTTTTTTTTTTTTTTTTTTTTTAAATTCTAGTCCCCTCTGATCCTATGCAGAGAATTTTGTTTATGGTTTTTATTGTTTAGGTTAAGTTAGGTTTTTTTATTTTATTTTTTTAGTTGAATAGGTTTGTATGGTTCATTAGGGGTGAAGGTCGACGCTAATGGTATACATCTTCCCTTACCCCTAACATAAGTTTACAGTGTCTATCACTAATGTGAAGATGGGTCAAGGTTTTTCAGTGTAACTCGAATGTAATCGAAGAGAACTTATATTTTTGTGTGTTCGCCGCGAGCGTTACGCTTAAACTAACTCGCTCGCAGGTCCAAATAACTTCCTGGACCTTCTAATTAAATATTACTTATATGAAAAAACATAACAAACTCAATACGAGGAACAATAAAGCTTCGCACCAAGAACTCATTGTGACTCTACATTGTATTCTCTCTACTCAGCAACGCTCACACAGTTTCTAAGGAACGATTACTATTATAAACAGGTGCTAGTACATTAACTGAGGCCCCGCAAAGGGAATAATGTAACACTAAGTAACAAGAAGAACATAATAAATGAATTAGACATTACTTACAAACAGAACTTACAGACTAAATCTCTTGGTAAGACACTAGTTATAATAATTACACATAGATTAGGTTTTTAATACATTTAAGAGTTTTTACAATAGTTAAGTTATATAAAAGCAAAATGTCAGGTTAGGTTAGGTTAGTTTTTTTTTAAGTTTTTTTTTAAATTCTCAGAGAAAATAAAAGAAATTAAATTCCCTCTGATCCTATGCAGAGAATTTGTTTTATGGTTTTTATTATGTTTAGGTAAGGTTAGGTTAAAATAAGTTTTTTTTTTTTTAGTTGAATTATTTGTATGTTTCGTTAAGGGTGAAGTTCGACGCTCAATGGTTTTTATTATGTTTAGGTAAGGTTAGGTTAAGTTAAGTTTTTTTTTTTTTTGAGTTGAATTATTTGTATGTTTCGTTAAGGGTGAAGTTCGACGCTCATGGTAGACATCTTCCCTCACCCCTAACATAAGTTTACAGTGTCTAGAGTAACAAGAACATATGAATTAGACATTACTTACAAACAGAACTTACAGACGAAATCTCTTGGTTAGACACTGGTTATAATTATTACACAATAAGTTAGGTTTTTAATACATTTAAGAGTTTTTACAATAATTAAGTTATATAAAAGCCAAATGTCAGGTTAGGTTAGATTTTTTGCTGTTATATTGCAACACCAATTAATTCGTTTTATTACAATTGAATGAAAGAATTGTAGGAGTAAAAAAAAAAAATTCGATAGGTAATTTCATTTATCTAGGCTAGGTTAGGCTTTTTTTTTTCATTCTCCAAAAGAAAATTAAAAAAAATTAAATTCCCTCTGACCCTATGCAGAGTTTTTTTTTTTAATGATTTTTATTGTTTAGGTTAGGTCAAGTTAGATCGTCTTTTTTTCCGAGGTTAGGTTAGGTTAGGTTAGGTTAGGTTAGGTTAGGTTTTTTTTTTTTTTTTTTTTTTTTTTTTTTTTTTTTTTTTTTTTTTTTTTTTTTTTTTTCCTAAGTGTCCCTCAGACATGGTGGTCCGAGAAGTTATTTAAAAAGTTTTTAGTTGTTTACGTGTTTATTTATCCAAAAAAAAGAAAAAGTTGCAAATTTATTTTTATTTTCAATTTTTTAAAGATTCGCCAAAATTTTGCTATATTAATTTCCATTTTAATTTTAATTTTTTACACTACATCTTATTTCAATCTTGTTTGTGTCTCTAATTAAATCCATTTTATTTTACGTTTTGATTTATAATGTTTACTTCTGGTTTACGGCTATAATTTGTTAATAATAGTTGTTTCCACTTGGAATCACTATCTTTTTTAATTATTTTCATTTTCTTTTTATACATCCTAGGGTTTTATATAATATATCTGCTACTATATGTTTTGTATTTGCTGTTTTATTTTTGTTCTAATATTCTAAAAGGTACCAAATTCCATTTTAAAGTTATTGCTGGTTGTGTTTTATATACTGTACTATATAAACGCCAACAAGGCTTATTTAACTAGTTAAATTTTGACAATATTTTACCCTACTTACGAATTTACAGATTGTGGCTTTTGCTGGTTTTTGCTCACTCAAGACTTTTTTATTATTTGCCGAAAGCATTCTTCTTTGCCTTTCAGGGGTAAACGCTGAACCATGATCAACATGGTCCAAGGCGTTTACTTGGATAGCGATTACTATTGGAGCTTCTCGGCTTTGGTCTGGGGCCACCTCAGCAGTGGTACGCTATGGTTGATCTCGCTAGTGCGTCCCACTTCCTCCTGATCGGGCACTCCGGGCTGAAGGCACTGTGGTCCACCTTTTCAGCCTTGGCGTGCACGCAGTTGCAGCAGGAAGGGGTCGCACTAGCGAGCCAGCCCGCGCATTCCGTCCTCATGTGGGGCCCCCCGCAGTGGCTGCATTTCACGGTGGTCTCCATGCAGAACCGTCGTCCATGGCCGTAGCCGAGACACAGCGAGCATTGTACAAGTGGTGACTGGTCAGCCACTTTTACTCGCTGGAGGTCTATGACGACGATTCCTGCATGGACCAGACGCTGCCAGACCGCGGGAGACACCCTCATGACGACGTGATGCGTTTGGTTATTATTCGTTTTCTTTTTATACACTATTTCTATTTTGTTTTCGTTTCTATCTACATCTTTCAATAATTTTGCGTTCTGTTTCCAAAAACATTCTAAAATGTCACTGTCACTGTTATAACTAAAAACGTTTTTTAATATTACTAAAGGGTTCTTATTTTTAACTTCTTCCACATTCAAATAATCTTCTGCTTTCTTAAGCCTCTCCTTAACCTGTTGCCTTTCTTCTTCGGTTCGGCACCCCACAATCACTTTCCTGTCTTTAGCTTTCCGGATCCTTTCTATTTCTATACCTCCTTCCTTTGCGTTTATCGTTTCTCTAATCTTTTGCATTACTTCATCTCCTTTATCCTGCTCATCCTTCGATGTGACAACGACCGAGTAGAGCGCGCTCTGCTGCGGGAGCAGCCTCCCGGGCTGCGCTGCTGCGACACTCGCGTACGTTTGCTTTTCTATTCTTTCCTGCTGTTGTTCCATCTTTTCTTGTAACCTCTCCATCCTTTCACTGTTCTCGCTTATAAGCCTTGCATGCTCTTCCAATTTTTTAACAAGCTCTCTTTCTTCCTTACTCACCTCCTTCTCTTGCTTGTCTTCTATCTCCGGCTCTTTTTCTTTCACAGGTTCCTTCGCTTTCTTCTCTCCTTGTTCCCCTTCACTCTCCGCTTCCTTCACCAACTGATACAGGCGTTCGATGGCGTGAAGCACCTCCGTTTTAATCTCCGTTTTTATGTTCCTCGAGTTCCCCATATTAACCTTTGCTTTCGTAAGACAGGCCTTCGCTTCCGCAAGCCGGCTGGTGTATTTGGGCTGCGTCGGTGGACTCCTCACGGCCTCAATTGGTACTTTCACACCCACTCTACTTCCCTGTGAAAGCACCTTTTTCGTCCTTGGGGGGTCCACCGGCGCAACTTTCTTCGGGGTGGTTGGGGTAAGTGGGTTTGCTTTACCAGCTTCCCACTCCCCGATACTTCTGCGGACGCTTGAAGTTGAAGGCCTGTCGTTTTCGTGCACAGCTGGTGGTGTGGTTGAGGTTCTCCTGGGGAACTCGTTCGAAGTTTTGTTGCTCTTGGCGGGGGTGCGGAATCCAAACATTTTGGAAGAGGTTCGAGGGACACAATTAATATCTAAAGTAAATTTGTAAAAGTTGTAAATATAGTTAAGTAAATTTGTAAAAGTTGTAAATATCAATTAAAAATAAAATAAAAAAATAAAAATATTTGTAAAAGTTGTAAATGTGTAAAATTTCAGTCCAATTATTCTAGCCTATTTCTAACTTAACACTAACCTAATGCTATGTTCCTAGGAAGAACAGTCTTATGTACTAGTAATATTGCCTTAATAAGGCAATGAAGTATAAATTTGGTAAAAACCAAAATTCCCAATGTCAAAAATAAGTGGGGTCAATTAAAGACTCTTTGGTGACAATATTCAAAAAGCGTATCGTTATACGATGTCAAATTCGAAAACCGGGTCAATCTTTAATAATAAGTTTAAAAGTTATTAAGGGTTGAAGGTGGTCTCCCCTGTGGAAAACCACTTTTCTTACCTTAGTAACTGCAATCTGGGTGGGTGGGCGGGCGATGGTTAGGTTTTTTTTTTTTTTTTTTTTTTTTTTTTTTTTAATCTATTACAAGTTTCTATAGGCATAAGCGCCCATACCCTTTTTTAGTTTTACGTAATTTTTGTCACTTAAATAATTTAAATTATCACGTCTATTGCTCCGTTTTGGAGTACTCAAAATGTTTGTTACAATTATGAAAGCTTTTTATAATTACAAATTGTTCTTAAATGTTCTATACCTAATATTGCTTACTTAACTTTTTCTACTATATTCTAAACATGCGATATAATAAACTTAATTATAATATATATAATATTTTTTTTTTTTTTTCTTGTCATATTTTTTTTTTTTTTTTCTTGTCATATTTTTTTTTCTTTTTTTCATGTTATCTTTTTTTGTTTGTTAATTTTTTTTTTTTTTTTTCTCTGTTAGTTTCTTACTTTATCTAGAGTTACATGCTTATTATTAGACAGATTTGTTATAAAACTTATTTTTACATTATCTTTCGTCAGTTTATTTTGTGTCAGAGCTGTCGGGACAGTTACACGGTACTTTAAGTAGAGACTGCACTATCCCCGATCTATTGACCCGGTACTTCGCCTTCTCCGACTTCCAGCAAACTGTCCGCGACCACTAGGTTGCGACTGCGGATCGCCATGTTGATGTTATAGTCCTTTATTTGGCTTGACGTTGCTGACAATGCCCTTTGTATGAACCTAGCCGTTGCGTCATCCTCACAGCCAGCTGTGTAGTACACACAGCTGTGTGTGTGTCTTGTGATCGCCACGACTGCGTGAGAGACACTACTGTGTAGTTGTGTCTTCTTTTTGGCAGTCCTGACGATTATGACACTCTTGAAGGTGAGCCCCTGAGCCTCATGGATGGTATGGACCTGCGAACCTTCCACTTTGCCAAAGCCCAGATCGATCAACATTAGCTTCTCGGTCTGGGTGTGAACAAGATAGAGGGTGTTCGATTTCTTCGGGATCCGTGACTCGTCGTAGGTCTCTAGGCCTAAGGATCTCACTCTTGGCACTGCTGAGAATATGCCGCTGTAGATTTCGTTCAGCACATACGCTACGTCCAGGGGGTTTCTACGCGTGCAGAGCAGCTCCTGTGTGATTTTGGTAGCCAGGTTGGGTCGGGTGTATTTCATGGCAAAGAGGTTGTCACGGTCTATGTAGGGTAGTTGGTTATAGTCTCCGAGGAGTAGGACTTCTGCGGCTCCTGTTAGTTTGGCTGCCATCACTACTGCCCCGAAGTGACTCATCAGGGCCTCGTCTATGATCACCCGGTTACAGACTCCGTCTCCCTTCTGTCCGTTTACCAACAACGAGGCCATGGTCCGCACTCTGGTGTTTACGGCTGTACCCATCTTGGGGGTCAACTTTTCCCTCATGTCACGTAACGCTTCTGTGGTTGCTGTTGTTACTATATCCTCGTCACTTTTGATGTTGTTTATTACCCACGTGGTTTTTCCACAACCCGGAACTCCGTTGATCCAGGTTATCTTTGGAGTCGCTTGGTGCTTAGAGGCGCCGCTGGTACCAATTCTTCCGGACAGGCTTTCTGCCATTTCCAGGATCCTTTCTTCCAGCATTACCTTCGTACACTTAGCAACTACCACGATGGGGTCGTTTTGGGGGGTTTTAAAGACAAGTCTTTCGACTTGCCGTGTCTTTTCTTCGTCGAGCGGCACAAACCCACTGGTGAGGTTGTACGCCGCCATGTACTGCCCTGCCACGTTCCCTCGCAGTACCCGAGATGTGTTGTTGTCGTACACCGCGGCGTCGCTGATTCTTCGAGTTCCATCTCCAGCTGTCTTTCGTTGCCTTTGATGAAGGTCTGCAAAATGGATTTGCAGGTTTCCTTTTTAACAACAAGTGTGGCTCTTAGAACAGCTTGGTACTCAAGGAATGCATTTGACAGATGGTCCGCTACGCTCTCCGGTTCAACGAGTTTCGCTGGCTCTACCAAACCCTTTTCTGCTTTTGTTCGGATTGAGGTGATGATTTTTTCACTTTTTTTGCGTGTTACATCCGTGGGTTTCCTCTCCGATGCTCGAGTTTTCTCGACTTTTCCTTTTGTTGGCCTCGACACGACATTGTGCAATGCACTAGAAAGCACCCCAGCTACCGTCTTCAAGACGTCTCTGGGCTGTTTTTCACGCTTTTGCTTTAGATGTTCTTGTTTGGCCTCTGCTGTTTTGTGTTGGAGACGTTCGGATCCACTCAGGTCTTCTGGATTTCCTATGGGATGGCCCCAGCTGTCAATAGGTTGCGTTGCGGCTTCGATATCAGGTCGGTACGGTCTCAGGTGACTGAGATTTTGACCTCTGTCCTCGTATACCACTAACCTATGATTTTTGGAGGCCCGCACGACTCCCATGTAGTCTCTTGCTTCAGCTTTTTCGAAGGCGACTACCATAGCGTCCACGCTGATTTTCCTTGGTGGATTACTTTGGCCGTCTTCCTCTCTCCCGAAAGTGGAAAGCAACGAGCACGCCTGGGCGAATTCTGTAGCATCGTCGCCGGTTACGAATAGTGCTATGACTTTGTTTTTTATTCGCACTATACGACAGCGGTGATCCGCTATGGTAACTTCGGCCAATGCTTCAAAGATCTTTTTGCGCATTGTTGCTCTAAAGTTGCTTCCCTTCAGAAGAAGGGCGAGGCCGGGGGAGATGGTGACAGTATTTCGTCGCCTGGCGTTGCAGAAGCATATGCCAAGCCTCTCTGTACTGTCGTCCATGAATGTTGCGACGCCTTTTATGGTTATGCCTGGTGTTCCTATTTCTCCGTTTTCGAGCAGGTGATATTGCATCGGGGTGGTTTGACTTTGTGTTTGCGTTGGGGCTAAGGAGGATTGTGTTGGTTGTGTTTGGGTTATTGGGACTGATTCTATATTTGTAGTGAGTGTTGAGTTCCTTTTGGCTGCTATTCGAATGCAGTTCTCCACGAACTTTAAGAAATGCGGTCTCATGCCGTCGTTTGAAACTACCCTACTTAGAACAGACTTTTCTAGCGCGGTGTTGAGCTGAAATTCCAGTTCCATTCGGGCTGCCGCAAAACGAGGGCACTCTAGTATTATGTGCCAAGTTGACTCACTGGTGTCGGGGTCGCACTCGCACTCGGGACTGATTTTTAACCTGAACCGGTACAAGTACTCCGCCATGCCGCCGTGTCCTGTGAAGGCTTGCACATGTCGGGGTGTCAGTTTTGTTTTCCTCACTGTGCGGTACGCTTCGGCCGCATCTGGGAAGAAAATTTTCGTGACTGACCCTGTGCTGGAGGAAGTGTAACGGTCTTGCCATACACGTACTGTTTCCTCTCTGATCTTTTTCTTCACGTAGGACACTGGGACTTCACCGTAGTCTGGGCTACACGTTGACTCTAAGGCCGCTTTTTTCGCAAGTTCGTCTGCTCTCTCATTTCCGGTAGTTCCCACATGCGCTCTGAGCCAGAACAGCCGTACTTCTCTTCCCTCCGATCTGATTTTCTTGATGCTTTCCTTGATCTCACTGGTTAGTGGATGGGTGGTTTTAGGGTTCCCCAGTAGCTCGAGCGAAGATCGTGAGTCGCTGAGAATGTTGACTAGCTTTTTGTTGCTGTCCTTTACCAGGTCAACCGCCCTATGGAGTGCATACAGTTCGGATTGAAACACAGTACACGCTGAATGTAGACTGAAGGTTGAGTAGTTGTGCTCCTGTCCTTCTTCCCACCACGTGAGAGCTGCTCCGACTTTGCCCTCTATTTTGCTACCATCCGTGTAGATTTGTGGTCCGGTTATTTTGTGGGATTCTAGAGTTTCGGGGCTCATGTTTTCCAGGAGTTCATACTCTGTTGTTATGAGTTGGGAAGGGTGTGGTTGGCTTGCAACACTCAGCTTTTGCTCCAGTCGTCTGCCCGGTGGAATGTAGTCTGTGGAGATGCCTTTCTTGAGAGAGTATAGACTGGCTGCTTCTTTTATTCTTAGATCTAATGGGAGAAGGCCTGAGAGGATTAGCGCTGACGTGAGGGAGACCGTGCGGTATGCCTTGCAGATCTTTTGTGCAAAGCCTCGTTGCAGTGAATCCAGCTGATCTCGGATCATTTGGAACTCTGTCGCATGAGACCACGCACTAGCGGCATACATGATGATCGGCTCGATGACCGCGACGTATATGGTGCGGGTTATCTCGCTGTTCAGTCCCCACGTCACCTTGGCCGCACAGGCTAGTTGTTTGTAAATGTCCGCCGCTTTTTTGCAGTTTGCGATTACATGCGTTTTGAAGGTGAGATTTCGATCAATGATCAGACCTAGAAGTTTCATCTCTGTTACGAGATTGAGCCTACTTCCCGACATGGTGAGCTGTGGTGAATCGTACTTAAGCTTTTTGGTTAACACCATGGCACTGGTTTTATGTGCCGCAAAGTTATAGCTTGTTTTGTACTCCCCATTCTACCACTGTGTCGAGTGTCGAGTTGGCTGTCTCTTCTATCCAGCTAATCGTATGACCGCTGAACACCAGCACCACATCATCTGCAAACGCTTGACAGTATGCTCCTTCATCCTCCAGTTTGTGTAGCAGTGGGTCTAGGATAGTATTCCAGAAGGTCGGTCCTCCGATTGAACCTTGAACACAGCCCTTCGTGGTTTCCCTTTGACTTGTTGCTCTGGCATAGTTGACTATGATCTGGCGGTCTTGAAGGTATGAGCATACCATTGCGTAGAGGTTTTTGGGACATTTTCTCTCCACTAGTTGTTGTTTGAGCGCCGGCCACCATGCGTTATCGAAAGCGCCCTCTATGTCTAACGAGATCATCAACACTATCTTTTTGTCTTTGATTTCACGTGTTTTATGAGGTCATAGAGAGCGTCCTCGGTGCTACGCTGCGGCGTGAAGCCGTATTGTCTTTTGCTGTTAGGTTAGGTTAGGTTAGGTTAGGTTAGGTTAGGTTAGGTTAGGTTAGGTTAGGTTAGGTTAGGTTAGGTTAGGTTAGGTTAGGTTAGGTTAGGTTAGGTTAGGTTAGGTTAGGTTAGGTTAGGTTAGGTTTTTTTTTTTTTTTTTTTTTTTTTTTTTTTTTTTTTTCCAATTTTCCCCTGGCGTTACCAGGCAAAGTTTTCAACACAACTCTTTCGTACCAGTTCTCGCTTTTATGCCTCTCGCACTTTCGTTCTTCATACTGTATCTTTCTTTCATCCATCCGCTTGCTTTCTTAATTTACATTTACTTTACTTTTATTTCTTCTCTTTATTTATGTTTTTTGGGATGAAATACAAGGGTTTACATTTATTTATTTTCTAAGTTTTACATATAAAAATACATTTCTTTCTTATCTACTAACTATTTTCAATGGACACAATATTATATAACTATATTAATTACATAATTGTGCTTCCTTATTGCTACTTATTTTTATTTGCTACTGTCTTAACTATTTTTATACAATACTCTAGAAATTTATCTCTTACATGTTTATCCTCTATTATTATTGCCAAATTTTCTACATTTATACGTTTATCTATTTCCATTTCTAAATTGAACCTTTCTCTTCCAAATCTGGGGCAGTTAGTTATAACATGGTGGACACTCTCCTCTACCTCGGGGTCGCATGGGCACGACGGACTCTCCTTACACTTGAATCGGTGCAAGTATGAGGAGAACCCGCCGTGTCCTGTGAAAAGCTGGACTATAGTGGGGCTTAGGTTTATCCGTTTTAAGAGACGGTGTGCCTGTATCGCATTTGGGAAGAAGCTTTTTGTAACTACGCCTTGTGATGCTTGTGTGTAGCGTCTGTTCCATTCGCAGAGCGAGTCTCGTCTGATTTCTCGCTTTGCGAATGAGACAGGACAGTTGTCGTATTTCGCTTTAACCTTCAAGTGCAGCGCTGCACTCTTCGCCAACTCGTCGGCTCTCTCATTTCCCTCCATCCCTACGTGAGCCTTAATCCAGAATAATTTTACTATTTTGTTCAGATTATTGAGTCGGGTTATGTCTTCTCTAATCTGGGCTGCGAGGGGATGGGGGGAAGTCAGATTAGTCACCGTTTCGAGGGCGGAGCGTGAATCGCTGAAGATGCTGCAACTTGGTTGCTGCCTCTTAAGCGCTTCTTTCGTGGCTGCCGATAGTGCAAGCAGCTCTGCTTGGTAGACGGTGCAGCATTCATCCAGCCTCAGTTTACGGGAACTGATTTCGTTGGCGCCGATTCTGATGGATAGTGCGGCGCCAACTTTCCCTTCAATTTTACTTCCGTCCGTGAAGATGTTTAGGTGGGTGTCGAGGTTCTGGTTCAATGCTGCTCCGTCCTCCACGCAGGCGAATCGTAGTTCCGTCTGCAGTGCTGGGTGCGGCATGGCTGCGTATGGCACTGGTACCTCAATCTCTCGGTCTCCTATTACCTGCTGGGTGTGACCTTTCTTTACTTTATAAAGCAAGGCTGCTTCCCGGATTCTAATGTCCAGCGGAAGTAGCCCAGCAAGTAATAGCGCCGAGTTGAGTGAGACTGTTTTGTGGGCCTTTACGATCTTCTGCGCAAAACCACGCTGCACCGTGTCGAACTCCTTCCTTATGCATAGCTTTGCTGTGGCGGGTGCCCATGCGCTGGCCGCATACATTATCGTGGGCTCCACCACGGCGGTGTATATTGTCCTAATTATTTCTGGCTGTAGGCCCCAGCTCACTTTGGCCGCTCGGGACAACTGGTTGTAAAACCTTAGCGCCTTGCGGCAGACGTTCGCGGCATGCGAGTTAAAGGTAAGTTTGTCGTCAATGGTGAGACCGAGCAGTTTGATCTCTTTTGACAAGCCAATGTCGATCCCGTTCATGCTAAGGCGCGGGGAGTCATACTTAAGTTTGCGCGTGATCACCATAGCCATGGTCTTGTGAGGCGCAAACTTCAGTTTGTTACGGACTCCCCACGCCCGAACATGCTCGAGTGCGGCATTGGCCTGTCTTTCGATCTCAAGCGCCGTCTGACCATCGAAGACAAGCACCACGTCGTCCGCGAACGCCTGCACGTAGTCTCCTCTGAGCTCTAAGTCCTTCAGGAGAGGGTCCAGGAGTAAATTCCACAGGATGGGGCCACCTATTGATCCTTGCACGCATCCTTTTTCCGTGTGCTTAGCGTACTCCTCTCCAGCGTATCGGACCTTAACTCTTCGGTTACGGAGATAGCTGTCGATCAACCGTCTCAAGTTGATCGGACACTTCTCCTCCGCCAGTCGGACTCTGATGGCTGGCCACCATGCGCTATCGAAGGCCCCCTCTATATCCAGCGACACTAGCGTCAACATCTTCTTCTCATCGAGCTTCGTGTTGATGTGTCGTATTAGGTTATAGAGGGCGTCTTCGGTGCTCTTCTGGGGCATGAATCCGTACTGGCGTAGGCTTATCCTTGGAACTAAATGGAACTTGATTCGGTTGATCAACATCTTCTCGAAGATTTTCCCCAGCACTGGGAGGAGCCCGATAGGCCTGTACGACTTGGGGGTGGTGTAGGTTTCTTTTCCGGGTTTACGTAGTACTATTACTGTGGCCTCCTTCCAGGGATCTGGGAAATGCGCGTGCTCCAAGCATTTGTTGGTGAGTGCCAGGAACATTGCTGGGTCATTTGCAATGGCCTCTGCGCATATATCGACGGTGAAACCGTCCGCTCCGGGGGCTTTCTTCGGGTTGAAGGCATTTATCGCAGCTTTAAGTTCAGTCTCTGTGAACAGTGGGTCGCAGGGCTCAGCTTGTTGTCCACTGTTTACGATCTCTGCTTCGGCTCTTATTCTGCGATGTTCGGTGTTGTCGCTTTCTGTAAGGTCCTCTGGATAGAATGCATCCGCAAGTGCCTTCACAGAGCCTTTTGCGTCCAACACCCTGCCCTCAATCCGGAGTGGCTCATCCTCTACTCTTTTCCTAGTCCTACCTATCACTCTGTACACACCTTCCCACACTCCTTCCCTATCCTGCCTGCTACAAAAGTCCCTCCAGCTCTGTACCCTTGCCTTTTCCGCCTCCAACTCATATTCTTCTTTCTTTTTCAGGTATTCTTCGACTACTCTTGCTCTTCGGACTGGTGCGGTGCCCTTGATTCTTCTCTTCCTGGTGGCGACTTCCCGCTTCAACTGCGCGAGCTCTTCGGACCACCACGGGATGGTAAGTATTTGTGTGTGTTTTTTGGCTGGTATGGTGTGTGTGCATGCGTGTGTGATTGCTTGTGTGTATGTGTGTATGAATGTTTCTATTTGTTGTGTGTTGTGTGTGTGCTCTACTTCTGTGAGTGTGAGTTGGTGGTCTGCTTTGAATTGGTCCAATTTCTCATGAAATTGGGCCCAATTTGCTTTCTTTGTGTTGTAGAGTCGGGTTGTACGTGTGATTTGTGTCCCGTGAGCTTTGTGTAGCTGTATGTTATATGTGATGCAATTGTGGTCCGAGCTCGTCATGCCCTCGATGACGGTCCATCCTTCCACCAGGGTGAGCATGTCCTCTGAGCAAACTGTGACATCTACGTGGCTGGTGTATCTCCGGTCACCTCTCACCGTGTCAAAGGTTGGTGTTGAGCCATCATTGAGCACCTGTAGCCCATGCTCATCGAAGAACTTCATCAGGTCCTCCCCTCTGGAGTTGGTCCTGACGCTTCCCCACCAGATGTTCCAGGAGTTTGCGTCGCCTCCAATGATCAGCCTGACGGGTCCTAGCTCGTTGACTACCTTGGTTAGGTGGTTCAAATATGGTTCCAGGGGCTGATCACCTTCCAGGTATACAGAGACCAGATTGACCTTCCAGGCAGTTGTTTGGATCCCCAGTACGGCGATGTTTTTGGTGGTGAGCAGCGGGTATTGTACGACGTCTAATGTGGAGTCTAAGACAGCTATCGCCGCCTTCACCATCTCGCCCTGTTCTAAGTTCTGGTACTGGTAGATCCTGGCACCTGAATATCCCTTCATTTGCCTTTGCGACCCCACATATGGTTCCTGTAGGAGGAGGACTGCTGCTTTGGATCTTGTGGCTTCGATAAAGATCTCGTCTGTCGCCAACCGCTGCTTTCTTAGGTTTGCTTGTATGATCTTGTATAAGACGCCCTCAGCAATACGCCACGGTGGATCTCGCAAGTGCCTCCCACTTGCGCCTCACCGGGCATTCATTGCTAAAGGCGCCATGATCAATTTTTACAGCCTTGTTCTTTACGCAGTTGACGCAGCTGGGGGTGGCTTCGCTCAACCAGTCGGGGCACTCCGGCTTAAGGTGCGCTCCACCGCAGTGACTGCACACATCGACTGCCTCGGTGCAGAACCGCCGCCCATGTCCGTACCCTAGACAGCGCGAACATTGTACTAGGGGGGACTGGTCGGCGACTCTGATCCTCTGCACGTCGATGTATACAGTCCCCGCGTTTGTGAGGCACTGCCACAGTCGGGGCGACACCTTGATGACAACGTGGGAGATGAGCGGGTTCCTCGCTTTGCGGCGGAAGCGTACTTCCATGCGGTCGTCTTCGCCGCTCACTCCCTTCAACAGATGTCCATTCTGTGTGCGGATGGCTTTGATGATGTCCTCAT